>OX422213.1:475867557-477067557 GCA_949130495.1 Sambucus nigra
TAATAGCAGTAGAAAACTTGCCTTGGGGCTTCAATATCAGGCTTAGTTGAAGAAGAATTCAAGATCAAACCACAGATCTTCAAGACCTCTCTTTTTCTCCAATCTTCCACTCTCACTCTCTCTCACTCTAGGGCTAGAGGACTTAGGGCAAATAAGAGGAAATGAAAGACTTGGGGAAAGACTAAAACGTGGCCTAAGATTAAAAGTCTCCAACCTTTAAGTAATAATACCGCAATAGTTAATTTCTAATACGCAATATGCCAAAACCAATCAAAAGTGACCAAAATCCCAAAATACAATATGGCACACATTTTGACTGTCTCGCACCTCCTGGAACTAACTACACCCTCCAAATTATCATTTGGAGATCTTATAAGCCATTTTAAGTTCTGGTACCATTTTAATTCGAATTGCCATTTTAATTATCATGACAAAATAGAACACTACATGGTAATAATCACTTACCCACATGGTAAATATGCAACTTAATTGTAAATATTAACTTATTTCATCAAATTAATACTTACCCACATGCAACATTTTATATATGCAATTACTCAACATAGTAAATAATTATAAAATGGGCTCCCGAAAGCGAGGATTGTTACATGCTCCCCCCCTTATGAGGGAATTTTGCCCCCAAAATTCAAGCGTACCTTGGATAAAAAAGATACGGATACTTTTACCGCATATCATCCTCACGCTCCCAAGTAGATTCATCGACACTGTGATGACTCCATTGTACTCTAACCAAGGGCACCACACGAGATCTCAATCTACGTTCCCCATGCTCCAAAATGGCCACGGGTTGCTCTTCATAAGAAACATCGGGTTGTAACTCTATATCCTCGAAAGGAATGTGCCAAAGGGCACCATCACACCTCTTATACTTCTTCAAAGAGGAGAAGTGGAAAACATTGTGAATCTGTTGCAACGGTTCCGGTAGGGAAATTTGATACGCCACTGGGCCTACTTTAGCAAGTACAAGAAAAGCCCCAACGAAACGTGGTGCAAGCTTCCCCTTCTTTCCGAAACGCTTAACGCCTTTCATAGGAGACACCCGTACCAACACTTGGTCTCCAACTTCTAACTCCACATGGCTTCTCCCCGCATCGACATAGCTCTTTTGTCTATCTTGGGCTATTCGAATACGATCTCGAATAAGTTCGATCTTTGAAGAAGTATCCCGAATCATTTCAGGTCCGAGAAACTTGTTATCTCCCACTTCTAACCAACACGTGGGGGATCTACAAGGCCTACCATACAAGGATTCATAGGGCACCATCCCAATAGTGAACTGGTATGAGTTATTATAAGCAAATTCAACCAAAGGGAGATATTGTTCCCAATTACCCTTAAAATCAAGCATGCACATACGAAGCATATCCTCCAATATTTGGTTAACCCTTTCGGTCTTGCCATCTGTTTGAGGATGATACGAAGTACTTAATTTTAATTCGGTCCCCTTGGCCTCTTGGAAACTTCACCAAAAGTGGGAAACAAAGATCTTGTCTCTGTCGAAAACAATATTCAAGGGCACCCCATGCAATCTAACAATCTCTTCAATGAACAACCGAGCGTGACGAGCGGTATTATAATCAGTACGGACGGAAAGGAAGTGCACCGACTTTGTCAAGAGATCTACGATAACCCAAATAGAATCGTGACCCTTTTGTGACGTTGGCAAACCGGTGATAAAATCCATTGAAATGCTCTCCCATTTCCATACAAGAATTTCCAACGGTTGCAACAAACCCGTCGGTAGCTGATGGTCAACCTTAACTAACTGACAAGTAGTGCATCGAGATACAAACTCCGAAATATCTCGTTTCATACCCGGCCACCAATATTGACGGTGCATATCTTGATACATTTTATCGTTTCCCGGGTGTACCAAAAATTTAGAGCCGTGAGATTCCGCCATCACAGCTCGTCGCAAATCTCCATCCTCCGGAACAATAAGCCTTCAATGAAAGCGTAATCCACCCTCAGAACTTACCGAGTAGGACTCCACTCCCCCAGTCAATAACTGGCGAATGTTGTCTTGACATTATTTATCTCTGCCTTGGTCTTCCACAACCCTTGTCACAATCGTCGGAGTAACAGTCATCATGGACATAAACGCCCTAGCAACCGCATCCTCATGACTGAGTTCCTTCCATTTAGCTTTCCACACATCAACTAATTCTCCCTCGGGTTTCCTACTCAGGGCATCCGACACCACGTTCGCCTTGATAGGATGATAATGAATATCTTGATAATCTTTCATGAACTCCAATCATCTTCGCTGCCGCATATTTAAATCTTTCTGAGAAAATAAATATTGCAACGACTTATGGTCCGTGAAAAGACTAAACTTTTCCCCAAGAAGATAGTGCCTCCAAATCTTTAAGGCAAAGACAACGGTGGCTAATTCCAAGTCATGCACCGGGTAATTTCTTTCATGAGGCTTGAGTTTTCTAGAAGCATATGCAATATCTTGTCGCTCCTGCTGAAGCACACCTCCCAAACCTTGTAGAGATTCATCGGTGAAGACTAAATATTCCAACCCTGTCTTGGGTAAAGCGAGGACTGGAGCCGAAGTCAATCTATCTTTAAGCTCATCGAACGCAGCTTGACAGGCGTCATCCCACACAAATCTAACCCCTTTCCGAGTTAAATTTATCAAAGGACTAGAAATTTTAGAAAATCCCTTGATAAATCGACGGTAATAACCCGCCAAACCCAGAAAACTGCGTATCTCGGTAGGCGTCGTGGGCTGACCCCACTCCCTCACCGCAATAACTTTACTTGGGTCCACCGATATACCTTGCGAAGTAACAATATGACCCAAAAATTTCACTTCCCGCAACCGAAAACCACACTTCTCAAACTTAGCGTACAATTGGTGGTCCCTTAATCTTTGCAGGACCAACCCCAAATGAGTGGCATGGTCATCTTTCGTTTGAGAATACACAAGGATGTCATCAATAAACACGGTAACAAATTGGTCCTGGAAGTCCCGAAATACCCTATTCATAAGATCCATGAATACCGCAGGGGCATTGGTTAACCCAAAAGGCATAACCAAAAACTCATAAGACCCGTACCTCGTCAGAAAAGAAGTTTTGGATACATCTTGCTCCCGTATCCTCAACTGGTGATACCCCGTTCTCAAATCTATCTTAGAGAAGTAGGTCGCTCCCCTGAGCTGATCAAACAAGTCATCTATGCGAGGCAAAGGGTATTTATTCCGGATGGTGACCTTATTCAACTCTCTATAGTCAACACACAACCGGAGAGAACCATCTCTTTTCTTTACGAATAACACAGGAGCACCCCACGACGATGTGCTATGCCTGATAAACCCCTGTTCCAACAACTGCTGAATTTGATCTCCTAGCTCCCTCATTTCCACAAGATCCATACGATAAGGAGTCCGCGCAATCGATCGGGCTCCCGACATTAAGTCAATCACAAATTCAATCTCTCGACTAGGAGGCAAACCCGGTATCTCCCGGAAAGTGTCCTCAAAATCTCGAACAACAGGAATAGAATCTAAGGGAACAACTACATCCCGAGAATTCTCTTCCGCAACATAATATAAATAAGTACCAGAATCTCCCTCTAAATGAGGCATAACTACCAGGAACATATCTTGTCCCGGAACGACGAAGACTATACTCTTCCCGTAACAATTAACTATAGCATGATACTTAACAAGCCAATCCATGCCCAAAATAACATCATACCCGACCATGTCTAGGACGAGTAAGTCGGCCTCAAAACACAAATTACCAAGAGTGATCCCTACGCGTTTGCAAACAAAGAAAATAAGGGAACCGTCTCCCATAGAGGACTCCACACTAGTAAAGGTACTTTCCGCAGATTTTATCAACTCTGTGGACTGAGCAAAACTTCTGGAAATAAAAGAATGTGTCGCACCCGTATCAAACAGAACGCGACCCAAGTGTCCCTGAATAAGGAACTTACCCTCTATAGCTGGCGGCGCTGGCTGAATAGGAGGAAGCATAGCATCCTGAATGTGGTAGACTCTCCCATACTGTAGTTGACCCTACTGCAGAGGAACAACTGGATTCGGTGCTTGTGGAGGGAACTGCACATAAGGCTGCTGAGGAACTCGTGGAGGTTGTCCCCCGATAACTTGAGGACAATCTCTCATAAAATGACCAGCTTCTCCACATTGGAAACATTTCCCCACCATATTCTCCTGACCTCGACCTCTGTTATTTCTGAACGGCCCAATACCTTGGCCCGGATGGCCCCTACCTCCCTGGCCACCCCGACCCGCTTGCTGTGGTACGACACCCTGACCTTGCCTGTTAGCATTTCCACTAACATTAAACCCGCCAGAGCGTTGCCTTTTTGACCCATCCCCTTGCTGGGGATCCCTTTCTCGTTGCTTATTACCCGCTGGTTGGGACGAAGGAAAGGCTCCTCCTCCATTCCCACTCACCCCGGGCTTCCCTACTTGTCCCATTCCTGAAGCTTTCTTTCTATTCTGTACAAACAACCGATGCTCCTGATAATGAAGCAATGCAACATTCATCACTTCACCAAAAGTTTGTAAAGCCGGATTACATAACAAATGCTGCCGGATTCTCCAGTTTAGACCTCCCATGAATTTTGAGACTTTTCTTTCCTCCGGAGTCACCTCCTCCGGCACAAAACTAGCTAGCCGGGTAAACTCCTCCTCATATTCGACAACCGATCGTTCTCCCTGAACTAGATCTTAAAGTTTCCTTCTCATCTCCCTCTTAATCGCGGGAGGAAATTTTTTCCGGTCGTACAAGACCCAGATATCAGTAATGGACATAGTATCCCTCTGTTCTGGCGTAGTCATCGACTCCCACCAATGTAACGCTGCCCCAACCAACTTGAAAGTAGCAAGGACTTTCTTCTTTTCCTCACTACAATCCACCATTCGCAAATGGCGTTGCATATCCTTCTTCCATTGATTTGCTCGAACAACATCAGACCCTCCGTCAAACTCTGGTGGATGGCCCTTTAAAAAGGACTCCCTTACTCTTTCCCACGGAGAAGGTCCCGTAGGTGCTTGAGCATCCTGTGCCCGCTGTTGAGCTGTTGGCATCTGTTGAGTTACTGCGGTCATGGCGGCATTAAATGCATGAGCCACGCTATTTGCTACGTCCGCAGCATTAAAAGTTCCTTGGGGCGATGGAGGACCAACATCCTCTTCTACAACTCTATTGCATCTCGCGGGGCGACCTCTCTTAGGCGGAATCTGAGATGAAGGGACAATAGTGTTAGAATACAATTCACAACAATCTATTTCACAGAAGATCGCAATTATAAGCAGCAAAGCAGTCTTATCATTAGGCTCTATATCAAAGAAAGCTACGGTAGATCGTGACAAGTCCATATAGATCCTAGTACTCTAGAACCCAGTGCTCTGATACCATCTCTGACAACCCGAACTCTGAAATAAGGGGTGGCCAGCCCGATACTCCGACATATACGGTAATCATGGATGGAAATCATTGTCAACACCACAAATATAGTAAGAGTAACCGAGAAAACCACCCAATAATTCAGAAAACGGGTTGTCAAAACAATTTATGTGATAAAAAAAAATTAAGTTAAGAAAACAATTTAAACAACCCATTCGAGAACAATAGTGGAATTCAAAGAAACATAATTAACATACGTCTAAAACCACTATATACAAAGAGAAGAACCGAATATGCTGTCGGTTCACAGCTACACAAAAGTAATCACAACAGTTAGATGTTATGTTTCATTCATAATACAATTACAAGTTTGGGCCACTCGCCCGAGTGACAGACCCGATCATAACTAGACATCAAAAGAATGACGGCGTCTAACAAAACATCCTGTAATATCCGCAATTTCATACATCTCCTTAAAAGCAAAAGAGTAGGAATATCAACACGGGCGTCCTTGTGGAGGAGCACCTGGGCGGATACAATAACAAGGACAACATAGAGGAAAATGAACGGGTCAGGACCCGGTTTATATATAGTTCCCAGATGAACAAAAAACATGCTAGATATGAATAGAAAAACATGGGTATAGAAATCAACACTCTAACAACCTAAGCATGAATCATAAGAAAACAAGTGAAAATAACATGACTAAAAGAGACTATGCATGAAGATGAAATTATGCAATAATTAAATTAAAACTAAATTAAAAGCTTGTATTCACAAATTTCCACTTTAATCCAGTCACAATTCCTTAACAGGAATATACTAACATTATCTTTTCATTTCATTCCAATTCCCATTGCTTAGCAGGAATATAATTGTCATAATATCATTTAGTGGAATTATACAACCCTCAAGTCCCACTTGAGTTTTAGAAAAGCTATATTCTTATACATATAACGATTCTAAGACCCCCCCTCCGAGTTTCCCCACTGGGCGCGCCCCTAAATGACTATCATCTTCCAGGGGCCCATCAAACAAGGCAGCCTGGGTACCTAACGCACGTCGGGAAGTGGCCATATGCCTGCGAGTGAGTCATAACCACACCCAGAATTACTTCACTAGAGCAGAAAAAAAATACATATAATAAACCCGCATATGGACGAGGACTATAGTCTCCCTGCATTCACTAGTCAAGGAACATCACCTCATGCGCGAGCTTCCCTTATGATAGCATTTAGAGAGGTGTGTTTAAGTTAATTAGCATTTACTATAAAAACCATGCTTTTCATTTTCATTAGCATTTATGTTTCGTTTGTTTGAAACTATATTCATAGGATATTTCATTAATTTTCATCCTAGGTTATGCCTCGAATAAATCTCCAAGGAGGTTATTTTCGTTTCCCAAGCTTAAGGTCTTATGCCTCATTTCAATCCCCTAAAGTCTCCAAGTATGGGCCTACAATTCCCATCCAAATTTATAGGATGCACCAAGAAAAGTGATGCCTTAGCATCACTTAGGACAACCCTTCCCCCGGACTTAACCCCAAGTGAAACCCATTCAACACTAGGGTGACAACCAACTCAACTAGGACTCTAAAAGCCAAGGTTTACTTCATTCAAGAAGAGTCCTAAGTTCCTAGGGGAAGAAAAGGATTAAAACGAAAGTAGGAAATTGGGTAAGAAAACAGGGGACCGGTCGACCGGTCCCAAGACCGCGGTCGACCGCGTCTCAAATTTTAGCTTTTGAAAGAAAGCAGAAAGTTCATTTCGGACGGACCGATCGACCTGTGGTAGAACCGCAGTCGACCGCGCCCTTATTTTCATGCCATTGAAAGAAAGCAGTGTGCCCTCCTCCGAAGGCCCGGTCGACCGGTCTGAGATACGCGGTCGACTGTCCATTGCAGACCTAGACCCATTTCTCCTATTTCCTTCTAAACCCACAATCAATAACCAACCAAAATAATCCAACCACATTTAATGATACTAAAAGATCATAAATGCTCCCAACAACATGTTTCTACCTCAATCAACAATCTATCTCTATCTAAGATGTTGATGCCCATAAATCCAACCAAAAACCACAATTATATTACATCAAAACTATACATATCTACCCATACTAATTATTCATCTTAAACCATATAATAGCAAGTAGAAAACTTGCCTTGGGGCTTCAATATCAGGCTTGGTTTAAGAAGAATTCAAGATCAAACCACAAATCTTCAAGACCTCTCTTTTTCTCCAATCTTCCACTCTCACTCTCTCTCACTCTAGGGCTAGAGCACTTAGGGCAAATAAGAGGAAATGAAAGACTTGGGGAAAGACTAAAACGTGGTCTAAGATTAAAAGTCTCCAACCTTTAAGTAATAATACCGCAATAGTTAATTTCTAATACGCAATATGCCAATGTTAGTCAAAAGTGTCCAAAATCCCAAAATACAATATGGCACACATTTTGACTGTCTCGCACCTCCCGGAACTAACTACACCCTCCAAATTATCATTTGGAGATCTTATAAGCCATTTTAAGTTCCGGTTCCATTTTAATTCGAATTGCTATTTTAATTATCATGACAAAATGGAACACTACATGGTAATAATCACTTACCCACATGGTAAATATGCAACTTAATTGTAAATATTAACTTATTTCATCAAATTAATACTTACCCACATGCAACATTTTATATATGCAACTACTCAACATAGTAAATAATTATAAAATGGGCTCCCGAAAGCGAGGGTTGTTACACAAACATCTAATGAATCGACCATGCGCCCGTGTCAAGACACTCTTGTGTATCACCTCTTTGACCCCAACACCCCGATCCACCTGGACCAAACCATTTATAAAGACATATTCTTTTTGGTCGTGGACCAAAGGGGTAAAATCCCTCTCTCGTATGCCTGGCCCATCACGTTCATCCTAGCGGACGTCGACATTGAGCCTCCCACTGCTTTTCCTTGCCTTCCCAACCCTTTTGGGTAAGGCACACGTACTAAAAGTCAGAAGCAACATGAAATTCTATGGACATGAATGGATGCTGAGGATGAATCAGATGAAGACGAGGGTGACGATGATTAGTCCGATGATGATGAGAGTGACGAGGAAGAGGAGGTGACTGCGGATATTGAGATGGGGGAAGGTGAGGAAGAGTATGATGATGACGCTGACTCAGATTTTGATCCAGCAGGTACATATTTTGCCAGATGCCTTTCTTCGGTGGAGACGCGCTTAGATGATTTCCTCATGCAATACGAGCGCAACACCAGCATGATGCATCACCTTCAAGCTGAGATGTATCGGATGACTAGGGTACGCCACCACCGGCTTACTTTTATAACCCATACGACCCGAATGTGCCTGATAGTTCCCCCCCCCAATGAAGTACTTGTTTAGTGTTGTTGATGTATTGTCTGTTTGTTTTACTTTTTAGATTGGTTTGTCATGGCTGGTTGTTTGTTTTTCCTCTCCTCTTGTAACCCATGCTTGTTCTTAGTATAAAATCTCCATTTTCCTTATTTGTTCATTTTATTTCTTCGCACTTTTAATTCGCTCTTAGTTGGATTTTCGTCTTTTTTCTTGAGGACAATGCAAAAGTCTAAGTTAGGGGGGGGGGGGGTGACAAGTGCGTATTTTTTAAACTTCACAAATTTTTAAAATGCCCCAAAAAATTTGAAAATTTCAAAGATTTCCAAAAAAATTGAATTTTTTTGAAATAACCAAAAATATTTTTCTTCAAACTAAATGAAAATTGGGATTTAAAAGCTTATTAATGTCACAAATTATTTTTAGTCTCAAGTCGTAAAAATTCAAATTGACAAAGTTGAAATTAACCAAAATGGAAATTGAGTGAAAATTGACGACTTAATGAATAAGTATGGAGGTTAACCAACCCGGTGAGAATTCAAGCCTATCACTTTTTGAGAGTTGAGGATCTTAATACCTTTGCTTTGAATGCTTACGGGAAACGTGTGCGATGTTGTCTTGAAAAGTGCCCTAAATATATCTCTAAACTTAATTAATCTCGAGACGCATATGGTAAAGCATTTAGCAATTTGGAGAATGAAGTAGTCCCTCATTTGACAACCGAACATATTGACCAGAAAAAGAAATGATAAATTCACCCTTTTTTGTAATCCAATTTGAGCCGAATAAAAGTTTTCCTTTTCATTTGATAACCGGAAAAAAATCCCAATTGGCCCGAAATTGTGAAAAATAAAAAAGTCAGAATTTAAGTCAAAACAATGCGATAAAAAGGGGCAAGAAAAATAGAAGTATGCTGAGCAAAAATAGCAAGAAAAAGATAGAGGTGAAATTATAAAAAATAGAAAAAGAAGAGAAAAATGAGCAAAAGCCCAGAAAAAAGCACTAACGGACAGGATAAGGACATTTTTCCAATTCCAAACTACCTGACCATTCCCATTTTACACAAACACTCCTTAAACCCAAGAAAGTCCTAACCGAGTCTATATTGCGAAACTGATTAGCCCATGGAGAGCTAAGGCATAAAAGAGATTACATTGCATAAAAAAAGAGATGATGTGTTCCGCTTCCCATTAACCATAGTCCGATGAAGATATCTTTTCACCTCAAATATTCTGTCTTTCAATTTTGTGTGCGTAAATTCGTGTCCAATACATTTACTCCTTATATCACGCATATCGAAAGAAATAGCCACATTCCGAGTGATTCATTTGTGAGAGTATCTCGTGAGTATTTGAATCAAAATAAATTTTCAAAAAACTAATGGAATGATTAATCGGTAAAAATTTACGGTTTGAATTTCGGTTGCACACACACACACACACACACACACACACACACTATGATTTGAGACATGTGAATATGATTTTAAGGTGACTATTTTTTCGGGGAGTTTAAATTGTCCAATTTTTAGATATTTTGAATTTTCTTTGAGTCGAAACTGAATTTTGTGGGTATATTCACTGCAAACCCTCACGAGACACAACTTGTCTTACTAGGGTAAACTAGGGGTTTAAAGTATTGTTGCATACGCTAAATGCAATTGTTTGCCCACGAAAGAGGTATTCTATCCCTAGTTAGAGTTTGACCATGCTTTTGATTCCTTTTCATTGCTCGGGATGATCAAAGTTCTAAGTTAGGGGGGTTTGATTAGGCATAAATTCTTCTGATTTATCCCTTTAATTTAGCAACTTTTATCACCTCGGGTGATGTAAAATGTGTTGATTTATCTTATATCTGTGATAGTGACATCTTTTAACAAGTACCCCAAGTTTTGTATATTTCTCATAAATTTTACACGTATTTAATGCATGAGAGAAAGAAAGAATCCGAAAGAAAAGAAGAAAAGAAGAAAATTTAAAAGGGCAAAAGAGTACTTTACAGCTGGAATCCGGATGAGGACCTAAAATGAAAGTTGAAGACCTCTAGTGTATAAGCACGTAGGAAAAAATGGCATCCAAATTCGAGTCCTAGAGAAAAAGTTAAGATCCTTGAAAAATGCAAGAAAATTATGAGAAATTGAAGACAAAATAAAAAGAAATTGACCAAAGACCTAGACCGATCCGAATTTCACCATAAACGAACCGATCTTGGCCCTTGAAGTCACTGAATAAGATTTGTGAAATGGATCGATCCGGGTTCGTCCAAAAATGAACCGGTCCAAGCTCTCAAACTCACTGTATACCCTGCGTGAAGTGGACCGATTCGATTTAAAGGGAAAACTAACCGATCTGGTATACACCGGACAAAATCGAAATATTAGGCCGAATCAGTCCGGAGGTTAAATTCTGTAATTATCATATTTTCTAGCTAGACTCTTGCATAGCAAAAACTCTTGTAATTTCGTAGGTTCTTTATTGAAAATGAATCCCAGAACATGGCAAAGCTTCTTTTTACTTAATTTTAGAGAGAAAAAGTAGAGAAGAACCCTAGAAGCTCACAAATTTTAGTTTTTAATTCTCAAGTACAAGTTATTCAGTAAAGTTGATTTCTTTATTTTCTCTATATTTTGATTTCAATAATTCTTTCATAATTAGTTATTCGTAGTAGAGATTTCATCTTTATTCTTCTTTAGAACAATTTCATCATGAGTTCAGTTGCGTGCATAGTAAAAACCCAAGTTTTTATTAATTGCACCATGCTAGGCTAGATTTTTAGAGGTTGGGATGCATGAACCCAACCAGATGTGGTTTGGATGTGTGTAAAATTAGTTCCCTAAATTAAGTAAATGATTTAATCGTGTTTTGTGGTGATGACAACCGTTGTAGGACTTTTGATCTCGTTTTCCCTAGGTAACCGATATGCTTAAGAGTGCAACGCGCGTGTAGCTACTACGATACCGCTTTATTCTTATTTTTGATTTTTGTATGATGCGGTCTATTACCCTCATATATGTAATGCTTGAGATTAATAAAGACTGGATTTGATCAATTATTTAATTCATAACTAGTTTTATAGCCGGTAAACGTACTAGGGTCGAGGGATTGCATTCTAACCTACTTTTCCCATTCATATTTAATAAATAACAATTAGCTTACTCTTGCATGTTTAGTTTCACAATTAGTTTAATTAACTTGCATTTAGTTAATAGAAATTTTCCCACTTCGATTAACTTTTTTATTTCTTTTTTGAGTCAGGTTAGGGTTGACCATCTTACCGTTCGTTGTCACGAGTATTCGTCATATTTCCCTGTGAATTTGACCCTGTCTCACCGGATTTATTACTTACGCGATAGAATTGCACTTGAACCTAGATAAGCATGCACTTTAGACACATTTGTAGTCGCGTAAGAGAAGCATTACTGTGAAAAACCCTCGCCTCTGGAGCAAAGGTGGGAAATCTCTCGAATAGAAAAGACATCAAAATGAAGGTGTTTGTGAAGTTAATGGCATCATGATGGCCACTAGAGCGCTCAACATATACGTGAGCCGGATCAAACCATATATAGAGGGACCCCAGAGTTAGAGTGGCAAGGGGGACTGTCCTTGCTCGAGTAAGGCTCATAGCTAACTTAAAGAGGATCTCACGAGGGGAGTCACCTTACCTCTCTGGAAATAAGAACCTACTCAAGAAAGTGATGAAGAAGGCTACCAAATGAGAGGGGGATTAATCTTCCTTCTTGGCTCTTCAAAGTCCGCCTCTAGCTCTCTCCCTTTTGAAGTTGCTTGAAATTCGTGAACCAGTACCTTTGCCATTTTAAGAAGGAGTGTTTGGTCTGGCATTTCTGATTGATGGCATCATACTTGGTGCATTCTCTTAAAGATGAATACAATTATCCCACCATCTGTTCCTTGATCTCATCCTCAAATCCATTAGTGACAACATGCTCTCCCAGGGAAGGTAGAGTAAGCAACTCACAAATGTTTTCCATAGTGATAGTAAATTGCTCCCAACCAATAATACAGGTATGAGAATCTCTTCTCCAACAAGAGGCCAACAGATCAAAAGTAATGGCATGCTTTGCAATCGAGTAGGACTTGAGAGAACTAATAACAGTGTAAGACTTAGCCCCTCGATGATAGTCTTGTGCGAGGGGGTTGTCACACCCCGCTAAATTCTGGCATCAGCCGCCACCAAAACTAAGCCGGGTGTGAGTAAATTAAATATCATCCTTAGCATGTGACAGATATGAGACATAAAAATTTTAATCCACAAGATAAATTATTTTAATCAAGCCCAAATATGAATGACATCCAACTGATAAAAATACCAAAGTGCGATCAAAATCCATCACATGTGATCTCCGAATATCTCAATAATTAAATAAATAAATCCAACTGAAATCTTAAAACAAGTTTGGAACCGAAAGGCCCAATAAACTAAAAAATAATCTCATAAATAATACGACGGAATGGAAAGAGAAATCTAACTACTAAAGCAATAAAATTAATCCAGCTGCACCTCCAAAAGATCTCTAATGAATCCTATGCAACAACTCCCAAATAAATCCTGAAAAAGATTAGTCAACGCATGTGTCAGAGCCAAGGCCCCGAGCATGAAAACCGGCTACTCTTTTCAATTAGGGTCTATGAACCCAGACAATAGTGCTATAGATATCGACCATAACAATAAAATATTTTAATTACGAAGGTTATTAATCACCAAAAGTAAATTTCTAACTACCCGCAAGATTTCTTCAAAAAGTCACACCAATATTATTTTAATTAACCCACCTTCCCAACAATATTAAATTTCATTAAAAGAACCACAATTATAATTTACCAAGATACACGTCCCCTTGTCAAGTCCGCCGTCTGATCCGTTTTTATCCTGCAATCCTCGCGATATAACAATGTTCCGCACACACACACATCCCCTTGTCAAGTCCGCCGTCTAATCCGTTTTTATCCTGCGATCCTCGCGATATGACAAGGTTCCACACACGACATGGCATAAATCGTCCTCTGACCCGTTTAAACTTTCAGACGTAGACACATTATGTCGCCAATAAATTTTAATATCCGTTTTAGTCCCGCGATATTATTTTTCAAAATTTCTTATACTCATTAATCAAATATATTCCCCCCCGCCCACCCATAACAACGGTGTGAAAAATACTCAAAATACCCCTCAGTCCAAACTAAGGGTTCCCAAAACACCAATTCGTCCTATCCTAAGTAAAGGATGATTATAAAAAATTTCACTCCACCTAGATATCAATCCTAGCTATCTTAACAATGGTCTAATATAGAAAACTGACCCCACCACAAATTATATAACCCACATAGACTTACACTAACTAGTCCCATACCTAATTAGCATAAATCGCAACTAAAGCCCACTTACTAGTCCCATAACTAACAAGTGTACTATAACAAGGGGTGAAAACCAATTACTTACAATATCCAACGTCTCTGAGATATAAAAAATTATAGTACTTCTATAAAGTGGCACAATTAACAATTTATAGCTATATTCATAAAAATACTAAATTCCCAATTAAATAATTCTAATCTAAAGAGTAAAAATCAAGGACACATAAATTTGGTGATTTTCATAATAATAGCTACATGCAAGTCCTATCATAGTTATTATTTTCCAACACAAGTAATTAATTTAATCTAGGGTTGTCACATGAAATATCAAAATCTGCTTGCTAAGGGCTCCTCTACATGCACATGCCCATAATACAACCGACTACGCCAACACAACCCAAAGAACAAGATAGTTATAAGTGTTAAGTAACATTAATATTATTGCAAAACAGTCCCGAAATTTATCTCTTTAATAATTATATTCATAACTTATTTTAGAAAACATGAGTTTAATGGAGGTTACAATGAAGACACATAATACTAAAGGAAAAGAATAGGGTAAACATACATGTGATTAGTTGGACAAAAATCTGAGTAGAAGCTTGAACTCCTCTTGAGAAAACACCAATTAAGCCTTCTAATCTAAGGTTAAAATCTTGAATAAGTAAGGGGATATGGTTTGTAGATGAAAGGGAGTAATTTTGGAGAGGTCTTTTGGTTGAAAAGTTTGAGAAAAAGTGATTTGAAAAATCCATCCACGAATTAGTTGTGATGTATAAAGTGTTGAGAGTTTGATTAAGAAAATAGTTCTACTCAGATACAAACACTCGAAAAATCATTACGGACGATCGAACCGTAAAAAAGAGCTTGAAATTTTAGTATGTTGTAGCGATCGGCGAGACATGAATGCTGTAAAAAATTCACCTCAATCGGACGGTCGAATTTTTAAAAATATTATTTTTTCTTGAGAGTTTTATGTTTTGAGGACTCTTAAAGAGTTTTATATTTTGAGGACTCTTCTATATGGTAAAAATTCAATTAAAACTCTATTTTAATTTCGATTCCAATTCCGTTTGAAATTTTATTTTTCAAATATAAAAACCAACATTTTAAATTATAAGATTTATAAAATTCAAAATTTTATTTTTCTCCGATTTCCAAAATTAATTTAAATATTCCCATTTAAAAAATGGGGTTTTTATCAATTAGTCCCGTTTACTAAGTATGTAGTTCAATAGGTCCTAATATCTTTTTTTGATCCATCAGGTCCCATGAAATAAATTATTTGGTCCAATAGGTCCTATTTGTAAACATACACTGAATATTCACTTTTTGTACAAATAGGACCTATTGAGGAAAAAATGTTGTGATAGGACCTATTAGGAAATATCCCCTTCAAACAGGACTTAATAGGAAGCTCCCCTTAAAAAATCCATGTTGTTACATACTTCCCCACTAGCAAAGAATTTCGTCCTCGAAATTAGACGAAGCATACACATCAACGCGTAAATCTCGCAAAAGAAAATAAGGCTCATATATGCCTACTCGTAGAATGCCAGAATTGGGCGCCTATACACCCAATCCTACACGTACCTACCCCACGAACAACAAATAATATATATATATATATATATACATACGCATAACTATGAAAATAATGGCATACCACACGCTCTCACAAATCCCCACTCGATCCTATATCCGAAAATCATCAAAATGCTAATATCCTCAAATTAAACCTCAATTAAGCCTTTTAATCTATGGTTGAAATCTTAAATATGTTTGGGCCTATGGTTTGTAGATGAAAGGGAGTAATTTTGTAGAGGTCTTCTGGTTGAAAAGTTTGAGAAAAAGTGATTTGAAAAATCCATCCACGAATTAGTTATGATATATAAAGGGTTAAGAGTTTGATTAAGAAAAGAGTTCTACTCAGATTCAAACACTCGAAAAATCATTACGGACGATCGAACCGTCAGAATGGCTTGAAATTTTAGTATGTTGCAGCGATCGGTGAGACAGGGCTGCTGTGAAAAATTCAGCTCGTTCGGACGGTCGAATTTCTAAAAATATTATTTTTCTAGGGAGTTTTATGTTTTGAGGACTCTTAGAGAGTTTGATGTTTTGAGGACTCTTCTGTATGGTAAAAATTCAATTAAAACTCTATTTTAATTCCCATTCCAATTCCGTTTGAAATTTTATTTTTCAAATATAAAAACCAACATTTTAAATTATAAATTTATAAAATCCAAAATTTCATTTTTCTTCGATTTCCAAAATTAATTTAAATTTTCCCATTTAAAAAATCGAGGTTGTTACAGGGGTGGCTAAAACAAGGTCCACCCAGAGGGCCCACTCGTCCGGGGCACCTCCATAGACTTTTACTTCAATATTAAAATGAGGGAAATCACCCCTATCTACTCGAACTCTAAGAATGGAATCAGGTAAGACAATAGGAAGGTAATAAGACTCACCTAGACCCACACGGGGTTGCTCGTTTATCTTTACTAAAAACACTTGCTCAAAATTTATAAGGGAGGATATGAAAGTATCCTCCTCGCCAAAGTAAGGTGCCAGGCGATAGAGGCCAAAGTCCCACTTCGTGCGAGTAACCAGATATTCCCCCTGAGACTTGGAATATGCAATATATGAGAAACCCTCACTCGCGAGAAGATAAATAGATGCCCCACCCAAAACGGAGGTGGTTCTAGGATGACAGAAGTGATGGTGGTGGCTTGGGTGGCCAAAATCATCGAGGCGGTGACAAAAATGGGCATCAGACTCACTAGCACCTTGCTAGTGGTGGTGGTGACAACAAAAATAGGGTTTTGAGAAGAAGAGGGGGCCATTTTTGGTAGTGAAGAAGGGAGGAAGGCGACGGTGGTTACAGAAGGACTTCGCTTTTCTTTTCACTCTCTCTAAAAAAACTCAACTCTAAAAACAAATGCTAAGGTGAAAGGAATAAGGGTTTTAAAAAATCCTTTTATACCCTATTAAGCCATGGGTGCCACTGCCAATAAAAAATGAGCAAATCATTTCCCCAATGATGGGATAGCTGTTCTCCATTCAACTCGTGTCACCTCGAGACCCTTAATATGCGCTGATGTGACAAGCCTATTAAATGCCAACAGTGCCATGATGAGATTGAATCAGAGTGTTCGTATTCCAACAGATAGGGAATGACTGCGTACTAAAAACCTTTGGTCTATCCAAAATAAATCCTTTTATACGAGGGGACTGATGTAGAGGGATGCTCACTCATTTGCCTAAATAAATGGGCGAGCTGGCCCATATGGCAAGGGGGTGATCACAAGAAGCCCTCGCCAAATGATGTTCTGGAAATAGTCAAAATCTATTTGGATGAGGAGGTCACCACGAGGAGCCCCTCGTTCTAATGCTCAAATTCACAGATAATTGGCCTACATGGATGAGGTCTCACCACGATGAACCCCTTGCCCCAAAAACTTAATCCACAAAAAGAATAAAGGTGAAGAGGGCGCCCAACGAGCAACCCATCGCCCCAAGCTTAAAGCCACGAAAAAGGAAAGTTTGAGAGGGCTCACCATGAGCAACCCCTCCACACTAGTTAGAGCCACATAAAAAGGCCAAGGCAAAGGGGCTCATTGCGGGAAACCCCTTCTGCCCCAATTCACATGCTATAAAAAAGATACTGGGCAAGGAGGTCCACCTAGAGTGGTACCTTTGTCCTAGGTGATCCATTACAAAAGACACTGCACGAGGAGGTCCATCAGGAAGGGCCTCCTCCCCTATATTTGTTACCCCAAAAATATTAAAGTACTAATATTTTACTTTCTTGTACCGGTAGCCTAGTTGAGCAATCAGGGCTCAAAAAGGCCAGTTGGGATCTCTTAGGAGTTTTGGATTGGTGGTTGAGGAACAAGTTTTGTTGATCTTGCTCAACCAGTTAGCACTTTAAGATTGAGATAATACTAGTAGAAAGACCATAGGGATTACTCAAAGTCCTTATATAGTTCACACCTAGTCATAACTGAAGTGAGCAACCAAAAGGTTGCTCATAAGAATTGAACTTTTTATAAAATGGTTTTTGAGAAGGGGGTCCTCAATGCCCCACTAAAGCTAAAATGATTTTAGAGAAGGTGGTCCTCAAGGCCCCTCTCAAGTTTAATGATTTTAAAGGAGGTGGTCCTTGAGGCCCCTCTCAAGTTTAGAAAGTTTGTACCACTAGTTACCATTTTACCAGATATTTAACAAATGAAATATATTGTATCTATTAGGAGACACATTTGATTTTCGACCTTGGTTTACACAAGGTGTCGTCTGTTCGAAGGGACAGGTGGCTGCAGACATAGTAGGGATAAAAGGTACATTGCAGATCTTATCCCCATAAGTTTCCCTTTTGATCCCCCCCAAAGCCCCAAAATAGCCTCATGTTATAAATAAGACCATTGGTGAGGTCAAATCAGATATCAGAAACTCAAGTCATACCGTTACTCTATCAAAATCACACTAGACCACCTAGTATTCTCTCTCTACTCTCTCTCTAAGTGCTGACTACCTGGTTTTTCACTCCCACACTGATAACCATTATTCTCAGGAGATCCTTTTGGTAAAAGTTATGTTATTATTGTGAAGTTCATCTTAATACAAGGGGTGATTCTAGATTTGATTCCATTTTTTACCAGAAGAAGAAGGTTTTACCAGGTGCTTCTCTAAAAACTCTTGAAGACTTTGGAGGGAGAGTTCATTGAAGTGGGTAGGTCATGCCTCACTCGTTATAGTATCTTACCAGGCCCTAGTCGCACTACCCTCCTACAGGTGGACATACACACATGGACTTTTTTATGTAAACATGTTTGTGGTTTTTAATGTTTGCATATTGTAGCAGTAACACAGAAGGTTGACATGAGTGTCTATGAATTCATCAAGCCATATTCAGGGGATTCATATTTCAAGTAGTAGAACACATTTTGTATAAATCCAATACCATGTATGCATATAATCGAATGAAATACCTGATGGATAAGGTATACCATCTCCTAACACGAAAAGATAACCCAAGATGCCTAAAAAATAAGATTGTGGTTCACGAGACATTCGGTCAGACAAATAGTGAGTGATGTGGGTGATAGTGTAAAACTAAAAGTCAATAGCCTTTTTTACAAAAAACATGCAAAGGATATAAATAACTCTAAAACACGAGCTACAATGAAAATGATCAAGGACAAAATAGGATTAAGAACTCAATTACGTAGAGGAAGGTGTTCGTAACCCTCTTCGGCCTCTCGGTCTCTAGTGGGTAACAATATAGTTTCTTACTCCTTTATGTGAATGTGTGTAAGATGCTAATATGTGACTAAATATAGTGAATGTGTGCCACATATACATGTGTAACTAGGTGAAAAAAGTGTGCAACATGTGCCTGTGAGACTAAGTGAAAGAAAGTGTGTGTAACATACATAAAAGTCAGAAAATGTATATACCATACATAAATGTGTGAAAGCGTCTATAGAATACATGGGCGTGACTAAATGTGGGAAAATGAATGGGTTAGGGAAAATACGTGAGTATGTACACAAAGTGACTACATGAGGAGTACATCTAGATATATCACACCATCATCATAAATGGGTATGGTTATCGGTGAGAGAAAATAACATGAACAAAATATGCTACATACTATGGATCATTGTAATCATATAAAAAGAAAACGTAATAAATATATGTAATAACTCATTGAGAGATTACTGTATCAAATGAGCTAAATGGATAAATCATTGAATATGATAAGAGAAAACAAGACAACACTAATAAATAAAAAAGAAGGTCAAAGATATAAGTGCTTAAGTATTAAAAATTCATTTGAGGTGCCTAAGCACCATTTAAAAAGGATCAAACCTCACGTAGTTTGTACATGGGCTAGAAAATGTGAATTTATATGAATATTAACAATTTAGAGGAAATTGTGGGGCGGCTTAGGTTAAAAATGAGTATAATATCCCTTAATTTACAAGTGAATCATACAAAAAATATTTTTGGTGTTTTTAGTTTATGAAAATACTTGATCAATATTGATATAAAATAAAGCTAAATCTTAGCACTAACTTGTTTTTGAAAAAAAATAGTGCTAAGAGAAAATGGGAAAATCTAAAATGTAAATATTGAAGTAAATACATTAAATAAGGAGATAAATTTGTAAAGTGAGGGGTGAGAAACACTTTGACCTTTAGTGTGAATATTTATTCAATTTCCTAAAACTTTGACAATAAAAAACCCTAAATAAAGGATGATAATAGTGATTTATGGAAGGATTTGATGAAAATAAGGCAACAATGGAGGAATTTGATGAGGGAATGTGATAAAATTGGAGTTAGATATAGGCTTTTTGAATTGGGCAGGGCTGCTTCACGAGGTTTGAGATCCATGGAAAATGAACTCATCCTTTCATTTCATAAGAGAACACTAAAAAGGTGAAACAAACAAAATAACGAACGCACTACTGATCGATAGGCTTTACAGAATGTCAATTGATAGTAAACCTATGCAAAAATTAGACTTTGCAAATTTGTAAACAACTCAAAGATCTCTATTTCTGATGAGCTATACCATTAAGAAGGTGTTTTAAAGCCCAAAAGCCTTTGTTTTAAGATAACTTTCGAACTTGAAAAATATCGATATCAAATTGAGTCCAAAAGTTAGGCGGGGCCCTAAGGTTTAGTGTTTTTGAAGGAATTAAGGGCCCATGGAAAGAGATTCTCAATGGGGACCTCTATAGACTAGAGGTGGTAAGAGATTGGGTGTAGCTCATAAAATAGAGATTATTTATAAGAAAAGAAAGTTGCAACATATTTATAAGAAAAGAACATTGAAAAATAGACACCCCTATTAGAAATAGAAGATTCCGCTCATCATGCGAGAGGGTGGCAGAATGAAATCGAAGTTTTATCGAAAGAAAATAGAGTATGATTGTAAAATTAATGTGGATGCAACGGCCATGAACGTCGAAAGGTGTAGTTATCTTAAAGGTAGAAAGTGAGAAAATAGACATGGATAGGTGTTTACTCGCGGGGAGGATGGTTGCTATTGAGCATCATGGTTGCATTTCTTTTTTAGATAGAAGACTGTGAATCTTCCTTTTAATCTGAAGAAAAAAGTGGGGTTCCACTTCCATTTAATCTAGATGAGCGGGAACCGTGGTTTTAAGCTAGAAGAAATGTGAGGATGGTTTATTTGTTTGACTCTGCCTTACCCGAAGCTTCATGATAATCTTTTGGATGTTTTTATTAGTGTTGCAATTGATCATACACTAGGCTTAGGAAATTTGTATGATTGATCATGGGTTTGATTTTTTTGGGGATTTGTCTTTTCCATGGAATAAGCCAACGGGGGAGATTTAAAATATAATAATTTGGATTTCATATAGATTGGCTATATCCCATATTAGAACTTTGGGTCTTTAATCAATTGGATATATCAGTTAATAACGTATAGTGATAGGATCTTTAGGTCCCTATTTCTCACGATGTACTTTGAATGTCTTCTCAATATCATCTACGATTTGAAGAAAAATTAAATAAGATGTGGCATACATCAAATTGAAGATTTATATATCCTTTTTGGAGTCATTCATGTTTGGGGAAAGGTACTCACACACTTGCACAATGTTTAAAATCTTAAAATTGAGAGAAAATGTTTTATTTTTAAGTAAAAGGAAATGATTTTTAGTTTGGATTAGGATCGTTGTCATAAACCGACTTCTCATTAATTATATGGGAATTAAATTTCAAGAAGTCATAGACATTTTAGGATTTTTATGTACCTTGGTGGATTTAATTGGGAGCAATTGAGAAGTTTTACAATTAATTTAGGATAATTATTGAATCCCGAGTTAACTGGGTAATTAAAAAATTAATGTACAATTGGTGTGATTTAATGGAATGCAAAAATTGGTTCAAGTCATTTAGAATAAACACAAAATTTAAGTAAAAAAATGAAAGCTTATAAGACCCACTATAGCAAACCCTATCTACTGGGGTTACTATGGTGGGGAAGGGAAATGACTGGTCGCCATGGCGGATAGTCAGTAAAAGCTCTTAATTTTATTTTTTTGCTTCGATTGAACCACTAATCAGATGAAACGTGGTTTGAGGATCAGATCATTAATTGGTTTGAACCAATAAAAATTCTAAACATAGTCTAATGCCTCAGACCCTCACATGCTCTATTTCATATACAAAAGACTAAATAGTTTTGCTAAAGTGAGACGATTAGACCATGGAGTTAAGCAGAGAAACATCATTTTGTCCCATGATTTTGCCTTATGTTACTCTAAATAATAAACCTTAATGAGTGTATTGAGGGTGTTTTAAGGAACATATTCAGGTGAACATTTGTAGTAAAAATGCAAAGAAAAATGAGGAGGGTATGTTATTATTTGGTTACTAGCATAGTAAAAATGCATTCCATGAAATATTATACAAACTCCAGTTATATGTATATATTTTCAATGTTGAAATTTTTTAGAATGTACTCCTCATATAAAATAAATCATGCATGGGTTGTCTACGTATATGTATGTGGGTATTTATCACTTTGTGCAACGAATATTAGTTTGAGATGATAAACAAAAATGTAAAACTAACGTTGTTTTTAATGATATTCTCAAAATATTATTTAAACCCTAGACTATGGATAATTTATTAATTGGTGCCAAAGCGTGTTGGAAATTATGTTTTCTATCCATAAACTTTGTAATAAATGATTTTGACTCCAAACTTTCATGAAATTAAACTTTAGACCTTAGAATGTTTAAAATGAGCTATTTTGGCACTAGAAATGTATTTTTAGAAATATTTTCAAACTAGCCCTAATTTTGACAAATTATAAATTAACCCCTGAACTTTGGGTTAAGTAAAAAAATCTTGAATTTTAGATTAATTATCAAATGACCTTTATACTTCGGGTAAATTACAAAAAATATCCCTTGAACTTTTAAATATTTCAAAATAACCACATATCATTGGGAAATTATAACATCATCCCTAAAATTGTTATTTTTGGGAATCAGTACCAACGGTTTAAATGTTATTGGATTCAACTTTTTAAAAGAATACAAAGCAACTCCGATAATTTAAAAATTGTGAAATGAACCTTAAATGTCATGTTAAATGAATTTAACTCTATAGGGTCCAAAAATAAAAAATTATATGTTTGAGTATAGAAGGGGATAGAAAGTATATATTACACATGGAGTCATTTGGGTGGGTTAGGTATAAAAAATTTGAATTATAAAGGTAAAAAAAAGGTGTATATACATGTTGATGTAAAAAATTAGATCGTATCTAATTATTCAATCACAGATAAAATAAATGAAACAAAGAGTTTTTAAAGTGGTTCAACCTTATAAGAATGGCCTACGTCCACTATTATGTTATTGCTGACTATTTGGGAATTCTCGATTACAAGTTCTATCATGAAATTCCGGTCCCCTTACAATGAGGATTGTACAATGTATTTATAGCCCTGAGGCTGTAATGTGAAAGGGTAATACATTCAATGCTGTACATGTGAAAGGGTAATATATTAAATGCCCCTTAAGCGTATACATCTGAATGATAAGCATTTAATGAACAGTCAAACTGTTGGTCATCCTGCTATTAATACTTTGTTCGAGGTGCAACTCGGACCGCCTAAGTTGATCGGACCGCCTAAGCTGCTCGGTATTCAAGAGTTCCTCGGAGAGTTCTTGTTCCTCGGAGCATCTGGGTTTCTCGGGGAAGCAGTGTTCCTCGTTGCAGTGTGGTTCCTCGGAGCGTCTGAGTTCCTCGGAAGTGTTTGTTGTTTCCACGTAGATTTCCACATATCTTCATTCAATTGGGCCATGTCAGCAGACTAAATTTGGTATCAACAGAAGCCCTCAATGTTTCGTAGTTCGAAATTTGAGGAGTATGGAACATTCTTTCTCGGAATATGGCAGTTTTAAATGGTCCTCCTGATTTTTAGGAGTGTTTCCTTTGTATTTATTTTTCCTTCCAAATTCGTAGAATCAGGCTTTTTTGAATTTTTATAATCGCCTCGATCTCCGCGTAGTTTTTGTCCTTTTATCCGCCGGTAGCGTAATCGTTTCTTTTTGTAATCATTAACTTTACCGTTTCCCAAGGTAAGGTATTTAAGCATCACAGACAATCCCATCGCCTTCTACTTTTTCAAATTTATATCTTCGAGTTTTCCATTGTCTTACTCTCTTGTGCGTTCATCCTTTTCATCGTTCGTTGTCAACAGATCCACTCTTTTTCTATAAGATCTTCTTCCTTCTCCTTCATTTCCTTCTTTCATCATGGTTTACCTGTAGAATCGATTGATAAATTTCGCTCTGATTTCTCTATTCCCTCCTGGGTTATTTTGGAAGAGCTTTCTGAGCCTTCTGACTATTTCCATTTGGCTGAGGGACATTGGTTCCCCAGTCTCTTTGTTGCTGAGTGTGGATTTTCTTTTCCTCCCAACCCTCTATGTCTGGAATTCTGTCAATACTTTGATGTGGTTCCTGCAAGAATAGCCCCCAATACATGGAGAATAGTTAATGGGGTTCATAGACTAAATCAAATTCATGGAACTTGCATAGGAATTCCAGAAATCGTGTTTTGTTATAGATGGGCTGTTGGAGATAATACTTTTTATTTAAAAACTAGATTTTTAAATAGGGCTTTAGTGGTCAATCTCCCGGATGCCAATAGGGACTATTTTGAGCACATGATTGTCATAAAAAATTGGCAACATGCTCCTTTATCTGGAGATGAAGTTTATCAGGGTCCCAGATGCCCTCCCTATGGCAATGGGATAGGTTATTTTTATTTCATTTTATTTATTTTGAAATTATGCTCCCTTTATGTTTGAAAAATGTGTCACTGATATTTTAATGTTTATTTATTTGCAGTTGATAGTAAAAGAAAGTGTCCAAAAGAGGCAGACGTTAATATAAGGCACTTAAAACTTATCTGGAGTTTGCATCAAACTGTTGCTGACGAGAAAATTAGGTCAGCTTCATATCTGCTGCAATACAAGAGCTACACCACTTCTTTTACTACTCGTTCGGTAATAAGTGAAGTAGAACCAGTACCAGCTTCTACCAGTTCTTCACCTGAGTCGCACATTCCTTTAAGTGAAAGGATGAAGAAAAGAAGACCTCCCACCCTTTTTGAGAAACCTGCCTCTGGTGCTGGAGAGGCAAAAACAAGTAAGATTGATGTCCCAGGAGAGGGGACGAAGAAAATTGATGCACCTTCCTCGGCTGCTCTTGTGAAGGTTGTCGAGAAGCCCCAAGTGGCCCCGAGAAAGTCTGCTGCTCCAGGAGAAGTGATTGTAATATCACCGACCAAGAGTTCTTCCATGGTCAAAACTATTCGTGTTCCCCCGAGGAAGTTGAAGAAGAGCTCCTCGGTCAATTTGGCTGAAACCATCTCCCAACCCCTATCTACTGGAATTGGTGTTCCTACTTTTATTCCTCCGAGCTCTGCCATGAGCTCGGTGAAGACTTGGATCATTCCCGAGATCTAAGGTATTGAAGAGAACCTTTCTCGGGACATGGTTACCTCATTGGCTGCTCGCCATATTGCTTCTGTAAGTCTTGTTGTTTTGAACTTTTCATCTTTCCCTTGTTATATCTGTCTCTGACTTGCTTTCATTTTCTTTTCACAGTTGGTGAGCTGCTTCAATACAATTTTGAAGAAAGATGAAGCTATTAAAGCTTCAAGCTCCTCATCTGGTGTGGAGGAAGCTCTGATAGGAGTGAGGCAGTCTTTGGAAGATTCTCGTCAGAAGTACGATGCTGACAAGGATGCTTGGGAGAAGAAACTTACCTCCACCGAGAAGTAGAAGGCTCAAGTTGTTGAAATCTCCAAGGGGTTGGAGAAGAAAATAAAGGACTTGGAGGAGAAAAATAAAGAGCTAGAAAATAAGCTCAAAAATGCTGGAGAGTTTGAGAATAAACTCAAGGTTGCTGAGGAAGAATTAATCCAACTTCGCGAAGTAAGTCGCCAGAAGGAAGACGTTGAGAATAAACTGAAGACTGCTGAAAATCTTCTGTCCGAGAAGCTTTCCTCGGAGAAGTTAAAGAGGAAAATGGCTATGAAGAAGTCTTTCAGCGCCGGATGGGACAAGGGGTGGAACAAAGGCTTGGCTGCCATGATGTCTCAAGTAGAATATGGTAGCCTTAAATAATTTAAAGATGGGTGGGTCGCTGCTCTATAGGAGATAAAGGTTGATGCAAACTCCGAACTCTTTCAGCGACACATCCCTGGTCCCCTTCCAACTCCTGAAGACGAAGAAGAGGACGAAGCTGCCTACTAAGAGTCTTCCATGGTGATGGAAGATCATCCCCCAGCCAACCAGCCTGCTAACGAGGAACTTCAGCAGCTCGCTACTTCCTCCGAGCAACCTTCAGCACTTCCCCAGCTACTATATGCTCCATCCGAACAACCTACCTCCTCGTCCCAGCCTCCCGAGAAAGTTTTGGGAGACAAGGAAAAGGTGTAGAGTTGTTCGAACTTTATCTATTTTATTTTTCTTTGACCAATGTAATCCTGAACCATGTAACTCTGAACCTTGTGATATAATAAAACTTTAACTTTTGTTTGTGGATACTGTTGTTTCTCTTCTTCATGCTCTGTTTGTACTCTTATTGATTATTTTTTTTCTTCATCTGCTAGTTTTCGACCAGGATGGAATTATTATCTGCTCACGATACAAAGCTGTTGAGGCAATGCAATGAATATTTTAAGGCTGGTCACACAGATCTGAGTGCAGCACAAATCGTCGACATCCTCGGCCAAGATGCTTCAGAATAGGCAATTGAAGCCTACCAATACTTGAAGTG
Source organism: Sambucus nigra (assembly GCA_949130495.1). NCBI lineage: Eukaryota > Viridiplantae > Streptophyta > Magnoliopsida > Dipsacales > Adoxaceae > Sambucus > Sambucus nigra. Next base: position 475,894,558 of record OX422213.1, read on the forward strand.
TATGCTTGTTCATGCGGTGGCCAATAATTTAGCTTATTATGATATGATTGAGGATCTCCAAGGCACTCTCGAAGACCTTCAACAATAATATAAGGAATCCGCTGCCCTCTTGCATGAGGGGTATGAGAAGAAATATCAATAAATCATTGTCGATAAGGGATACGACAAACTTTTTGCTGGCTACGATGTAAGGGAGAGAACTCTGAGGGCTGAAGTCGAAGAGTGCAGACAGATAACTGAATTATTAGAGCAAGAGAATAACAACCTGCAAAGAAAGTTGTCACAGTTGAAGTCTGCAGCTTCTACTTCAAATGCTTTGATCCTAGTGACTGATGAGGGATTTTCATTCATGGAGGTTGAGAACGCCAACTTGAGGGATGAGTTGGAAACCTTGAAAAGATCTGGCCCTTCCACATCTTCTCGTGGATGAGCAAGAGCTCCTCGGGGATGAGCTAGAGCTGCTTGGATTCCTGTCGAGGAACATAGGACTCAATCTGCTTTAGAGAACCAGGCCTTCCAATTAATGGCGAAGAACCAGGCGTTGGCTGAAATGTCAAAGAAGATCAGGGACCTGGAAGAGCAGCTTTCTGCGCAGAAGTCTACCTTGGAGAATAAAGAGCTCTTCATCAAAAATCTCCAGGAACAGATGGAAAGATTGACATATCAATTCCACAAACAGCCCAGGGAGTTCTGGATGGCTGGCTACAACGAGGCTCTCTACCACTTGGACGATTGTATCCAGAATGCCAATAACGAGGGCTACAAACAGGGATGGCTGAATGCCTTAGGTGTGCTGCAACTCGAACAGGGTCATTACCTGTGGGACTACCATGATCCTGGGCTGCTCGACCTACCCCTGCCACTATTCAAACTTGATATGAGTTGGATCCCTGCTCGGTCCATTCCTCGATGCTTAATTTCCAAATATCTCAGCGACTACAATCTCCATTCAAGTGTCGAGATATCTCGTCCCGAGCATCTCCTAGATCGACCATCCATGATGAATATCAGGATGTTAAAAAATCTTAACTTCATAAACTCTCCTCTTACTTTAAATGATCCGCCTGCTGGCGAGGAACCTGTTTCAAAAGCAGAGGGGAAGAAACCAATAGAGTAGGAATTTTGATGTAATAAATTTGTATACATTTCATTATCAATGTAATTTGTTTTTTGATTTAATGAAAGCCTTTCATTTGTAAATATTGACTTCTATTGTTTTGTAACACTTTACATTTGTGCATGTGTATCTGTTAAAAAGATAACAATATTGTATTATTTGTCGATCAACTTATTATCGAGTAGTTTGAATTTGTGGTAATCATTTGACAAAAATGATGTTTTGTTTCTCGACCAATTTAGTAATAAAGTTACGAGTATAAAAAATTTTGCTCGATCACTTTCTTGTATTCATAAAATGTTTCCGACCAACCAAGGTCGGTAAATTTTTCATTTTGACCAACTACAGTTAGTGGGTTTTTATCCCCGACCAGCCATAGTTAGTGGATTTTTTTCTTGACGAGCAACTTTAGCACTTTTTGGAATAGCTGTACCTCCCGACCAACTTTAGTTGGCATTTTCGAGAATATTTTTTCTTCCAAACCAACATAAGTTGTCATTTTTAGGAATACTTTTACTTCCCGAGGAATACATAGTTTTACTTCCCGTAGGAATACATTTAATTTCTAACCAACATAAGTTGACATTTTTAGGAATACATAGTTTTACTTCCCGGAGGAATACAAGTTTTACTTCCCGGAGGAATACATAGTTTTACTTCCCGTAGGAATACATTTACTTCCTAACCAACATAAGTTGGCCTTTTTAGGAATACATAGTTTTACTTCCCGGAGGAATACAAGTTTTACTTCCCGGAGGAATACAAGTTTTACTTCCCGAAGGAATACATTTACTTCCTAACCAACATAAGTTGGCATTTTTAGGAATACATAGTTTTACTTCCCGGAGGAATACAAGTTTTACTCCCCGGAGGAATACATAGTTTTACTTCCCGGAGGAATACAAGTTTTACTTCCAGGAGGAATTCATTTGTTTCTCGACCAACCTTAGTTGGCAAATTCGAGAATAAATTTGATTAGTCCGAGTTTTGCCGAGTAGTGTGTAGCACTAGTATTCCCCGAAAAACTTTCAATAAAAGGAGAGAATATACATCACTGATAATACTTGCGCAGGTTCTCTGTGTTCCATGAATTCTTAAACTCCTCCCCCTCTAAAGTTACTATTCGGTAAGTTCCTGGTCGAACAACTTCTGTAATTCGGTATGGTCCATGCCAGTTTGCCTCCAGTTTGTTGTGCTTTTGAATCACTTTCTTTAGCACATAGTCTCTTTCTTTGAGGTCGCACTTCTTCACCCTCTTATTGTAGAACAAAGCTATTCGTTGTTGGTATGCAGCATTCCTGATGGCTGCTTCTTCTCTAACTTCCTCGAGCATGTCTAAATCCAATCTTCTCATTAAGTCGCTGACAGGGGAATTGAAATTCAGTACCCTGTGTGTTGGGAGGCCCAACTCGGCAGGTATAACAGCTTAACTTCCAAATGCTAGCATATATGGGGATTCCCCTGTTTCTACTCGGGGAGTAGTTCGGTAAGCCCAGAGTACTGATTGTAGCTCGTTGATCCAATTCGCTTTCGCATCATCCAGTCTTTTCTTCAAGCCATTCAACAATGTTCTGTTTGTAACTTCAATTTGTCCATTGCTTTGAGGATGGCCTGGTGCTGAGTGGATCTTCAAAATGTTTGACTGATGACAATAGGCAGCGAACTCCTCGTTGTCAAATTGTGTTCCATGGTCTGTGATGAAGGCATGAGGAAGACCATATCGACAAATGATGTTCTTCCAAATAAATTAGTACACCTTGTTGTACGTCATATCAATGAGAGGCTCAGCTTCCACCCACTTAGTAAAATAATCAACTGCGACGATGAGGTATTTGAACCTTCCTCTGGTCATTGGCAGTGGCCCGACCAAATCTATTCCCCACATGGAAAATGGCCAATGGGAAGTGATGGGTGTCAACAATGCTTGTGGAGTTATTTTGATGGAGGAAAAGCGTTGACACTTGTCACATTTCTTGGCATAGGCTATACAATCAGCCCTCATCGTCGGCCAGTAGTATCCCTGCGTCATCACCCTTTGCAAAAGCGTCCGACCTGCTACATAGGCTCCATAGGACCCTTCATGGATCTCTTCAATCAATTCTTTCACTTCGGAGGGATGTACACATCTTTGCAAAATTTCCATAATTCCTCGTCTATATATATTACCGTTAGTTAATACATACCGAGCATCTTTAAACTTCAATTTCTTGGCTACGATCTTATCAATTCGTAATTCTCCCTCCTCAATATATGCCCTGATGTGATCCATCCAAGATGGTCCTAAATCAAGGGTAATAAAGTTCATCATCAGATCTTCATCTATACTCCAATCAGCCAACACTTCAATTGGGATTGTTCTTCGTAGCTCGATACGAGTAGCTGATGCTAATCGAGCTAGGGCATCTGCTCTTTTATTCTCCATTCTTGGTATTCTGACCAGCTGAATAGCAGCAAACTTTGATACCAACTCCATCACCTTTGCATGGTACTTGATCATTAATTCTCCTTTGGCTGCATATATTCCCAACATTTAATTTACGATTAATTGAGAATCACTGAAAATAATAACCTGTTGCGCCTCCATAATTTTTCCCAAATTAAGACCTGTAATCATGGCTTCATACTCAGCCTCATTATTGGAAGCTTTGAATTGGAAACGTTAGGCGTATTCCATGTCGACCTCGTCCGGAGTGCTCAAAACTCCTCGCGCCACATCCTGTAGTGCAAGATGAGCCATCTACATATAGCCTCCATATAGGTAGCTCGTCCTCAAATTTCTGATCTGTCAGAGTTCCTCGGTGAAATATTTTTTGCTTCCTTTCATCCTCCGCTAATTTTTCTTGCTCTTCGTCGATCATGTTTTCTTGCCCTTTTACCAACCTGAGTTGGTCTGAGCTCGAATTTGATGATACTGTAACATCCACTTGCCCTTTTACCAACCTAAGTTGGTCTGAGCTTGTGTTTGATGGTCCTGTAACATCCACAGGTTGATCAGCGAGCAATTTTTTCTCCTTGGGGGTATCAGGATAGGTGAACTCTGCTATAAAATCTGCTACAACTTGACCTTTTAGCGATGATCTGGGTTCATAAACTATATCATATTCACCAAGCTCTATTGCTCAGTACATCAATCTCCCTGATTTTTATGGTTTATGAAGGGCTTGCCTCAATGGAATATCAGTATATACTACTATGGTATGAGCTTGGAAGTATGGCCTCATTCTCCTACTCGCCTCGATCAGCGCCAGTGCTAACTTTTCCAGTTTTGGATATCTGATCTCTGCTCCTCGGAAGGCCTTACTCGTATAATAAATTGGTTTTTGTACTCCATTCTCCACTCTTATCAATGCCGAACTAACTGCGTTCTCGGACATTGCTAGATACAAGTACAGTTTTTCTCCAATCACTGGCCTGGATAGCAGTGGAGGTGCTCCCAAGTATTTCTTCAAGTCTTGAAAAGCCTTCTCACATTCATCATTCCACTCAAAAGTCTTTAGGAGTATCTTGAAGAATGGGAGACATCGATCAGTTTCTCGCGATACAAATCTATTGAGTGCTGCTACTCGTCTTGTAAGACTTTGCACCTCTTTCTTCGTCGTTGGAGATCGCAGCCCTAATAGAGCTTTGATCTTTTCAGGATTTGCCTCAATGCCTCGTTGGTTGATAATGTATCCGAGAAACATGCCTTCTCGTACTCCGAATATGCACTTCGTCGGGTTCAGCTTCATTTGATATTTATCCAGTTGATCAAAAGTCTGACTTAAGTCAACTAGATGATCGGCAACTTTATTGCTCTTTGTCAGCATATCGTCAACATAGACTTCCATATTGCAACTGATTTTTTCAGCAAAAACCTTGTTCATCAGTCGCTGATATGTCGCACCTGCATTTTTTAAACCAAAAGGCATAACATTATAACAATAAGTTCCCCTAGGGGTAATGAAAGAAGTACTCTCCCTGTCTTCAGGTTTCATTTTAATCTGATTGTAACCAGAATAAGCATCCATAAAGCTCAGCAGCTCGTGTCCCGAGGTAGCATCCACCAGTTGATCAATTCGGGACAATGGAAAGTGATCCTTTGGGCATGCTTTGTTGAGGTCGGTGAAGTCTACACACATCCTCCACTTGTTGTTTTTCTTCTTTACCATCACCACATTGGCTAACCAGTCTGGATATTTAACATCTTCAATGAAGCAAAGCTTTCTGGAGCTTCTCGACTTCCTCCTACATAGCTTAATTCTTCTCGGGGCTAAACACTCTTCTTCTCTGATTCACTGGCTTGATCTCCTTATTCACATTGAGTTCGTGACATAAGAAATTTTGATCTTTCCCGGGCATATCCTCATGACTCCACGCAAAGGTTTGCTTTATGCTTCTTAGGAAAGTTATCAATTCCTGTTTTAATGAGGCTTCCAACGATGAACCTACTTGAGTAGTTCGTTCAGGGTGCTCATCGTCCAGAATGATGTTTTTAGTAGCTTCCACCACTTGACCCTTCACGAGTTGCGACTCATCTCTAGGATCCAATGTTTCAATTTATGTACCTTCATGCACTTGATAGGTAGTAGTCTTTTTTCTTGATTCCTCCACTTCCTCTTACTCGGCGGATGAATAATAGCATTCCCGAGCTACTTTCTGATCACCTTTCACAACTCCTACTCTAAAATTTATTGGAAATTTTAGGCATTGATGAACCGTAGATGGTACAGCCTCGAACTTCTTCAATCTTACTCTTCCCATGATGATATTGTATGATGATTGAACATTCTTATCCATCACGAAGAAGCGTATTCTTTCTGTTCGACAAGAAGGCCACGTGCCAATGAATATATCCAATTTGATTATCCCAAGTGGAAATACTTTCTCGCCAGCAAAACCGAGGAGGGGTCTATGATAAGGCTCCAGTTGAGATAGCTTTAGATTTAAACTGTCGAAGAATGAGTAGAACATGATGTCTGCCGAGCTACCATTGTCTACCAGTACTCTTGAAATCATTACCTCCTTCATTCTCATCTTGATCACCAATGGGTCATCATGAGGATATAGGACACCTGCGAGGTCGTTCTTTGAGAAACCGATGACCAATTTCTCTTTGTTTACCTTTCTCGGGCGATCCTCCTCCGCTAGATTTATTCGTTGAATGTACAAGCAAGCTTGAGCCTCACAGAGGTAAGCATTTCTCTCTACGGTAAGGCCTCCTCCTCCTGCATCTCCACCTGTAATAACATTACAATTAAATGACCCAAAGCGTATTGAAAATACCTCTCATTTTGGCTGCCTTGGTCTCTTGGGAAGATCGGGATCGTCTTCTGGATCAACTTCATGGTTTCTTTTCTTATTCTCCTCTGCTCAATGAGGAGATCTAGACATGTCTCTTGTTCAGTCATTGTTCCTTCTTTCGCTTCAACGATTAACATATTTTGCCAGTTTTTCTCTTCTGATGAGTGTTTCATTCTCATTCTGAAGAGCTATGCAGTTTTTGGTCATATGGCCATGATCTTTATGAAACTCGCAATACTTTGCTTTATTCCTCCGATCAGGGTCTGCCTTCATTTTCTCCGGCCAGTTTAATTCCTCGTTGTTCTTGATTTCTTCTAGAACATGGTTGATATCCTTGTTCAAAGGAGTATAATTATCGAATTTCTTCATTACTTCCCATGTCGACCTAGTTTTTGAGTGTTTGTCATTACCATTGTTCTTATGCTCTTTCTTCTTAGCTTTATCACCTTCCACCTTGGTTTCTTTGGCATCCATATTCTTCTTCGCAGCCATAGCCTCCTCGGCATTCATAATCTTGGACGCTTTTCCCATTAGGTCTGATATGGTTCTAGGTGGATCTTTGGCCAAAGTATAGTACAACTTGTTGGGCAGTAATCGTTGTCTTCTCCTCATAATCAATAACTTCGAGTTTCTCGTTATTAAAACGAGTTATATAATCTCTGGTACTCTCACCAGCGTTTTGTCTAACACTTAACAAATGTGCTAATCGTTTAACTAGCTTTGCCCCAAAATAGAAATTCCCAATGAATAACTCGGCAAGTTGAAGAAAAGTTGAGATCTTACCCCGAGGAAGATTATTATACCATATTTGAGCAGATCCGGTAAGATTTCTCGAGAATGCCCTGCATCTCATCTCATCTCATCTGGAACAGCATAGATGTCGGCTGTAGCTTGGTATTGTTCTATATGAAGGACAGGGTCAGTCTTTCCATCATATTTGGGGGTCACAACAGGTGCTTTGAAATTTGATGGTGTTGGAAAATCTATAATGGCCTGGACAAAAGGTGTTCCTCGAACAAAAGTTCGTTGTAGAGGGTTCTTGGCTTTAGCCATTTCCCCTCATCTATCCTCCAGCCTTTGAATAGAGCCTTTCCATGCATCATTTCCTTCCTCGGGCCTGTTGGTTCGAGCAACTGATCGCGTTGATGTGGCTTCCTGGGATCTATCTTGACGAGCAGCTGGTCGCGATTGGGCAGATCCTTCCCTTAAATCTGATGGTCGTCGAAAATTTCTCGATGCGACTTTAGGAGGACTTCTACTCCTTCTAGGTCCTAATCGATCAAAAGTGATACACTGCTTAACCTCTCTAGCGCGCTAGTCCTTTCTGGAGAGAGAGTGATACGTTGGTCAGTATCTGTGGCTCGCACTGACGAAGTTCGTCCAGGTTGATTAGAAAAATCTTCAGACTCCTCATTGCGATATGAATCGGTACGCTTAGTATGCGAAGAAGGTGCACTGGCATTTATTTGAATACTTCGTGGTCCTGAATGGGTTGACGCACCGCCATGGAGGGTTTGTATGAGTTATCGCATAGTTTCTTGTGTGGTGGTCTGGCCTTGAGCCAGATTTGTCATTATTCCAGCCAGATCTGGAGTATTTGGCGGAGCAGATGGATTTGGAGGGTTTCTAGTGTTTCGATTGCTGGATTCTGGAATATCAGCCATTTGTGATAAATTGTTTTTGATGAAAAATGATATTACCAGTCGTTTCCCACAGACGGCGCCAATCTGTTGATGTAAAAAATTAGATCGTATCTAATTATTCAATCACAGATAAAATAAATGAAACAAAGAGTTTTTAAAGTGGTTCAGCCTTATAAGAATGGCCTACGTCCACTATTATGTTATTGCTGACTGTTTGGGAATTCTCGATTACAAGTTCTATCAAGAAATTTCGATCCCCTTTCAATGAGGATTGTACAATGTATTTATAGCCCTGAGGCTGTAATGTGAAAAGGTAATACATTCAATGCTGTACATGTGAAAGGGTAATATATTAAATTCCCCTTAAGCGTATACATCTGAATGATAAGAATTTAATGAACAGTCAAACTGTTGGTCATCCTGCTATTAATGCTTTTGTTCGAGGTGCAGCTCGGACCGCCTAATTTGCTCGGATCGCCTAAGATGCTCAGTATTCAAGAGTTCCTCGGAGAGTTCTTGTTCCTCAGAGCGTTTGGGTTCCTCGGGGAAGCAGTGTTCCTCATTGCAGTGTGGTTCCTCGGAGCGTCTGAGTTCCTCGGAAGTGTTTGTTGTTGCCACGTAGATTTCCACGTATCTTCATTCAATTGGGCCATGTCAGCAGACTAAATTTGGTATCAACAATACAACTAATAAATATGGTGTAAACCTGGGTGTTTTATTAATTACGGGTTGATTATTTATTTGATTACATTGTAAGCCATTCTATTTTGTTAAATCTATGGATGAACCACAAAGGAATGGAGTTAATGAAATGTGAAAGAGTTTTCACAAACGAGTAAATAGAGTTAAATTTAGGAAGGACTCGGAGCCATAGGATGAGGCATTGGCTTAGACCCAAAATGATTGGCCTCCGAAGTAATGTCTACAACATTTATGGTAGAATATGCAAGCCCGTGAATATAAATGAGATTCGATGACCTCCAGGATAAATGTTAGTTTTAAAAATAATGGATTTAGAAAATTCTAATAATTGGTTAATAAATGAATATGAAATTGGTACTCCTAGTTTTTAATAACATGGTCCTGAAATAACGGGTACATATGAAAATAAAGGAAATTTTTGAACCCCAAAATGTGAAATAAAATTAAGGACCAAGTATTTGTAAGTTTAAAGTTATAAAAAGATAATTACGGGGAGGGTGAGTATCCCCACAGTGGGGCATAAACTCAGGTTTGACACATGTATGCCTGTAATATTTAAAACATTCCAAAAAGAGATAAAAAGATAAAGAGTTAACAACGGGATATTTGAACGACCCCGTAGAAGGGCATAATCCAAATTTGGACATGTGTGCACGTGGATAATTTTTTATAAATAAAATAATTATATGAGTGAGTAAATCCATTGATATGCCCAAATATTGGCACCATAGCTGCGAAGGGATCACGAATAAGGCCGCTGCTTGGGAATAGAAGCCATTGTATGGGTCAGACAAGGCGCATTAGCCACACCTGGTTCACAGATAACTGTGGCAACCTCGTGAAATAGCCATAACATGGGTTCAAATAGGTCGCGGAGGCTAGACCCTTCTACATTACATAACTGCTCTGAATACTAGTACGTCAACATTTATTGGCCGACTGTCCCACTTCTAAAAGGATTCCATGATCGTACAACTTATCCAAATGTCACGTGCTCTGTACATGTGACACCACCTTTTTGGATTCTAGAAATAGAATTGCCTACCTCACAAATGGGTGGAACATATCTATTGGTGAAGACCTACCAAAGTGTATACCCTATCTCTTTCTACAAGCTACCACACTTGGGGGCTTACCAATTCGTGGCCATATAGAGCTATCCACTATAGGCTGTCTCCTAGGTAGCCGGACCTTGTCATATTCATGTATTCTCCTCTCTTACCCCTCTTGTATGCCTCTAATGGAACCATAATCTTGTACTATAGAACACATATAATGAGAGTAGGGCAACAAAGTGGATGTAGGTTCATTTTTATATCCAAACCACTCTATCTTCCGCAGTTCTCTTATTACTTGCTTTATTTATAATTTTATACTTGATAAGGTGGTTGATAATGATATATGTACAATTTCTTGCATCGTCATTTTGGCATCATTTGTGGAAAATGAGGTATAAAATATTGTTTCCTCTTGTTTACGATTTCGAACACCTTAGTTCATCTAAGAGGTCCCATGGATGAGGTTTTGGTTGTTGAGCTCATATTTTACACATGGACTCCATAGGAGAGTTCTTTCTTCTTAGATCTATTTTAAAGTCTTTTTATATGCCTTAGATCTATCTTTTATACTCCAATGATGTTTTCCTACCTAGTTAGTGCTAAAAAACACAAAAGGCTAGGGCCTCATAAAGGTGGGCAACTAGGGATGAGCATTTATTCACTTATTTATGCTTTCTACCACCATGCTCTAGGGTTTTACTGCTAGATTTGTGCTATTTTACACTTAAGGACTGTTTTGTCGTTGGTGGACTACTAAAAGCCTTTTTTGGTAATCTTTTGTGGGTAAAACATAAGTTCTATCCCACTTCCACTACCTCCTGTTGGATGCAGTCTGACAATTTAATTTCCTATAGTCCGCAACCCCTCTATTGCAGTAGTATATTTCTACTTTTTTAGTTCATCGCCTAGAGAATAGAGGCTCATGTATAAATTTTCCTTGAATTCAACTCTGGTGAATTGTCCTTTGGGAAAGCCACGGTAGTAACCTCATAAACATTTTAAGTCGCGACCTCAGTAACACATTTATATGAAAGGTTGCATATTACCAAAGACTGCATCCTTGCTACTATACTTGATTTTTCTCTATATCCTTGGCTTTCTCACCATTGTTTAGTTTATCTCAGAGTATATTTATATTTATTGACATAGCAAAAGTCATGGAAGGAATCCCTGAGTCGGGCCCACATCATAATTAAGATGTCGCCCAACTGTTGAACTACATGAACCACCTCTACGATAGTCAGACCTTATTCCAAGCACATCTACATCAACCTCTTAGAAAAAAGGGTTTTGATACTAGAGTCCTCAGCCTTCACTTCAATGTTGAAGGCCGCATTACTAGAGGCTGCAGAAGATAATTTCGTGATCGAGGTTCTGAAGAGGAATAGATAGTAAGAGAAATTGGAGGAAAATAATCCATATGAGAACTTCACATTGTTGAATTATAGTTTAGAGGATATCCTTGAGAGCAGATGGTCAGAGTTTAATCAAGATTATGACCACACCATAAATAAGTGTTTTTATTTAAAGAATGAGGTTGAAAGGCTCATCATGTAGTGGATGCTCTAGCAGTTATTAGAGGATGTAACCCCTAACTGAGATAACTTCATGCTTATCTTTACCTTAGAATATTTTTGTTTCTTTATTTAAAAGCAAGAAAAACTCTAAATTTACCGTTATATGTCTTGTATTCCTTGACTAATTATATACATCCTATATATATAGATGAATTTTCCATCCTTGAGTTATTACTCTATCACTCTAATTTTTTTTGAAAGGTTCTTATCTAAACATATTAGAAGAGAACCTTAACATCCAATTATCCCGAAGATTATGGCATTGGGAGAAGACATCTATATAAGAGGGTGTGATGACCTTAACTATCATTTAACACCCCTCGCAGTGTCACATCTTATGAAGAATCAGGATGCTTCTATTATCCTTGGGGGCTCATAATACCCATTCTTAGCTTTCGGGATGCTTTTATTAGCTTTGGGGGCTCATAATACCCATTATTAGCTTTTTGGATGCTTTTTTAGCCACGGGGGCTCATAATACCGATCCAAGGATGGATTGATAATACCTATCCATAAATGTGGGTGGATTGATAACAAACCCATCCTAGGGAGGATTAAAAGTGCCCCAACATAAGAAAAAGAGGCAAGCAGGTAAAGAATGTGGGCCACGGACTCTAATGTCCACGACAAGGGGAGCAATTCCTAAACTTCCATGACAATCCAACATCGTTGCCACGCCATTTCTTGCAAGGTCTACATAAGGGTAATTAGAAATATGATTAATTTCTTGCAAGCATCTAACGCAATGAAAGTAGTTGCAGTCAAATCAGGAAATATGCCAAGGACATGGTTGTCCGCGATAAGGGAAATTGTTCCCACTAAACCTCAATAATCCAGCATTACTATCGCAACAATTCTACAAAGCAATGAAGATAGAAGAATCATTATCTGTAGTCCATGGTCGCAATCTTATAGGCTATAACCAATCTTTCTACAAAGTCTATCACTGTAATATCCTATTCCCAAAAAATTATAACCTTTGTCTAAATCTACTGTGGAAAGCATTTCAGATTTAGCAATAAAAGGCCGTAACGTGTTCAAGATATCTTTAGCATGTAGATAAAATCAAAAGAGAAGAAGAAGAAAGCATGGTAACTAATCTAAAAGTTGATTCAAGAAATGGCCGCAACCCTATATAATTACATGCAAAAGTTTTCAATGTTTAATGCCGTAAAGGGCCCTATAAAGATTATAAAAAATTATAAAGCAGGTAAGAATGGTCAAATGCTTAAAGCCACAGTGGGTAAACAAAAATAAGGAAAATTATAAGATTGTGGAGCTATGAGGTCGCGTTCTCATTTTAATCATCGTCATCATCATCATCAGCAGTCTATGTTTCTTCGTCCTCAGTTATTGTTTCCTCAAGTAGATTTTTGGACCTCTCCTTTACGACAATCCTCAGTTCATCTATACACTCCATGTGCTCAACATCACTGATCTTCCAGACAAGGATTGTCTCCTAGATTCTTAGAAGTTTTTAGAAACTCTGTGTCAAAGCTCCTTAAAGCTGTAGAGGTAGGATTTATCGTTGGTCATGAAGAAGTCCCTGGAGGTCTTGTAGCTGACCATGACATCATGAGCATCCTTCTTCAAGGCTATGACATTCTCTCCATCCTTTTTCTTTATTACCTCAGCGTGGACTTCAACAAGCTTTGGGAAATATAGCTCAATAACCGTTAATTTGGCCTTGAATGTCTGTAGCATGCTTAGCAGCCTTGGTCTCAGCAAACTTGATGGCATCTATGGCCTAAATAAAATCCTTCTAAGAATCATTCTTTACCTTGATTGCTTAATCAACCTTGGATTTGGCCTCCATCTTATACGCTTCAAGTGCCGCAATAGAAGACTTCTTTCCAGCTTCAAATGATGCATCCTTATTACTCTCAAGCTTAGATTTGTGGCTTGTCTCTATAGCCTACTACTTTCCGTACAACATCTCATATTTAACCCTTTGGGCTAAGGATCTGCAACTTAAAAAAAGGTAAGTCAGAACTGTGAAAAATAATGTTTCCAGAAAAGAGTAAAATTAAATACTCACGCTCATCAAATCGTGGATGGTATATTCCTCCAAGTCCTCCGCATCCACCTCAGCAAGCTGGGCGATATCAGAAGATTCTGTGGCCTTTTTCATCCTTGATAAAACTATAGAAGTTGTGTCCCAAGGTGATTTGGGGTTAGGCTACCTCAAGTAAGGCCATGAATGACCCTCAATAGCTCTACTCTAGAGTTGGTAGATTAGCATTGATGGCCATCAAAACCTATGGAGGGGTACCAGTAGTTAATACATGAATGGGATGACAACCCAATGGAAATCCCATCCATAGTACATCAATCCTGTTGTGAAAAGATAGTCCCCTTTGTCATCATCCACTTGGGGATAAACAACTTGAGGCTTCACGGCAGCCCCAATAACAACAGCAGTGGGATCCTTCTCAGCATGAGCGATTTCATTCTCAACCTCAGGGGCCACCTCCTTAGGTGACCTCTTCCTCTTCTTCCCCTTCTTTTTAGGGTCTTTGTTGAGAGCCTGAGCGGTTTCATCCATATTATTTCACTGGGAAATAAGTAGCTCGAGGTCAATCTCCTCAACACCATCTGAAATTGGGGGAAAATGTCAGACTCCAAGTGATAAATAGACTTCGCAGAAATATTTTAGAGGAAATGAAATTACCTTCCAGGATTATCTTGGGAATTTTCTTAGAAGGAAAATATCCCCTTTTTAAGATCTTCTTGGACGTAAAAATCTACGAAAACTTTTTGAACTCGTAAGATAATAAAGTCATGTCATCGACCCTCTTTTTCTGCCCGTTGTTGGGATTAAGAAAATGTTAATAAGTGTCGCAAAAATACAATAAAAGGAAGGAAACTATAGAAAAAAATAAAGTACAAAGACAGGTCATGACTAACGAATACCTTCCTTGGATGGATAACCTCATTTCTATGGCATCCTAAATCCTTTCTCTTGCTCACTTTCATCAGGAAAAATCTCCCAACAGTCCCTGAAAATTAAAAAAAGTTACCGATCGAGTTTTTAACATTGGAAGGTCTCCCCATGTACAAATATCAATCTCCACTCCGAATGATGAAATGGGTAGTACCAAGGATTATCCACGGAGTTCTCTTTTGGCCTATAGAACTGAAAGAACTCTGCGGGCATGATATCATTCTCAAAATGCTTTTGCCAGATGACTAGGGTAGCAAGGATTTCCCTCTAGACATTTGTCTCCAACAGGGCTGGGGCCAAGTTCATAGCGCTTAAAATCTTTCTAATAGGAAGTGGAACTAGTAGATGTAACCCCAAGAGAAAGGAATGAAGAGGAAAACGCACCCCCTCATTAGGGACCGTGAAAGATGACCTGTGTTTCGCAGTGGGAAGAGCACAAACAAGCCCTTTTTAGAAACTCAAAAGCTTCATCCAAGTCAGTGTAATACCCCGTATTTTTAATAATTTTTAATTGTGGGATTAATTAACTTAAAAATGGGAAATTTATTTATAATTAATTCGTATTTAATTTAATAATTACTCGCACGATGAGAGTTAGTATTTATTGATGTGAATTATGTTGAATATTACTTAGTGAGTAAAGTAATATGTAATTATGAATTAATTATCGCGAGCGAATAATACGCCAGTTATGGAAATTTAGTCGGGACGCGCGTGTTTGTTGTGTCGGGACGTAATTTAATGAAATAAAAAGTAATTTATTTATAAGTCAACAGTATGATCATTTTGAGTGCGCCAAAATGTCTTGAAGGGTCGAGATAGTCAAAAAATCCTAATCGGGGGTTCAGTTTGGGTCCCGCGGCATTTTTATGCCAAACTGGCAGCTCAGGAGGGTATTTTAGTCATTTTTATTTTTGGGGTAATTAAACCCACGAAATTCCAAAGCCTATATTAATTTCTAGGGTTGGCTTTGTAGAGATATCAAATACAAAATCTTAGGAGACCATAGGAGCAGGAGAGTGACGGGTTTATTAAGGCTTGAACCACCACTGGAGCACCGTTTACACCTCTATAGCTGATAATGTATAGATCAGAGAGAGAGGATCAACCCCGTACCTTTCATCACCAACAAAACATACCTCTTACATAAGTCAAGTAATTATATTGCTTAAATTTATGGTAGATATATGATCCATGTTAGAATAGGGTAACATCTATACGAATATTTCATGCTTTGGAAGATTTTAGTCGGTTCGTTTATGCATGTAGAATCAAACCCACGTTATTATAATCAAATTGGATGAAGAATTCTAGAAATTTCATGTTGAATTGAAGATGAAGTCAAAACTCGGGCTCTTGAGACTAAAGATGGAAATTGGGTGAATTTATGCATGTTGGTGTTGTTTAAATGATTTGGATACGTTAGGAATTGTCCATACATGTTAGTATAGGTTCTGGATTTCATGTATATCAATTTGGATATGTTTAAGAAGGTCGATCGATTCACTGATCGATCGATCGACCCATTTTATCGATCGATCAACTCCCTTGGAAAATGTGATTTGTTTCCTTTTTAATATTTGATTGAATCCCAACGTTTAAAAATCTTCGATGTTGATTAATTAAGAATAATGAGACTTAAAAACCTTTTTAATATATGCATGGGATTGAGTGGGGAAATTACGAGTGTTAATCGAATGAGCTACGGTTAAAAATTATATGAATTGGGGTTCAAAACGGATATACTATAACTTAAGGTTAGTACCAGTAGTGGGGGTACATTTTAGTTACTGAAATAACCCAAGGAATAAAAGGAAACTTAGTAACCTTTTTAGATAAGGTACTTGAAGTTATGAGACGTGAGTTACTGCCTTAAATAAAATATTACGTAGGATATTGAAGATATAAATATACTACGTATAGAATTGTAAAATGGGACGTGCGTATACCTATATGGATTTTATATACACTTTGGTTGTGGGATTACCTATAGTATGGGTTATTATGTGTAATGCATCATACCACGCTACTTGCTATCACGGAGGTTTCCCCACTAGTACAGCCTTATTTTAATGAGCGCCCATCGGAGGAATATGGATTTGTAACTTTGAACTATAGAACCTTGGTACAGCCTATCTATGAATGATAGTGTAGACGGTCATAAAGGTGAGTGGGTATGTGCGTCTCCCTTGTGACTTGGAACTATGATTCGCCTCCATTATTTGTGACTTGTGTTTTATTCGTTTCTTGAGTGATTATGAACATTTAGTCTTTCATATAGTATGTGATATACTAGGACTTGACAATAGAGTATGCATGCACCATAGATTAGTCTCTGGTTGCTTTATAAGTATATATATATTATGACAGTGAAGTTTATATATGTACTAAAGATTATTCTACCTTGTTGCGTAGTAGATAAGAAAGAGTATGATGTATAGAATATTTTATAAATATGGTAACCTATATGAGAAAATAAATACTTGAATTTATTAATAAATAGTGGAAATGCAAGAATGTATTATTCAGGTAATACGGGTGGACACAATGATTTAGGCATCATAATCAGGGACTTGATTTCAACTAGTTAGGAGGGATAGTATAACTAGTATGGGTTAGGAGTATACATTAGGCATGCACAATAGTTGAGAGGTGATAATTTCAAGTGAGGGCACGTTACTAACATGTATGCAATATCTAGTATTTATGAAATTTAAATACTTTCTATTTTAAAAATATTTTCCACTTGGGCTCTGACCCGTTTTCTATCAAATCTATCTTATTTTTGTAAAAAACTTTTAGGTGCCTTAGCCATAGGGACACAAAGCATAGGATATTCATTCAGTTAACATGTTGTAGCTTCTCTAGAAGTTATAGGACCTCGGTATTAGATGCATCCACATTCATCCTTGATTAATTTAGAGACATTCATTTCAGTCAGGGAATGTTGCCCGTTCTTATTTAGAGATATTAGTTTTCAGACAGTCATTTACCTTTTCAGTTGTTGGATTCATTTCATTTCTGATTGCTCTATTTAGGATTTAGATTGGAAGTGTTTACTCCATACTCAGTTTATTTCGTTATGTCGTTTTAATTCCTATGAGTTGTTATTGGATGGTGAATGGTTAGTTAATCAATTAATTTCTTTCATGTTTTCATAAAATTGAATAAATAAAACTTGACATCTGATTTTTAAATACTAGGTGGCTAGTAATTAATAAATTTTTTTTGATAGTGATGCTAAGAGTAATTCCAACAGGATATTCTATTTTAAATTTAATAAAGGACTGATCACCCAATTTTATTTAAGCGGGGTGTCACATGTGGTATCAGAGCATTAGGTTCTAGAGTCTTTAGGATATGTGCGGCTTATTATGCTTCGAGCATAGATTTCTTTGATATAGAGCCCTATATTTATGATTGTTGTATTCAATAATTGTGCATTTTACGTCTTCCGCTATTTTCAAATACTTACTGTGGACTTATAAAGCTTCTCTTTGATTTCAGATGCCTCCCAAACAAGCACGGTGAGCTCCTAGGGATGCCCAGCCTGAGCCCTAGCCTGCTCCGGCCCAGGTCACAATCAATGCTGTGGAGGTTGCTGCTATCGTGGCACAAGAAGTAAATGTCACTTTAGTCGTGGTACAACAAGCCCCACCCGAGGCACAGGAAGTGGCCCTAGAACCAACTCACACATTCCCTTCTGCTTGGGAGCGAGACCGAGATGCATTCCAGAAGGCACATCCTCCGGAGTTCTCAAGGAGTTCTGATATGGCGGTAGCAAGCCAATGAAAAAAAGACATCTAGCGGCACTTGAGGATGTACGAGTGCAATTAAATTCAGAGGAAGATACTAACTACCTTTAAGCTATTTGGAGCAGCATTGCAGTGGTAGGAGTCTATTACTACTACCGAGGAGAGGGATAACATGACTATTTATGACTTTTGGGTGTGGTTTGACCACAAATATTTCCCTTTCATCATTCATATTGAGATGAGGCCGAAATAACTGGATCTCACCCAGTAAGGGAAGACCATTGAGGAGTACGAGGAAGATTTTACGAGATTAATTAATCTTGTGCCAGATGAGGTACCTACTAAGGGGAAGAAAATTCAGATGTTTATCGGTGGCTTGAGTTGGAGGATTCATCAGCACCTTTTGGGTAATCTTTTATTGGGTACATATATTGATGTACTTAATGTTTCCATAATACACTGTCAGGATCACCGCTTCCATTTGAAGGGAAGAAAATGAGCAGGGGCGTCTAGCAGGGCGGGACTGGAGGTAATGGTGCCAGTGGGGCACAACCAGCTCGGGGTCAGCAAAGACAGGCCGAGCAGAGTTCCCATCAAGGGGACCCCGCTAAGAGGTTCAAATTAGGTTCCTATAGGCTGGGATAGGGAGGTTTTAGGCAGGGGCATCAGGGCCTATCTGGGCATCAGGGCCACCAGTAGTCGGGCCAGCAATGCTTTCAGCAGGGCCAAGGGAGGGGTGGTAATGGCCAACATGGATGAGGACAGTAGAATCAGAGGGGAGAAAACTTTGGTAGTAAATGCCTTGACCGTTAAAATGTCCACCAATGTCAGGATTGTCCTGAAAGGGGTACGGCCCCGCAACAATAGCAGTATTAGGGTGCTCAACAGGAGTCCCAGCGATCGATCTTTCCAGCCTCCCTCCCAGAACCACCACAGATGCCAGCTTTACCATGTGTTCCAGCAGTTCCATTTCAGCAAGGACAACTACCGTATAGGCGCGTTTACAATGTCCACCAGGCCGCAGTTCTTCAGGCTCCACCCGTAATTGAGGGTATGTTTTCTATTTAGGGGACTTTGAGGCAGATATTATTTGACACGGGGCTTCACACTCTTTCATTGCCACAAGATTTGCACGTTCTACGAGATTATTAGACACGATAGATAGTACAGTTACTAGTGTTGATTCACCGCTAAGCTATGGGTCATTGATATTCTTTATATATTGGAGCATGGGTATAGAGACCAATATGCTTGTATTATATATGTCTGAGTATAATGCTATTATTAGTATGCATTGGCTAGTCACATATAGAGCCATGATCGATTGCTATAGTCATAGTATTGATTTCATCGTACCGGGTCAGGAGATGTTTTTGATGGCGATGCCGTGTCTGGAGGGAGGTTCATCCACCCATTTATATTATATAGAGGATGAGACCTATAAGGAGGTGATGATTCCACTTTATTTCATTCTGGTTATTCATGAATTTGCTGATGTATTTCAGGACATACCAGGGCTACCGCCTAGTAGAGAGATAGAGTTTATGATAGACATGATGCCAGGCACTCGAGCTATAGCCCATGCACACCTTATTATATGGGTCTGAAATGGATGAGGAGTTACGGGGTCAGATCGCACATTTGTTGGGATAGGGATTCATCCGTAGGAGTACCTCACCTTGGGGCGCTCCCGCACTATTCGTAAATAAGAGAGATGGGTTGTTACGATTTTGTGTTAACTACCGAGAGTTGAATAAGGTCACGATACGAAATAAGTATCTGTTTCCCCGAATCGATGACCTATTCGACCAGTTGAGGGGTGCTGCCTACTTCTCGAAGATAGACTTCAGGTCGAGATACCATCAGTTATGTATCAGAGAGGAGGACATGTCTAAGACTGCCTTCTTAACTAGATATGGATACTACGAGTTCAGGGTTATGCCATTTGGTATAACCAACGCACCATCCGTGTTTATGAACTTGATGAACAGAGTGTTGAGAGAATTCTTAGATCCGTTTTCCATTGTCTTTATAAATGACATCCTAATTTATTCCCAGACTGAGGAGGAGCATGCCTAGAATTTAAGATTGATTTTACAGACGCTACGAGAGCACGAGTTGCATGAAAAATATGAGAAGTGTGGGTTCTGGACGAGTGAGGTTCAGTTTTTGGGGCACATTATTTCTCAAAGATGGATATCCGTAGATTCGGGGAAGGTGTCAGTGGTGAGGGAGTGGGGGAAACCCACGATGCTGACAGAGATACGTAGTTTCTTGGGGATAGCCGAATATTACAAGTGATTTATTTGGGGATTATTGAAAATAACGGGTCTGTTGACTAATTTAAATCGTAAAGGGGTGCCATTTATCTGGGATGATGCTTGCCAGTTGGATTTTGATGAGCTGAAGGAAAAGCTGACTTCAGCGCCAATTCTAGCACTGCCCAGGCCGGGGGTGGAATACCTGATTTATACTAATGCATCCTTACTAGGACTTGGAGGTGTGCTTCAATAGGAGGATAAGGATATAGATTATGTTTCCCATAAGATTAAGCCTCACGAGAGGAATTACCCCACCCACGACTTGGAGTTAACGACAGTCATGTTTGCACTTCGGGTATAGAGACATTATCTCTTGGGGATTCTTTTTGCCTATTCACAGATCACACGTCACTGTAATACATGTTCAAGCAAAGGGAGTTGAACATGCGTCAGTGAAGGTTGCTTGAATTTGTGAAGGACTATCAGTTCGACATCCAATATCACCCGGGGAAGGCTAATGTGGTAGAAGACACGTTGAGCCGTAAGCCAGTAGGTGAGGTGGCCAAGGTGTGGAAGGTGAAATGGAAGAAGTTGGGACATCAGGATGCGGTTGCCCGCTCATTCATGCCAGTGATAACGGTTACACCTGAGATCGTTACTGGGGTGCTATAGGCTCAGGTTGTAGAGTGGTTCTATTAGGATCGAATTGTACAACTTCTAGCCGAGGGGGCAGATTCATATTCAGTGAGCTCTGATGGGGGCTTACGCTTTAATGGAAGACTAGTAGTTCTATAGGGGAGGATTTATGACATGTGGTGATGGTGGTGTCGCACGATTCACGATTTGCAGTACATCCCGGAGGGGATAAATGTACCACGATATGAGGTGACAATACCGGTGGAGTGGAATGAAGAACATCATCGAGTTTGTTTCAAATTGTTCCACTTATCAACTGGTAAATTTGGACCACCAGAGACCACCAAGGCTCCTAAAGCCGTTAGAGATCTCTATGTGGAAATGGGAGAGCATTTCCATGAATTTCATCATAGGGTTGCCTACATCACAGAGGGGTCACGATTCCATATGGGTGATTATGGATCGGTTGACCAATGTATCTCATTTTCTGCTAGTTCAAATCGATTATACAACGGGGCAGTACGCTAAGATATTCATTGCCGAGGTAGTGAGACTCCACGGGGTGCCCCTTGATATTGTGTCCGATGGAGACAAGATTTTTGTATTTAGATTTTGGGAGAGTTTCTAGGAGGCCATTTTTACGGAGTTATGATTGAGTTTGGCCTATCACCTACAGACTGATGGGTAGAACGAGCAAACGAATCAGACGTTAGAGGATACGTTGTGAATGTGCATCCATGATTTTGGCGGGGTCTGGGAGCAATATCTTCCACTTGTGGAGTTTGCTTATAATAAATCCTACCAGTTTACTATTGTTATAGCTCCATTCGAGGCGTTATATGCTAGGCCTTATCGTTCTCTAGCGTGTTGGCTAGAGGTTGGGGACAACAAGATACTTGGTCCATGTAACACCTCGTAATTTCTGGGTTATTATTTTTATTTAATTAATTTGGTAATTAGTAATTCACTTGTGTTGTAAATTAATGAGAATTAATTATTAGAAATATTTAAAAGTGAATATATTTAAATAAATTAACGGGTGAGAATTAATTTTAGAAATTTATTCCGAATGGCGATATTAAGTGCGCGGTTGAGTCCAATAGGGTCGAATTAGTCCTAGATGAGTGGTTACATGCATATTATAGGTATTGGGGCCTAATTAGACATATGTGAGTTCCATATAAAGAGTATGGACCCCCTTTATTAAGACCCATAGGCCCAAAATGTAAATAGTGTTTTTAACCCCAAATGTGTAAGGGCTAGGCAACATCAAATCACATTAGAAGACTAAAGAGGGAAAAAGCTAAGGGAGAGCCAAAGAGAAGAGGAACTTAGAGAGATTGCTTCAATTCCAATTCAACACCTTCATTCAAGCCTTGAATCTTCATTTTTGAGGCAAGTGGTTTAAATTGTGATTATTAAATTGCAAATACATTTTCATATTAAAAGAGGTGGAATCCAATTGAATTCTTGGGTTTGTTCTTGAGTAAATTGGGGATTTTCTTTTAATGAGAGATATAAATCTGTAGGGGTTTTGAGAATTGATAAAATTTTTAGGGCTAGATTTGTGATAACAAAAGAATGGATTTATGATAAATCATGAAAAGTTTTAATGAAGAAATCTGTACAGAATTGAGGTATTTACTACTCTAATGGAGATTCTATTTGCGTCACACTGTAGAAAATGGCATTTTCTAACTTTTGTTCTCTAATACGTTGTCTCCAAAACGGCTCCGAAATTCCCCAAAATGGCATTTTAAAAATCTGGACAGATTCGTGGGGAAAATTTTAAGAAATATTTTTTATTTGTGATTTCGTTTGAGATTGCCTAGATTGATAGGTGTGACCAATTACTCTTGGAATAGTTAGAGGATTAATTAATTTGAAGAGGCAGGTTTATGATTTTTCATATTGTAATCTCGTTGTTTAAGTGATTAGACTTAAATGCATGAAATTGAAGATGTATGTTCATGATTTAGTATATTGTCATCTTGTTGCTTAAGTGATTAAACTTGATTGCATGAAATATAAGGGTGGATTGAAACTATTGAATTTCGGGCCGAGAGATAGAGAGTCCGGGTATACTTGAAAGGGTTATGCCAAACTAATGATAAATTAATTAGTGCATAATTAATTGGAATAAAGTCGGACTATAAACTTATATGTTTTAGGCTTGTGTATGGGCATAGTACACCGGTATCCTGGATTTCTAAATATATACGGTGATGTGTAGTATATATATGATTTATAAATATTGGTGTGAATAATATTTATAGGAAAGCATACCCACCCTAGTGCTATTAGGGGAGGTTTCGCAATGTGGGTGAATTCCCTGGCTTGAGGAGCAGGGCAAGTATAGTCCCCAGGTCATAGCGTTCGGGTTCAGTTATGAGATGCTTTGGGTATGATTCGGTCTCATTGCTGTGGGAAACTATGGCCGCCTCTATAGCGTTTGTACATTTTTATGAAACGGGAAGCTAACCGTATCAGGGTTTCGGGTGGATGTGTTTACCCGATTATGATAGCATCTAGAGGATACCCGATGAGTGCCTACGCGGGCAATAATATATATCTACGACATGTATATGTTAATGTTTAGTTATGATACGTATATATAGTCCATAATTATATACGGGAATTTATATACATACATGGTATGAAATGTATAAATAATATAACTTGTGAAATGGTTATATGGTATCAAGTTGCATATGGATATAAATAAGTTGGTATGAAATATAACTGATACCTCGTATACATGATGTGAATTGTATAAGGGATATAACTCGTGTGAATGTTATATGGCATTAAATAGGAAGTGATTTAAATAAGCTAATGTGATTGATAAACCATAAAATGTGTACGATACTTACTCGAGATGGGATAGTAGGAAATAGTGAGATATATGAGACAAGGCTAGTTATGGAGGGTTAGCTAGATGGGTCATTTATAGTTTCGCTAGGCGTGCACATTAGTTGAGGGGTGAGGTAAACTCAAGGGAGTTTGAGGCACTAATTTGAATATGAAGAGCATTTGCATTTTAATTTCGTGCAAATACACTTGCTAAATATTTTCAAATATTTTGGGTTCTAACCCTTGCTGTAAAATATTTTCAAAAACCTTTTAGGTGTCCTACCACAGGGGCGCCAGTCTTGACCCTTCCTACAGGGTGCGCAGCTGCAACTTATATGGGATATTTGTGTAGATTATTCTCTCATTCTATCTTTTGATATGGACTTTTTCAGTTGTACTATTGAGTTTGTACTTTCATATTCAGTCTTGGCATGTATCGGTATTCTTTTATACTTGCACTTTGTGGATCGCTTGTAGTTGATGTTTCTCGACAAATACTTGTACTTATTTTATGGCATGTTTAAATTCTTTCTTGTATTAGTTCAATTGATTTCCTATTATGTTATTTAGGTTGGATTAATAAAGATAAAATTTGGCATCAACTTAATTTAAGACTAGGTGATTAGTAATTAAAAAGTTTTCGATAGTGATGCTAAAAATGAACTAGATGAGATTCCTGTTAAATTTGATATATGATTGATCACCTGGTATTTTATTAAGCGGGGTGTCACAGGCCAGAGGTGATTCATGATACCTCGGCCAGGATTGTGATGATTCGGAGCCTTATTCGGGTTGCTAGGATAGACATAAGGGCTACGCTGATGCCAAGAGGTTCTTTAGGGAGTTCAGTGTGGGGGATCAGGTGTTGATAAAAGTATCTCCTATGAAGGGGATAATGAGGTTTAGGAATAAAGGAAAGTTCGAGCCGAGGTATGTAGGTCCATTCCCTATTATTGAGCGGATTGGGCCAGTGGCTTACCGACTTGGTTTACCGGGGCACTTGCATAGGATTCATGACGTGTTCCATATTTCTTCGTTGAGGAGATATCTTCGGGATGAGTTAGCCCACACTCATATTTATTTAGAGGATATTGATCTACAGCCCGATAGTTCCTACGAGGACGGGCCAGTTGCTATCCAAGACCGCAGCGAGAGGAAACTGAGGTCAAAGGTAGTGCCGTTAGTACGTAATGAGTGGCGACATCATAATGCTGAGGAGTCTACTTGGGAGCGTGAGGATGAGATGCGCAAAAAGTATCCAGAGTTATTGTTACCATATATTCCTTTATTTTTTTAATTTTGGGACAAAATTCCGTTATTAGGGGGGAGTATGTAATACCCCTTATTGTTAATGATTTTTAATTATGGGATTAATTAACTTAAAAATGGGAAATTTATTTATAATTAATCCGGATTTAATTAAATAATTACTAGCGCGATGAGAGTTAGTATTTATTGATTTAGATTATGTTGAATATTACTTACTGAGTAAAGTAATATGTAATTATGAATTAATTATCGCGAGTGAATAATACGACAGTTATGGAAATTAAGTCGGGACGCACGTGTCAGTCGTGTCGGGATGCAATATAATGAAATAAAAAGTAATTTATTTATGGTCATTTTGAGCGCGCCAAAGTGTCTGGAAGGGTCAAGATAGTTAGAAAAGCCTATTCGGGGGTTCAGTTTAGGTCCCAGGGCATTTTTATGCCAAACTGGCAACCCAGAGGGTATTTTAGTCATTTTTATTTTTTGGGTAATTAAACCCAAAAAATTCCTAAGTCTATACAGTTGCTAGGGTTTTCTTTAAAGAGATATCAAACACAAAATCTTGGGAGACCATAGGAGGAGGAGAGTGAAGGGTTTTCTAAGGCTTGAACCACTGGAGCACCGATTGCACCACTATAGCGACCAACGTATAGATCAGAGAGAGAGGATGAACCCCGTACGTTTCATCACCAACGGACCATACCTACTACATAAGGTAAGTAGTTAACATGCTTAAATTTATGGTAGATATACGATCCATGTTAGAATAGGGTAACATCTATATGAATATTTCATGCTTTGGAAGATTTTACATAGCGTAAATCATGGTTCTTGGGTTAAAATTTAAATGGAGTAGGTTCGTTTATGCATATAGAATGAAACCCACATTATTATAATCAAATTGGTTGAAGAAATATGGAAATTACATGTGTAATAGAAGATGAAGTCAAAACTACGGTTCTTGAGACTAAAGATAAAAATTAAGTGAATTTATGCTTGTTGATGTTGTTTAAACGATTTGGATACGTTAGGAATTGTCCATACATGTTAGTATAGGTTATGGATTTCATGTATATCAATTTGGATATATTTAAAGACGAATTTTGGGGGTTAAAAATTTTGAAACTCGTAACTGTTAAGAAAATCTAGGCAAATAACTGATCGATCGACTCAAGAATGTTGATCGATCGACTCAAGAATGTTGATCGACTGCCCTGAAAAATGTGATTTGTTTCCTTTTTAATATTTGATTAAATCCCAACATTTAGAAATCTTTGGTGTTGATTAATTAAGCATAATGAGAGTTAGGGGAGGGCAATAGGATATACTTAAGACCCGTAAAATGTTATTTATGCAAAGGATTGAGTGGGTAAATTACGAGTGTTAATCGAATGAGTTACGGTTAGAAATTATGTGAATTGGGGTTCAAAACAGATATACTATAACTTAAGGTTAGTACCAGTCGTGCGGGTAGATTTTAGTTACTGAAATAACCCAATGAATAGAAGGAAACTTAGTAACCTTTTGGGATAAGGTACTTGAAGTTATGAGACGTGAGTTACCGCATTAAATAAAATATTACGTAGGATATTCGAGATATAAATATACTATGTATAGAAGTGTAAAATGGTACGTGCGTATACCTATATGGATTTTGTATACACTTTGGTTGTGTGATTACCTATAGTATGGATTATTATGTGTAATGCATCATACCGTGCTACTTTCTATCACGGAGGTTTCCCCGCTAGTACAGTCTTATTTTTATGAGCCCATCGGGGGAATATGGACTTGTACCTTAGAACCATAGAACTTTGGTAAATCCTATCTATGAATGATAGTGTAGACGGTTATAGGGGTGAGTGAGTATGTACGTCTCCCTTATGACTTGGAACAATGATTCACCTCCATTATTTGTGACTTGTATTTTATACGGTTCTCGAGTGTTTATGAACATTTAGTCCTTCATATAGTATGTGATATATTAGGACTTGATAACAGAGTATGCATGTACCATAGCTTAGTCTCGGGGTGCCTTATAAGTATATATATTATGATAGTGAAGTCTATATATGTACTAAAGATTATTCTACCTTGTTGCATAGTAGATGAGAAAGAGTATGATGTATAGAATATTTTATAAATGTGGTAACTTACACGAGAAAATAAATACTTGAATTGATTAATAAATAGTGGAAATGCAAGAATGTATTATTCGGGTAATACGAGTGGACACATTGACTTAGGCATCATAGCCAGGGACTTGATTTAAACTAGTTAGGAGGGATAGTATAACCAATATGTGTTAGGAGTATACGTTAGGCGTGCACAATAGTTGAGAGGTGATAATTTC
The DNA here is from genome assembly GCA_949130495.1 of Sambucus nigra. Taxonomy (NCBI): domain Eukaryota; kingdom Viridiplantae; phylum Streptophyta; class Magnoliopsida; order Dipsacales; family Adoxaceae; genus Sambucus; species Sambucus nigra. Next base: position 475,922,006 of record OX422213.1, read on the forward strand.
AAGTGAGGGCACATGACTAACATATATGCAATATCTAGTATTTATTCAATTTAAATACTTGTTGTTTTAAAAATATTTTCAACTCGGGCTCTGACCCATTTTTTGTCAAATCTATCTTATTTTTGTAAAAACCTTTTAGGTGCCCAGCCACAGGGACACCAAGCATAGGAGATTCATTCAGTTGGCATGCTGCAGCTTCTGTGGAAGTTAAAGGACCTCGATATTAGACGCCTCCACATTTTCATCCTTAATTCATGCAGAGACATTCATTTTAGTCAGGGCATGTTGCCTGTTCTTATTTAGAGATAGTAGTTTTCAGACAGTCATTTACTTTTTAGTTGTTGTATTTATTTCATTTCAGATTACTGTATTTATGATTTTGATTGGAAGTGTTTGCTCCAGACTTAGTTTATTTCGTTATGTCGTTTTAATTCCTATGAGTTGTTATTGGATGGTGAAGGGTTAGTTAATCATTTGATTTCTTTCATGTTTTCATAAAGTAAAATAAATAAAACTTGACATTTGATTTTTAAATACTAGGTGGTTAGTAATTAATAAAAAGTTTTCGATAGTGATACTAAGACTGATTCCAACTAGATATTCTGTTATAAATTTAATAAAGGACTGGTCACCGGGTATTTATTTAAGCGGGGTATCACAGTCAGTTAGCCAATATTCGGTCATGATGCATTTATGTCTAAGTTCCGTGAGAGCTTTCTCGGTGGACTGGTCGTGGCCAAAAGATTCAGCAGCAACATTCCTAACCTTTGCGGCCACAACGGATGTAACAATCCTAACGATAATATCTACTTCCATGGGAGGATTGTTACTAGAGTGAGTGTCCTCATCCATCTCTTCAGTAGTATCTTTTGAATCCTTACAAACGAAAGAATCTACAAAGTCAAAATCTATCATCACACACTTGGGGCAGTCCTTAAGTTTCCAGGCCCACTAGCCTTCAAAGTCTTTATGTGAAGTACTTCAGGGGGAGGAACACTGAAGCGTCTCTTCCAAAAATCCTCTAGATATTCCCAAGTGTTCCAATGCGTAAGGCTGCAACAATACCTGAAAAGAAGGATGAACCCCTAGTTAGGTGTCGTAGCCATTATGATAAGGCCTAGTAGAGGCCGCGGTAGATATGAAAAATTATAAACTAAAGAAAAATCCAAAGATAAAAAAGAAACTACAGATTCGTCCTGCTCTAAATTGTCGCTTCCTGAGGGAATTAAGATCAATTAGTTCAAATGGACATAGAAAGCCTAGTTCAAGTCAAAGGCCGTAACCACCCAACCTAATAGGCTAAAGCTAAAAGGAATCTTAGTTTGTGAAAACTGCAGTCGATCAGTTCAAGCCAGTGGCTTCATCCAGGTGGAATTTAAACAAGGTGTGAATGGGATCGCAATAACCTAAGTGCACATATACTACCTAGCCACGATAAGAATGTAAACAGGTAAACAATTGTATTCCTAATGTTCAAAGATCTAAAGCCACAAACCCTAGGGTTTTGGCTAAGAACACCAAGCTAAAAAAAATTCAAATAGGGGGATTGGGTAAATATTCTACATAGAAAACATTCACAAAATCCTAGAAAAACCTAATGATAACCAAATTCACCCAGAAAAAACCCCTAAATTCCTATTATCCATAATCATCAATTTAAACCTTATTTTAACCTAGGAATTACCAACACTTACCCACGAAAACAAAATTTCTTTTCAAAATCCAAATAGGGTCCAAAAATTGGAAATCATTAAGAACATCCAAATAAAAACCCCTAGTATTGTAAATAGGCAGAGATCCAAATGTAAATAGAAATTGAAGTTACAATATGGAAAGAAAGCGTAAGAGAACTAACATGAAAATCAATAAGAAATGAAGAAATTAAGAGTTGTTCCGCCTTGCACAAGCTTGGAGCACTACATATCAGCCTTGGAGCTTCATCGAAAAATAGAAAGTAAAAAGGGCAGGGGTTTGCTCTCGATTCGCTCTTAAGAATTTGGCTAAGGTAATGAAATCCTCGGCACCTATCCATTTATGTAAGAGGGTGCTAGAAGGTGAAGTGTTTCAATTTAGTGACTGCTGCAACCCTACCAGACAACTTACAACCATGGACAATGACTACAACAACTGCAGCACCAACACGCCACCTCTTGGAACTGAGGCTTGGGGGCTTATTGGTATGCCTAATACTGGTACCATAGCCACCGAAATATCAAGAATAAGGCTATTTCCCGGGAAAAGAGAGATTGTGGTCAACCATCAACATCATCCGCATATGGTACACAGATAGGCCATGGCAACCCCGTAAAATATCCACTGCCTTGGTTCAAACATGTCGTGGAGGCTAAACCCTTCTACGTCTCGTAACTACTGTGTAAACTGGCACATCAACATTTATTATCAGCTATCCCACTTCTAGAAGGATTCCATAATCGTATAACTTATCCACCTATCACGTTTTCCGTACACATGACACCCCCTTTTTTTCTTCTATAAATCGAAATGCCTACCTCACAAATAGGGTGATGAATCTATTGGTGAATCCCTACCAAAGTATCTACCCTACCTATCTCTACAAGCTACTACACTTGGGGGGTTACCCAGTCATGGCCATACAAAGCTATCCTCTACATGACGCCTCCTAGGCAGCCCAACCTTACCGTATTCATGTATTCTCCTTTCTTACCTCTCTTGTATGCCTCTAATGTCACCACAATCTTTTACTATAGAACACATATAATGAGATTAGGGCAACAATGTGGACATTGGCTCATTTTTATAGTCGAACCACTCTATATTTTGTGCATTTCTCTTATTACTTGCTTAATTTATACTTTTATACTTGATATGGTGGTTGAGAATGATATATGTATCATTTCTCACATCGTCATCCATAGTTGTGTAAAATCCTAAATTTGACACATTTTCGTAAGAATAACTCTTTTCAAACACCGGGTGCTAAAATGGTACTTTAAGGAACCCCAGATATGTGTTAACTTAAGAATAAACTAGTATTTTTGAAAGATAAAATTAGATGATTTAAAGATTGTCCAAGAGTATGATTTTTATAAATTAACTGTGTGTACTAATGGATTAAATGACTCTTTTTGGAATAAAATGACTACAATGAGTAGACAAGTGTTAACGATAGTTGACCTAATTAAAGATAATGTTTTGGAAGTAGAAAATTATTAATGCATATAATGTATAGTAGTTTTATGTAAAGTTGGGAAATAATTATAGTGATTAAAGTACTGTATTCATTCAATCTGTCGTTCAATTCTATATTATATTTTATTGGAAAATCCTACATGGAATTGAATCAGCCCGTTCCCTTTGTTAAGGCAGGTGAGTTGGCATTCCATCTTTCAAGAGAATTTTAAAGGTAAGAAATTTCTTGTTTTTATGCTTGTGGATCTGATTACTTGAACCCTAAGATATTTCCTAATTAGTTCTATTCTAGTTATTATTTTGCTTATATATTTTAAAAATGGAATTGGATGCTTACTGGTTAATTTTAATCAATTAAAATGGCTTAGAAGCCTTATTTAGGATGTTTCACATCACTTTACATTTAACGTGTCCTTATCAGATTGGGTTGTTCCATGAATAACCCTAAATCTAGGGTTGGTCATTATAACTTGGTATCAGAGTTTAGGTTCAAGTTCCTTTTGGGCGTGATGTTTATTTTTTAAATTCATATTTGATCCTTCAACCTTCGACATTTACCATTGGGACTTTGGTTTATATGCTCATGCGATTGCGATATGGCTTTAATAACAATGACATCAATGGAAGATTTCTTTCGTTAATAACAATGGGTCCTATTCGTATCCTTATATAGGGTTATAAGTAGCCTAGTAAGTGTTGGCCTCAGAAGTGTATTTAAACCAGTGTTTTGAAGGAGATGAATAATTGGTTGATTGTCATTGGTTCCTATTCACCCCTCTAGGAATTCACACCCATGTTTAATTCTCATTTTCATTCTTTAATGTTATGTAACATATATAATTCTATCCCTTTATAAAATTAATCTATGTTCACTAATAGGTACTTCATGTTCCCTGATGTGGCGGGTAAAGGTCCTATAAAGTCTAGTCCCCACTGAGCAAAAGGTTAGGGGTTAGTGAATAGATTTTGGTCTTTTGTTGGCTTATGAAGTAAAAGAGAGAACTTTTGGAAAACTTCATACTTTTAACTTATTAAATAGAATCCTTTTGTATCAGTTCACTAGTTACGTTCTTAAATTGCTCGGAATGCGAATGATCTCCCTCCAACATGTTTTATATTAATTCTTTCATAAAACTCATACAACACATTTTCAAATTTGGTTGGAGTCATGCATTATAAGTAGTAACCTGTAAAGGACCTACAATATAAATTTCCTTCGGTAGTATAGGTAAAAATGTGAAAATTTATTCTATTTTTCTGTTCTTTCTTCCTATCGTTAGGTAGCACACCTACCCTTAATGACTTTAGGATGTTATCGATCCAACTTAGGGCCTATGCTATTAGCACATCAAGAATGGATTAAAGATTTTCTAATATTTTTTTTCAGTCAAAGTATTCCACTTAATTAGTTCTCTTGATGTTTTATTCACTATCGAGGCTAAGGATTCCAAATAAACTCATGAAGACATGATTTTACGCTCGCCATGTTTTATTTTTTGGATTTATTTCAAAACATAAAAAACTAGATTTAAGTATATTTTTGTTCTTTGAGAGTAAAAATTGAAGATTTTAAAATAAGACAAAGCACCAAGACATCATATATCAGACTGAAAATGTCATTTAAATTAGATGTTTGGTAAGATTTTGGACTTTGTAAAATTCATAACTCTAGTTTAAAGTTTTGAATTGACATGACAATATTGAGTTTTTTGAATATTTATAAGTCTAATTTATGGAATCATGACCTTTTTTGAACGAGGGAAACTCTCATTACGAAGATTTATAGTACAAGGAAATTTTTCAAAAACGAAATCCCTCATAAGAAGTATCACTTTTCATGATAGACTCTCGTATAAATAGGCTTAGTAAGAGTTTATTATTTTGATTAGAAAATAGCTCATATGATATTAGGATTCACATGATACCTCCTCGTACAAAGATATCATTCAAATGAGATTCTCTTTTATTCAAAAGAGGTATTAATTTAGGAAATGCGTTTTAGTTGTATTGTGTATAGTGAAAAGTATAAATATCTTTGAAAACATGACTATTGAGTTATGGTGCCCACTTCTGTCAAAACCCTATTTTGATTTTGAGTGAGATTTTTATGAATGAGACATCGTGTTAATCCTAATTTCGGAATATATTTTGGTTTTATGAATCCCTTATAATCGTCCATCTAAAAAATTAAACGCGAGAAAATGTGTGTGTCAATAACTTGTGGTTATGCATGGGATGATCGTTCACCCATTAAAGATCATTAAATATCCGGGTCCGTGGGTTAGAAAGTTGGGTCAGACATGAGAAACTAATTTCTAGTATGTGGAGAGGCAATGTAGCATATCACAAGGGTTGAGACTTCCTGGAGCTAATCGTTTTCTTATACATAAGTCATGTCTATGTCTTTGTAATACGTGTAAAACATTTAGTATTAGGGTACATGTGTGTGCTAGGTGCGATAGTTGTTTTTAATAATAAGGTTTCCATTCTAAATCCCATATTCTTAATTTTATTTTGTCCTTTAATTAATGGAATCACCTCTTAGTAATTGGACTATTTAATTTTATATAATTAAAAACTGGTTGAGTTAAAAGCATGGACTTTCTTTAAGGACATGTAAGTAATTAAGATTTAATTGATTTGAATTATATCCCTAGACACATACTTTTTTAAAACTGGTATTATAGTTAGTATACTCTATGAATCCTGGAGGTATATTAGTATAGGCCAACCAGTCACATATCCACCCCTGCATGATGGTAACAAACTACACATACTAGAAAGTATGTGTGATGTTTTTCATTGTATCTCGATATCAACGAATTAAATTTGACGAGTTCTGTTGGATCTCAATGTGCATTATGTCCAAGGAGGTGTGGGATATTATGAAAAATCACCCATAAGGGTACCGATACTTTACGAGTCTTGAAGGTCCAATATGTTTCCACCCAATTTAAGTTATTAAATATGGTTACTATGATACTTTAGTGAGTTATATGCAAAAGTATTGGATATTATAAAATCTCTCTTCAATATGGGTGATAAGATTAATGACTCAAGAGTAGTTAAGGAATATTTTAAATTCGCTGCCACCTAGGTTCCTCCTTCCCGTCTCAGCCTTAAACATAGTTAGTGTTATAGATAATATGAAGGCCAGGAAATCATAAGGACTGCACAAATCTTTGAGTTAGAAAAGTTCCCTCCACCAGAGAAAGATAAGGTTATTGTGTTGAAGGAACATACGGGTACTCTTTCCATCTCAAATGACAATTATAATGAGGATGAGGTTATGATTGATTTGTTGACAAAAAATTCAAAGCGTTACTCTAGTCGAATCCCCAAAATATTATACCTAAACCAAAGTATTTGAAAATACTAAAAATAATGGAGGTACAAATTCTTATGCTAAACGTAAATGTATATCGTAGTCTGATAATGAGGCCATGAGAAAGTGTTTTAAATATCAAGGGATCAAACTTGTGATTTCCCTACTCGATTAAGGAAGACATGCAAGGAGGAAAAAATATTAAATGGATACCTTAGTGAATATGACTCAGACTTCGACAGTAGAGAGTCTTTAGTTTTTTTCACTTCCACAACATTCATTATGGATAAGGATGGTTTTTTTACTTCTTTCCTGCTTGTTGAAGACAAGGTTGAGAATGATATGTAGAGTTAAACCAAGAGTATCCCCGATATGAGAATAAAGTGAGGGATAATATTTTAATTGTTCTTACTATCTTGAAAGCTAATTGTACTTACCAATGGTATTTTGATAGTAGTTTCTCAAGGCATATAATCGGTAATAAATCTATTTTTGGCCATCTTGAGGATCATAAGGATGGAAAGGCCACATTTGATAATGGGGGTTAATCTAGCATATTGGGTAAAGCAGCCACATAAATTTATGGGCATTTTAAGATATAAAACATTTTTTTATGGAAGATCTCAAGTCTAAGTTAATTATCATGAGTCATTTGTGTGATGAAAATCTAGAGGTAATTTTCTATTAAAAGAGTTATGAAGTGTTTATATGATAAATAGAAGAAGTTTTGACATTGTGTGAGGACGCCTGGCAATTGTTACGATCTTGTTCCTATGTCCACCTTCATTTGCCACAATGCAAAGGTAACTCCCGTTGATATTTGGCATCAAGAACTATGTTGTGTAAATCATATAAAACTTGATCGACTAGTTAATTGCATTTAGTTTGTGGCTTATCTTCACTAAGAAAGCCTCCTTTAAATGCGTGTGTACATGTGAAAAGGTTAAACAAAAGAATTTTTTTCACATGATTTTCATTAGAATCAAGTTTAAGGGTGTTATATTGATGGTTGATAAATTCTTGAGGTATTATGTAGTAAGATTTTTAAGGGAGATGTATGAGTCTCCACAACTTGTGGCATCTCATTTTTGATTTCTTAAAATTCATAATTATTTAATTTTTAGTATGAAAAATGAAAAAGATAAGGAGTTTATAGAGGGTGGAGTAAAACATTATCGTGATGATCATGTCATAAAGCATAAATTTCCTCCATTAGTACTCCTTAATAGGATGAAATCGTATAGAGTAAGAATATAATGATTTAGGGGATGTCCTAATCCATGCACCAATGGAGGAATATGACATTAAGCTTTTGGGTGAGAGCGATACGCACTACATGCCACAAAGTGAATGTGTTATATCGTTGTACAAATAAAAACATGACATGTTAAGTGTTGTGGATTAGACGCAATCCCAACCTAAAAAAATATTTTTGAGTTTTTGGGAGTCCTTGATATATTCTACGAGATATATAACATTTTGGTATGTTTGATTCCTAAAGCGATGGAATATTTTGGGGCTATTCATTGAGAAATATATCTGACATGTGTATGAACTTTAAAACTCCAAGGTCACGAAATCCTATAACATGATGGTAAAGGATGACATTCCCGTCTCATTTGTTAATAAAAATGACCTGGTCATTCAGATTGACACATCTACTAGTTTTGATCCCCTTACACCTCAAAGTGACCAAAGAGGATTGGACCCATCCTTAAATAAGTGGGATTAACCATTTTATGTTAGTTTAAATCATGATGCCTCCAAAAACATTGGAGATCCTAGGAAGGGTCTTATGACACATTATACGAGTGACTCACAACTTATCTTTTAAATCGTGGGTTTAATATTGGTAGATTGAATAAGACTTTATTTTCCTAGAGAGAAAAGAACGATATAAAGGTTGACCAGTTATATGTTTATGACATAGTACCGGTTCTATACGAGAGAGTCATACTCATATATTTACAGATTTGATGAAGAGTGACTTAAAGATGAGAATGGTAGGAGAGATCACCTTGTTCCTAGACCTCTAGGTTTGTTAGTTGAAGGGTGGAATATTTATATCTCAATCCAAGTACGTACAAGACTTTGTTAAGAGTTTTAATATTAATTATGCTAGGCATGCGTGCATACCAATATGTGTTACCATAAATCTTTATAAAGACACTGAAAGGAAGGATGTAGAAAAAACACTACATCTCAGGATGATAGTTGGTTTCTTATATCTTACCATGAGTATACCTAACATTTCATTTAGTGTAAGAGTTATTTAGAGGTTTCAGTCTTGTCTTAAGGAGTCTCACTAATTTCCCATGAAGCGTATCATTAAATAAGCGAGTGGGAGGCGCATGGGATTTGGTATTACTTTGATACCAACACCTACTTCTATGCATGTTCTAACACTGGATGGGTAGAATACACCGACGGTCGTAAGAGAACCTCAAGAGGATGTTTCTATATATGGATTGCACTTTTTTCTTGGAATAACAAGAATAAAATTTTGATTTTTTTTATCATTGAGGTCATCTACGTTACAATCATGAGATGTTGTACTCAACTCCTTCGTATGAAGAAAATGCTTCATGATTACAAAATAGATTTGGATAACATGACGATATATATGGTAACAAAAGTGAAATTTATATTTCCTATAATCAATTTAATATCTTGAACGAAACAAAATGAATTCCTCCATTAGTTTAATTGTGATCTTATTGAAGAGAGCATTGTGTATTTCAGTTATTTCTCCACTGATGATCAGTTTGTCAATATTCCCACCCGACCTCTAGATTGAACCAAATATGAGTAACTTAGGAAATCCATGGGGGCATGCACCATTGATTGAGTTTGTACAATTTCTAGGTTAGGAGTCTCTTATTCCCCTTTATGTATCTTTTCATCATTGTACATAGATTTGTACTATATATATATTTTTCTTGTGTTGCTTTGGTTTCATAAATAAAAAATATAAAAATATTTCCCCTTCCTTTGAGTCATTTTTTAGGAAAAATAAAAAATATTTTTGTTTTAAAATTAATTTACAAACATAAAAAAAAAATCCATTCAAAATTTTTTGTGGATAACTATTGTTAAGATGATTGAAAATTTACGGAACACATATTGTAATCTGTTTCTCAATTATGATATTAGAAATGGGAAGATAATTCAAACCTTTACATATTGCATACACGTACACATGTCGAACTAAAGAGTACTTTTTTTTTTATTAAAAAAAATTCTCGTACTTGTTCTCACTCAATTGGGTCGTATTTTCTTCGCTAAAATTTTGATATGTTCTTGTAAGAACCATATATTTTAAATTTATTATAAAAATGATGCAAGGAGCATTGGTAAGAGCTACCTACACAAGGTAATAAAAACTATTGGCAAGAACCTTATATTTATGGGCTTATTACCATATTAATAATAAAAATAAAAGTTCTAAAAAGTCATATGTTTCAGGGACTTATAAGTTGAAGGCCAAATTATTTGCACCTTTTTGCCTAGTATATTATTTTGGCCTTATTGAACTGTTAATCGGCATGAACATTTGTAAACTCAACTTTTCTCAATATGGTTAACTTTTGGGTTTGTGAATAACACAAATTATACATACATACATACATACATACATATATATATATATATATATATATATATAATTTCATAATTTTGACGTTGTCTTGCATTAGTATGTTCACTTGTGTTTGGTTTGTTTTTATTTTTTGTCATGTTGAGATGTGGATATTTACATTAATTGATGTATGCTTCATTATGTCTCTATTTCCATATTTTCAATATCATTTATCTCATTCGATCATATGCTTTGTTGTGTTATAAGTATATTGATTGGATTGGTAAATTAATGGTATTTGGTTTATCGCATTTTTCCTTTTATCTATTCGAGACAAAAGGTGGAAATTTTGGATTATGGGGTGTAATTTTATTAAGGGGGAGAAATTTAGTGTGAAAATGTAAGCATTTGTATATATATATAAGTTGGTTTAATTTTGTATCAAATCATTTGAGTCATGCACCAAATCGGGCCACATAAGATTGCTATATAGTGAGACGATAGGTTATAGAGAGTCATGTTCAGTAAAACCTATGGATATTTAATTGAAGATAATTTGTCTCCTCTACATTAAAGCTTCCGTACGCTACATTTGACGATTTCAAGAAATCATATCCTTTGAGGTAGTTTTCATTAAATCGTCCAATGCTATCACACACGTTCACGTTCATCTCTTTTATAATATTTTTTTTGAGAGTGCGCATGATCTTAATGGATTGAATTTGATTAATTAAATGCCTCCAACACAAATTAAAATTTATATCAATTTTTAATCTTTGATTAATTAGGTTTGAATGTGATGATTGTTCCAAACACAAAAAAATAAACTATGCATGCAATCATAAACCAGGGCAAGTCCTTTATTTCTGCACTTTAGATAGTTTTACAAGACAACTTACTTACAAAAATCTATAAAGAAAACCACTAAGATCCAAGGCAATCCACAGGTGGCGTTCCACCCTCGGTATCCATAGATCAACCTTGATCCCGCGGGCAACAAGGTCAGCTATAAAGATCTCTCTCCACAAATATAGATCAGGTATGAAATTATTAGAGTTTCAAAAGGATTCACAAGTATATTAGGGAGGTTGTTTTGTGAATCAAAAGGGTGAAGTTAGCGTTTTTTCAAAAGTCTCTATTAAAATCTTTTCGAAATAGGTATTTAAAGGTCGCACATAGAATTCGAGAGGGAAAAATTCATTCGAACGAAAATAGAAGTAGTTCGAACGAGAGTGTCATCTCGTTAGAATGAAAATAGAGTTCGTTCAAATGAGACTCCAATCTCATTAGACCAAGTTACTAGCGAGCTTCAAACAAATTCAAATAGAACACCCTCGTTGGATGTTCATTCGATGAAATGATCAAATGAGAGTTCAAACGAATAGCCATTTCGTTCAAATGAGATTGTCATCTCATTTGAACAAGGTCAATAAAAAATTAATTTTGGACTCTGAAAAATTTGCCTCAAATTTTTATAAAAATTCTCCTCAATACACATGTAAATAAATTTAAAATCCAAAAAGATTTTTACCTTAATTTTGTGGTATAGTCTTGAACTTTGGAGATGTTGGAGATTTGGCTCATAGTGTTGTTTTCTAACGAGATACGCAAAATGTGCCAAAGTGGAAAATAAAACAAATAACAAAGCCTAAGCTAAACTTTTGCCCTTACAAATATCCCCCTTGGCTGTTACAGTACAAAACTACCCGAAAAATTAAAAAAAAATCCCACAAATTCTAATACCTGCCCTAAACCCTAAAAATGGAATGGGGTAGATAAATAAACTTTGGAACTTTGGCTTCGATCTCCAGTTGTTCTTCTTGGCCTCTTTGTGTTCACGTGGTGTAATATCTTCTTCGATTTGATACCTGCACACATTAAATAAGAAAATACCCGTGATGCATAGAGTTGGACATAGCAAATAAAAACATGTTAATCTCAAAAATCAAACTCCCCCGTAACTCTTTTTGTTCGAAATAGACAAAGGAGTAGAAACTAAACATTATATATAGAGAACATCACAGATAAGAAACTATCATAACAAAGATATAGAAATAACAAATATGTAATGATAATCTCAAAGTCTCCATAAACTATTTTTGAATATTATTAAAAAAAATTCAAATATAAATTTTACAAATATAACACACCATGGAGAAACACAAAAATACCCAAATCATGGAAACGAAATGTAGGGGTGTGAACATATTCCATAGGTTAATCAATAGAGACAAACATAACACATGCGTAAGAAGGATTGAGACACTACTAACGAAAGATCTCAAAGTATACATTAGGTGTAAAAATTGGTGAACTCATGTGAATTGACTTAAGCTAATCAACAAATCAAGACTGTAAGTGATTTTCACATCAATGACGCCCAAAACTATGTAATGTTTTTCTTCATGATTTTTATAGTTTGTACAAACCCATTGATCTTTGACTTAACTCCCTCAAAATCTCATATATATCAATAATAGTCTCAATTATTTTGAAGAAATTAATGCCCATTTGTAGTGAAGCATTAATGTTAAAACAAAATTTCCTGGCACTTCTATTTTTATGTGCCTCTAATTGTTTAGGCTCTTTTCATTGCAAATGGTGGCTTTTAATGTAGAGACTTTGTATTTCGTAGCCCCTTTCCATTGCTTAAAATATAATAATTTTTTTGAAAAAATAATTTAAATACGAGCAATGGTTCTTATGTGCACAACTTTTTATCACGTTTTTCACATTTGGTTTATCTTAAAGCAAAATGGAGAAAAAACACGATGATCGACATGTGACAGGTAAGTACAGTACTCAAATAAGCTCATGCTTATGGGAATTAAAGAAAACAAGGAGTCAAACATGTATCAAGTTATCATCAAATCATATCTTAATGACTCCTCACATTATTAAGAACATATATAGAATGATGCCAAATCTCAAAACACTACCAAACAGTCACGTGGATATAGAATGAATGGGTGACTTGGACATCTTTAATGTTCATCTAAATAAGGTGTAAGAAAATTACAAACTTTTTTTGTCTTTTTAAATATTTTTATCAAAATAAAGTCTTTTTGCATTTTTCTTAAAAGAAACTGGAAATCATTTTGTATTTTATAAAATTTTTTAGAAAAACAAAAATGTTTATTGAATTTTCTAAATATATCAAAATGAAAAATATAAATACAATGATAATAAAATGGTAATACAATCTAGTAATAAGAATAAATGAAAATAATCATGAAAATCATCCTATACTAGATAAAATATCCGAACTCAATCAATGGTGCAAATACCTAAAGATTTCCTAAGATCCTCAAATCGAAGTGCATCTAAAGGTTTCGTGAATATGTCGGCTAACTGATGATTGGTGCTCACGAATCTCAAGGCAATGATCTTTTCCTCAACTAGGTCTCGAATAAAGTGCTCGCGTATCCTAATGTGATTTGTGCGCAAATGCTAGACTCGATTACGAGAAATGCATATATCACTCGTATTATCACATGAAATAGTCATCATGACCTGTGAAGTGCCGTAATCCTCCAACATTTTCTTCATCCATGAGAGTTGCGTGTAAAAAATTTCGGCGGCTATATACCTAGCCTCCGTTGTGAACAAATATATAGAGTTTTTCTTAATTCTCATCCAAGAAATAAGGGCACTCCAAAAATGGAAACACCCCCACCCCCCTCCCCCCCGAAGTTCTCCTATAACCATCTACATCCTCTTCCCAATTGACATTCGAATATGCAGACAAATTGTCATAGGTATCAAAGGAATACCAAATACCATATGAAAGAGTTTCACTCACATATTTGATAATATGTTGAAGAGAGAGTAAGTGTGACCCTTTTGGGGACACATGATATCATGAACAAACTCCAGCACTAAAGGCAATATCAGGATGACTAGCGATAAGGTAAAGAAGACTACCTATCCTACTCCTATATTGGGTTTGATCTACATCCTTGGCTAAAGTGTCTTTGGTAAACTTTTTCGATATACTCTTAGGGGTGAGTGAGTGCTTAGCGGAGTCTAGACCTAATTTCTTCAAAAGGTCACTTGCATATTTAGTTTGAGATATCAATATCCCATTCTCAAGTTGATGAACCTGGACACCTAGGAAGAATAGCTCACCTACCATGTTCATATCAAATTCACGCTCCATCCCCTCCTCAAAAGTGTGAGCATGGAGGGAGAAGGTGGATCCAAAGGCTATGTCATCCACATGGACTTGGGCTGTCAAAATGGAACCACTCTCTCTCTCCTCACAAATGGCATCTTATCTACTCCTCGTCTCTTAAAGTCGCGTGCTAAGATATAGATAGTAAGACTAACGTACCAAGCACAAGGTGCTTTCTTCAAAATATGCAAGGCTTTCCTAAGATAGTAGATGTGTCCCAGGTGCTTGAGGTCTTCAAACCCTTTTAGTTATTCCATGTACACTTCCTCCTAAGAATTCCATTCCGAAAGAAACTCTTCACATCCATCTGATATAACTTAAAGCGTAGATAACATACTATGGCGAGTAATAAATGATCGAAATCAACCCTAGTAACATGAGCAAATGTCTCCTCAAAGTCTATAACCTCGATTTGTGTATAGCCTTGAGAGACTAACCTAACCTTATTGTGAAGTATGGTACCATTTTCACCCACTTTTTTCTTGAAAATCCACTTGGTACATATCACGTTAGTATTTCTAGGTTGGGGGGCAATTCCCAGATGTCGCTCTCTCTAAACTAATGCAATTCTTCTTGCGTGGCAGAAATCCAATGCTCGTCCATAAGTGCTTCTTTCATGTTCTTGGGCTCGACTAGGGATGTGTAACACATATAGCTAATAACATTTTTGAGTTGAGAATCAGTATTGACACCTAGTGTGGGATCACCAAGTATAAAATAATGGTCATTGCTCTTTCGAACCCAAGATGGTGTCTCCTCTAAAACAGGATTGGGGTCCACTATGGTTGCATGGGGAAGAATGGGATCGTCACCAAGGGGTGCATCATCCTCACAGTATGGGATAGAAGTAACAAACACCGATGACTCGTCATCTCTAATCATGACATTTATCGACTCTATAACCTTAGATCTAGCATATTATAAACCCGATAAGCCCTACTCCTCGATGAATATCCTAAAAATATCCACTTGTCGCTCCGAGAGTCAAACTTTCCAATCTCGCATGATGCAACATATACTCCCAAAGATAAGAAAATATGATAGGTTAGTCTTCTTCCCTGTCTGCAACTCATATGGCGTGTGAAGTGTCTGTGGATGAAGATATACCTTATTCACAGTATGGTATGTGGTGATCAACGTCTCTACTTAAAAACATCTCAACATTCTTTTCCCAATAAGCATGGATCTAGCCATTTCTTGTATCATCATGTCCTTCCTATCAATGATCCTATTTTGCTAAGGAGTGCGAACGATTGAAAACTCGTGTTTGATGCCCACACCATCACAATAGTTATCCACTTTTGCTTCTTTAAATTCGATGTCAGTGTCATTATGCATCCGATTAATAATGACACCGTGTTGGTTTTATATGGCACGAAACTTGGTCATGAGGAACTCAACCACATCGGATGTTTCTCTAAGGAATACTACGATAAAATTTCTAAAAAATTCATTGACCATCACTATAGTGTATCTCTTACTACCTAAGCTCTCTGAGCAAGTAGGATCTATAAAATTCAAGTGAATCAACTCCAAAAAATGGGATGTGGTAATGATATTCAACTTCCAATGGGGAGTTTGAATTTGTTTACCTTGTTGGTAAGGTCCACAAATCGAGGAAGTTGGTCTTCCAAGTGATGGTAAGCCATGAACTAGATCATTTTTCACTAATCTCTCAATATTTCTAAAATTCACGTGACGTAGTCATCGATGCCAAAGGTCCATAGTGGAGACTATGGCACAGTTTCACACAAAGGAGGACTTTAGCACAATCCCATAATAATTATCTTTCGTCCTCACACTTTATAGTAGAAGTTGATCGGATTGATCGAAAACTTTGCAATTGGACCGATCAAACTTTACTTCAAAGTTTGCATTTCACAATTGGGTTATGCTAATTAAGTTTGCTTTCAAACCTTTCATATCCAACCCATCATCTAGCTTAGGACATATGCATATCTTAGCACTACCACGTCCTAAAATTCTATATCTAATCCTATCTCCAAAGGTGAATTTACATTCCTTGCGATCCTCAAGGTGGTTAAAAAATGATAAGTCACAGGTCATGTGCCTAAATCAACCACTATAAAATACCAATGGTAAGTATTTTGAGGATTGAGAGCAACATGAACAACAAGGGCTTTGTCGTCTCGCTTAGGCACCTAAGTGTTGATAACCTTTTGTTTACCCTTATTATTGTTAACTCAAGTCGAATTATTGGAATCATTCTCAAATGGTAAATACATCCGTTGAAATTCTTCCATTAAACTATTCGAAGTCACGACCAAAAATTCTACTTTCTCTCTAAGACTAGCAGAGTCACTAAAGTGGTGTACAAGACTATGTGTACGCCTTGTTCTACCTAATTTATAGCAAAACTCTCTAAGGTCATCTATTATTTTGTAAAAACTATAAATATAGACATGTTTAGGTCTACCTCGATTTGTTTTTCTAGGTTGAACTCTCTTTTGTGGTTTAGTTTGGGGGCCATAAGGATTAACCATAAGTTTAGGAACCGGTTCTGTTGTGATATTGGAAGTGGATGCACCATCATTATATGCCTTTCATCAAAATCCAACGCGGGGTCGAGGAGCATCTTACCTACCTTCTTCGATGTATCCTCGATAGTTACCTTAACCTCTCGGGCACATTCAATTTCTTTCTCGAGTTGGGATACTAGGGCTTCAAGTTTCTCACGAGTCTTCATAGATGTTTGGAGATCTCTCATAAGACTACTCACCTTGTTAGTCAAGTCCCCGTTCGCTCTCTCAACTAAACAAATTCTCTCTCCTAAAGCTCCTCTCACTGAGGACTCATTCTCTCTCACCTCTCTTAACTCTTTCTCTAGCGCTAAAACTCTCATAGCTAACCCTTTATTTTGTTTCTTAGTTTGAAAGGACTCGGCATAAAGATCCACATAGGAGAACTGAAGGTCACTCTCTCTCTCATTTAAAACAGTCTCCCCCTCACTCTCTTTGAAATTACTATATTCACTATCAAGGTATTCATGTTTAGTAGCTTCCTCATCGTCATGAGGGTCACTCGATGTACTAACATTACTAGCCATGAATGCAGTGAAGTTACATCGATGTAGTGATTCATCCCCCAAACTCACCAACTCGACCTCGCTATCACTAAACAAGACATTTAAGGCAACTTTGCCTTTCCTTTGATGTTTCAACCTAGTCATACACTCATGAGTATTGTGACCCTTTCTCTCATACTCATAATATCTTTCCTTGTCTTTCTTTGGTAAATCTTTCTTTTCTTTTTCAAAATTTTTCCTGGTTGGTTTATATTTTTTTATCTTTCTCAAGATTTTTCTTATCTTTGGAAGTATTTTGCTTTTTAAGTTTGAGAAATTTCTTAAAATTTTAAGAAACAAGGGACAAATTATCTAAATCAAAATCGTATTCAGAATTGGATGATGCTTCCTCTCTCTTTTTGGTCACTTCCTCTTTCTATTTTTAGACACTTCCTCTATTATTTTATATTGGGCTTTAGGTGCACTTCCAATTTCCTTGGGTTTTACTATTGTAAGGAACATATATATCTCGTATGTTTCAAGATCTCCTACAAATTCCTTCAATCAATTGACCGAGAAGTTCATTCAGAATTTCTTCTTCGACATGATGCCGTGGTAAAAGGATACCTATATTCTATTTGTAAAGAAAGGTGATAACGAGTCTCTCAAAGACCATTTTGCAAGGTTCAATAAAGAAAAGATTGAGGTCAAAGACTATGAGGATAAGATTGCCATGACCACCCTCATATGAGGATTGAAAAAAGGAAAATTACTTTAGAATCTGGCCAAGGATCCTCCAAAATCTATATAATAACTCCTAGCTACGATCGGGAGAGTCATGAATGCGTAGGAGGCCATGGAAACCAAGGGAGAGGACGAGAAAGAAACTAATGAAAGCAAATCTCATAAAGATAAGGGCAAGGATGGGAAAAAGAGGTCAGCCGACGACAAGATTATTGATTACACTCCACTCACAGTAATCCCTGATTTGATTCTAAATGAAAGTCAGGACGATCAAGCCTTGAGATGGCTTGAAAAGCTAAGGTCTCCACCACATAAGAGATATAGGAGCAAATGGTGTGACTTTCACCAAGATCACGGCCAGAACAATGATAAATACTTTGCCTTGAAAGATGAGACAAAGAATATGATGTACGTTGACCTAAGTGGTTCTAAAGATGATGCTCGAAAGAGATAGGGTGGGCCAAGAGATGGGTCGAGGAGATAATATCAGGCTACCAATAAGGATGAAGAGTTTGATGATGATGGTGCAGATGACGCTGACCTCCCACTGAAAATCCTTGAGCCGAAGGGACATTGCAATATGATTTCATTTAATATCAAGATGATCAGTGGTTGAATGGACGATTGAGGGTCAGATCCAGGCAACTGCAAAATGCATGTAGTAGAGACTAAATCAACACCAAAGCGGGTGGAAGTCAACTCGACTGCCTCTGAGCCAAAGCTGGGAAAGATCATAAAGGTGGATATAGATACTCTAGTCATGGGATTCTCCAAATTATACTTCAAGGTCATTTTTACCCCCATGACGACCCTCTGGTAATCAGCACCAGGGTCCATGGGTATGATGTATCCAGGATTTTAGTAGATAGCGAAAATTAGGTCGAAGTTTTGTTTTGGGAGTGTTTTAAAGAACTAAAGCTTGGCAAGAAGAGGCTAATCCCTTATCACCAACCCTTGATAGGGTTTAGTGGAGAAAAAGTGGATCAACTGGGAGTGTATGAAATGGAAATCTATATGGGCACCTTACCGAGGTTCCTGACGAAGAAGGTAATTTTTTTTTGTTATGGATGAAAATGTATTCTTGACTTACAATATCATCCTTCACTGTGTAGTTCTGAAAGAGTTTAAAGTCGTGCCTTATACTGTACACCATATGATAAACTTCCAAGATGATCAAGTAGAGTCCAGGGAATCCTACTTCATCTCGGCCGACCAAAAGGAGGCCCACAATTAGCTCACCACCCCCATACAACATTGATGCTCTCAACCCAATGGATGAGAAGAAGCTAAAAAAAGTTAAAGACGCAAAAGTGGTAGAATCCATCATCCTCAATGAGGACGAGTCAGAGAAAACCAATCGACTCTTCGTTGAAGAAGGAGGTTAAGGAGAAATTGATATAGTTTCTGAGGAAAAGGAAGAGTGTGTTTGTGTGGAGACAAAATGATATGCCAGGAATAAACCCAAAGGTCACCTATCGATTCAGAGAAGACTTTCTTTATCCCCGATAAAAAAACCTACTGCTATAAGGTCATGCCTTTTGTCCTTAAGAATGCAGGGGAAATCTACCAAAGGTTGGTCAATAAGATGTTTGAAGAACACATTGGTAAGACCATGGAAGTTTATATGGATGACATACTGACCAAAAGCCTCAAGGCCGAGGACCATGTGGCTGACCTTGACAGGACCTTTGATACAATGGATCTTTATCAAATGAAGATAAATCCAGCCAAGTGTGTGTTCGGCGTGGGTGCAGGTAAATTTATTATCTTCATTTTCAACTGGAGGGGCATATATGCAAACCCATAAAAGATACTCCAAAGACCATTAAAGATGTGAAGAGGCTGACAGGGAGAGTCGCTTCACTCAACAAGTTCATCTTAAGGGCCATCGAAAAATGTATCCTCTTCTTTAAAGTATTAAGGAAAGCATTTGAATGGAATCAATAGTGTGATAGAGCCTTTTTAAAGCTCAAGGCCTATCGAGGTTCTCCGATGCTTTTGCCTCAGCCCATTTAAGGAGCATAATTATTCTGTATTTAGCAATGTCAGAGTTTACAATCAGTGCATCCATCGTTCGAGATGAAGAAAGGGTGGAAAATCCAGTCTACTTTAATAGTAAGGCTCTATGGGGTGAGATGAAATATCCGAGGATGGAGAATCTAGCATATGCCTTGATACATGCTTTAAGAAAGATGAAACCTTATTTTTAATCCTACACTATGGATGGCTCCTCATGTGAAAGCGACAGTGGAGCAGGGTTGATACTGTCAGCTCCAAATAGGGCTAATATTAAGTATGCATTTATGTTCAGTTTTGAATCCTCGAACAACGAATCTGAGTACGAAGCTCTTATCCTTGGCCAAAGTGTTGAATGTCGGCCACATAGTAGTTCATAGTAACTCCCAACTAATGGTGAACCATATTCTGGGAATTTATGAAGCAAAGGATGAGAAGTTGGGCAAATACTTGTCAGAGTGAAAAGGACCTTAGTGAACTTCAGAGTAGTGAATGTGAAAAGATTCCCTTGACTTGACAATAGCCGAGTTGATGCATTGGCGATGTTGGCATCGTCTAAGAGAATAGAAATTTAAAGAACCGTCCCTATCGAGATACTACATAGACCAAGCATAGAGGAAGATAACGGGAAGCTTGAATTCTATTTGAATCAGAATCTGGGAGCTTCTTGGATGGACCGTCTCATCATATATATCAGATATATAGAGGTACCAAAAACAAAGGCCGAGAGAAAGAAATTGAGATATGGGGCAACCAATTTCTCCATCATAGGAGATATCCTATATAAGAAGTGTTTTTTACTTCCCTTATTGCGATCAGTCAACCCCACAGAGGTAGAGTACATTTTAAAAGATGTGCATGAGGGATCTTGCTCTAGCCATGTTGGGGAATGATCTTTGGAAAAACGGATAGTAACTCAAGGTTACTGGTGGCCGAATTTTACTAAGGATGGAGAAGACTACGTTAAAAGTGTGATAAATTGCAAAGATATGCTTGTATTCCCCATCAACCCCATCAACCTCTGTTGTTCATCACAGCCCCTTGGCCATTTTCGATCTGGGGGATTAACTTAGTGGGAGCTCTACCTAGAGCCAAAGGCAACTATATATATCTCATTATGGTGATCGACTACTTCTCCAAGTGGGTAGATGATGAGGCCTTGGTTTCCATTATAGAGATAAAAACCTTCAAATTTATTTGGAGGAATATTATTTATAGATATGGCCTGCCTCATAAATTGATCTCGGATAACGGAATACAGTTCAAAAACAAATCACTGTAGGCTTACTGTGGAAGGGTCGATATCAAATAATTCCAATCAGTTCTAGGCCGACCTCAAGTAAATGGCCAGAAAGATTTCACAAACAGAATAATCCTGGACGGGATCAAGAAGAAACTAAAAGATGACAAAGTCTTATGAACAGAAGATGTACATGCCTTCATATGGGCCTACATGACAACGAAGATGACTCAGACGAGGGAGAGCCCCTTTATGATGGCCTACAGCTCATAAGCTGGGATACCTACTGAACTCGACCTACCCAACTACAAAGTTCGGACCTACGACCTAGAGATATATAAGGAAGAGTGGAGAGTGGAATTAAATCTGATTAGAGAAAGAAGGGAAGATGATAAGGTAAGGCAAGCACTATACCAACAGAGGACGACTAAGTTTTATAATAAAAGAGTCAGACATAGGCAGATAGCAGTGGGGGACTTAGTTCTCAAGAAGGTTTGGTTGAAGCCAAACAAGTTACATTAAAATTGGCATGGCCCCTATAGGGTCACCGAAGAGGTTATTCTAGGGACATATCGGTTGGAAAATTTAAAGGGAGATACATTCTTCAATCTATGGAATGTTGACCATTTAAAAAGACAGTGCCTGTAGTTTATATATATATATTTCACTTCATGTAATATTCTCTATATTTGAAAAATTCAAAGTGATGAATGAATATAGCTCTAAGTGTTCCCTCATATTTTTCTTATATGAATTGTTCAAATGTATGGTTCAAATTGTCCTAAGATAAAAATCATCATTCATATGGTGGATTGGCATTAACTCACTCTTTGTGATACGAGAAACGATGCGAGACTCGTCTCGTCCATGAATTCTTAAAATCACCTAGAGGGTGGAATAGAATAGTGTGATAACATCACTAAGGTCGTAAAAAACAAAAAATCTAATTGAAGAATCCTTAAGTTGGTTATTATCTATCGGCTAAGGATGAGAGAAAATTTAAGATTAACACCATTAATTTAGTGGTCTCCAATTAAAAATCATTAATTTGGTTATATATCTCTCGGCTAAGGACGAGAGAAAACTTGATATTAACATCATTAATTTGGTGGTCTCCAACTGAAAGTCATTAATTTTGTTATTATCTCTCGGCTATGGACGAGAGCAAACTTGAGATTAACACCATTAATTTGGTGGTCTCCAATTAAAAATCAACAATTTGGTTATTTATCTGTCGGCTAAGGATGAGAGCAGACTTGAGATTAACATCATTAATTTAGAGGTCTCCAATTGAAAATAATTAATTTTTGTTATTATCTCTCGGCTAAGGACGAGAGAAAACTTGATATTAACATCATTAATTTGGTGGTCTCCAATTGAAAATCATTAATTTGGTTGTTATCTCTCTGCTAAGGACGAAAGTAAAACTTGAGACTAAGCATCCTTCCCTTTTTGTATCAAAGGAAGCCTCTTAATAACCCAATCACCGAGACATGAGAGGGTAAAACGAGACTGCAAAAAGATAAAGAAGATGGGTTAATATGATATAAAATTTCGAAAGAAAACTTTTTAGACACCAAAGGTCAGAAATGATTAACTGAGTGACCCTGTGGACACTTAACTCTATAAGATGAGAGGCATTTATTACCTCCAGAAAATGCTTGTCAACTCACGGAACCATCGAAGAAATAGCCGTTTGAGTTCTCAGGGCATCACCTATCAATGTCTCATCATTGAGTTAAAGTTGGGCAAGACGAGGTGCAAGAGCTTCATCGAGCGAAATAGGAATCGCCCTATCAGACTGTCCAATAGTAGGGACCTCTCTCCTGCTCTTCTTTTGGGCCCGAGTGACTGTGGTGTCGCCCACCACTTCCTTCCTCTTCCGGGAAGCCTCAGTATTTCTGGGGCCACCTAGTGTTGATTTATTGGTCTAAGGGGGTAGGAGACGTTTTCTTTCCCAATTTGTTCAACATATCAGAAAGATCGGGGGCCACCATCTTCCAAATCCGTTCGGGGTTATTGTCTGGCCGACCTACAAATAATTTAGAAAAGGGTTAATGTCAAAAGCAAACAAATATACACATGACACTACATTTCAAAATAAAAATCCACAAGTCCTAGGGCAAAAACTAGCTAAAGACGTGACTCTAGTTAAAGAAAAAAAATTACGACTTTCAGTCAGGGGGTTAAACCCTAACCCCATCTCGTCCGAAATCTCAGAGGTTGTCAGTTGCTTGAACTCTACCAAGCCACCATTGTCCCCTTGGACACTAATCTCGTTGACCTTCTCCATGTCATATATGCTCAGGTCGGGGTCAATGTTTGTTGACATAGAGGATTTTCATCATTTTTGAGTAACCCTCAGCTCTGAGGTAGAACAAGCAATGTTAGATGGAAATTTCCAAGCACCAGAGATAAATAAGTATCTCGGCTTCCAGTTGTGGTTGGATGTTTGGGTAGAGAAGACGACCGTCTTTATCAGCTTCCAAACTACAAAGTGATAGTAGACGGTTGTGCCTTAGTACAAGAGACGTTGTAACATCCCATGAAAACACTAACTGAAAGATCGGAACTATGGCAGAACTTTTAGAGGGAGATGAAGCCTAGAAAAATTCTCCACACGTTAGGAGAGAGCTGGGCTAGGGAAATTACCAAACTATCAAGAATTTCTCGCACGTTAGGGTTGATGGAAAGGCAGAAGCCGAACTTGAACATATGTTCGTAGACAACAATCTCACCAGGTCGGCCGTTAAAAGCCCTCTCAGACTCATTGGGAACCCTCATGTTAATGTCGGAGTTAATACCATGTGGAAGCCTCCAATACAAAATCTCAATTTCCCCCCATAGTGGCCTCTTTAAAGTGCGATAGGCCCCCAAATTTTAAATTTTTCAAAATGAATTTTCTTAAAGTGCGGAATAAAGATGGTTCAAACATATAAACAACTTACAATAAATTTTAATTTTTTTCAAATTAAATTTAAACGAAACACAAAGTGAATAAATTAAACGACAAATGGATTTTTCACTTAAACCTAATATTTCAATTCGAGTCCTAGAAATTTTCCTAACATGAATAATTCATTTTGCAAATTAGGCCAAACCAAATTTTATTAAAATAAATTATCTTTGAATTGAATTAATTTCAATTTCACCCAAATATATTTTAACACTAAAGAACATAAGTGTGATAATTAAACCAAATTTTATCTTGAATTATCTAAGCATGCATCTAAGTGATTTAAGCAAGATAAAATTAAACAATATCACACGACACGCCGATGTACGAGGAAAACCCAAATGGGAAAAACCTCGGACGTCCCTAGCCACGAATTCACTAAGTATGGTAATTTTTACAAAGACTCGACACAAGAGGACTTACACAAACTGACTTGAGTCTGTCCAAGCCATGACGCACTCCTGCGGTCTTCAACCTTCGCCTAGTGAATAACCGTGGACTCTTCCACAGTCTCGGACTCCACCGATGGGGCTATGGTCACTGTCAACCCGCACGCGAAGCCTTTTTCAAGTGAGAACACCGCAATAAACTTTTATCCTTTTGGGGGTAGAGAAGAACCCAAACTCTCTTCTTGTTGGTGTATAGAAAACCAGGTGCCAAAACTCTCCAAGCAATGATATATCAATAGGTACTTAGAATAAACTAAACAAATTGGTGTGTATGTGTTTTTTGATGAATTTAATCCATAAAAATCAAACACAAAACTTGGAACTTTTTCTTAAAAGTTTTGCTCTCAGAAGACTCTTAGAATGTGAAAAAGTTATCTTAGAAAATGTCTTTCCCGCACTATGTAAAGGTGGTAAAAGTTAGTGGGCAAAGTGGGAAGTTATAAAAAACTGTCAAAAAAACTGGTCGAAACTTAAATTTCGTTAGAAGTTCGTTCGAACGAGTTTGAGTTCGTTCAAACGAAACTTCTAACGAGAAAACATAAATAATTTCTGAATATCATTAGAAGTTCGTTCGAACGAGGTTGTTCAAACGACTTTTCTTCTGAGACTATAGGCCACGATTCTAGATAATTTCGATACGAATGCGTGGTTGCTAGTTTTGTATTTTTTTGATTTTTTTTGGATTTGATATGATTTTTCTACGGAAAGGTGTCCGAGAACAAAATCTTTAAAATAATGAATTCAAAAAAATTAATAAAAAAATACTAACACCCAAAATAAATTTCCAAGCTCCTATATATATATTAATACATTCATACCTTTTGGAGACTATGAAATCCTCATGTTGATGATGTGAAACGAGGCACTAAAATGCGATAAAGATTTTTTCTTAAAATGCGGTCTGCAATGTCTTTAACTGTAACAGGTCATAGGCTTGAAGGATGCTCAAGAACTTTATCGTATGACTCAAGTGTTTTTGTCCGAAATTGAGCCAAAACTACAATGGACTCAATTGTAAATTTGTGTCCTTACAAATCTCCCCCTTTGGCTATTCCGGAATAAAAAACAAACAAAAATCCTAAAGTGCCGTCAAGCTCTACTAGACTGACAAAAATGTCCCACCCAAAATAAAATACAATGCTTGACTCAAACAACCCAAAGGATCAAAATCTTTGCTTGATGATGAGCGTTGTCATTAAGAAGAATTCCTGCACACTTAAGCAAACTATCAAACGCATAGGGAATATCAAGATATTAAATGCAATTGATTAATTACTCCCCCTAAATTAATTCTCCCCCTTTGTCAAACAAAAATCTCCTAAGATACGATTACAATAGGATTAGATACCAGTTCTCCCCCTATCATTCTCCCCCCCCCCCCCCCCCCCCTTTTTTTCCCAGAAATAGACAAAGGCTTAAGAATAAAAAATTAACTTTTCTCCCCCAAATAAAGCATTTTACCCTTAAACTAAACAAGGGATAAATATAATGAGATAACAAGCTAAACATGCAATAGTGCGTAAAGTGATGAGAACATTAAAGCACCTAGGCAACATAATCAATACTAATCCATATAAATGAATACCAACTATGATGCGAAAATAAATGATACCAAATAGACAAATAAGATTCTAAGAATGTGATATCAAACAAACTACGCAACAAACAAGGTACCAATTATGAATTGAAGCATAAATGGACTAGCTAAACATGGCAAAGACTTACACAAAATATCATATATATGTATACTTAATAGATACAAGTTAAGCATAAGGACACACATATAGATATAAACACCAAAATGGCACAAAATAAGATAAGCTTTTCACACTCGTATGGAAAAAATGTGTCATATGAAAACGGAAGTGTTGGGGTGTGAACAAGTAACAATTAAATTTAAAACCAATCACTTAAAACATATTCACGGAGTTCTCAATTGATTGCAAACTTCATCACATTTGAATATAACCTCATGTGACAATATAGATTTAAGTCAATGAACAAATATACACAATGCATACAAGCCTAGCATGTTGATGATTCTACAAACCAATAGAGTCATGACATTGAAAGTACAACTAGGATAAACAGACATTGTGCAAACCGTTGATATACCATCCAATCTCCCTCAATAAGCATATATATTTGAATGAATATATCAAACAAAAATAGTCCTTGGCAATTTTCTTTTTAATTCCATAATTCTATTTTTAGGCCTTTGGACCACGTATTTCTTTTAGGTCCAAACAAACGGTGGCTTACTATTCGCAAAGGATAATAAATCCTTTCGGGGCCCTTCCCCGTGCACATTTATATTTATCATTTTTTTATATATCTCACACAAATCTCACGTGCAACGGATTTTGACATGCACTAGTCCTCCGAGGTCACAAATATGTAGATGACAAGATTGGTAGCAGAACACCTCACAAAGCTCAAATATACATATGAAGTTAAAATTTCAAAAGAGCTTGTGCATGTGTGAAAAGGAGGCATATAAAAATAGAATCCATTTAATCAACAAAAAATATAACTACTCCATGTAAGCATGGTAAAGAACATAATAAGGATTGACAATCTAAACCAAAAGTTCTAGCCACATGGGAGCGAAAAAGATGGGATTCAAACACAAGTATATGCCATATAAAGTGTGTCAAACTAAAATACACACAAAAAAAATCTTTTTGAGTTTTTGAAAATTTTAACAAAAAATAGAAATATATACTCAAAAGAAAAACAAAAATCATTTGAATTTTTCATTAAGCTCAAATTACCAAGAGATAAAAACCTAAATGATAAAAAAAAATCTTTTTTGTATTTTTTTATTTAATGCAAACAAAAGAAATATAATACAAACGATAAACAAAAATCATTATTCTAGCATGCGATTGATCATGAAGTATAGACTAGAAAATTACTAAACATGCATACACCTAGGAATGATATATAATATGAAGCACAAAAATCTAGAGTATGCAAAGAAAACTAACACATTCAACCTTTAGATTTAGTAAGTGAGGAAGCATGTGATAGTAAATGAGAATAAAAAATACTATCTTGTAAAGCTACCAAGTCAGATCTCTTAACCCCAACTAATGATGAGTGACAATCTAAGGGTGTAAGAATATTGGCTACCTCGGTTGCCTTACATTTGGATATTCTAAGAACTCGTTTAAGATCAAAATAAAATTTTCTGAGATGACCATTTCGATCACAATGTGAGCACTTAAAAACTCGGTGAAAAGACTTACGTACGGAATGAACATTAAAAGCTTTCCTAGGTGATTCTCCTAAAACATTGGTTTTGGCTTTATGAGTAGATTCATTACAAGTATCGAAGCCTAAACTACAAGTGTCATTTTTTATTTGGACCGTGCCTAAGATTTTATCTAGTTTTTAGAACCTACACTCCAAATCAAATTTGACTTTTCTAGAGTCTTTTAATTTATTTTGTAATTCTAAAATATTAGACTCTAATAAAACATTTCTCTCTTCAAACTCAAGAAGTTCCTTTTTTAAGGATTTCATTAAACCTCTAAGGCTATCTCTCTCGCCTTCTACATATTCATGCTTCTCTCGAAGAGTTCTCTCTCGTGTCCTAAGGTCTTCCACCATCGCACTATCATTAACGACCTTGACACGCTCTTTTAAACTCGCTTCTAACTTCAAATTGTCGCTTTTTAATTTAATAGATTCTTCATAAATTTCTTGAAAAGCATTTTGAAGTTCACTCACATTAACCACTTCTTTATTTTCACTCTCTCTTTATTCTTCACTCTCACTACCATAAAAAAATAAGGGAATCATAAACTATTACTTTGGAAGTGTCATGTGTTTGTATATCTTCATGAGAAAATTCATTATCGGTGTCACATGACTAGCCATAAAATCCACAAAGTTGGGCTTTGTGGGGGAATCAGGTCCCTCTTCATTTTCACTATCACCAAGGGTTGCATTAAAAGATATTAGTTGCTTATCTTCTTTCCTTAGTTTAGTGGGGTACTCAAAAGCCCTATGGCCATACGCTTCACAACCAAAACATCTATTTGACTCGTCCCTATTTAAATTTTCTTTAGGAGTTTTAGGGATCTTCTCGACTTTTTCATGCGTAGATTTTTCAAATTTCTTAAAATTATTTTTAAATTTATCTTTGTTAAATTTAAGAAATTTTCAAAACTTTCTAGAAAACATAGCCATGTTTTCCGAGTCACTATCACTTTCACTCTCTACTACTTGTTTTTCCTCCTTTCGGGCTTTCAAAGCAATGCCCTTATCTATTTTCTTTTCAGTTTTAGAGGGAAACATGTCTAGTTATAGGTTTGTAAATCACCTACGGGCTCTTCTAATTTTGTAGAGGCTAAAGTGGGTAAAGAATTTTAAATGGTCACTTCTGGAATAAATCTATCGGGCAGGGACCTTAAAATTTTCTTTACTACTCGGTTGTCGGGTATTTTCTCTCCCAAATTAAAAGATGAATTAAAAATATCGGAAAGTCTAGCATAAAATTCATCAAATGTTTCTTTTTCATTCATTTTGATGGTTTCAAATTGAGTGATGAGGTTTTGGAGTTTTGAAGCTTTAAGGACACTAGTACCTTCATGAGTGAGTTGTAAAATATCCCAAGCTTTTTTATCAGTTTCACACGTCATAATGTGATGGAATTCATTCGGTGTGACCGCGCTAAACAAGACATTTGAACCACGGGAATTAAAATTTGAAAGTTTAAATTCATTCTCACTCCATCTATCGGCGGATTAGGGAACACGTTCATTATCTACTAAATGAGTAAGTGGGGACCACTCGTTCACGACAGGCAACCAAACTCTCTCGTCGATAGATTTTAGTGCCGATTTCATCCGCGCTTTCCAATACGCGTAATTAGAACCATAAAAAATAGGAAATTTTGAAAACGGGGAAAATTCCATTTTAGCAAAAAAAATTTAAAGGATCTTAAATGCAATAATTTAGCAATCCCGCTCTGATACCAATTTGAAAGTGTGATAGGCCCACAATTTAAAAAAATTCAAAATGAATTTCCTTAAAGTGCGGAATAAAGATGGTTCAAACATATAAACAACTTACAATAAATTTTAATTTTTTTCAAATTAAAATTAAACGAAACACAAAGTGAATAAATTAAACGACAATTGGATTTTTCACTTAAACCAAATATTTCAATTAGAGTCCTAGAAATTTGTCTAACAAGAATAATCCATTTTGCAAATTAGGCCAAACCAAATTTTACCAAAATAAATTATCTTTGAATTGAATTAATTTCAATTTCGCCCAAATATATTTTAACACCAAAGAACATAAGTGTGATAATTAAACCAAATTTTATCTTGAATTATCTAAGCATGCATCTACGTGATTTAAAAAAGATAAAATTAAACTATATCACACGACGCGCCAATGTACGAGGAAAGCCCAAATGGAAAAAATCTCGGACGACCCTAGCGACGAATTCACTAAGTATGGTAGTTTTTACAAAGAATGGACACAAGAGGACTTACACAAACTGACTTTAGTCCGTCCAAGCCTTGACGCGCTCCTTCAGTCTTCAACCTTTGCCTAGTGAATAACCGTGGACTCTTCTAGAGTCTCGGACTCCATCGATGGGGTTATGGTCACCGTCAACCCGCACGCGAAGCCTTTATTCGAGTGAGAACACCGCAACAAACTTTTCTCCTTTTTGGGGTAGAGAAGAACTCAAACTCTCTTCTTGTTGGTGTAGAGAAAACCAAGTGCCAAAAATCTCCAAGCAATGATATATCAATAGTTACTTGGAATAAACTAAACAAATGAGTGTGTATGTGTTTCTTGATGAATTTAATCCATAAAAATCAAACACAAAACAATGAGTTTTTTCTTAAAAGTTTTTCTCTCAAAAGACTCTTAGAATGTGAAAAATTTATCTTAGAAAATGTCTTTCCCGCACTATGTAAAGGTGGTAAAAGTTAGTGGGTAAAGTGGGAAGTTATAAAAAAACATTAAAAAAATTCCTTGAATCTAAAATTTCGTTAGAAGTTCGTTCGAACGAGTTTGAGTTCATTCGAACGAAACTTCTAATGAGAAAACAGAAACCATTTCTAAATCTTGTTAGAACTTCATTTGAACGAGGTAGTTCGTACAACTTTTCTAACGAGATTGTAGGCCATGATTCTAGATAATTTTGATACGAACGCGTGTCCTCCAGTTTCGTATTTTTCTGATTTTTTTTGGATTTGATATGATTTTTCTACGGAAAGGTGTCCGAGAATAAAATATTTAGAATAATGACTTCAAAAAAAATTTCACAAAAATACTAACACCCAAAATAAATTTCCAAGCTCCTATATATATATTAATACATTCATACGTTTTGGAGACTATGAAATCCTCATATTGATGAAGTGAAACGAGGCACTGAAACGCGACAAAGATTTTTCTTGAAACGCGGGCCACAATGCCTTCAACAGGTCATAGGATTGAAGGATGCTCAAGAAATTTATCCTATGACTCAAGTGTTTTTGTCCGGAATTGAGCCAAAATTACAATGGACTCAATTGGAAATTTGTGTCGTTACATCTCTAAATTCTGAGAACACTGAAGAACAATGCTTGAAGTCCACTGGAGAAGAAGATCGGAGAAGCTTTCGCAACACCCACAGTGGAAAAAGAGTATAGGAAGAGGTGGGAACGAGCTTAAAGCCCCCCGTCCTAGCCTAAAACCACCACTAAAAACCCTTGAACCACCGTGAAATCTCCGGCTGGGGCTTCTAAACATAAAAAAAAATGAAAAACTAGAAAAGTCTTAAACTAACTAGAAAATTAAAAAAACTTGAAGAAAATGGATGAAGGGGGTTACTTGAAAGAAGAGGATGACCGAAAAATTTCTGAAAAACTGTGGTTGGAGGAAAAAGAAGAAGCAGGGAGGAGTTTTCTAGAGAGAGAGAGTGCACGAGAAAATGGAAAGAGAAAGAGAAAAAGGGGTTATAAATACCTTTAAATAGTGGCAATGATGAGTAACAACTTTCAAGGGTTTCCATCATTAGAGCACGATTTTCCAAACAGGACTGCAAACACCAACCTTGGACAAAACGCTAAGCCACAAGATGTATGCCTAGTGTCATTATAGCTCTTACCAATCATTTTAGACTCGATATTGAAAGGACATCCCAACCATCAATCAGAGACGTCTCATCAACTTCTGGACTCAAAAATTTTTACCCTTCAGCTTTCTATTCATGTCCAATACTAAGGGCTAGGGGTTATTAATATACCCAAGTATAAACTCATCCAAGTATAACCTACTCGGACAAGGATGACCATACATACCGTCATGATAAGCACTATATGCCTCCTGTAGTTACCTTGATCCAATAGTCTCCACTTCGACTAGTCTCATGGTCCAAGACCTATCAATTATCTCATTAGATCCTCATGAGTCTCGTCTCATCCTAGCATCCATCAGCAGCTGAGACACCACAATAGGCCTACTGGATTTGTATCAGTCTCATTTTGCCCTAGCACCTCCAAGAAGCTGAGATCACACTACAACTTTAATCATTAGTTAATTGTGCAGGATATCAAAAGTATCGTCCTCGGCCAGGCCGAGACCTTATAGGGAAACACACATCCACGTTTGATAGAGGCTTCTTGCATGATCATCCCACGTGGAAAGGCAGTTATAATAAAATAACAGGAGCATGTGAGGGTAATATTTTCATCATCATTACATGGATATGCCCGGGACAGGTGTCAACCCGTCATTTGATGTCTTAACAAAGGCATTTTAGGCATGCTTGGGGGTGCATTGTGCACCCTAGGCCCTATTTAAACCCATCTCCTTCCCCAAAAGAACTGATCTAAAAATAGAAAACCCTAACTAAACGCTGTCTCATTCACTATAGAGAGAAAAAATCTTGAGAGTTGTGTATTTTACGCCATTAGAGCCTCATTTCTAGTGAAAAACCATTCATATCTGCACAGTGGAGTAAGCTGACACAGATGAACCACTTAAATTCTTTTGTCTTTATCTTATCCTCACCCCCTTCTCATATTTACGTTACTATACTGTTATATACATCTCCATTATTTTGTGTGCTTGAGCTACATGTATAAATTTAAATGGTGACTTTATAGTGTCACCATTGATTGCGCCATCTCTCTTAGAGTTCTCCTCAAATTCTTCGAGCTTTTCTCTTAGATAAATATTTCATTCTGTAACAGATTTGTAAAATCACTGAAATTCCTAACTTCACGCTTCAAACCAACGATCAAACGAGATTGCTCGTTAAAAGCACTTGTCATGTTCTTAAGAGCTTGTCGAACAGAAAGAAAAGCACCATAATCTTAGCTATTGGTATCCTGAATAAATACTATATCCTGGTCGTCAGTCTCTGGAAAAGGTGGGACCCCTATAGTTTAATTTCAAGCTAAAATAATCAGAAGAAAATAATTGAGACATAAAATAGATGGTTTTAAACACTAGGGATTTCTCATTAGATCAAAGAGTGGGGCAAGCCCTTATAAACACTCAAAAACATAAGAATACAAGCATTTTTCGTAGCTAAGATAATTATAACTATCTTTGACCCTCTTTTTACTTCACCATCTCTTGGAGGTTTGGGGCCTTGCCTTGATAACCATCCTCTACCTCTTGATCACCGATGACCTTTTCTTGTCCATTTTCTAAGGCCTTACCCCCTTCTTTCACCTTTAGTGGAGAGCCTAGACCATGCTCCCAAAAAAGATCAGATTAAGAAGGTACATCAGTCTTGATTAGGGCTGCATCCTAGCCTTTTTAAAAATTTGACTTTCAAATAAAAACCAATTATTTCTTGGTTCGGGCAAACACCTCCATGTACCCCTGATCAAAGGCTTACCTTTTACCGCTGCCAAGACACAAGGATGATCTTTAGTGGACTTCCTCAATGTGTTAAACTTAGTCTTTAACTTATTATGCTCCATCTTCAACGAGGTCATTATAAGCGTTTTTGGCGGTGATAAGAGACTCTTAAGACTTATCTGAAGCATTCATAAGGTCTTTTTTGGTCTTGACCTGATTGTCCCTCCTGTCAAGCATGACAACAAAGTCTGCCAAAAATGATAAAGACAAAAAAATTGAAAGTCATCACAATAATTAAAATACGGAATCAATCGAATAAAAAATTATTAAACTTACCATAGATAAATTCTACACGATGAGAGAAGAAAGGTGATCAGAGGTCAGCCTGTTAACTTGTCATAATCCAGTGCCAAAACTCCCCCTTAATGAACTAGAGGCCAAACATGGGTTTTTGGCTACCGATATGGTTTTGTAGTCCATCCCCATGTTGGTGGATTCCACCTTCTTAGTGGGAATAATAATAGAAGAAGAGGGAGTGTTTTAACAAGCTCGTAGGAACCTACAACTTACTTGCTTTTAAAGGTTTCTCTTTCTCGAAGCCATATCATCCTCCTCAGTGGCATGGATGGTATTCATGTTCACGAGTTCAAAATAAAATGAGGTAGAATACCTAGAGAACCCCTCACTAGTTAAAGGGACTACTATCTCAAGAATGGAATCCATATGCCTAGCTATGAAGTTGGATATGGACTTGGTATACTTAAGAAAAAAGGATGTCATCCTAAGGTGCTTTGCACCAGGGACCAAAGTCCTGCTTAGTTTCCAAACCTTAAAAATCTCCTCATGGTTGAAATAAGAAGGCTCCTTTCTCTTTGACCTATCTGAACAAAAAAACTAAGAAAATAAGTATTAATATTTATTTCATCTAACCATCAATGAGAAATAACATAACTTGAAGAAAAAGTATCGCCAACATATTCTCCTCCCCCTAGCAGGGCACAAAAAACATAATCCCTATTCGCCTCCCCCTAGCAGGGTACAAAAACCCTCATAATGGTTCATCACCTTCAAGAATGATGGATATTGCCAATTTTTTATAATGAAGCCTTGACCCCAATATCAATTGTTGGAAGAAGGAAGATTGACAATGAAAACCCTATATGCTTTTCTTGCCTTGTAGATAAAAAAACATTGTCATTCATCCACCTATAGTATTATATGATTTATAGGATCCCTATTTAATTTCCATACGGTTCATTTATTCTGTAAACCCCATTCATGATCCTCCATGTGTTTGGAGAACACTAGGCAAGAACCACGCAAAAGAATTTAGAAAACTATAAGAATAATTGATTGGGCGGGAACATTATACTCCAATCAGCCACCGAGATCGTATGAATCTACTGACCACCTTCGACGTTATAGCAATCGACCAGTATATCAGAACACTCTACAGTTACCCAATCAGGAATGGACTATTTTTTTTAAATTCTTCTAAAATTCTATTATTCCCGACATAAACCATATATCTCAAATATATAAGGAAAAAATGACAAAAATGAGGAAAATAAGGGGATTATTTCAAGAAAAATTGAAGATACGAGAGAGAAAGAAACTTACAAGTGAAGAAATTTCCAGAAATCTCTTATGCTTTGAATAGTTGAAGTGATGTACCAAAATGGAGATGGAAACTTTTGATTGCTTGGTTCAAATTTTGAGGCATTTCATCATTTGAAACAAAACACAAGGCCATAATTTGTAGAGGCTCTTCAGATTTTAAATGGGATTTTTACCAGCATACCCCCAACTAATGTGAGAAATTACGAGCGTACACTTTAAGGGCTCAACGGGAGGAATAAAGAAAAATATTCTCCCATGAAGTTCTTCCTAAAAGCGGAAAAACTCCACCATCTCATACTGTGACCAATCACTTCGGTAGACCAATGCATTTCTTAACCTCTCTGCTCCATTTGAGTCGGCAAAATTCAAGGACAATTATGAGGGAATTATCTCAATAACCCAAATAATTCGGGCTGGATGACACTTGTCGAGTATGACGGGATCAAGGATTATAGCTTAAGATAATAATAAATAAGAGTCTCTCCTACAAGTATCTCAGAGAAAGATTAGTACGATTAAATTGTAACAGGATCGATAAGTTTCAGATCCTTGGACAACACCATCTCTTCTTCCCTTATAAATGTAACCCTTACCCAAGGAAATAGATCATGTCATTGTTGTTATCAGATAAAGAGTAATAAGAAGGGAGAAACATCCTGTGGACGTAGGTCATTGCCGAACCACGTAAATACTTGTGTCGTGTGATTATTTTATTCTGTTTGGGATCATTCATTGTGGGATTTTTCTCCTACAACAACCTAATTGTGATCATAATAAATGAATATAAATCTCTATATTTTCTTTATCTAAATTTTGTAACTAAAATTCTTTGAAGAACAAACTCATAATATTGAACTTAGGAACAAACTACTCAATTACTTGAATGGAAAATTTACATCAGTACTAGTTACCTCAGTTCTCAACTATCAGTCTAGATGAATTCATTTTTCTATGGAATATGGAATTTTAACATTTAATGAAAAAACATTAAGCATTATCATTTGTCAATTTAAGTCCTTTTTGTAAAGCGACATCTGAAAGTGCCTAAAATTTGCATTATAATCCAATTTAAGGAGAAATATGAATTTTCATCCAATTTCATAAAATCATTATTCAATATTATTTAAAAGAAAATTCAAATTTTCATATTTATACCCAATCCAATTTCATACTTATGTTTACATTATACCCAATTTATACACACATAAATCCTAAATTAGGTATAATTTAATCACACATATATTTATACCCAATTATTAAAATCCCTATTTGAACCCAATTTATACCCATATTTATACCGAATTTAAACACGCATAAACACTAAATTGGGAAAAATGTATACACACACACACACACACACACCCCTATATATATATATATATATATATATATATACCCACTATAACACACACACACACACACACATGCGCACACACACTCAAACACACACAACAATACACACAAGTACACATAATTAGGCACAACTACATATACTGAAATAAATAAACAAAAAGTATTACCTGATTGAGTGACTTGTCGGAGTGGGTGTGAATGCTGGACTGAGAGAGAATCGTTGGAGCGGGAGAGAGAGTGTTTCATATATAGTGTAGATAGAGAGAAATTATGAAAATAAAGAAACATAAAAGGGGATACGTTTTTATAGCCATAGCATGGTCACATTCTAGACCGTCACCCCTGTCGTGACCAATAAAATTTTAACAGGTCACTGGCATTATCACAACTGTAAATCGTGACCCCAAATAGATCTCCAAGGCATAGTCATGGTTCCAGACCATGACCAATTAAAATTTTATCGGTTATAAACATTGTCATGGATGAAAACGTGACTCATAATGGCCCCCTAATTTGGTCATGATCCAAAAGAATGTCTAATAGGTGTAACCATTTCAAAATCAAAGTCTATGACATGTTATGGGTCAAGGGTTAAAACCTTAACTATTATCCATTGTGATTTCTCATGGCTAGATCACGGTCCAAAATCATGACCACGAGCCTAGAATAATTGGCGGGAAGTTTGCCCCTAAATGGGAACGGGTTGGTTATATTCTGGAACCGTGACCATGTCCCTATTAGTGTCACACTTTGTCTTAGTCACAAGATTGGTCACGGGTTTTGGACAGTGACCCCCTGGTCACAATAAACATTACCAAATGACTATGGCCATTCTCCATATATGGCCGAGTGAAAGCATTTTAAAAGTAATCATCGAATTCCTGGCACAACAAACACATGAGAATAAACCCACCCTAGTAGGGGCAATGAAGAACATAGTAAAATACTATAGAATTAAAGAGATAAGGAGATGTACTTTCATTTTTAATTTTTAGATTGTACGAATGACGCAATTAGTTGTGGTGGAAAAAGAAAGCTTTGAGACTCCTTTATAGCTCCATTCATGTAGTGAGAAAAAAAAATTTGGGGTCGTCAACGTCGCAGTTCACAAAGTGTGGTGAGTTTTCAAGAGAGAGGGATAGTGGATCATTAATGAGGAAAATAAATCAAGAAAGAGTACTGTTGAGAGAGAGAAGGGTACTATTGGCTAAGAGACGAAGATGGGCGTGTCAGATGTGTGGGAGGGTATGGGGTTCAAATTAATGTTCAAAATACGATTCCAACCCTCTTATTTACCTTCATACCAACAGTTAGGTCTTATAATTTGACAATTATGAAATGTGTGATTACTTTTATGAGTGGGGAGCAGTAGAACACCATTCCTCCATATTATATAGATTTGAACATTTTAACAACAGATATAATCCTATGATTTGAACCCTAAATTCAATTTTAACCCAAAAATGTGAACCAACACTGACCCTAAAATAAATTATAACATTAACCCTAGCATTAACAAATAACAATGAAAATTAGAATCAACACCATAAAATAGCCCTGAGTAAAAAATCAAGAGAAACAATAATGTGTGGAGAGAGTAATAATATATATATATATATATATATATATATATATATATATATATATATATATATATATATATATATATGTGTGTGTGTGTGTGTGTGTGTGTGTGTGTGTGTGTGTGTGTGTGCGTGTGCGTGTGTGTGTATTTTACCCTAAAATTTTCTTTTGACATGTGTAATTTTTATTCGTTTATAAATCTTTGGGAGCCCGTGCCCCTACATGGTCCTAAGTGGCTCCGTTCGGATGCAACTCTTTAAATACATGTGAATGTAATGTGATCTCTTTTCACAATGTGAATGACATGACTCATATGATTAGTAATCTATTAGATTGAGTTATAAAATATGATTCAAGGTTTAATTGTGCAAGTATATGCTACAATAACACAATATAAATTAATCGTACACAACTCATAAATAGCAAAACAAAGTTATTAGCGCGGTACAAGTTATCTACTTTGGTGATCGAGTTTGTTGTTGCTTAAAGAAAATGACTACAAAATGTTATCTAAAATGATTTTTATTATTTTATAGAATATAAAAACATTAATTAATACATGAAAAATAATATGAAATTAACATATACTGACTTACAATGATAACAAATGCATAATTTTTTATTGAGGCGGTGTTGAACACTCTGTCCTTAAGATTATATTGGCACCGCTCTGGTGGTCCATGGACTCAACGATAATCATCTTTCAGAATACAACAATCTCACTTGCAATAGTATCACTCCAAATTGCAAGTCATTGGTGAACCAACAATGAGAAACTCTATTTTTGAATGGACTAACATGGGATGGATTTAAGAAATTTTTTATGTCCTGAAATCATGTGTTAAATGAATGATCAAACAACTTATTCATACTAAATAAGTGGCGGGCAAAACTGGTTGGAAAATATCCCAACAGCCACAAATGTTGGGATAAAATGAAATATCTGAACAGTTGACTATAGAGATAATAATGAAAAAAGGAATGAAAATTTGATCCATAAAATAATAAAATAAACCACAAAAAAAGTTGTACCATGTGATGGTGGCATGCACATGTGCACTTGGAAGTCGATCCAAGCCCATGTTGGTCCCCCCTCCTTCAAAGAGATCCGATACACCAAAGACAAAAAAATCAAAAGTCAACACAATAATTAAAATATGGTATCAATAGAACAAAAAATTACTAAACTTACAATAGATAAATTCTATGCGATGAGAAAAGATATATGATCAGAGGTCAGCCTGTTGACTTGCTCATAATCTAGCACCAGAATGCCACCTCAATAGACTAGGGGCCAAACATGGGTTCTTGGATACCAATATGGTTTTGTGGTCCTTCCCCATGTTGGTGGATTCCACCTTCTTTGTGGGAATAATAATAGAAGAATAGGGAGTGGCTTAACAAGCTTGTAGGGACCTACAACTTACTTCCATTTGAAGGTTTCTCTTTATCGAAGTCATATCATCCTTATCAGTGGCATGGATGGTATTAATGTTCACAAGTTCAAAACAAGATGAGGTAGAAGATCTAGAGAACCCCTCACTAGTTGAAGGGAGTAGTATCTCAAGAATGGAATCCATATGCCTAGCTATGAAGCTAGATATGGAGTTGGTATACTCAAGAAAAAAGGATGCCATCCTAGGGTGCTATGCACCAGGGACCAAAGTCCTGCTTAGTTTTCGAGACTTAAAAAGCTCCTCGCGGTTGAAATAAGAAGGCTCCTTTTTCTTTGACCCATATGAACAAAATAAACAAGAAAATAAGTATTAATATTTATTTCATCTAACCATAAATGAGAAATAACATAACTTGAATAAAAAATATCACCAACCTATTCTCCTCCCCCTTGTAGGGCACAAAAACCATAATGCCTATTATCCTTCCCATGGCAGGGCACAAAAACCGTCATTATGGTTCATCACCTTCAGGAATGGTGGATATTACCAATTTTTAACAATGAATCCTTGGCCCCAATATCTCTTGTTGGAAGAAGGAAGATTGACAACGAAAACCCTAAATGTTTTTTCTTGTCTTCTAAATATAAAAAACGTTGTCATTCATCGAAAAATAGCATTATATGATTTATAAGATCCTATTTAATTTCCATACAATTCATTTATTCTGTAAACACCATATACGATCCTCTAAGTGTTTGGAGAACACTAGGCAGGAAACACGCGAAATAATTCAGAAAGCTATAAGAATAATTGATTGGGAGGGAACATTATACTCCAATCAGCCACCGATATTGTATGAATCTATTGACCACCTTCAATATTATAGCAATCGACCAATATATCAGAACACTCTACACCCAATCAGGAACGGAGTATGTTATTCTAAATTCTCCAAAAATTCTATTATTCATAACATAAACAAATATCTCAAATATAGAAGGAAAAAATGACAAAAATGAGGAAAATTAGAGGATTGATGCAAGAAAAATTGAAGATAAGCGAGAGAAAGAAACTTACAAGTGAAGAAATTTACACAAACCTTCGATGCTTTGAATAGTTGAAGTGATGTACCAAAATGGAGATGGAAACTTTTGATTGCTTGGTTCAAATTTCGAGGCATTTCATCATTTGAAACAAAACGCAAGGCCATAATTGGTAGAGAAGCTTCAGATTTTAAATGGTATTTTTACCATCATACCCCCAACTAATGTGAGAAATTATGAGCATACACTTTAAGGTCTCAACGGGCAGAATAAAGAAAAATATTCGCCCATGAAGTTCTTCCTAAAAGTGTAAAAACTCCCTCATCTCAAAAAGTGACCAATCATCTCGGTCGACCAATGCATTTCTTAACCTTTCTGCTCCATTCCAGCCGCAGAG
The DNA here is from genome assembly GCA_949130495.1 of Sambucus nigra. Taxonomy (NCBI): domain Eukaryota; kingdom Viridiplantae; phylum Streptophyta; class Magnoliopsida; order Dipsacales; family Adoxaceae; genus Sambucus; species Sambucus nigra. Next base: position 475,962,906 of record OX422213.1, read on the forward strand.
CTTCAAGGACAATTATGAGGGAATTATTTGAATAACCTGAATAATTTGGGTTGGATGACACTTGTCGAATATGATGGGATCAAGTATTATATATTAAGATAATAACAAAGGAGAGTCCCACCTGCAAGTATCTCAGAGCAAGATTAGTACGATTAAATTGTAACTGGATCGATAAGTTTCAGATCCTTGGACAACACCATCTCTTCTTCCCTTATAAATGAAACCCTTACCCAGGGAAATGGATCATGTCATTGTTGTTATCAGATAAAGAGTAATAAGAAAGGAGAAACATCCCGTAGACGTAGGTCATTGCCGAACCACGTAAATACTTGTGTCGTATGATCGTTTTATTCTGTTTGGGATCATTCGTTGTGGGATTTTTCCTCCTACAACAACCTAACTGTGATCATAATAAATGAATATAAATCTCTTGATTTTCTTTATCTAAGTTTCGTAACTAAAATGCTTTTAAGAACATACTCATAATATTGAATTTTTGAACAAACTACTCAATTACTTGAATGGCATATTTACATCAGTACCAGTTAGCTCAGTTCTCAACTATCAATCTAAATGAATTCCTTATCTATTAAATTTGGAATTTTAACATTTAATGAAAAAACATTAAGCATTAGCATTTGGAAAATTAAGTCCTTTTTGTAAAGAAACACGTGAAAGTGTCTAAAATTTGCATTAGAATCCAATTTAAGGAGAAATATGAAGTTTCATCCAATTTCATAAGATCATTATTCAAAATTATTTAAAAGAAAAATCATAATTTCATATTTATACCCAATCCAATTACATGCTTATGTTTACATTATACCCAATTTATACACACATAAATCCTAAATTGGGTATAATTTAGTCACACACATATTTATACCCAATTATTAAAATCCCTATTTGTACCAAATTTATACCCATATTTATACCCAATTTAAACACACATAAACACTAAATTGGGTATAATGTATACACACACACGTGTGTGTGTGTGTGTGTGTGTGTGTGTGTGTGTGTTATTGTGGGTATATAATATCAATACACATAAGTATACACAAATAGACACAACTACATATACTGAAATAAATAAACAAAAAGTATTACCTGAATGTGTGACTTGTCGGAATGGGTGTGAATGCCGGAGTGAGAGAGTTTCATATAGAGTGTAGAGAGAGTGGAATTGTGAAAAGAAAGAAACGGAGAAGGGGATACGTTTTTATAGCCATAGCATGGTCACGGTTCTAAACCGTCACCCCTGTTGTGATCAATAAAATTTTAACAGGTCACTGGCATTATCACAGCTGTAAATCGTGACCCCCAATAAAGCTCCAAGGCATAGTCTTGGTTCCAGACCATGACCAATTAAAATTTTATCGGTTATAAACATTATCATGGATGAAAACGTGAATCCTAATGGCACCCTAATTTGGTCATGATCCCAAAGAATGTATAATAGGTGTAACCATTTCAAAATCAAAGTCTATCATATGTTATGGGTCAGGGGTTAAAACCTTGACTAATATCCACTACAATTTCTCACGGCTAGATCACGGTCCAAAATCATGACCATGGACCTAGAATAATTGGGGAGAAGTTTGGCCCCTAAAGGGGAATGGGTTGGTTATATTCTGGAACCGTGACCATGTCCCTATTAGCATCACACTTTGTCTTAGTCACAAAATTGGTCATGAGTTTTGGACCGTGACCCCCTGGTCACGATAAACATGACCAAATGATTGTGACCATTCTCGATATATGGCCTAGTGAAAGCACTATAAAAGGAATCATTGAATTCCTGGCACAACAAACACAAGAGAACAAACCCCTAGTAGGGGCAAAGAAGAACATAGTAAACTACTAGAGAATTAAAGAGATAAGGAGATGTACTTTCATTTTTAATTTTTTAGATTGTAGGAACGAAGAAATTAGTTGTGGTGGTAAAAGAAAGCTTTGATACTCCTTTATGGCTTAATTCGTGTAGAGAGAAAAATAAAATTTGGGGTCGTTGATGTCGCAGTTCAAAAAGTGTGGTGAGTTTTCAAGAGAGGGGGATAATAGATCATTAGTGAGAGAAATAAATCAAGAAAGAGTGTTTTTGAGAGAGATAAGGGTATTATTGGCTAAGAGACGGAGGTGGGTGTGTCAGATGTGTGGGAGGGTATGGGGTTCAAATTAATGTTCAAAATACGATTCCAACCCTCTTACTTCCCTTCACACCAACACTTAGGTCTTATAATTTGACAATTATGAAACGTCTGATAACTTTTATAAGTGGGGAACAGTAACACACCATTCCTCCATATTATATAGATTTGGACATTTCAACAACACCTATAATCCTATGATTTGAACCCTAAATTCAATTTTAACCCAAAAATGTGAACTGACACTAACCCTAAAATAAATTATAAGATTAACCCTAGCATTAACAAATAATAATGAAAATAAGAATCACCACCATAAAATAGCCCTGAGTAAAAAATCAAGAGAAATAATGATGTGTAGAGAGAGTAAAAAGATATATATATATATATATATATATATATATATATATATATATATATATATATATATATATATATATATATATATATATATATATATATATATATATATATTACCTTAAAAGTTTCTTTTGACATGTGAAATTTTTATTCATTTATAAATCTTTGGGGGCTTATACCCCTACATGGCCCTAAGTGGCTTTGTTCCGATGCAACTCTTTAAATACATGTGAATGTAATGTGATCTCTTTTCACAATCTGAATGACTTGACTCATATGATTAGTAAGCTATTAGATTGAGTTATAAAATATGATTCAAGGTTTAATTGTGCAATTATATGCTACAATAATACAATATAAATGAATCGTACACAACTCATAAATAACAAAACAAAGTTATTAGCTCGATGCGAGTTATCTACTTTAGTGATTGAGTTTGTTACTGATTAAATAAAATGACTACAAAATGTTATCTAAAATGAATTTTATTATTTTATAGAATATATAAACATTAATTAATACATGAAAAATAATATGAAATTAACATATACTGATTTACAGTGACAATAAATGCATAATTTTTTATTGAGGTGGGCGTTGAACACTTTGTCCTTAAGATGAGATTGGCCCAGCTCTAGTGCTCCATGGATTCAACGATAATCGTCTTGCAGAATACAACAATCTCACTTGCAATAGTAGCACTCCAAATTGTAAGTCACTGGTGAACCAATAATGTGAAACTCTCTTTTTGAATGGACTAAAATGGAATTGATTTAAGAAATGTTTGATGTCCTGGAATCATTTGTTAAATGAATGATCAAACAACTTATTCATACTAAATAAGTGGCGATAAAAACTGGTTGGAAATTATCCCAACAACTACAAATGTTGGGATAAATTGAAATATCTGAACACTTGACCATAGAGATAATAATGAAAAAAGGAATGAAAATTTGATCCATAAAATAATAAAATAAACCACAAAAAAGTTGTTCCATGTAGCGGTGGTGTGCACGTGTGCACTTGGAAGTCGATCCAAGCCCAAGTTGGTCCTCCCTCCCTTAAAGATTTGGAATACACCAAGGGCACCAAGCCTTTAATCCAAAATGGGTTATAATATACTACACCCCTTTTTCACATTCCTCCCATGTGAGAAAATAGCTTTAACATAACATTTCAACCAAATTTCATGTTCCAAGTGGGTAGTTTGAGCTACAATTTCTCAATCATTAATATATGATTTTACACATGTGAGTAAACCACGTTATACTCCTCACAGAGGAGAATGTGTTACCACTTAGAACCATTTCGAAAGATGCGTGGATCCTATATTAAATTGACCCTAAATTTGACAAAAATCTTATCTTGTCAACTCAATTAAATATCATATATTCCAATAATCCCCACATCAATGAAATTGGTTGAATCAACATAAATAACTATGCAGACACTAAGAGAGATCTATTGAAAAATTTCTGAATCGGGAGATATAGTTTTTATCCTTCAATATTCCCTAACGAGAGAGTATCAGATTTACTTACTAATGAATGAACGCGATGTTTTGAACTGTTTAGTGTTTTGTGTAAATTTGGTCAATAAACTTCACACAGTAATTTTTTTAACAAAGTTAGTTCTTTCGGTTTTATTCATTTTTGGCCCTGAACAATTCCTGTTTCATGCGTGCTTTAGAGAGTTTCAGCAGTTCTTTTTAAAAGCGGACCCTTCACACCCATATAGATGATTTTCCATTAAGATTATCCTAGTATGCAGCACTAAAATTTTCAAAACATAGGAGTCATTAAAACCTAAGCTTATCCTTACTTTATAGGAAACACTGTTTATCATAGGAATAGGGTTTTCATCAAGACAACTCTATATTTCCTAGGCTTTAATCCAATTCCCCTTGATAAACTATATGCTTGCACTCTATTCAACTCTTTGGTTAGTGAATCTTCTATATTGCTCTTAGAGTTATTATAATCAACAAAAATAATTCCATTAGAGGGCAGTTGTTAAACTGTATTATGTATTTAACTTATATATCGAAACTTGCCATTATACGTATGGATCCATGCTCTGCTGATTACCGATTAACTATCACAATGTATGCAAATTGAAAGCATAGATTTTGACCATATTGGAATATCCTCTAAAATGTTTCGAAGTCGTTCTGCTTCTTCTCCACCTTCATCTAAACCTATAAATTCAAACTTCATAGTGGATCTAGAAATATAAGTTTATTTTGAGGATTTTCAAGACACATTAGCACTACCAAATGTAAAAATATATCCACTTGTGGATTTAGAATTCTTTGAATCAGAATTCTAATTAGCTTCACTGTATCCTTCAAGTACAGTTGGATATTCAGTGTAGTGAAATCCATTATTAAGGGTATATATTAGATATCTAAGAACCCTTATTATGGATTTCTAATGTGATTTTCACCTGGATGACTTGTAAACATACTCAATTTTCTAACCCAGTAAGAAATATCGAGCCTAGTGAAATTCATGATATACATTAAACTTCTTATGATATGAGAGTATTCCAATTGAGATATACCATTTTCAGTATTTTGTATAGATGAAGATTTGGGTCAATGGGTTTTTTAGTAATTCTATCACTACTTTTATCAAACTTATTGAGTATCTTCCTAATATAATGAGATTGAGATAAGATACGCCCATCCAATGTTTTAGAAATTTTAATTCCTAATATAACATTAATAATACCCATATCTTTCATATCAAATTTACGAAAAAGATTCTCTTAGTTGATTTAATGATATCATTATTACTTCTAATAATAAGCATATGATCTACATAGAGACAAACAATGACATAACCACTTTTAGTGTTTTTCATGTAAGCACATTTATCACACTCATTTATTTTAAATTCGTTTGACATCATTATGTTGTCAAATCTCTCATGCCATTGTTTAGGTGCTTGTTTTAATCGATAAAGGAATTTAACAAGTATACACACTTTCTTTTCTTTTCCTGTAACTTTAAAGCCTTATGGTTTTTCTATGTATACCTCTTCATTTAACTCCCCATGTAAGAAGCCAGTTTTTATATCCATTTGATATATCTCAAGATTATGTAATATCGCAATAGCTATTCATATTCGATTGGATGTTATTATTGTAATAGATGAGTAACTATCAAAATAATCTAATCCTTCCTTTTTCCTATTGCCTTTATCTAGAAGTATAGCCTTGTATTTTTCAATTGATACATTAACTTTCAATTTTATCTTTAATATTCACTTAAATCCAAGAGGTTTACTTCCTAGTGGAAGGTCAACCAATTCCCATATATGTTTTTGCATGATGGATTCAATTTCACTATTGTCAGTCTCTTTCCTAAAAGGGACTTCGGGAGTTAACATAGCTTTTATGAATTTACTAGGTTGACTTTTTAATCTAGATCAAATGACTTTGAAGTCGTTGTCTTTTTGCAACGTATAGTTTCAATGTTATCATATTTCTCAAAAAATTCATTTTTTATATTTTCTTGATGACTACTAGATGCAGTGCCGCAAGTTCTTTTATTAGAACTTAAATCAACCACTTTATTATTAGGAAATATATTTTCAACAAAATATGCATTTTTAGCTTCAATAGTAGTATTAACATGTATATCGGGAATCTCATATTTATGTACAAGAAATAGATATGCAATACTATTAATTGGATAACAAATGAAAGTACAATCAACAATTTTTGGTCCTATTTTAATCCTTTTAGGATTAGGAATGACAACCTTTGCAAAACACCACCACACTTAGAGGTATTTGTAAGAAGGTGTTCGACCTTTCCACAATTCATACAATATCTTATGTAATTTCTTATGAGACCTTTTATTAAGATGGTAATTTGGAGAAAGCAAATCTTCCCCCATGGGTTCTGACGTAAACCCGAACTTATCAACATAGCATTCATAATCTCTTTTAGAGTTCTATTTTTCCGTTTCGCAGTACCGTTCGATTGAGGTGAGTAAGGAGCGGTAGTTTGATGAATTATTTTGTGTTTTGAACAAAATTGTTCAAAAGGTAACTATATTCACCTCTTCTATCACTCCTAACTACTTTAATCTTTTTATTAAGTTGATTTTAAACTTCTGTTTTAAAATGTTCAAAAATATTTGTTACCTCATCCTTACTTCTAATCAAGTACACATAATAATATCTTGTGGAATCATCAATAAAAGTAATAAAATACTTTTTCCCACATCTTTTTTATACAAATTTCAAATCACATATATCATTATGAATTAACTCAATAAGGTTTCTACTCATTTTAATAGTTTCAAAGGATTTTTGGTTTACTTCGATTCCACACACGTTTAGCACTTGTGATTTGAGTCAATACTAAATTTTGTTATTAATTCTAAATTAATTCATCTATGAATAGCATCATAATTAACATGACCTAATCTACCATGCCATAAATTACAAGACTCAAGCAATTAAGCAGAAGATGCGTTATTATTATTATTAATAGGCATTACAGTGATTACATCGAGTTTTAAGAGCCCATTACTAAAATATCATTTTTCCCACATACATACCACTCTCACTGAGTACAAATTTATCAAATTCAAATACAAGATTTAATCCCTTCTTACAAAGCAAGTATCCTGAAACCAATTTCTTTCGAAGTTCCTTTCCTGAAGTCATCTTGAGAATAAATTTTCCTTTCCCTTCAACATTCGAAGTAGAAGAATTTTCCATGAAAATTTGCTCCTCATGATCAGAGTAGGGGTAGGAAGTAAATATATTCTTATTAGAACATATGTGACAAGTGGTCCCTATGTCCACCCACCATTTCCTAGTGTTTTCCATCATGTTGACATTAGAAACCACGGCCGAAAGTCTCAAATCATCAATATCGTCAGAAAGGTTCTCAACTTCAGTGACACTCGCTTGTGAAGGCTTATGTTTCTTATTCCCTTGATTTTTTCGGTTACATCAATCTTTAACATGATATCCCGGCTTATCACACATAAAGCATTTTCCATCAAACTTTTTAAAAAATTTACTTTTAGGCCTTTTGAATGGACCACCTTGGTTCAAATGCTTCCTTTTTATTGTTCTTGCTACTTTGCCCTTCTTTCACAACATGTGCTTTGTATCCATTGGATTTTTAGTTTTCTCAGTTACATGATTTTCTTCTTCAATCTTAAATCTCACAATGTAGTCCTCAAGGTTAATTTTTTTACATTTATGTTTCAAATAATTTTTGAAGTCTTTCCAAGACGGTGATAATTTTTCAATAATTGTAGTCACTTGGAATGATTCACTCAATTCCATTTTTTCAAAAAACAATTCATGATAAATCAATCTGAGCTCTTGCACTTGATTAATAACAGTTTTTGAATCAATCATTTTTAAATCCAAGAATCTAGTGACAATGAATTTCTTCATTCCCACATCTTCTATTTTATATATTTGTCTAAAGAATCCCACACTTATTTAGCCATTTTAAGAGGGCTATAAACATTTTATAATGTGTTTTCTAGATTGTCAAGGATATAATTTTTGCATAGAAAATCAACATGTTTTCATTCATCCACTGCAGTAATTACTTGCTTGTCAGTCTCAATTCTTTCAAAGTTGGTGCCTCTTTATTAGGAAATTTATCCAAGTTCAAAGTTTTTAAATAAAACAACATCTGATTTTGCCAGCGTTTGAAATCAGTCCCTTTTAACTTTTCAGGGTGTTCACCATGTCCAACATTTGTTGGTACAACCGTAATAGGCAATGCAGAAGTATATTCTGTTTTTATTTTAAACAGAAATGAATATGTATTTATGTCGGATATGTGAGTGGAAAAATTATATTAATTTAATGACACTCTTATAATTATGTAAGGAATTACAAAAAAAACAAATTTGACGTAAATAATATATATGCAGTAAAGGTAAACTATATTTCTAACTTAAACATAGATATATTGTAACACTCAATTGCATGAAGTTTATATAAAGGATCACTGATTATAAAATTAATTTTATAAATAGTAAAAATTGTAAAATAATTTTTTTGTGCACAGAAAAAAATTCGTAACACAGATTATAGAAAAAAATTGTAACTAAATAACACATAAAATCATTATAGAGTTTTATAACATTAGAGTAAAATCTCTGTCGATGTCTTAATTTGGGATTATATATTTAAGGAATGATCTTAGCTCCAGTTAACCAAACTTATAATCATAGATAAATATGTAATGATAATGAGAGTAAGGAAGTGTAAAGAGACACAATAGTTTTTATGTGGTTCAGCCCAGGAATGGTGCCTACATCGACGTGTAATGTCACTATTAGATTAGGGTTTAATACAAGTTTCTTAGTAATAATTTTTAGGGTTAGAACGAAGTGGTTTTTTCCCCTAAGCTAAGAGAACTAGTAGTCTATTTATCATAAATGGAAGTTAAAGATATGGAATGCCTTTATACATGACGCATTTACATCTTTACACGATAATATGCCGTTATACATTTGTTCACGTGCATGTGCATAGTTGTTGTTGAATATCCCACGTGTGGATGTTCATATTGATGATGGTTTATCTTTCGAGGTGTGGAACATGAGAAATATAAGCCGACCAGATCAATCCTCCATTTAAGGATCTAGTGGTAATGTTGACAGGTGTCACTATTTTATTGGTCCACCTGCCCTAATTATTTTAGGCTACAACAAAAGTGCCCAATACTTCATACTTGATGGGGTAATGAAAGGATGGAGTATTCATATTCAGAGCTACTCACCGCCTTGGGAAGGTGTTGGTTGGGATCCAACCTCGAGAACTTGTAATTTTTAATCTATCACACTAAGGCGGTGGCAATTTTATAAATAGTCTAAAAACAGCAAACCATCTAAGGGTACGCTGGTCTTTTGGACGTCTGGTGATATGGAATGTCGTCGATGTCTGAAATGTTTAGTACCTTCAATCATTTCAAACTCGAGAGCTTAAGAGTCATCACTCCACCTATACAAGGTTTCTTCCCCCTAAATCTCATTTCTCCTTGAATTTCAAACTCCCTCTTTCATTGTAGAGCTTTTACTTCATTGTGAAGGAAATAACTTCATCAAGGTGTTTGTTTTCACTGTAAGAATCTCTTATCTCTCATCTTTTCCTTTCTGAGTTTTTAAAATGGTGTATATTATGGATTAAAGTTACTTGGAGGAGTTTAGGGAAAAATGAAAGATCCCTAATTGGGGAACAATTGAACTGGTTACTCGGAGGGGTCGTTGCCTTTAAACCATTTTTATAGCCGAGTGTGGAGTCACTTTCCTGTCTAATCATTCATTTTTAGAATTTGTCAATATTTTGATGTGGTCCCTATTTAAGTGTCCCCAAATATGTTGATGGTAGTAAATGGGGTCAATCGTATAAATGAGTTGTTTGGAACCCAAATAGGAATAACAGAGTTATTGTATTACTATAGTTGGGGGACCACTCGTGACAATAGTTATTATTTGAAGACGAGATATTCCAACAGAGCATTGGTGGTTAATTACCTGATTCCAATAAAGATTATTGTGATTATGGTATAAATATTAAGAATAATTAGAAGTTTGCCCCTCTTCCTTAGGATGAAGAATATATGGGGCCACGTTGACCTCAGGAAGGGCATGGCATAAGTCGACAAACCTGAGATTCACATATTTTCTACTTTACTCATTTTATCTCATTAATTTACTTATCAATATTTTTGTGTTTATTTTTTACAGAGAGAATGAAGAAAGATTGTGAACCTGACACCGAGGTGAACTTTACGGATTACTACGATGGTCATTTTTTTCACTAAAAATGATTGAAGGTCTTGGAAAGGTTGAGCGTAGTCTCTATTTTCGATCTCCTAGGCCCCCCGAGAAAATATAGGATACCTTAGGAAACCATCTAGATCATGAGACCACCGAGAAGGAACTACCAGATCCAGAGCTAGCATACGAGGTTCCTTGCGAGACGAGTAGACTTCTCTATAAGAGATCTTGGAAGGATCTCATGGCAGGCCTGCTAGAGATATTTTAGTTAAGACCAATCCAAAAAATCACCCTTGGAAAGGATCAATCCAACAATTGGAAGATCGATTGGGAGAAATAGTTAAGTCTAAGAATCCCTTGCAAAGGAGTTTGTGAAAGGATCTCCCTTTAGCCTAGCTTTAGTGGATTTCCCCTATCGTCTAAGTTCAAACCGCTTAAAATCACTCACAAGTATGAAGATAAGACTGATTTCATAATTTATGTTAAACAGTACCAGACAACAGCTGATATTTTTTCAGTCCCAGATAAGATACGTTGCTGAGCATTCTTAATTACCATTACTGTATCTACAAATATTTGGTATAACAATTTACCCCAAGGACAAACTTTTAGCTTCCAACAGCTCGTTGGTCTATTCATAGGTAACTTTTTCTTTGGTTCCAAGCCCATTAAAAGAGTAGCCCATTTACTGAGCGTCCTTCAGAGATCGGTGGAAACCACTCACGGCTATATAACTCATTTTAACAGTTGGAAACTAGAAATGGTGGATTACGAAGAGAAGACTGCTATCATTGCTTTGATGATTGGATTTCTTCCTGAGAAGATGTATTATGCCCTGGCCAAAGATCCCCTAAAACCAAGACTGAATTCATGGCTAAAGATGGTAAGATTATAAATGCCGAGGAGGCTATTGCCGCCAAGTAAGTTCCAAGTGCTAAAAATGACTGTCATAAGAGTTGTAACAAAAATGAGCAAAAAGATAAGAAAACCAAGAAACTTAAGAAGTAAGCTAAATACACTCCTCTCACTATTCGCGTGCATCACATTTCGACGGAAATCGAAAGTAGTAGGGATCTCAAATGTTCAGGGAAGTTGAAGTCAACTCCTAACAAGAGGGACAAGCGTAAGTATTGCGAGTTCAATAAGGATCACAGGCATACCACGGGCAATTGTATTTCCCTAAAAATGAAATAAAAAATCTCATCCATCATGGTAAACTATCTAAGTTCGTTGATCGAATAGAGAGGAGAGAGTCCCGAAGACGATCATAATCTCCTTACTAGAGCAGAGATGATAAGAAGAGAGGTCAGGATAATGATTCATGGGATTATCTAGATCTTCCTAAGAAACCCCGAGAACCTAAACTTGATATAAAAATGATATCGGTTGAACGTGAATTCATTACAAGAGGAGACACTAGTGGTGGAGATGAGGAAGTCGAGAGAAAAGCCTATCAGAATGAAGCCAAGGCATATACGTATATTCGATAAATTAATTTATTCAATGAAGTAGATGGTCACCCAAGGAAGGTGAATAAAGATAAACTAGTAATTGGTTTTTCTAATAAAGACCTATCTGGAGTACTATATCCTCTTGACGATCCTTTGGTTATCACTATAAGAGTACACGAGGCAAGGATTGGTAGAATCCTAGTGGACAATGTCAGTTCGACTAATGTTATGTTTTATAATTATTTCCACAGTTTGGGATCACGCGACATCAAGTTGGATCCTTATCACATGACCCTAATAGGCTTCTCAGGAGAAAAATATACCCTTTGGGAACTGTTAAGTTGGAAGTTCTTATCCACACATGGATGACCAGTAGGACTGAAAGGATACATTTCTTCGTCTTAGCCAAGAATTTCCATTCAACCTATAATATGATCCTAGGCAGTGTTGATTTAAAGAATTTGAAGCAGTATCATCCACTATCCATCAACATTTGAAATTCCCCACTCATTATGGGGTCGGCATTGTAAAGGGAAACCAAATTGAATCTCGAGAATGCTATTATACTTCAGCCGACTAAGAAGAATTCAAGAAGATCACCAGTACCTACCAGATTGAGACCTTAGATCCTAATAAAGAGGCTGATTTGGTTAAAGGAGAGCTTATGAAGGTCATTGAAATGATTGTCCTTGATGATGAAAGACCATAAAGAACTATGCCGATTGGCTCAACTCTAGAACAAGCCCTCAAATAGGAATTAGTCATATTCCTTAAAGAGCGAAAGAGAGTGTTAACATGGAGCTATTAAGATATGCCAAGAATTGATTCAGAATTTATATGCCATGAGCTAAATATCACCAAAGACACCAAGACGATCAAGCAAAAATGATGTGTATTCAGTCTAGAGAAGAACATGCCTATTCAAGAAGAGGTGGACAAGTTGTAGAAAGAAAAGTACATTAAAGATGTCATATTACTAAAGTGGTTAGCAAATGTGGTGATGGTAAGAAAGAAGAACAACAAATGGTGAATGTTCATTGACTTCACGGATCTCAATAAAGCCTGTCCAAAGGATCATTTTCCTTTGCCAAGGATTGATAAATTGGTTGATGCTACAGGAGGACATGAGTTACTCGGCTTTCTGGAATCTTATTCATGGTATAATCAAATTAAGATGAATCCATAAGATAAGGACAAAACATCATTCATCACCAAATGAGGTACTTACTATTACAACGCTATGCCTTTTGAGTTTAAAATGCTGGAGCAACATACTTGCGGCTGGAGAATAAAGTTTTTGAAGAGAAAATTGGCAAGAATATGGAAGTATACATGGGCAACATGCTTACTGAAAGAAAGAAGTCTGCCAACCACATTAAAAACTTAAGCCAGACTTTTGATCAGCTTGAGAAGCATCAGATGAAGTTTAATCCAACCAAATATGTGTTCGGCGTGCAAGAAGAATGTTCCTAGGATTCATAGTAAATCAAAGAGTAATCGAATCTAACCCGGACAAGATCAAATAATTAATTGTCATGCAATCTCCCTCATGCAAGAAAGATGTACAGAAATTGACAGGAAGGGTAGCTATTCTTAACCAATTTGTCTCCCGAGCTACTGATAAATGTCTTCCATTCTTCAAGGTGATATTTGATTAGTTGAGTTTCGCCTAGGCACGAGAGTCATCTACGCACCATTCATTTTGTTTTCAGCTCACCAACTCTATACAAAAATCTAAAATTATGATTACACTCAACAGATGAGTATAGCGACCAAGCCCGGGTATCAAAAATCCACAGAGCTGAGTGTTAGAATTTAATTGGTTTATTACTTCTCAATAAAGATTAAAAGATAATTTTGCTAACTAAAAAGAAAAGATAACAAAAAGAAAAGGTTATTCTAGGAGTGGGTAAATTAAACTAGTTAACAAAGCAGATAAAAACTATAGGTTGCGTCGGATATCCCTCACCCCGAGTTAATTGGTAAAAAGGGTTACATGGGCTCACGAGTTATTGAGATTGCATCTCGTTTCGACAGTTAATTAAATCAAGAGTTTTCAAACCCTTAATTTTGCATAAAAGTCTAATAATACTTTGGCGAAAACAAATATCCCAAAAATTACGTACGCAAGGTCGTAAATACGGGACATACATGATATACCCCGTTAAATCTCCTAGGAGTAAAAACTAGGACAACCCAATCAAAATAAACACATAAAAACTCCATCACCAAAGCAAAGAAACCAATCAACCCTAGGTGATTTAAATCCGACATAACCTAGATTAAACTAGACGGTACACATAACGAACAACATAAATTAAACTAACTAGTTAATTAAGCAACAACTAATTATGAAAGTAATAAATAACAAGAAATTAATATTAACTAGGTATGGAAATGAAATGACAATAATGGAAATAAAGCTTAAACAAAACAAAGAAGAAAATGAATAGTGGAAATAATACTTACATAAACAAATGGGCAAACACCCAAGAGAAATGAAGGGGAGGGGATGGCCTCGACCAAAAATCCCCAAAATGATCTCTCAAACCCTAAACTAAGTAAATGATATGATCCCCCATTAAAATGAGATGAAAAGTTTATATATACAAATCCTAAGATGGAAAACATGTAAATAAGAAGGTTGAAAATAGGGGAGAAAATCGATTCGGGCTAAGCTGAATCGATTCGAAAGTAGGGGAAGTGAAATAAGTAGAATCTGCGGCAAAACGAATCGATTCGCACCTGACAGTCTACTTGCTGCAGCTTTGTCCAACGTTACGAAAAATGTCGTAACTTCTTCGTTATAACTCAGAATTAAGCACGGTCAAAGGCTACGCGAATATAACTTAGAGAGATACAACATCCGAGAAGACATTAGGCCAAAAAACTAAAATATTAAATGACTAAAATGCCTTTGAATGTGCCCTTGAGTGTGAATTTAAAGTCAAAACCATCCTAAAAAGGCCATAACTCCATCATTATACATCAGAATGATGCACCGCCAACAGCCAGGCGAATAGAAATCAAAGGGCTTCAATTTCCATGAAGGGTTTGGGATTAAAATCCGAATGATAAAATTACTAAATTGTCCCCGAAGCTACAATAATCAACAGAACTTTTTCCAAAAGCGACCAAACTTCATGCCAAGCACCGAAATACCTACAAAAGCCCAATTATACCTCATATAGCATGTTAGCATATAAAATGGAGGTTTTCTGGTTAACGAGCATATATATAGGAATTAAGGTACCTGAGGGGGCTAAAATACATAAGTTCAACGGAAATTAAATGCAATATTTGATACGAATCACTAAGGAAAACCTTTTAATGGAATGAAGAATGTCAAAATGCTTTTCAGGAGTTGAAGAAATACTTGGGGGCTCTATCACTCCTTTTTCGATCACTTATCGGAGAAAGGTTATACATATACCTTGTTGTATCTAAATCGAGAATTAGTTCGACCCTCATTTGATTAGAGAATGGAATTCAAAAACCATAGTATTACACCAGCAATGCCTTTGTGGGAGATAAATTTCAATACCCCTGCCTGGAAAAATTGGCTTTGAATCTCATTGAATCATCACGAAGGATGAAACCATATTTTTAGGCACATACAATTATGGTCTACCCTAACCTACCATTACGTCAAGCAATCCATAAACTATAGAAGTTAAGAAGACTGATGGCATGGGAAGTCAAGTTAGGAGAATATGACATACTCTATGAGCCTAGAACAACGTTAAATCATCAAGTAATGGCAGACTTCATTGCGGAGTTCACTTACGAAGAAAAGAAGCTGATCAAGTTTTAACCAAGGAGAATCCGTCCAAGAACAATTCTTTTAAAAAGAGCTCACCGCCAAGCCAAGACCAGCAAACTTCTCCCAAAGCCAGTTCTAAAGTGGACGAGCGAGAAACATCCACTACGCGAGAAGTCGCCAAATATGAAGAGTAGAGTGAAAAGGTGTTCAAGTAAGGATTTTTGAGCGATGGGGGCTTTGATGAAAAAATTATTATCTGGAAACAATATGTCGATGGTTCTTCCTGTGCAACTGCGTGGAGCAGGATTAATCATAAACACCCCTGATGGAATAGATGTGGAATATGCTCTTTATTTTTAATTCCAAGCTTCCAACAATGAGGCAGGGTATGAAGCGTTGATTACAGGACTAGAAATCACTTTGTCATTAGGCACGGAGCAAATAATTACTCATAGGGACTCTTAATTGATCATCAATCAAGTGCTAAGGATATATGGAGTTGAAGGAGAACTAATAACGAAGTACCTGGATAAATCTCAAAGCACCGTCACTATACTTCTAGCGGTCAAAATGGTCAAAATTCTAATAATTAAGAAGGATTAAGCCGATACATGTACTCGACTGGCTTCAGCAACCAGAACAGAATTAAAGACGACCATATCGATGGAAATTCTTACAAACATGAGTATAGATAAAGATATTATCATCTTAACAGCAGTAAACTTGGGCCTCTCATGGATGGATCAAATCAAGAGGTATATTGAAAGAGGATCTCTGCCCAAAGATCCAAAAGAGGCGAGGAAACTAAGGTACAAAGTAGCCAGCTACGTACTGAAAGGATAAGTCTTGTACAAAAGAGAATTTACTGTTTCCTTGCTCGGATGTGTACATACCTTTGAAGTGCAAGACCTGATTACAGAGGTGAATGAAGAATCCTACAAATCTCATTCATCAGGGCAATCATTGGTACGAGGAGTGTCCATACAAAGGCATTATTAGCCAACCATGAAGGCATATTATGCTTTATATGCTAAAAGCTGTGACAAATGCCAAAGGTTCTCTGCCATATATAAAAGATCGGGGCCTATTGTAACACCAATCACTTCCCCTTGGACTTTCACCATCTGGGGGATTGATTTGGTTAGTCCTTAGTCGAAGACAAAAGGACGATTTAAATATCTGGTTGTTATTTTAGATTACTTCAAAAAGTGGGTTCAAGTTGAGTCGCTAGTTTAGAATCCTTACGAAAGAGTTTTTTGGTTTATATGAAAAAATATTATATGTTGATACGGTATGCCAAATGCCTTCATCATAGAACATGGAACTCAGTTCAATAATAGTAATTCGAGGACTATTGCATTCAATCCAAGATTCAAAAGTTACACTCTGCGCTCGAACATCCCAGTGCAATGGCCAAATAGACGTAACCAATAAAAAACTACTTGACGGTTTGAATAAGAGACTTGATGATGCCAAAGGAAATTGGATCAACGAATTTCACAGTGTCTTATGGGCCTATAAAATCACGTCGAGGAGAACTATCGATGAAACTCCATACATGCTTGCATTTGGAACCGAAGTTATGGTTCCTATAAAGATCGGTCTGCCTAGACACAAATTGCTTAATTTGTACTCTTTTAAAGGCGATGTCATGAGAAGGCTAGATTTAGACTTGGTAGAGGAAGTAAGAGAGAATAGATTATGTTCTAAAGAAGGTTCTACATAAGTGAAACACATTGGAGGCTAATTGGCATTGACCAGGTACCTATCGCTTAAAAACACTTGAAGATGAGCGATTTAAGAATTTATGAGCATCTTAGAAATATTATCAGTAATTATGGATGGAAGTTCCACACACATATGTAGCAACTCCTTTCAGTTTTAGTACAAATTCATTGGATTGTCGCCAATAGACTTCCTCTTTTTTGTTTTCTTTTTGGGATTGGGAGATATAGCAGTCTTGTAATAGTCACATCAATTTATAAATTTTCAATTTGTAAAACTCCATGTATGACTTCATCTTTGACAAATCATAATCAAGAAGTTACTAACTTAAAAAACTTTTAGTATGACTTAAAATCAAGAACATGAAGTTCTGCCAGACCAAGTCATGGAAAAATCCTAGAAAATTTGGTCGCCAATGGTAACTAATTCAAACACTTAGTCTAAAATGATAAAGATCCATTTGTACAACCATAAGTGTGTTAGTGGAACCTAAGGCTGGACAACTTAGGTTCCTCCAAGTTGATAATCAGTTAAAAAGATTAGCCGGCTAACATCCGACCACATAATCATAATTATAAGCTATTACTAGACGATAATTATGCATAGCATATATTAACTATATATTTTACTTTATTCAAAAGATAATGAAACTTCATTACAGGTTGCTCTTTATTAAATCACAAAGGTCAAAACATGAAAACGATAAGAATTGTTCATTAAGCTGTGGGCGCTTTCCCAAGGCCTTTTTCATCCATGTAGAATGAACATCCAAGGTGAAAGGTAGAACCGTGGATCTCAGGTCCCTAAGTCTTCCTTACCAACTAGAACTACGTTGATTTACCAGGTGAGGAGGTCGGACAAGGGTATCTTCCTCATGTAACCCATAGTCACCCATATATTTTCTGACAAGGCTTGTGGATATGACATTAATGGGAATCTAGTTGATATCCACATTGAAAGGAGGATTAGGATAATCCAAGCAACCTAGATCATTCCAATGCCATAAGGAATCTTCCTTGGGTACCTTTAAAACTGTTAAAGCATTCAACGAACCCCATTCTTGACATTCTCTCTTGTTTTGTTCTAGTTATTCATCCATGTGCACTAATGCCTCGTCATATCCATTCATCCAAATAGTTCGTGGTTGCTTATGAAAGTTAAAAGGTTAACCGACTAACTTTGTCAGTTAGCTTCTTGATATTGACCGCTTAGTTCTTGATCAGAGTGGCTTGGTCTGGAAAGTTTTTCTTCATTATTTCTTCCTCAACAGAAAGCCAAGATATTACCACTTTTTTAGACGATTAGCTACCTGTGGCTTTCTTCAGCCTTTTTATATCCTTTATTAGTCTGGCATTTTCTTGCTCCAATAATGAAGTACCTTCGTTCTACTCGATGCCTGTTGATTTCTTTAAACTTTCAAGTTCATTACTCAGCGTGTTATTCTCATGTTCCAATATGCTCGCCACCTACCGAGCACTAGTCAGTTCATATTTCAATATAAACTTCTTTTTACTGAAATTCAAAGAGATATCCTGTAGTTTCTTATCAAAGCCCTTCTCGCTGCTCAATAAAGTATACTTTGCTTCACAATCAACGTGTAGACTAGAAATGGATGCTTTGTGATCTTTATAATCAACATGTAGACTAGAAAGGGATGCTTTGTGATCCTCTTGCATTTTGAGAATCATTTCATAATATGAGGTATTGGTTTCCCGGCTTGACTAATAACCTATGTAGATGAACATAAGCCTCTATGACTTGGTTAGAGGCATCTGAGCTGAGAAGTTCCTCCAGTTTGTCTTCCTCCAAATCATTATTACATGCATCAAAAAGTTTGACACTTATTCTAAATAGATCACTTTTTGCTGCTGTTATGACAGACCTCCTGGATTTTAATTGAAAATAAAATATAAGTACAAAAATTAAGGAGCAAATTCAGCAAACATTAACTCTATGCAAGTGAAATAAAGAACAATCTTATTAAATATATGGAATGGTAAATAAGAAGGATAATTATTTTGGGTTACAAGGAAACCAAACATTACAAAGAAAAAAATTAAAAATGCAAAACAATCCCAAGGTGTCTACATCTTCTCCTTTTCTTGGGACACCTCTCTTGCCGACCGAGCAGCCACCACTTAAGTCTTGGGTACCATAGAAGATTCATCAGTACCCTCATCATCCTCTATTTTCTTATCAATAATATAAGGGGTACTAGGATTAAACTACTAAAAGTGGTCTGAATCGATAGTGGTACCAGCCTGTTTGAGTGTAGAGTCCCAATCTTTCTTGAAGGAGATCTTATTCAAGTAGCCAATCTGTATGGAAGTAGTAGCAAAGGACTTATCCTAACCACATGTATAGGTTTCCCCCTTCTCCTTCTTCGTAGTGGCCTTCAAGCCCTAGTATTTACCCTCCACCTTAATAGTGCCCTTAACGGCATATGTAACAGCTTTCTCAACATCCTTCTTGGCTTGCTCGGTGTTGTTCAACAAGCCTTGCCACTTTTCCTAATATTTCACATAGGCTTTTTACTAGCATATAAGGAGTCCCTTTGGCCTTTGAAAGCATCTTCCACATATATTGATGACTCCCTGAGCTGGTCATCCATCATCAAATTTGGTCGTAATCTACCAGGAACTGCAAATTTTAAAGATCGAGATTAATCAATAAAGTATATAGGTAAAGTGTACCGGCTAGAAAAAATAATTGTATCAAGAAATTCACCAAAGATAAATTTGTATCGGCGCTTTCCCATAATCTTTCCCTAGACATAGGGAGAGTTGCCAACCTATCAGCGTGTAGAACTATAAAACTGGTCAAATCCTTGGCTAAACTAGGGTTCACTGCCACAAAAGTAGCATTAGCAGAGGCTTGGTCGACCTGGGTCTTTTTCACCAATTCCTCCTGGTTAGCAAGACCTTTCCTCAACCTCTTGTACCGAGGCTTCATGTTCTTCATCGCCTCAATAGTCATCATCACTAGGCGCTTGGAACCACCTTTACCAACGTCCTTCTCCTTCTCGACAAGAGGGATTCATAACTCCAGTAATCAGGTTTTGGATCTTCCTCTTAACCATCTTATCTGGAGAGGAAAGAGTGGCTAGAACAGTAGATAAATATAGGGACTCAAAAGAGGAAGAGGTTCATCCAAAAGAAGTATCTCCCTCTTCTTGCAAAGAGGACTCAACAGCAGTAACATATGAAGAAAAGGTCATCTCTTCCAAATCTATGGGGGCTACTAAGATATCTTATGTAGCTCGAGCTACAAAAGAGGTGATAAATCTTTGATATTCAAGCAGAATAGAAGTTGATCGAGGATATTTTCTCTTATCCTCTGTTGGATAGACCAAATGAATTTCAAGTTAATAAAATTAACTTCATAGACAGGAGGGTTATCTTTATTGCTTCTTTCTGTATAAAACAAACATGAAGATAACGATCAGTAAACCGATGGAGGAAAATAAAATATAAAGAAAGTATATGAAGTAATTCAAGTGCCGAATTATGCCTAGACCCTCTTAAGGGCATCTTGTCTCAGTGTATCTTGCACCCTCAAGAAGAGGAGCATACTGGAAGTTATTAAATATAATCCCGTACTCCTCGTAATCCTTGTTGGAGTCAGGTAAATTCACCACCAGAGCTTTGTTAGAATATCTAGTCTTCAAGTAATAAATGTTGTCACCAGTGGTCCCCCAGCTATAGCAATACATAAGTTCAGTTATTCCTATATGGGTCCCATATATATCATTAAAGTGGTTAACTCCATTAACTACTCTCCAAGTTTTTGGAGCCACCTGAGTACAGACCACATCGAAGTATTGACAAAATTTGAGAAATAAATTATTTGGCGGGAAAGTAATGTCACATTTAGTTATAAAAATTATTAGAAACCAATGACCCTCACTCAAAGCACATAAATCGCAAGGGCTAGAAATTTTCTGCGTTGTCACCCAGTTTAGGATTTTCCTTTTTTCCCTAAACTCTTCCAAAGAACCCTCATCTACGATATAAACCATTCTAATAGCTCAGAAAGCAAAAAAAACTAGAAGAAATAAGTTCTTACAAAAGCAACATTGAGTTGAAATCTTTATGTATAAAAGTGAAAACACTATAATGGAAGGCGAAGTTCGAAATGCAAAGTGAAGATAGATGAAAAGAGAGGAAAACCTTTTATAGATATAATGATGACGCTTGAAATATGGAACTTAAAATTATTAAAAATATCAATGTTTGGGATATCGACAACATCCCGTATCCCCAAGTGTTAAATACAAGAGCGTACCCTCTGACGAATCGCTATTTTTCTAGATATTTACAAAATTGACATCACCTTAGTATGATCAAGTGAAAAATTACAAGTCTTGGGGGTCAGTCGCTGACTATACCCTTTTTGAGGTGCCGAGTAGTTTTTGAGAAAAATAATCCATTCTTTCGATAAACCTTCAAGTATGAAGTATTGGGGGATTTTTTTATAGCCTAAATTTATTAGGTCACGTAGACCAATAAATTAGTGACACCTATCTACATATCCATTTGATTTTATACGATAAACCTGGTTGGCCACAGAAGCCTCTAGTCAGCCTCTCGGTCGACCACAACCAGGAAGGTAAAACATTAGTTAGATGAAAAGACATAAGTGGGTTAATCAACAGTCACCATGCACATGAATAATGTCTAGTTACATATTAACGTGAAACGGTGTAAATTCCTTAAATAATAAAGTCATTCCATCTCTTGAACTTCTATGGACTATAAATATGTTATCACCCCCTGCTGAGGGGGAGGGGATCATAAACAAAAGCTCATACATTTTGTTTAAAACCTTAGAATTATAACCAAGATATTGGAACAAAAATCTTAAACAGTTTGTAGTATCACCCCTTTGATGTAGCCTTCATTCTTGAGCTGAACCACATAAAAATCTCTAGTATCTCTTCTGTTTTCTTTATTTTTTGTATCTGCGATTATAAATTTGGTAAATAAGCCTAAGATCAATAATATAAATTTAGACATCAATAATTTCACTACCTGTCATTTAACTAAACCAGCCTCTTCGCGGGGGATCCATGGTCTCAATCTGGTAGGTGGTGGTGAGTTTCTTTACTTCTTCCTAGTCAACTAATTTATAGTAGCATTCTCTAGCTTCAATATGATTTCCCGTGACAACGCGGCCCCATAAGTGGGAAACTTTAATCACTGGTGGAAAGTATATGAAATTGCTTCTAACTTCTTCAAACTGACCCTCCAAGGATCATATTGTAGGCTGATTGGATGTTTTTATCTAATATGAAGAAATGAATCGTTTTGGTTCAGCTGGCAGGCCCAGTGCTAATAAGAACTTCTAGTTTGACAGTTCCCAAAGGATGCACTTTTTCTCCCGAGAAACATATTAGGGGCCTATGATAGGGTTCCAACCTGCTATCGCGCAATCATAATGCTTGAAAGTAGTTGTAAAACATAACGTCGATGGAGCTGCCATTATCTACTAGATTTTTGGCCACCATTGCTTCATGTTTTCTCACAGTGATAATCAGAGGATCATCATGGGGATAGAGCACTCCAGATAAATCGTTCTTATAGAAACCTATCACTAGCTTATCTTTAAGTAGGCTTTTCTTTTAGCTACTTAATATCCTCCACAAGTGTGTCCTCATTCAATAAAATAACAACCAACAGATATCATATTTACCTTGAGTTCAGTCTCTCAGGATTTCTTCGGCGGGTTTGGATCATCTTCCGAATCATTGTCTCTACTTCTTTTATCGTCTTCCCCATTTTTGTAAAAGGATTCTGATCATCTTCTAGTGTCTTTTTCCTCTATCCTGTCAATGAACTTGGAGAGCTTGCCACATCGTATCGGGCTTTCTATCTCCTTCTTTATGGCTATGCAATTGTTAATAGTTTGTCCGTGGTCCTTATGAAATTCACAATACTTAGATTTGTCCCTCCCATTAGGAGGGGACTTCAATTTTTTAGGAAAATTAATATCCCTACTTCCTCTAATTTCCTCCAGGATATGATGTATGCAAACTGTGAGGGGGGATATATTCCTCATACTTTTTGGGCTTTTCAGCTTTTTTATCCTTTTGGTCCTTCTTTTCGGAGTTCTTTAGTCATCGTCCATGGAACCAGGGGTCTGTTTAGCAGCCATAACCTCCTTGCCGTTCATAGTTGTGTAAGATTTAACTATTCACTCAATCATAGTCTTAGGGGGGTCTTTGGCCAGAGCATAATATAACTTCTTAGGGAGCAAACCGCTCATCAAGGCAGTGATAACTGTCTATTCTTCATAATCTATCACTTCTAACTTTTTGTTATTAAAATAAGTGTTATACTCACGAGTGGTTCCCGTGGTCGCTGACGAACACTTAATAAATGAGCCACCCTTTTAATGGGTATGGATCCAAAGAAAAAGTTACTGATGAATAGCTCGGCGAGTTATTAAAAACTATTAATTTGCCCATAAGGCAAATTGTTATACCAAATCTGGGGTGACCAAGTGATAGTGATTGAAAATACTCAGCAATGCATTTCATCTGGGACTGAGTAAATGTTGGTTGCAACCTGGTATTGATCTACAAGAAGGACATTATCAGTTTTTCCATCATACTTAGGAGTAACAAGAGGTGGTTTGAATTTAGAAAGTGTGGGAAAGCCCACAATAGCTGGAATAAAGGGTGATCCCTTCATAAAACTCCTCTGCAAGGGATTTTTAGATTTGTCCATTTCTCCCAAGTGGTATGCTAACTGCTAAATTGAACCCTTCTAGGGATGCTCATCTGGATTAGTTTTATGGGAAGCCATTTTAGTGCCTCGATCGTGCGTTTTTGTTGAGCTCTCTTTCTGGTTAATCTGCTCAGCACACGCAGACCCCTGTATACTAGTTCTTGACTTGACATAATCTTCTCGACGATCTCGAGATCTGGAATAATTCCTGTGTTAGTTCCCTCTATTTACTCGGGGACCTAGCCAATCGAAGGTAAAGCCCCTGCTTAGTCAATCCAGGGCACTTGAATGTTCTTGAGTGAGAGAGAGCCCATAATAGTAATCAACGGTTCTAAGGGATGAGGCCTCCAGCAATACTCCCTTTTGGAATGTCTTTCATACGTCGATAATGAAATTGAAAAGTATTACTTGAAGGAAATTGGTAGGAAATAATAATTTATCATTCCCACAGACGACGCCAATCTGTTGATATCTAACTTTCGTATTATATATTTAAGGAATGATCTTAGATCAAGTTATCCAAACATATAATCACAGATAAATAGGTAATGATAAATAAAGGAAGGAAGCAAAAAGAGACACAACAGTTTTTATGTGGTTTAACCATAAATGGTGCCTACATCCATGGGGTAATGTCACTATATGTTTAAGGTTTGATACAAGTCTCTTAGTAACAATTTTTAGTGTTAGAAAGTAGTGGTTCTATCCCTCAGCTAAGAGAAGTAGTATGTAATACCCCATATTTTTATGGCTTTTAATTACGAGGTTAATGAAATGGAATTATTTTTAATTATGGGATTTATTAAATTAATTCAGGATAATTAATTGGAAAATTAACTAATTGAAAAAAATTAATTCGGATTTAAACGCCAGCGAGACGAGAGTTACTATTTGGTTATTAATATGTTGTTGAATATTACCGAGTGGTTATGGTAATATGTGATCATTGAATTTGTTAAAATTGTCGTGAGTTGAAAATACGATAGTTTCGATAATTTAGTTTGGACGCGCGTGTCAATTGTGTCAGGACCTAATTTAATGGATTTAAAAGTATTTTATTTTTATGTCATCCATATGAGCTTTTTGAGTGTGTCAACGTGTCCGGAAGGTTAGAGATAGTCAGAAAACACTAGCCGGGGGTTTAGTTTGGGTCCCGAAGCATTTTTATGCATGACCGGCAACCCGGGAGGGTATTTTAGTCATTCTTATTTTTGGGTGAATAGTGACCCATGAATTTAAGTTAGTTTTTATCAGCCAACACTTGATTCCCTTAGGGTTTTCACAACCAAAAATCATAGTAACAGTTAGAGAAGAAGAGAGGAGAAGTTCCAAGGGATTTCATGGCCATAACCACCACACACCACCACCGCCGCCGAATTTGTGACCGAAAAGAGAAGGGGAAACAACCAATAACGTCATCAACGAATCAGAATTGGTATTTTCAGGAAAATGATTTATCTTGCAAAGATTCAAAGCATATATTTTACATGTTAATATAGAATTGAAGATCTATCATGAATAATGAAAATTGAATGGATTTGAAAGGTTCAAATCATAATCTGGGTAGGTCTTGCATGTAGTTTAATGTTGGAGATGATAACATCCACGAATTTATGATTTATGGGCAGAGAATTATGAAATTTCATTGAATTATGTGATGTTCTTGAAGAAATAGGAAAACTAGGGTTTTTATATGAAAATTAGGTATTTTGATCCAAGAAATTTATGTTCTATGTTGATTTGATGATTCTAAAACGTGGGGAAAGATGTAAACATGTTAGTATGATAATTAGTATACTTAGTGGTGAGTTTTGGATTTTAGGATGAAGAATTTGAGGTGTGAAAAGAGGAGAACCCGTAACTGTTAAGAAATTCTGGGCTGATACCTCCTTGATCGATCGATCGACTCAAGAATGTCGATCGATCGAACCATCGATTGATCGACCCCTTTCTTCGATCGATCGACCCCTTCTGATTTTTGACAATTGTTTCTCTTTAAGGTTTAATGATTATCCCAAAGCCGATGTTGGTTATTAGGGTGAATAATATAATATTGTGGGACTTAGATAAAGTCAGTAGGGTCTTAGTTATTATCGGAGATCATTATAACTTATGAAATTGATTACTATTGCTATTGATTACAAGGGTCTACCGAGGGAGGTACGATTAGAAAGAGCTTGAATTGAAACTATAATGAGAATTTATGATGACGAAAGGTTAAGGGCAGAAACGGAGTGACTTTAAGTGCTGAGATAACATCAAAAATTAATAAGAAACCTAGTAACCTTTTGAAATAGGTTTAAGTATTCAAATTGATACAACGAGAGAGTTATCAAGATGAAAATATATTACGCATTATTTTCGGGGTAAACTTGCTACGTACAAGTCATTACTAGATGAAATGTGTGAATACTTATATTGTAATATGATTACTTAGGCTGTGTGAATGCCTAGTGTATGTATTTCTTATGTGTATGATATACCTACCATACTTGCTGTCACGGGAGGTTAGTTTTATTTTGAAAAAGGACCCTCTTATCCTTGTGTGCCTTCGAGGGGATTTAGACTGGTACCTTAAGGACATAGGGCTATGAATGACTTATTTGTGAGTTGATAAGTCAGCTGACCATGGGAGCGTAGGTACGTGCGTGACCCAGGGGTATGTGAACTATGTTCGCCTCCAATATGTGTGATTTTCCTTATTGAAACGGTTCTTGAGAGATTCAGAATTCGTAGTCCCTATGTACGTGATGTACCGGGATTCGATAGCAGAGTATGTGTGCACCGCAGCTTAGCCTAGGGGTGCCACATATGTATTTATGTACTGAGAGTGATATGCTTATGTATTTGTGACTGGTTCATTGTTTGCTTAGTAGATGTGAATAACTAAGATATTTGAATGGGTTAAGAATGAGAATTTAATTGACACTTGAGATAAGTAATTTCATGAATGTGAACATGGGTTATAAATATGGCTTATTTGGGGGTTACGTGTAGATACTATATGTTAGAATGCGAAGGCAAGAGTGGTACAAAGTAGTTAAATAGTGGCATAACTAGCATGGGTTAAAGGCATACGTTAGGCGTGCATAGTAGTTGAGAGGTAAGAAACTCATGTGAGAGTACGCAACTAACGTGTTTATAATATGTGTTTTTTAATTGTAAGTTAAACACTTGATAAACTTTTAAACTGTTTTCACATCGGGCTCTGACCTGTTTTCCACCAAATCTATTTTTGTTTTGTAAAAAAATCATTTTAGGTGCGCAGCCATAGGGACGCCAAGCGTAGGAGTTCCATTCTGATGAAGTGTTGTAGCTGCTGTGGAAGTTACAGGATCTTGGTAGTGGACTCTCTCATTTTATCCTTGATTCCTTCAGAGTCATTTGTATCAGTTCGGGCATGTCGCCCATTCTTATTTAGAGGTTGTAGTTGCAGACTTTCAGTATTTTAGTTTTTGGTTTATTATTTATTCAGACTCTTGTATTGGGACATTATTTACTCTGGCTTCTTTATTATTGGAGTGTTTACTCCAGACTTATTTGATTTCATCTCGTTGAGCATTTATATGAAATTGTTTATGCGATTGATGGTTTATAAATAAATTCTTGTTTATTGGTTAACATAATTAATAAAATTGACATCTCTCTTTTTAAATATTAGGCGGCTAATAATTAATTAAATATTTTTCGACAGTGATGCTATGACTGAACCAACGTGATATTTTATATTAATTTAATAAAGTAGCTACCCGGTATTTAATTAGACGGGGTGTTACAGGTGGTATCAGAGCATCAGGTTCTAGTGTTCTTTTGGATCTATACGGCTTATTATGCTTCTAGCAAAGCTTTCTTTAATATAGAGCCCTATGTTTAGGATTGTCGATTTCTTTGGTAAGATTTCGTTCTCCTGCTATGATGTATATGATAGTTAATCTTATTTACAATCGGGTGTGTTCGTGCACCGAACAATGTAGTACGTCAGGCAAAGATAGTTGGGTGAACAACAGGAGGTAAAAGATCAGTTGAGGTTATTTAATTTATTAAAGAATGATGACCGTAGTTGAAGTCACCCATATTATGGCACAGAAGTCCAGGGCAATATAGACGGCCAAGGCGCGACTTGTGACTTTCAGGCACAACTATAGTAGAAAGTGGGGTCAAATGAGACTCACCCAACAAGGTTGGAATGGGAGATAAAGAGTTAGGTGAAATATTAAAGAGAACCAGCAGTGGAAATACTAGAAATGCGGAGATGGCGTGTGCTAGCCAAACGAACATAATATATCCAAAGGCTTGGACATACGTTGGGGTATGGCCCATTAGGAATGAAAATTTGGGGTAAATTTTTCTTGGCTCGTAAGAGTGGAGTTTCAATGGTGAGAGACAATCACCACACTTAGAAGTGGAATGTGACGTCGAGAGAAGGCGTACACGTATGGTTTGACCGTAAGTTCCTTCATCAAATGTTCAGGGTGAAAGGCGAATGTTATTCTAAACTCACACAAGAGAACCGGACAGAGGTTACTTTGTGAGGAGAAATTTAATTATGTAGCGAACCTTACACCGGGTGAAGTAGGTGAAATGGAAAAGAGGATATTAAAGGATAATTTACATACAAGAAGAATTATTAGCTCTTCTGGGGAATCCTTCTTGGACAGTCAATACAGATGGTAATAATGTCGCGTAGTGTTAATTTGGAGGTAAACGTTTCCTTGGGTGGGGAGATGCAAGAATCGTGGAATTTCTATAGAGTAAGACTGGGGAAATGGTATTGGAGAAGCACCACAAAGGGAATACCCAACGGAGAGCCCGTTAAAATGATTCGGATAGCTGAATTATTACCGAGCGATGGTGATTTCAGTAAGAGATTTAGAAACTAGTAGCGTGTTCCTAAGGTCCATAAATTTAAGGGAACAATGGATGTAGTCATCAGATCCGAGAGTACCAACGTCCGAGAGAAGGACCACCTTAACATGGTCAGTGTGACCGCAAATAAGTGGAGTATGTGTAGAGGTATTTTGTGGGGAGTGAAACCCGTGCGTTATAAATATTTCCCGAAGCAAGCGTAGGGATAAAGGTATTGTGCCTGGCAAGGGAAATAGTTATTGAAATATTCGGTTTGGTACGGGCAGGTGTGTTAAGTCCAGGAACCATTTGAGCAGCCAGGACGATTGTCAGGATAGAAGTATGAGTTATATCCTCAGATGATGTTGCATGTTATTTGTGGCATGAACGAGTTGCTTCATTTTTTATTATTGTTATTTTTGCTTGAGAGTCCAGTTTAGTGAGTACATCAGCAAATTTTATTAATTATGTGAATATTTTCCCTGGTAGTGTGGGGTTACCTTTATTGCCATCCGCGGAGGATATATAGGTATTTTGATAGCGGTATATACTTTATTGAAATTACTCGTTTTAGTGATGTATTATACGAGTATGATATTATCCTAATTATGGTTTAATATATGATTACACCGATAGTGTGCTGGTATCGTAAGTTTATCGGGGTTACTAGCTTGGGGTAGAATGTTTCGTTTTGGCGAGGCCCCATCTGTGAGAGGATCGGGCTCGTAATTGTACTTATATATATATATATATATATATATATATATATATATATATATATATATATATATATATATATATATATATTATGATTTCAAAAAGGTATAATGGTATCGGATATTTAATCCCAGTATGCGTAGGGATTTAATTAATGTGATTCGTATGTAATTGGTTTACTAGTCAGCGAAAAGGCTTAGCTGGTTATTATAATTAATGCTCAGGATGTCGTAATAAGAAAAGTGCATTATTTTATCACCTTTTAGAGATTTGGGAGTTTAAACTCATAGTAGTGTGTATGGGGATGAGATTTTGAGAGCCCCGATTATATTTGCGTGATGTATATGAAATGTGATTACCATCAATGTCAAGAGAAAGTGTCTTTCGGAAGGAGTTCCTTGTTTAAGTGTCATTGCGGAAGGAGATACAACTTTGTTGTTAAGAGACGGGAATATAAGGGTACATGTTTTGGAATGAGGGTGTAACGGATCTCGATGACCGACAATGTTAGGTAGTAGTGTATCGGGGGAGTTTCTTGTTTGGATTTCGCTTTGCGAGACATCCCACGCATGAAACTTAGCATAAGGTTGGTAGTAGGGAGATGTTTGACCATTCGTCCATAAATTGGATACCTCGATCGTTATGGAAGTAAGTAGTTATAACGGGAAGTTAACAAGGTAAATTACGATGTAAGGCCAGTAAAGCCAGTTGTTAGTGAATTACGATGTAAGTACTGATAATGTTGGTTTTGTTACAGTGGGTTGAAGGATGCATTGAGGTTAAGGAGGATTTAGGATTTCAAACTCGGGGGTGATTGAGAACACCCAAGTGGTATAGCCACGTTGTAAATGCAGCGACAATAAAGAGTTTAGAATACATATGAAGAGTATATGATGTTTAAAACCGTATGCATGGGTTATAAGGGGTGTAGGTGTAGAAGGGTGTCTACCAATAAAAAAAAGTAAACAAAATAAAAAGGCTTTTTTTTTATTAATGACATTCGAGAGGTGCCTCGCAAGGGTCACCGCAGAAGTCCAAGATTGAGAAGTGCCACTGCAAGGGTCAGCGCCACTGCAAAGGTCACTGCAGCAATGACATTCGAGAGGTGCCTCGCAAGGGTCACCGCAGAATTCCAAGATTGCGAAGTGCCACTGCAAGGGTCAGCGCCACTGCAAGGGTCACTGCAGCAATGACATTCGAGAGGTGCCTCGCAAGAGTCACCGCAGAAGTCTAAGATTGAGAAGTGCCACTGCAAGGGTCAGCGCCACTGCAAGGGTCACTGCAGCAATGGCATTCGAGGGGTGCCTCGCAAGGGTCATCGCAGAAGTCCAAGATTGAGAAGTGCCACCGTAAGGGTCAGCGCCACTGCAAGGGTCACTGCAGCAGTGACATTCGAGAGGTGCCTCGCAAGGGTCACCGCAGAAGCCCAAGATTGAGAAGTGCCACTTCAAGGGTCACCGCCACTACAAGGGTCACTGCGAAAATGTTATCTGATAAGTGCCACTGCAAGGGTTCCGACAGAAGCTCATATCGAGAAGGAACCCACCCAGGGCGGCCAGGATGAGGGAGTAACTACCACGAGCAACTCCTCATCATGAAACGTCATTCTTTAAAATAACAACAGTACTAACACTTTGACTTCTTATACAGGTTTTCTAGTTGAGCAAGCAGGGCTCAAGCAGGCTAGTTGGGGCCTCCTGGGAGTTTTGGCTTGGCGGCTGAGGGACAAGGTATGTTGAGCAAGCTCAACCACTTAGCACTATAGGATTGAGAGAATACTAGTAGGAAGACCCAGAAGTCACTCAAGACTACACACACTTCACAATTGGTCATAAGTGAAGTGAGTGGCCAAAGAGCTAGCTACTCACAAGAAATAAACTCTTTATAAGAAAATGACTTTTCCAGAAGAAGGGGCCCTCAAGGTCCATCTCAAGAAAAACAACAATTTTAGAGGAGAGGGATCCTTAAGGCCTCCTCTCTCAAGATTTGCAAAATTGCACCACAAGTTATCGTTTCAAAAGATAATTACCAAATCTGATATTTTGTCTTCACTAGGGGACATATGTGATTTTTGACTTTGGTAGGCGCTAGGTGGCGCCTGCAGGAGGGGACAGGCAGAGTTGCCTGCAGGTAGGGACAAATGGTACACTTCAGACATTGTTCCCCACCAACCCTCTCAATTTTGGTGCCCAAAAGATGTCAGCTCAGCCCTAATGCCCTAGTATAAATAGACCTCTGGGCAAGGTCAATGGAGACACAATTGAAATTTCACTATTACTCTGCTAAAATATTACCAGACCTACCTAGTATTCTCTCCCTACTCATTATCTTAGTGTTGAGTGCCTTTTTCCTTCACTCCCCACTGATAGTCATCATTCTCAGGTGTTTATCTTGAGAAAATTACTATTTTTTGTTGTGAAAGTTCATCTTCTTACAGGGAGTGAGTTGAAGCTTGAGTTCCATTGTTACCAGAAGAAGAAAGTTTCTTGAGAAGCTGCACCAGGAGACCTTGAAGACCTTGCAGACAGCGTTCATTGGAGTGGGTCACGCCTCACCTTTTCCAGTTATTCATAGACCCAGTCTCACTATCCTCCTACATTTGGCGACTCTGTTGTGGAGATATTCTTGCTTTAATGGAGAAAGAAGGTTTTAATGTCTCTAAGAAGTTGGTTTTTGAGGACATTCCGTCTGGTAATGGAGCTCACAGTGACCAGACTACTCAGGAAGAAGTGGTGGTGATTGGAGCCATGGCACTCGCGCCCCAGGGATGGCAGACCAGTTCTCCGGCGGTGGCTCCAATGGCAGGTATGAATATTATGGCAATGTTTTTTGACTTCTTGAAGCAAAATAACGTAGACCTATAAAGTTTGGGTCAAGGTTGTGTGACACCTGTTGCTACCCCTTCTGGAGGGGTAGCCACTCCTATTAAGATTCTGACAGAGACGATTCCGTCTCAGAAGTCGGCGCCGGAGCAGGTTTTGGCGCCAACAGGTTCTCCAGCTGCTAAAAGCGGGTGTTTAGAGGAGTCACCCTCTAAGGCTGTTACTATGGAGGAAGTGAGGAAGCTCCTCTCCTCCTCTCAGAGGGAGGGTTCCCACCTATACGAGGAATTGCAAGACCCCAATCCGCAGGAAGTAAGTGAGAAGCCATACCCTAAGGGTATATTCCACTAAAATTTATCAAGTTCGACGGTAGGGGGAGAATCCTAGAGAACATGTGAAGAGGTTCGTCGAGTACCTGGGAATACACGCTGGCGATAAGAACCTGAGGTTGAGGGATTTCTCTAAGACCCTCACTGGAAAGGCTTATACACGGTATTCCCACTTGGCGCCTAACAGCATCCCTACTTGGGAGGAGATGCACAAGCAGTTCCTCCAGAAATTCTTTGTAGCGGAGGATGAATTTATATTGAGGCACCTAGCACAAGAGGTCGAGAAGCCAGGAGAAGAGTTGATGCACTACATCAAGCGATTTCGTGAGAGGGCCTTAGATGTCCATGAGGACGTGGCGGAGGCCAGGTTACTGCAGATATGTGTGGAAGGACTCTTAGAAGAGTACAAGTTGCACTTGATCAACGAAACTAGAGATGGAACTTTTAGGGAATTCACCAGGGCTGCAAGCAACATAGCTATGATAATCAAACCAAGAGCCCCGGGTTGGAGGACGCAAGTTCCACTAACTTCCGGGAGGTTTCAAGTTTCAAGGAGGCAAGCGGTTAACTATGTGGACATAAGTAACAAAGGGAAGAAGGGAGGTTCTGGGGCCAAGACAGGCAACAAGAGAAAGTTTAGGGAAGATGCCCCACCGCCACTACCATGCAGCGTAGCTGAGGCTATGGATTATTACCGCACCTTAGTACGAGAAGGTGTAGCAGGACCTCCTCACCTAAAAGGAGAAACCTCCACTGCAGCTAACAAGGCCAATCCAAAGTACTGCGAGTTGCACCAACGAGTGCAACACTCTACCAAGGATTGTTACTATTTGCGTAGGATCATTGGCGAGAAGATGGCCAGCGGTACCTTGCAGATACCATTGTGGACGTTAACGATAACCCACTTCCTGCGCATCACTTTGGCACCGCCAACATGGTAGTTTCCTATGACGAAGAAGCTACAAAAAGTCTGATGAAGTGGGAGAGCGGCGAGCATATGCGAAGAGTTAGAAAATCTATCACTAAGCAGATTTGAGCTAGAAAGAAAGCAAGAGGAATGGTTCTTCACTCCGGAACAAGAAAATGGAAGAGGGGAAGTTGAGGAAGTGGCTCTCTCAGAAGGTGAGGTAGATGTCATTCTCGCTCTAGATGAAGGAGGGACCTACGAAGCGGAGTACGTTTGCAGTGCCCAGACGTATGAGGTAGTCTTAGATTCTGAATGTAAAGCCATAGCAAGGAGCCCCAAGTTCAAGTGGTTCTTCGACCAGATAGGGGTGAAGTACGACACGAGGGTGTCCATCATGAGGAAAGTATTGGAGGCAGTGCAGCAGCGGGGAGACCCTTCGCTAAATTGGTAGGGGCCAATCGGAAGGATGATTAAGAAGTATACTTCTGAAGTGGTGTTTTCAGAAGCAGATAGGTTAGTGCCCTACTTCCGCAACCGCCCATTGTATGTCACAACCATGGTTAATGGAGTCTCATTTCCCAGGGCGCTGATGGATGGAGGAGCATCCATTAACATCATGCCCATCAGTACATTATATGAAACAGGAATTGACCAGGAGAAGGTGGTTCCGGTACCACTAGTAATTTCTGGATTTGACAACGCCGAAATGCAGTCTATTGGATACGTGAATATGGGAATTAAGTTGGGAAATTTCACCTCCCACATCAAATTTCACGTTATTAATGCTAACACCAGCTACCAATTACTCATTGGAAGGTTATGGATGCACACTCATGGCATAGTACCTTCCACCTACCATCAATGTGCGAAGGCAAACATTAGAGGTACAGAGATAGTGATCAAGGCCACGCAGAGACCCTTCGCCGTTGAGGAGGCCCACCTGGTGGATGCTGCCTTCTACACTGAGCTAGATGAGGAAAGAAAGGTCTCTGCAAGAAAACTAGAAGGAATCAAGGTAGCTGAGGGAAGGGTTCTGCAGAAGAAGTCCGTTCATGACCGTCTAGGGGGAGGATAATCCACCACATAGAAAAAGGGAAGAGGAAAGTAGAGGAGGTAGTTAGACCCCCTCAAACTTGCAAGAAGGTGGTCTTGCCCGACGAAAGATCATCTACCATTTAAAACAGTCTGCGCGGGCGATGTTCTGGGATGAGAGCATCGACCCGACGCCCGAGTGTTTTATCATTGATGAATCCCATATTATTGAGCATGTTGAGGAACTAGAAGAAGATCCAGAGTGCATGCAAGATGGACCCAGAGAGCAGCTGCAAGAATTAGAGGAAATCAAGTTAGGGCCAGAAGAGGGCGAGAGTAGACCCATTCTAATCTCCAAGTGCCTAGAACCGAGGCAGAAGGAAGAGCTCATCGGGCTACTTAAGGAGTTCACTGATGTGTTTTCCTGGAAGTACACGGAGATGCCAGGAATCGACGCAGAAGTGAGCTCTTATAGATTGAACATCCTTCCCAATGCCCTTCCCGTAAGACAAGCCACACGTACATACAAAGCGGACCTTGACTTGAAGATAAAAGCTGAGGTGGAGAAGTTGTTAGCGGCAGGGTTCATCAAGCCTATTCAGCACCCCATATGGCTTTCCAGCATAGTGCCAGTGGCGAAGAAAGATAAGAGCCAAATCAGAATTTGTGTAGATTTTTATGACTTAAACATGGCGTGTCCTAAGGATGAGTTCCCGCTACCAAGTATAGATAACTTAGTGGATGCCACCGCGGGACATGAGATGTATAGCTTCATAGACGGGTATGTTGGCTATAACCAGATTAAAATGGACCCTGCCGACGCGTAGAAGACTGCCTTTCACACACCGTTAGGGAACTTTCACTATACAATCATGCCCTTCGGATTGAAGAACGTCGGGGCCACATACCAGTGGACCATGATGGCAATTTTTCATGACCTATTTCATGATATACTAGAATTCTATATGGATGTTATGGTGGTGAAGTCTAAGAAAGAAAGCAAGTATATTCAGGATCTCAGGAGATTATTCGAAAGGTGTCGTCGGTATAGGATGAGAATGAACCCCTCGAAGTGTGCCTTTGGGGTTACTGGAGGGAAATTCTTAGGTTTTCTAGTGAATAAGTAAGGTGTGCAAGTGGATGCACAGAAGATGAAATCCATTATGATGATTCCACCGCCCAAGAGTCAGAGGCAACTTAAGAGCTTCCTGGGAAAGGTATCCTACCTGCGGAGGTTTATACCTGCGCTGGCAGAAGTAACTCATCCATTCGTGCATCTACTAAAAGACAAAGCTAAGTGGGTTTGGGGAGAGAGATAGGAGAAAGTGTTTGGGAAGATTAAAGAAGTCCTAGCCTCTCCTTCCGCAATGATTCCACCCGAAGCCGGAGCGCCGCTGCTGCTCTACCTTACGTTTACAGAGAGATCAATAGGGGCCCTTTTGGTGCAAGAGAAAGAAGGAGTGGAAAAGCTGGTCTACTACCTGTCAAGAGTAATGTCTGGAATAGAATTGAGATACACCAGCGTTGAGAGACACTGCCTGGTGTTGGTATTGTAAGGACATTTTTCACATGTCCGAAATGTTTCATTTATTTATGTCGTACGCCGCTACATTTGGCACGTCTCATCACGATCTCACATGACGGCCTCTATCCGAATTCCGGGAATCAAGCATGCATTATCTCCACTAATATGTCCCACATCTGCCTCAATGACTTCACGTTCCAAGATTTTAGGGACTTAATGCAAGTGGTACGCAAGGGAAGTCAAAATAGTGAAAAAAAAGGCACAATAGGAGAGTTCAAGGGTATTTTCATAATTTCACATCCATAGTTCGGAGGTCTGGTCAACTAGAAAGTTGAAGACCTCGCCACAACGAAGATACTGGAAAAAACGGCACCTCAATCCGAGCTACGGTGAAGGAGTTATGACCTTTTGAAGATAGAGAAAATTCCTTAAAGAATGGTGTTTTTTTTGTACGCTGGATAGAATTTTAGAGTTTTAAGAACGTGGGACTCTTCATATTTTTTCCTATAAATACCAACTTCGGGGGAGTTGTTTTGCAAGACTTTAGGAGACGAATTTGAGAGTCCAAATACATCTAGTCTTCATATTTTTGAGTCCCAAGACTCATGGTTTGATTCACACATCCTTGCCAATCCTTTGTGAATCCTTTTGCAACCCAAGAACACAACTTTGGTTTGTTCAACCCTTGTGGAGGAGACCGTTCTTCTTCTTCATTGCAGCCCTACTGGAAAGGGATAATTCCAGACGCGACTACAGAATCCGATACCCGAGGGTAATTCTTAGTCAACTTGTATTTTCATTGTAATCCGATTGTAAGCCGTTCTCTTACAAATTATAGTGAAAATAAATGGTTTTGCCCCTGAGGGGGATTTTTCCTTAATTGCATGTGTTTGATTGTTCTTGCGTAGATTATCAATTTATTCAATCACATACTGCTGCATGTTTAGGGTTTGTTTGGATTAAAAGGGTTTTATATATAATTTGATCATTTGAACGCGAGCACACACGTTCTCAAATTGGTATCAGAGCAGGTTACGCTAATCTATCGCGTATTCCTTTTTTTTTCCGCAAAATTTTTCTAAGATATCAATTTTCTAAAAAAATTGATTTTTGAAAAAGTGCGTATTCAAATGGAGAAGTCATATTATAAAATGCCTATTTTTGACGGGACAAATTATGCTTATTGGAAAGCCCGTATGAGGTCGGCTTTAAAAGCCATTGATGAACGTGTCTGGATTTTGGTTGAACGAGGGTGGACTCCTCCCACCGTGACTATTGATAATGTGACCAACTTGAAACCTGACATTTCTTGGTCTGATGAAGAAATTAAATGGTCATCTTTTAATTCTAAGGGTCTAAGTGCTATTTCTGGGTCTATCACACCTGATGAGTTCAAACGCATAATGACGTGTACCACCTCAAAAGAGGCATGGGATGTTTTACAACTCACCCATGAAGGAACTAATGCTGTGAAAGAGTCTAAGTTGCAAAACTTGACAACTCAATTTGAAACAATCACCATGCATGATTCTGAATGCTTTGATGAATTTTATGCTAGACTTTCTGACATTGTGAATACTAGTTTTAATCTTGGTGAACATATTCCGAATGCTAGAGTTGTTAAAAAGATTCTTCGTTCTTTGCCTAAGCGTTTTATCCCTAAAGACACTGTGCTAAATTCTATGGGTAATTTAAATACGCTAAAATAGGAAGAACTTGTAGGAGATTTGCAAACTTATGAAATTGATATGTTCCCTAAAAATTCTACATCTAAAGATAAGGGAATTGCTCTTAAAGCCCAAGAGAGAAGGAGTGAGGGGTCAGCTAGAAAGAGGGTAGAGTCATCTAGAAAGAGAGAGACTGACACGTCAGATTCTGAGTGCGATTTTGACTTAGATGATTTGGCTCTTTTCGCAAAAAATTTCAAGAGGATTCTCAAATTTAAGAAAAATGGCAATTTTAAAGATAAAAAGAAATTTGAGAAAAATAAGTTTGAAAAGAAAAATGAAAAAGTTTCCAAAAATCCTTCTCTGAAAGAAAGTGAGAGATGTTTTGAGTGTGATGGTAGGGGTCATAGAGCTTTTGAGTGTGCCAATCGTCTGAATAGAGAGAAAGGGAAAGTTGTCCTTAATGCTACCCTTAATGACGACAGTGAGGTCGAGACGGTGGATTCTGGAGATGAGTCATCGCATGAGTTTAACTTCACCGCATTCATGGCCAGCCAAGTGAGCACTCCTAGTTCTCCTCACGACGATGAGGATGATGCTTCACAGGGACACCTCGACAGTGAGATCGATGTGAGTGAGGGGGAGGATGACACAAGTGAGAGCGAGAGTGATATACAACGCGCCTACGCTGAGTTATATTCTGAGTCTTTTAAAACTAAAGCGTAACAAAGCGTTAGTTCTTAAGATCACTTGCCTAGAGGAAGATTTAAAGAAAGCGAGAGAAAGAGAGTTCTCCACCTGCACTGCCCTGAGAGAGAGAGAGTCTACATGTGTCGAGAATGAGAATTTGTTTAGAGAGAGAGAGAGTACTCTAGAGAAAGAGAGAGGGGACTTGATTAAGCAAGTGGCTAGTCTTACGAGTCAGCTCCATTCCTCCGTGGAGACTCGGAAGAAACTTGAAACCCTTGTTGCCCAGCTGACTCATGATCTTGAGAAAGCACGGGAAGTCAAGGTACAAATCGAGGACAGATCTGGGAAGATGGGAAAGATGCTCCTCGGCCCCGCTTTAGGTTTTGGTGATCGTCAAGGAATTGGATATGATGGTGCCTCCACGTCGCAAATTGCACCTGGACCAGTTCCTGAGTTTACTAGAACTCCTTATGGTCACCGTAAAAAACCTCGAAGGAGAGTTCGACCAAGAAAAGCAAACCAAGGTCCGCCTTTGACTGAGCTCTTTTGTACTTATTGCAAAAGAAAGGCCACCTTAGGGAAACTTGTTATATCATGGGTCGGACACGACGTACTACTGCTCCACCACGACATACTGATGAGTTTTCTAGTCTAAGAGAGCGAGTTGAGTTCTTAGCTGCCACGACTCAGAGTTTGATGAAAGAATTCCGACGAATGTCTTCGCTGTTAGTGAATGCTTCTTACATTCCAGCTAAAACCAACAAAGGCAAACAAAAGGTCATCTCTGCTTGGGTGCCTAAGAAAGATAAAAAGGCCTTTGTTGTTCATGGTGCTCTCAAAGTACATAATACCTCACAGTAGTATTTTGATAGTGGGTGCTCCAGACACATGACAGGTGATGCCTCATTTTTTACTACTCTTGAGGATTATCAAGATGGCAGAGTCACCTTTGGAGATGGGAGTAAGTCTAGCATTATAGGATGAGGTACTATCGAGTTACCTGGTTTTCCTAAGCTAGAAAATGTTTTGTACGTCAAAGGTTTGAAAGCAAACCTTCTCAGCATTAGCCAGCTTTGCGACACTAACTTTGCAGTAAAGTTTGACCGGGACGCGTGTAAAGTCTACAATCAAGCCGGTAAACTTTTGATGCAAGGGGTGAGGACCGAGGATAATTGCTATGGGACTGAGCCCACATCCTCACTTGTCTGCAACAGCGCCACGATCACTCCTATGGATCTGTGGCACCAACATCTAGGTCACGTGAACGTTAGAGATCTCAATCATTTATCTAAAAAGGACCTAGTACGTGGCTTACCATCTCTTGGAAAGTCAACTTCGACCATTTGTGGACCCTGTTAGTTGGGAAAACAAATTCGCAGTCCTCATAGGAAGTTACATTCCATTACCACCTCTCGTGTTCTGGAGTTGATTCACATGGATCTTATGGGTCCCACTCGTACTGAGAGTCTAGGTGGTAAGAGGTACATCCTCGTGATGGTAGATGATTTCTCCAGATACTCCATTGTAGGTTTTCTGAGAGAGAAATCCGATGTTGTAGATCTCTTAACGACCAAGTGTCGTGTCCTGCAAAATCAACACGGTGTCACTATTAACAGAATACGTAGTGACAACGGCACTGAATTCAAGGAAGCAAAGGTTGATTTGTACTGTGATAGCCTTGGGATCAAACATGAGTTTTCTGCTGTGAGAACTCCTCAGCAAAATGGGATTGTTGAGAGAAAGAATAGAATGATCCAAGATATGGCTAGATCTATGCTTCTAGGTCGTAAAGTTTCTAGGAGATTTTGGGCAGAGGCAGTGTCTACTGCATGCCACACGGTGAATAGGGTGTATCTGCGTCCACACACACTTCACACTCCTTATGAGTTGTGGACTGGCAAGAATCCCAACCTGGAATATTTCCGTGTCTTTGGGAGTAAATGCTACATCCTACGGGATAAAGAGCAATTAGGAAAGTTTGACTCCCGAAGCGACGAGGTAATATTTCTAGGATATTCATCGAATAGCGGAGCGTACCGAGTTTTTAACCTGAAGAGCTCTAAGATTATGGAATCAATAAACGTCACCGTGCAAGATGACGAACCTCCGACGGTTATTGATCCTAACCTTCAGTGTGAGGATGAGGATTGTTCTGACAGTGATTTACCTGTTCCTCTCTCACACTCTGTGGACCCTACTTCTGTGTTAGGGGACACACCTGCTTGGGTTCGCAAGAGTCATGACCCTTCTGCCATTATTGGTGATCCCACTCTAGGGGTCAAGACTCATCCTCAGCTAGAGAACGTTGTTAGCCATCTTTGCTACACGTCCAAAGTCGAGCCCAATAACCATAAAGAAGCACTCAAGGATGAACACTGGATATCTGCTATGCAGGATGAGTTGCTTCAGTTTAAAAAGAATGATGTCTGGGAACTTGTCCCCCGACCTAGTGAGATTAATGTGATAGGTACCCGGTGGATTTTTAAGAACAAAATGGATGAAAATGGTACCATAATCCGAAATAAGGCTAGGTTGGTCGCTTAAGGCTACACACAGATAGAGGGTGTAGACTTTGGGGAGACATTTGCTCCTATTGCGAGGCTTGAGTCCGTCCGTCTTCTGCTCGCCATCGCATGTCATCTGCGCTTCAAGGTGTATCAGATGGATGTCAAGAGTGCCTTTTTGAATGGCATTCTACAGGAGGAGGTTTATGTGGAACAACCAAAAGGGTTTGAAGACTCTCAGCACCCTGAGCACGTCTACTATCTGAGGAAAGCCTTGTATGGTTTGAAGCAAGCACCCCATGCTTGGTACGAGAGGCTTACTTCTTATCTCTTAGCTCGTGGCTTCAAGAGAGGGGGAGTAGATATGATGTTGTTTGTCAGGAGAGATGACGGTGCTATTTTGGTTGCCCAGGTCTATATGGACGACATAGTCTTTGGATCCACATGCTCCCAGCATGCTCACCACTTTGAGGAGGAGATGAAAAGTGAGTTTGAGATGAGCATGGTTGGTGAGCTTACATTCTTCCTTGGTCTCTAGGTTCGTCAGCTAGAGGATGGGATGTTCATCTCCCAATCCAAGTATGCTAGAGACCTAGTGAAGAAATTTGGTTTAGACTCCGCTAAGCATGCACGTACACCTATGAGTACCACTACCAAGCTTAGTAAGGACACTTGAGGCAAGGACATAGAGCAAACCTTATATCGGAGTATGATAGGTAGTTTCCTCTACTTGACTGCCAGTCGTCCCGACATCGCCTTTAGTGTTGGAGTCTGTGCGCGTTATCAGGCATCCCCAAAAGAGTCACATTTACTTGCTCTAAAACGTATTACTAAATACGTAAGTGGGACTCTCTCATACGGGATTTGGTATTCCTTTGATACCGATGACCGTCTGTCCGCCTACTCGGATGCCGATTGGGCTGGGGATGTAGATGGATGTAAGAGCACTTCTGGTGGGTGTTTCTATTTTGGTTCTGCTCTTGTCTCCTGGCTGAGCAAGAAGCAAAATTCCATCTCTTTATCCACTGCGGAGGCTGAGTACATAGCCGCCGGGAGTTGTTGCACACAACTCTTGTGGATGAAGCAAATGCTGGAGGATTATGGGATATCACAGGACACCATGACCATTTCCTGTGATAACACGAGCGCGATACACATATCCCGCAATCCAGTTCAGCATTCGCGCACAAAACACATCAGGATACGTGAGCACTTTATTCGTCAGTTAGTTGAAGAGAAAGTCATATCCCTGAGTTTTGTTCCTACCGACCGTCAGTTAGCCGATATTTTCACGAAACCTTTAGATGCCCTTAGATTTAAGAGTCTTAGGAAATCTTTAGGGATTTGCACAGTTGACTGAGGGGTTGGTCTATGTCTAGAATATGATGCTTCTTCATGTTCATATCATATGCTTCCTATTGCTAGTCTGTTTTATATGTACCATTACTTTGTTGTACAGCTTTGTTTTATTCCTTTTGCTTTTTATATTTCTTTTAAAAAAAATACAAAAAGATTTTCCTTTAAGAAAAATTTTGAGAAAAGCACAAAAAGATTTTATTTCTTTTTTCCCAAATTTTTGAAAAAATCTAAAAAGATTTTTGTATTTTTCTTCTTTTATGGATGAGCATGTAAGATAGCCAAGTCACAACTTCATTCCATTTATCCATGTGACTGTTTGATAGAGATTTGAGAGGCTACATCATTTCATCCATGTGCTTTACATTGATTGGAGTCTTTGAGATGTAATTAGTGATATCTTCCTACATGTTTGACTCCTATATCCTTTATTGCACACATGCACGGCTATATTTGATTATTGCACTTGTCTATCTCATGTTGGCTTGCGTGTTTTCATCTCAATCCTGTCTATACAATGTACAATATGCAATAAAACTTGACAAGCTTGGAATGCATGTAAAAACCGTTTTGGTGAGACTGTGTGTTTTTGTATAACGGGGAGGGGCTGCGAAAGGTAATCATCTATCCTTTGCGCAAAAGCCACCGTTAAAAAGGACCTAAAAAATGGAGGAATTTTAATATCCGAGGTCCAAAGAGGTTAAAAGAGCCCGAAAAAATTTAAAGGCAATAAAAAGCAATTCATGCCAAATATGGGACACTTAGGTTTCACCATCAATTCTCCAAAGTTTGAGAATTTAGAATGCCTCTATTCAATACAATATCTGAGGGAGTTTGGTTGGAGAATCTAAACGGGTTTGCACTTCCTTGAAAGTCCTGAAAAAGCATAAAATCATTTTGGACGTTATTGGTGTGAAAATCATTTTGAGCTTTAATTTGTTGATTTGATTGAGTCAATATCTTATATT
Source organism: Sambucus nigra (assembly GCA_949130495.1). Lineage (NCBI taxonomy): Eukaryota > Viridiplantae > Streptophyta > Magnoliopsida > Dipsacales > Adoxaceae > Sambucus > Sambucus nigra. The sequence continues at coordinate 476,006,219 of OX422213.1, forward strand.
GTCACTCTTTTACACCAAAGGAAGAATTTGAGTTCATTCGCTAGGAATATCCAATATTCATCGTGCACATATGTCATGTTTGTATGCATTGATTTTCCTATCGAATTTGATCACACCACTTCATTTACGCTATCATTGACTTGGTTGCTTTCTGTTTATTCATGGTGTGTTTTTATCCTAGTGACACCCCGCACTTGCTTATTTTATTTATTTCTCTAATTTGTCCATTTGGGGACATCATAAAAAGGGGGAGAAAGAATTATCATATTATGGGGGAGTTTGAATTCTGGGGGAGTTTTTTGAGATGTTGCTTATATTTTTATCATATATTGATATCCATGTTATCTCATTTCAAACTCGATATGTCACGTGGTATTTGCTTTGTCTCATGTGTGTAGGTATGAAGATTGCAGATCTATATGTTGCACACCCTGATGAGAAAAGTTTTGAGATTCCTGAAGAATTAAAGAACAAACGATGAAGACTATTCATTTGTACCTTTTCCAGTTTTGGGTTCATGGGAGGGTAGATTTGTATAGGAAATTTCATATTTGATAATTCGGATTTTTTATGTATGTACCGGCATAGACATAGGGGGAGATTTGTAAGGGCATTTTTCACATGTCCGAAATGTTTCATTTATTTATGTCGTACGCCACTACATTTGGCACGTCTCCTCACGATCTCACATGACGGCCTCTATCTGAATTCCGGGAATCAAGCATGCATTATCTCCACTAATATGTCCCACATCTGCCTCAATGACTTCACGTTCCAAGATTTTAGGGACTTAATGCAAGTGGTACGCAAGGGAAGTCAAAATAGTGAAAAAAAGGCACAATAGGAGAGTTCAAGGGAATTTTCGTAATTTCACATCCATAGTTCGGAGGTCTGGTCAACTAGAAAGTTGAAGATCTCGCCACAACGAAGATACTGGAAAAAACGGCACCTCAATCCGAGCTACGGTGAAGGAGTTATGACCTTTTGAAGATAGAGAAAATTCCTTAAAGAATGCTGTTTTTTTTGTACGCTGGATAGAATTTTAGAGTTTTAAGAACGTGGGACTCTTCATATTTTTTCCTATAAATACCAACTTCGGGGGAGTTGTTTTGTAAGACTTTAGGAGACGAATTTAAGAGTCCAAATACATCTAGTCTTCATATTTTTGAGTCCCAAGACTCATGGTTTGATTCACACATCCTTGCCAATCCTTTGTGAATCATTTTGCAACCCAAGAACACAACTTTGGTTTGTTCAACCCTTATGGAGGAGACCGTTCTTCTTCTTCATTGCAGCCCTACTGGAAAGGGATAATTCCAGCCGCGACTACAGAATCCGATACCCGAGGGTAATTCTTAGTCAACTTGTATTTTCATTGTAATCCGATTGTAAGCCGTTCTCTTACAAATTATAGTGAAAATAAATGGTTTTACCCCTGAGGGGGATTTTTCCTTAATTGCATGTGTTTGAATGTTCTTGCGTAGATTATCAATTTATTCAATCACATACTGCTGCATGTTTAGGGTTTGTTTGGATTAAAAGGGTTTTATATATAATTTGATCATTTGAACGCGAGCACACACGTTCTCAGTTATTTGTAGCCCAGAAGTTGAGACACTATCTTCTAGCCTTCACAGTCCACAAAGTCACCAAGTGTGACCCCATAAAGTACCTCCTTGCGCGGACTATACTCGCGGGATGAGCAGCAAGGTGGTTTTTGATCCTGTCAGAATACGATCTAAAATGCGTAGTGCCTAAATCCATTAAAAGCCAAGCGGTAGCAGATCAGCTTGCCCATTTCCCAAGTGGAGTTTTCGAACCACCTAGTGAAGAGCTACCCGGAGAAAGTTTTCAAGCATGCACGACGGAGGAGGTGAAGAAGTGGTTTATGGAGTTTGATGGTTCCAGTGCTCAAAAACTAGGTGGAGCCGGCGTCATACTGTCAGAAGGGAAGGAGAAGATCACCCTCTCCTTCAAGTTAGATTTTAAATGCTCAAATAATGAAGCCGAGTATGAAGCCCTCAGTCTCGGGATATTAGAAGTGCTCAAAAGAGGGGTCAGGGTATCGTGTATACGAGGGGACTCCAATCTGGTAGTAAGGCAGGTCAATGGAGAGTTTTCCCTTAAACATGCCAACTTAGCGCCGTACAGACACATCATCCAAAAGCTACTGGGACAGTTCTTAGAAGTAACTGTGGAGAGGCAGGCGCGAACGATGAACAGACCCCCTAATGCGCTCGCCACCATAGCACAAAATTTGGACATGGAGGAGTCAGAAGCAACCATCACAGTGAGGCGAAGAACGGTACCCATTACTGTAAAATCCTTATTCCCAAGTAACGAGCCAGAAGATTGGAGGCGTCTGGTGGAAAAGCAACTTGAAACCAGGGAAAGGACAATGAAAATATTAGAGTTAGCCAACTATCATGTGCTGCAGGGAACTCTCTACTTGAAGAGTCCTAAAGGGTTTCTAGCAAGGTGCATAGGGGAGCAAGAAGCCAAGGAAAGATTAATGGAGATGCACTAGAAGCACTGAGGAGATACGTATATTCCCCTTTACAGACAAATACAACGAAGCGAGTATTATTGGCCTGCCATGAGCATAGAAGCGGCCCGCTTGCAACAAAGTTGTTTAAAGTGCCAAGCTAATTTTGACCAGCCGACAGAGGCTAACTTTGTGGAAGCCTTCGAAGATTGGAGACAGCCATACCTAGCGTATCTAAAAGATGGGAGCTGCCCGTTGAGAGAGCGGATGAAATTTACCTTAGAAAAAGGATAGCCCGTTTCTACTTGGTAGAGGGAGAGTTATATAGGAAGGGGTATAATGAGAAGGCGCTAAGGTACGTAGCCAAAGTATAGGTGGAAAATGTGCCGAAAGAAGCTCATGAGCCTTCCCATATGGGAGGCGCCAAGCTGTATGATCAACTGATGACGCTGGGATACTACTGGCCGACCATGGAGGTTGACTCCATTGGGTATGTGAAGAAGTGTAGAGCATGTCAAGTACATGGAAACATGGTGCACGCTCCCTCCGCCAGTCTACAAATCTTGGCAGCTCCTTATCCTTTCCACACATGGGCGTTCGACCTGGTGGGAAAGATCGCCCCGGCATCTCACGGCAAGGCTTTTATCATTGTGGCTACAGAATTGTACACCAAATGGGCGGAGGCCATTCCTTTAAGGAGAGTCACCGCCCAAGTGGTAACCCAGTTTATAATGGAGTATATCATATGCAGGTTTGGTATACCCAAAGTGATCCTAATGGATAACGGGAAGAAATTTGTATGCAAGGAGATGGCCCTCCTCAAAGACAGGTATAAGGTTGTGCATAATAGCTCAACCATATCCTACCCCAAGGGAAATGGCTAGGCAGAGGCTACCAATAAGACCCTGATAAACATTTTGAAGAAAATGCTAGAGGACATGCCAGGAGCATGGGATGAGAAGTTGCTTATGGTGTTATGGGCCTATCGTACTTTGAAAAGAAAGCCAACAGGGTTCACTCCCTTCTCTATAGTATATGGGACCGAAGTTGTCCTACCAATGGAACTGGCGGTACCTTCAGTCAGAATTTCTCTTAGCAATGGGCTCATCCCTGACCCAAGGCATGTGCAGCTGGAGGTGCTGGATGAGCATAGGGACAAGGCGAGAGAGAATTTCAAAGTCTACACTCAGCAACTGTCCAGAGCCTACGAGAACTTAATCAAGACTAGAGAATTCCAGGTGGGAGATTTAGTCCTGCGAGCATCAACTCACCATCTCCGGAGCATGTCGGCATCAAAATTAAAACCTAACTGGGAAGGCCCTTTTGTCGTCAGAGGAGTGGGGAAGTCGGGCTACTACCAAATATTAGAACCAAAGAGCGATTGCCAAGTGGCTGAAGATGTACTATGCTTAGTAACGGCTAAAAAAAATTCTTTGTGTTTGTCATGTCTGTAATGGATTTCAAGGATTGCTCCTACACCAGAAAAAATTTTTGTAAATTTTTTTTTAGAGCAATACTACAATGTAAATAGCACACAAAAGTACAGAAATGAAATAGCAACAGTTTTGATCATTATTGATGTTTGCTTTGTTTACTCATCTATATATATATACACTCCTTACTAAGTTAGAAGAGAGTACACAAAAATCAAAAACTTTGCTCACTACACTTGGGAGGTAAGTCCATCCTAAGAGAAAGTATACTGAGCAAAGTCCCCCAGACATAAATTAATAGAAAATATAGAGGGGAGATTAAATTCCTCCTCTTTAATATTACAAAGAACACTGAAGCTCTTAAAGAGAATATAGAATAAGGACCCCAAAGACTAGGGGCTAGCTAATTCAAATAGTTTTTTCAATAAAATGAGGCTTTCGGGAAGGGGACAGGGGTCCCCCCCTCTCCAACCTAGCCTTTATGACTATAAGTAGTAGTGCGCAGGATTGCCCCCACAGACACGAGGGGTAATCCCAGACAGTAACATGCAAATAACTCACAGTTACAAGATGTGCATTTTTGTGAAAAAATATATATAATATGTATATATATATATATATATATATATATATATATATATATATATATATATATATATATATATATATATATATATATATATATATATATATACACACATAACTTTTCATATTAATGCAAGTACCCCGCAGTATATGGGGCAACCATTAGTAGACTAAATGCTCACAGAAATTAGAGCAAGTCATATAAAACAAACACCCACAATATAAGCGGAGAACAAGGGAAAAGAAAGTGCGGAAGAAAAGAAGTGTTTCATCCATGTAGGATCAACAATGTACGCATAACATTTTGAGCATTACAAAGCAAGAAGTAATCTATTCTCTAGAAACGATAAAAAAAAGATCATCATGAGCGATGGCGCCGGCATATGACGGACCCGCCTCCCGCAGAAACTCTTCCTCTAACCTAATGGATTTAGCCTCATCCTCCTCATCGCCAGACTCGAGTCTAGCAAGCTTCACATGCAATAGGGCGATCTGATTCCGGATTCTCTTAGCCTTAGCCTGTCGTTGCTCAACTCTAGACTGTCGGGAAGTGTGAAATCTCACTATCTTTCGGAAAGGAACACTCAGAAAAGGGAGAACTCCCGCATCAAGCCAATCCAAACGAAAATGATAGAACTGTTACAAGTCGCGGAGAGTATCCAAGAATAGAAAAATAGAATAGCTAGTCAGCTTAGCAGGGGAGGTAGCCAATAACTCATGAACATGGCTGGCGAGAGCCCTCCGGTTGAAGGCCGTAAGACTGTCAATCTGAAGTATACTCTGAGAAGTGAATGTCTCGGGATGGGGCTCTAAGATGAGATCCAAGAGCTAACGCTCATGTGCCCTGAATCGTCCTAGTAACTCCTCATGCCATAGCCTACTCGCAATAGTCACAGCATCCTCTACTTCATCATCGCCATCGAAGTGGCGAGACCCCGCCTCAGAAGGAAGGAAAGAAGACTCTCCACCAGAATCAGCGTCACCGACCAAAGGAATGAACTCAGAACTATGATCTCTCTCCACCTAAATCTCACTACCCGTCTCCACAGCCATCGGAGTACCCTTATGCACCTGGAAACAATGAGACAAGGGTGAAATGGGAACACTTACACAGCATACGCAAGAAGAAAAATAAGGGAATAGTAAAAAGAGGGGGTATGCTAGTTTAATACCTCCCTCGCAGTTGCCCCACTACCAGTCTCCACAGCCATCGAAGTACCCTCATGCACCTGGAAACAATGAGATAAGGGTGAAATGGGAACGCTTGCACAACATACGCAAGAAGAAAAATAGGGGAATAGTAAAAAGAGGGGGTATGCTAGTTTAATACCTCCCTCGTAGTTGCCCCACTGCCAGACTCCATAGTCATCGGAGTACCCTCACGCACCTGGAAACAATGAGACAAGGGTGAAATGGGAACGCTTGCACAGCATACGCCAGAATAAAAAAAATTGGGAATAGTAAAAAGAGGGGTGTATGCTAGTTTCATACCTCTCTCGCAGTTGCCCCCTTGCCAGACTCCACAGTCATCGGAGTACTCTCATGCACCTGGAAATAATGAGACAAGGGTGAAATGGGAACGCTTGCACATCATACACAAGAATAAAAAAATTGGGAAAAGTAAAAGGAGGGGGGTATGCTAGTTTAATACCTCTCTCGCAGATGCCCCACTGCCAGACTCTACAGTCATCGGAGTACTTTCATGCACCTGGAAACAATAAGACAAAGGTGAAATGAGAATGCTTGCACGGTATACGCAAGAAGAAAAGAAGGGAAATAGTAAAAAGAGGGAGTATAGTAGTTTAATACCTTTCTCGCAGCCATCCCACTCTCTGACTCCACAAATATCGGAGCAACTTCATCAGGCTCCATGGTCATCGGAGCGACCTCGCTCACCTAGGGACAATGCAACAAAGGTGAGGATGGGAATGCTTGTGCAATTTAAACAAAATAATAAAGACATAAGAATGATATGAGGGAAGTAGATACCCTTATACACTGTACCTGAATAACGCCCTCCGTAACAGTCAAAGAAGGAGGAGCAGGGGCTCCCATAGGGGATGCCACACTGGTCGATGCTCCTGAAGGGGCTGTCTCAGCGACCAGTGCTTTTGAAGAAGCTACCTCAACCTCAGGAACTTTCGAAAGAATAACCTCAGCGACGACGGCCGCAAGGGGTAGGCGAGGCTGCAAGTGACAAGAAAGGACAAGAGGTAACAAATTACTTACCTCATGAATGATAAATACCTCAATTAAAAAGAGGGAGAGGGAAACTCCTCAAAAGGCACCACAGAGATAGCTACCTGAAGGGGCGCGATAACAGGACAAACTGACCCATGTATAGGGGCTGCTGAAGAGACAACAGCAGGAGCCGCACTCAAAACAGCGCCAAGGGATAACTGCAATAAAGTAAAAGAGGGCTACCATAAGTACAGGATGGATAGAAAAGAAATATGTAACTAAGAAAATAGGAAAGCACCAGAGCCCCATCCAGAGGGGAAGAGCGAAAAAGGACGATTGGCGCAGTAGAGGTTGTGCTGATGGCCTGCGAGGAATGAAAGTATGTTATTCATCACGTGTCCGAGGAAAAAGAGATTCCATGCTCTAATGGAAAGTCCTGACCTGAAGTCTGGGCTCACTAGTTGAAGCCACAGTAAATATTGGGCCGCAAGAAACTGCCTGAACCAAGGGTCTACCGTCCATAGATATGCGGACCCGAGGGATAGAAATCCTCCCCGAATAGGATAAACTTGGGATAACAACGTCAGGAGAGGGAAGAGTCCCTCCCGGAGAAGAAAATCCAAAAGGCATTAGGACTCGTTACTGAAAAGAAACAAATATTCAAAAGCAAAAAATACATACCTCAGATGAAGAGGTGCCCAGGGGCTCAGCTGCAGGAGTGCCCACCGCCGAAATAAGAGAAGATGAGATGACAACGCCGGAAGACACAACCCTCTACGCATTGTAAATGGGTAAATAAAAGGAAGAAGTAAAGAGGAAAATGGCACAATGAATGTTTTAAGAATAGCAAGGCATACCTGAGGAGAAGGAGAAGTCACAAAAGTGGTCCTGACGGCGGTATGGTGCACAGATGAAATCTGCAGGGAAGTGACAGCGTACACGACCAAGATGAAATTGACAGATTAATAAATTACATTAGTTGTTAAAAGAAATAAGGAGATAGAAAACCTCTCTAAAAAGACCTCGAGAAGAAACGAGCATGGAGTTCCTCTCCCGTTGAAAAGGCGTCAGTCGCAGTGGGGGAAGGGGAGAACTACTTGCTTCCGAGGAAATGACCTGTAAAATATGACATGATACTTTCATTAACAAGTAAAATAATGAGGGGGAAGAAAGAAAATCATAGGTATAAAAAAAAAATCTCCAACAAGAAGGAACACTCACAGCAGCAGGGCGCGGGGTCTGGACATAAGGGAGATGGGTGTGGCTAACTCCCCCAAGAGAGTGGGATGCCTCATCATCACTAGAAGACTCTCTCGAGACTGATAACAAATCATAAGTGTTAGTAGTGCTTTCGCTATGGAAACCCAGGCCACCCATATCACCCGAAGAAAAACTATGGTCGTCATAGGAAGGGTTGCTTCCATAATCAACTAGTTCCTCTTCCAATGAAGGGGAGGGAGGTAAAGAAACTCTGAGAGAACTAGTTCCAATAAGTAAAGAATGTCGTGATATAGTACCTTCTGCAATGGGAATAGACGCAACTCGCGCCTCCTAGGAAGCAAGTCTCGGTGAGGAGTAACCTTTCTATTTCACTACTTGGGAGGCCTCCTCCACCCCAAGATCGCCGGCCGGTATCGGACTCTTGATCCACCGTAGAGGAAGCAGTCATGCCAGCACCATTTCCCTTCTTCTTCTTTGCAGCTCGGGTCCTCACAAGAGAAGGGGGAGGAGAAGCGGTAGTAGCTGGAACAAAATTAGATACATCTGTGTCAGGGTGTTTCCTTTTTCTCGTAGTAGAGGTGCTCATTTTCCCTCTGCTTTTTTATTTTCTTCTGGACTTCACAGGGGGAAGCTCAGTCAGCGGAGGCTGAAGTGACTCGTCAAGGAGAGGCTTCGCCAAAATGGGAATGGCCTGCTCCAAGGGTGGCATGGAAGTGGTACTGAGAAACCAAGGATCTTTCTGTGTCTGCCTGACCAAAAACTGGGCTTTGGTATATTTAATGGGGTTGGTCTCATGAGGGGGGCCAACTACACATTCTTGGATAAGACGAACCTGTCGCTGCCAAAGGAGGAACCAAGATGAAGTAAATGAAGGATGATAATCGCTGGGAGGCACATAGAGACCACCCAAACCACTGATCCTACAGAATAATCCCTGAAGAGTGAAGCTAGCACACGCCTCTAAAAATTCCTCAGAATGATCATTGTAGGTGGAAAGAGGAGGGATGTGAACGCCATGATCATAGCCAAACTGTCACCTTGCCCTCTCAGAGTGATAAGATTCAGCACGCGGACCCAACTCGGTCCAATAAGGGAGGTGGCATGGTAAGAGCATCGTCACCACATTAATATGAGGACAGATGGAAATAAACCCCACTGCTGAAGGGAAATAGAAAGTCCCGACATCGCCAGGGAAAGAAAGCCAGCTGAAAGTTCCCCAGGGCGCTTGGTATAAGGCCGAAACTGAAACTCCTAAATATCGTCAATCAACATTCCCAGAGATTTCTTTGGAATTTTCTTATGCCACCAGAGAAGTCTCGCAGCATCGCTATGACAAGCGTGAGCCCCTGAAGTAAAGTGGGAGAAATGCTCAAATAAAAAGGCCATTAAGAGAGCGGCATTTGCATGATTAGAGACATCATACTGACCGCAAGATATCTCTACATCTATGTGTGCTCGGTCCATCCAGGTGTAAAGAGAACCTAAAGTCAAGGCAGCCATAGGTATCGGCCTGCCGTGAGACAATCGTACAGCTAATCTAAAAAGAAGTTCGCGAGGACAATCTTCAGGCTTACCTGGCAGAAGGAACCGAGTCAGAATTGTAACAAAGAAAGCAGTTAAATATGTAGGAGAGTGAAGCTTAGGAACATCCTGGGATCTGGGGGCTGTGCGTGAAGTCTCCCCCTTCTGTAACTGCTCAAAATCTCCGAACCAGTATCTTTGCCATTTGGCAAAGGAATGCTTGGAATGACCAGTTATATTTATAGCCACATACTTCGAGCACTCTCTGAGAGCCGACAATGACCAGTTATATTTATAGCCACATACTTCGAGCACTCCCCACCATCTCCTGCTCTAAAGAGTCCTCACAGTCATCAGAAAATACCTTTTGCCCAAAGAAAGGAAGAGCGTACAATTCACATACATCTTCTAGGGTGACGGTAAATTCACCCCAGCCTCTGACAAATGTGTGAGACTCCATACGCCATCGAGACAATAAAAGATTGAGCGAAGAAATATTCTTAGATATGGTGCAGGACTTCAGGCTGCTGACGGTGGTAAAAAGTCACACCTCCTTAAGAATAGCCACATAATCAGGAACACTCAGAATGTAATCAACCCAGCTAGCCCACTCCTCCGTAGGACCCCCGGGGATTTAGCTTCAACATTAGAATAAGGAAAGTCATCGCGGTCGACTCGGACTCGGAGAACGGAATCCAGAGAAATGGTAGGGAGGTCAGTAACTCACTTAACCCCACATGAGAACGCTCGAGAATAGCATCAAAAAAAATTTCCCCAAATTCGAAAAGTGAAACCATGAAGTTGTCAGCATGACCAAAAAAAGGAGCCCGACGATAAATACCAAAATCCCGCCCTTGGTGAATGTGCATATAGTCCTTCTATGCCTGAGAAGAGGATGATGTAATTGATGAACTACCAAGAGTCATTGGCTCAAGAAAAGAACTCACCTTGGTAGGGACCTCGAATAATGGATCCTGGGCGTTCCTGCCGCAAAAAAAGAAAGTGGAACCCTCGACGCTGCAAGGGGTCGAGACACCCTGGGTCGCGGAACCCGCGACATGACAAGATGTCGAGACACCCCCTACTTCTGATGAGGGACCCGTAGACGCGATGCCAAACCGCGAGACCCCCGGCCGCTGACGAGAGGCCACCATACTGTCATAGGTCGAGATCCCCATTCCTGAAAATTCCGAAGGCATCGAGACACCACCACCCAAATTAACTTGCAAATCTCCGGAACCCAAGCTCGAGACACCCTGACCCATACCAACTTGGTAATTCTCATGAACCAAAGTCGAGATACCCGAACCCAAACCAGCTTGGTAATTTTCATGAGCCGAGGTCGAGATACCCCTCCCAAAGCGACTAGGGCTTTTTGAAAAGTCCAAGGTAACTGGCGAGAGACCCTCGGATGGGGGGTACACTTGCGAGGAGCCTTTGTCAACAGCCTCTTGGCGAAAAAAATTCAAACTCATGTTCGGATTGGACGAGATACCCTGCTCGCCAAACAAATACCCCCTGGTCGAGATACCCCTAGTGGTTGACGAAGATTCAGGCGAGACACCCTGCGTTTCAAGAAAAATACCACTGGCCGAGATACCCCTAGCGGCCAACAAAGACTCAGACGAAATACCCTTTTCCCTAAGAAAAATATCATTGGTCGAGACACCCCTAGTGGGAAACGAAGATTCAGACGAGACACCCTACGTTTTAAGCAAAAAATCACTGGCCGAGACACTCCCTGCTGACAACGAAGGTTTGGTCGAGATACCCCTCGCGTCGAAAGAACTCAAAAGAAAAGCCTGACCTACTGTGTGAAATGGCGAGGAACCCATGAGGGCCCTCGACCCAAAATCTGAACCTCTGCTCGACAGAGAGGGCACAGGCGGCACGGACGAAGCCTCAACGCTGGCGATAGAATGGGACCAAGTATCATCGGCGACCGTAATATCAATGGTCGGAGCGGTTGGGAGGGGCAATGAAAGAGACATGGAGCCTAAATTCATGGGTGCTTTGGGGGTGTTTACATTTGAAGAGGTGTTTGTTGGATTAGAATCCATTAATGGGATGTTTGAAAAAAAAAGCTAAAGAAAAAAGGATGGGAGGCTATGGTGTTTTAAATTCCCTTTCTCTCACTTTCTCTCACTACAAATCAAAAGGGTCTTATGTTTTTTTGAAGAAGATGAAAGAGCCCAAGAAAAGGGTCTTATGTTTTTTTACATCAGAATGGGAAAACGTGCAGGAAGGAAAAAAGGTGATGACTTTTTTTTCCCAAATGATGAGATGACAGTTCCCACACTAACGCGTGAATTCTCAAGAATTAAAAAACCTCGAATAAAGGGACACCGCACTTAATGATCCTAGGGTCCCTAAAAATATATATATATATATATAATTGTTGAAGTTGAATTTATGGCGTACAAAGTCTTTTTAGTCTACCCAACCAAAAAGTCTTTGCATGAGGGGCTAATGTAGAAGGGTGTCTACCAATAAAAAAAAAGTAAATAAAATAAAAAGGCTTTTTTTATTAATGACATTCGAGAGGTGCCTTGCAAGGGTCACCGCAGAAGTCCAAGATTGAGAAGTGTCACTGCAAGGGTCAGCGCCACTACAAGGGTCACTGCAGCAATGACATTCGAGAGGTGCCTCGCAAGGGTCACCGCAGAAGTCCAAGATTGAGAAGTGCCACTGCAAGGGTCAGCGCCACTGCAAGGGTCACTGGAGCAATGACATTCGAGAGGTGCCTCGCAAGGGTCACCGCAGAAGTCCAAGATTGAGAAATGCCACTGCAAGGGTCAGCGCCACTGCAAGGGTCAGCGCCACTGCAAGGGTCACTACAGCAATGACATTCGAGAGGTGCCTCGCAAGGGTCACCGCAGAAGTCCAAGATTGAGAAGTGCCACCGCAAGGGTCTGCGCCACCGCAAGGGTCACTGCAGCAATGACATTCGAGAGGTGCCTCGCAAGGGTCACCGCAGAAGTCCAAGATTGAGAAGTGCCACTGCAAGGGTCACTGCAGTAATGGCATTCGAGAGGTGCCTCGTAAGGGTCACCGCAGAAGTCCAAGATTGAGAAGTGCTACCACAAGGGTCAGCGCCACTGCAAGGGTCACTGCAGCAGTGACATTCGAGAGGTGCCTCGTAAGGGTCACCGCAGAAGCCCAAGATTGAGAAGTGCCACTGCAAGGGTCACCGCCACTGCAAGGGTCACTGCGAAAATGGTATCTGAGAAGTGCCACTGCAAGGGTTTCGGCAGAAGCTCATATCGAGAAGGAACCCACCCAGGGCATCCAGGATGAGGGAGTAGCTACCACGAGCAACTCCTCATCATGAAACGTCATTCTTTAAAAGAACAATAGTATTAACACTTTGACTTCTTGTACAGGTTGCCTAGTTGAGCAAGCAGGGCTCAAGCAGGCTAGTTGGGACCTCCTAGGAGTTTTGGCTTGGCGGCTGAGGGACAAGGTATGTTGAGCAAGCTCAACCACTTAGCACTATAGGATTGAGAGAATACTAGTAGGAAGACCCAGAAGTCACTCAAGACTACACACACTTCACAATTGGTCATAAGTGAAGTGAGCAGCCAAAGAGCTTGTTACTCACAAGAAATAAACTCTTTATAAGAAAATGACTTTTCCAGAAGAAGGGGCCCTCAAGGTCCCTCTCAAGAAAAACAACAATTTTAGAGGAGAGGGATCCTTAAGGCCTCCTCTCTCAAGATTTGCAAAATTGCACCACAAGTTATCGTTTCAAAAGATAATTACCAAATCTGATATTTTGTCTTCACTAGGGGACATATGTTCTTTTTGACTTTGGTCGACGCCAGGTGGCGCCTGCAGGAGGGGACAGGCAGGGCTGCCTGCAGGTAGGGACAAATGATACACTTCAGACATTGTTCCCCACCTACCCTCTCAATTTTCGCGCCCAAAAGATTCCAGCTCAACCCTAATGCCCTAGTATAAATAGACCTCTAGGCAAGGTCAATGGAGACACAATTGAAATTGCATTGTTACTCTACTAAAATATTACCAGACCTACCTAGTATTCTCTCCCTTCTCATTCTCTTAGTGCTGAGTGCCTTGTTCCTTCACTCCCCACTGACAGTTATCATTCTCAGGTGTTTCTCTTGAGAAAATTACTATTTTTTGCTATGAAAGTTCATCTTCTTACAGGGTGTGAGTTGAAGCTTGAGTTCCATTGTTACCAGAAGAAGAAAGTTTCTTGAGAAGCTACACCAGGAGACCTTGAAGACCTTGCAGGCAGCGTCCATTGGAGAGGGTCACGCCTCACCCTTTCCAGTTATTCATAGACCCCAGTCTCACTACCCTCCTACAGTAGGCATCTTGATTTACTAATGTAGTAATCACCGGAAGAAGGGATATAGATGGGTGAAATTATTACTTATGGGATTAAGCGTCGTAAGAGAAGGTGTTAATGAGTATACTCAGGTGTAATCAATGTAACACGTCCAAATTTGGTGAAAAGGTAGTGGAAAGCCATTTAATAAGGGGATATCTCTTGAGAAGGCAAATATTTAATTATTATAGGCAATTTGGATTAGAGTTCCGACCAATCAAATGTTGAGGGTGACTCAAGAGTAAATAGAATGAGGATGTCAATAAGGTATATAGGGCCCAGATGTGCACAACGGGGTGAAAAGTGCAAGGGTCGAAACTTTTGGTATACGCCGAGAGAAGAAAAAGACCATTAAGTATCACTTAACGGGAAGAATGATACGTGAAAGTCGGCATTGAAAGGGGAGCAGTAAGTAGTAGAACGGTTGGGGTTAGATGATCAACCAGATAATTTTGTATCAAGACGATGATTCCAGGCAACTTATTGATAAGTAACGAGTTCCTTCAAATATGTGGGAGAGGTTGTCTAGAAGGAGAGAAATGGTTATATACTTGGGTGATTTACACTATTAGATAGTGAACACGCCGGTACGTGGTCCTGCGCAGTATTATTCAGAACCAATAGGAGATCCCCGAAATCCACCTTCAACGTGGGGTAGCAAGAAGTAGTGGAAACAACGCTTTGTTCTGAGGGTTGTATTACCTATAGCCCGAGGTGTAGGCGTAAGGTGATTGACGATTGGTGGATTGTATGAAAGAAATTTTGGATTCATTGCGATCTTTTCATTTCCAAATCGGGTATAACTAGTAAGTAAGGTATATTGTAGTAATGGGGAGAAGATATTACATAATGGTAGAGTTGGCGGAAGCACCCGTATCTATTTATAGTGGACAAGGTGCTTACAAATGTTTTGTGTAACACCAACTTACTGAAGTGGGTTTCCCTTGTGTAAAATTCACTATGCCGGGAACAGAGATTCAAAGAATGGGCAAGAGTAGTCAGATGTGTTATTGATTTCTTTCAGGATGGGAGTTTGATATTTTGATAAACGCGGGAGTTAATGCGTAGTGAGGTGCGGACTCACAATAATATTGAGATAATGCGGCCAATGATGTATATGCTATCTTTATTCGAATGTTGTTTCCTAAGAGCACAACGTGATGTGCATTTATTGAAGTGTAATCTGATAAAGTATCAAGACTGTTAAACAAGCTTGTTGTGAAGTGAGAGCTTTAATGATTGGGCCTTTCTTTATATTTTGTTTTGAGTACTGGAGGATACCTAATTTTTCCAGGTATGCCTTACTTTTCCGAATTTCGGGATTAAATTCCGTTATTAAGGGGGAAGTGTATAATACCCGTATTTTTATGGCTTTTAATTATGAGGTTAATGAAATGAAATTGTTTTTAATTATGGGATTTATTCAATTAATTCGGGATAATTAATTGGAAAATTAACTAATTGAAAAAAATTAATTCGGATTTAAATGCTAGCGAGATGAGAGTTAGTATTTAGTTATTAATGTGTTCTTGAATATTACCGAGTGATTATGGTAATATGTGATCATTGAATTTGTTAAAATTGTCGTGAGTTGAAAATACGGCAGTTTCGGTAATTTAGTTGGGACGCGCGTGTTAGTCGTGTCAGGACCCAATTTAATGGATTTAAAAGTATTTTATTTTATGTCATCTGTATGAGATTTTTTAGTGCGCCAACGTGTCCGGAAGGTTCAAAATAGTCAGAAAACACTAGCCGGGGGTTTAGTTTGGGTCCCGGAGCATTTTTAGGCATGACCGGCAATCCGGGAGGGTATTTTAGTCATTCCTATTTTTGGGTGAATAGTGACCCACGAATTTAAGTTAGTTTTTATCAGCCAACACTTGAGTCCCTTAGGGTTTTCACAACCAAAAATCATTGTAGCAGTTAGAGAAGAAGAGAGGAGAAGTTCCAAGGGATTTCATGGCCATAACCACCACACACCACCACCACCGCCGGATTTGTGACCGAAAAGAGAAGGGAAACAACCAATAATGTCATCAACGGATCAGAATCGGTATTTTCAGGCAAGTGATTTATCTTGCAAAGATTCAAAGCATATATTTTACATTTTATTATAGAATTAAAGATCTATCATGAATAATGAAAATTGAATGGATTTGAAAGGTTTAAATCATAATCTGGGTAGGTCTTGCATGTAGTTTAATGTTGGAGATGATAACAACCACGAATTTATGATTTATGGGTAGAGAATTATAAAATTTCATTGAATTATGTGATGTTCTTGAAGAAATAGGAAAACTAGGGTTTTTATATGAAAATTAGGTATTTTGATCCAAGAAATTTATGTTCTATGTTGATTTGATGATTCTAAATCGTGGAAAAATATGTAAACATGTTAGTATGATAATTAGTATACTTAGTGGTGAGTTTTGGAGGTTAGGATAAAGAATTTGAGGTGTAAAAAGAGCATAGCCCGTAACTGTTAAGAAATTCTGGGCTGATACCTGCCTGATCGATCGATCGACTCAAGAATGTCGATCGATCGACCCCTTTCTTCAATCGATCGACCCAATTTAATGGATTTAAAAGTATTCGTGGCAGTTTCGGTAATTTAGGGTTGTGAATGACTTATTTGTGGGTTGATAAGTCCGCTGACCATGGGAGCGTAGGTATGTGCGTGACCCAGGGGTATGTGAACTATGTTCGCCTACAATATGTGTGATTTTGCTTATTGAAACGGTTCTTAAGAGATTCAGAATTCGTAGTCCCTATGTACGTGATGTACCGGGATTCGATAGCAGAGTATGCGTGCACCGCAGCTTAGCCTAGGGGTGCCATATATGTATTTATGTACTGAGAGTGATATACTTATGTATTTGTGACTGGTTCATTGTTTGCTTAGTAGATGTGAATAACTAAGATATTTGAATGGGTCAAGAATGAGAATTTAATTGACACTTGAGATAAGTAATTTCATGAATGTGAACATGGGTTATAAATATGGCTTATTTGGGGGTTACGTGTAGATACTCTATGTTAGAATGCAAAGGCAGGAGTGGTACAAACTAGTTAGATAGTGACATAACTAGCATGGGTTAAAGGCATACGTTAGGCGTGCATAGTAGTTGAGAGGTAAGAAACTCATGTGAGAGTACGCAATTAACGTGTTTATAATATGTGTTGTTTAATTGTAAGTTAAACACTTGCTAAACTTTTAAATTGTTTTCACATCGGGCTCTGACCCGTTTTCCTCCAAATCTATTTTTGTTTTGTAAAAAAAACATTTTAGGTGCCCAGCCACAGGGACGCTAAGCATAGGAGTTCCATTCTGATGAAGTGTTGTAGCTGCTGCTGTGGAAGTTACAGGATCTTGGTAGTGGACGCTCTCATTTTATCCTTGATTCCTTCAGAGTCATTTGTATCAGTTAGGGCATGTCGCTCATTCTTATTTAGAGGTTGTAGTTGCAGACTTTCAGTATTTCAGTTTTTGGTTTATTATTTATTCAGACTCTTGTATTGGGACATTATTTACTCTGACATCTCTATTATTGGAGTGTTTACTCCAGACTTATATGATTTCATCTCCTTGAGCATTTATATGAAATTGTTTATGCGGTTGATGGTTTATAAATAAATTCTTGTTTATTGGTTAACATAATTAATAAAATTGACATCTCTCTTATTAAATATTAGGCGGCTAATAATTAATTAAATATTTTTCGACAGTGATGCTAAGACTGAACCAACGTGATATTCTATATTAATTTAATAAAAGAGTAACTACCCAGTATTTAATTAGATGGGGTGTTATATAGTAGTCTATTTATCGCAGCTGAAAGTTAAAGAGATGGAATGCCTTTATACATGCGGCATTTACATCTTTACACGATAATATGCAAGTGGATATTTGTTCACGTGCATGTGCATGGTGGCTATTAAATATTCCATGTGTGACTGTTCATATTACTGATGGTTCGTTTCCCAAGGTGTGATCGGCTGGATGGTTGACCATGAGATATATGAGCCGAACCGGGTCAATCCGCTATTTGAGGATCCAGTGATAATGTTGGCATGTGTCACTATTTTATTAGTCCACCTCGCCTAACTATTTTAGGGTACAACAATCTCGTCTTAAGATTGTTATCAAAATAATTTTTAATTATTTTACAAAATATATAAACATTAATTAATACATGAAGAATTATCTGAATTTAACATATAGAGACTTACAGTGACAATAAATGCACATTTTTTTATTAAGGCAACTGTTAAACACTATATCCTTAAGACGAGATTTGTCCCACTCTGGTGCTCCACGGATTCAGCGACAATCATCACCTAGGATACAAAAATCTCACTCGCAATAGTAGTACTCCAATTTGCAAGTCACTGGTGAACTAATAATGAAAAACTCTCATTTTGAATGGATTATAACGGGACTAACTTAAGACATTTTTTTAGTCTAAAAATCATGTGTAAAATGTATGATCAAATCACTTATTTGTATTAAATAAGTGGTGGTTAAAACCGATCGAAAAATATCCCAACAGTTACAAATGTTGGGATATAAAACGAAATATCTAAACAGTTGACCTTAGAGATAATAATAAAAAATCTATATAAAAATTTGATCCAAAAAATAATAAAATGAACCACAAAAAAGTCGGTCCATGCGGCGGGAGCGCACGCGTGTGAGTTTGGAAGTCAATACAAACCCATGTATGTCATTTTCCTTAAAGAGTTGGGATACCCCAATGACACCAAGTCTTTAAACAAAAAATGAGTTATAATATACAACATCAAATTTTTACATTCTTTTTAGGTATGACAAAAACTTAACATAACATTTTAATCAAATTTCATGTTTTATTAATTTATAATTTTACACATATGAGTAAATCATATTATACTTCTCAGGAAAAAAAAACATGGCATCACTTCCAACCATTTCAAAAGACATATAAATTCTATATTAAATTAATCTTAAAAGTATTCAAAATCTAATTTTATCACCCCAATTAAATATTATAAAACAAAAAACACATGACGGCACACAACAATGAAGAACGAGGAACATTAAACTGATAACCATTTTACAGCACAGAGCTGAGGTCAAAAAGAGTTAGCTGGACCGTTTGACAAACCCTTTACGCAGCCCCACCCCTAAAAAGGAACCAAAAGAGAAGAGGCCGTGAACGAATCATTATATATAGCGTCACCAGAACCGACAAAAAACTACCCATCGATGTAAACTGAAGCAGCAGTCGAAATTCCAAAAAAGCCCCCATGTATTGTCTATATAAACAACTGAATATCTACCTTGTAGCTTCAACCATTTCCCATACACCCTATCTACTAAATTTCTCTTCTTTTTCATACTCAACTGGCTAACTCTCAGGAAATTCTGGAGGAAACCGATAACCGTAGGGTGGTACTCGCCCTCTATGAAGCCTTGAGCTCTCGAGACGTACAAACAGTCCACAAACTCCTAAACCCCAACCTCGAGTGGTGGTTCCATGGCCCTCCCTCCCACCAGTTTATGATGCGCTTGCTCACCGGAACAGCCAAATCCCACGATTTCTTCGACTTTGTTCCCCAATCCGTTGTCGATTTGGGATCAACAGTCCTCGTTGAGGGCTGCAACAACGACCGTTCCATCTCTTGGATACACGCCTGGACCGTGTCTGATGGCATAATAACCCAGGTTAGGGAGTATTTCAACACTGCCCTTACGGTTACCCGTTTTGGGAACTCGGATCGACCCATTACGTCCCTTCATTGCCCATCTCTTTGGGAAAGTAGCTTATCCAATCGCCTCGGAAAGTCCGTGCCGGGTCTTGTCCTCGCTATATAAGATAACAAGGAAGGTATAATAATAATAATAAAAGGTAGCAGTGGTAGCCTGGTATGGGCTGAAGTACCACTGTGGAATCTTGCGTCCTCGCGGATGTAGGATCTTTTAGGTTGTGTTTCGATTGTGTATTTTCGTTTGCTGTGTGTGTGTGTGTGTTTGGTTTGGGAAAGTAGAACCAAACCGTGATGGGGATACCCACTTGCTCTGTTTATGGTTTGTATGTTCTGTGGTGTGGTTATTGTATAATAAAAGTATTTTTATTTGATTGGCAAAATATTTGTCTTCAACTTCATTTGATTTTTGATTTTTGCCAATAATCTAGTATATATGAAAAGGATATTTGTCAAGATAGAAAATACAAAGTATAACTCCATGTTGTTCACCCACCCTCTCCCATCAAACAAGAGGGGAGAAAATAAAACAAAAATAATTGGAATAAGAACCTTCGTGGAAAGGCACTGTTTTGTAACTAAAGCCTTTGTTGAGATGTATCAAAAAATTCATGATCGATAGATAGCCCTGAAAAATAATTTGGAGCTTCACATTGCGAAATGCTTAAAAAAGTATTTTTGTTGGCAGGCACGCCCATTTTTAAATGTTCAACTACTGTATTTTGTTCGTATCATTCAGATAAAATCTTTATTGATATTCACTCGGCAGAACAAGTCCAAGGATAAACTCAACTGTGGTAGTTTGAATTTGGTGAAATAATGGTTTTGGATAAACTCTATTGTAACAACCAAACTGTTGCTCGTTTGAATTTGGTAAAATAATTATTTAGGATATACCAGATTGTCACAACCAAAATGTTATATTGTTTTGCACTCAAGACTCTCTGATGATAACTAATAGGAAAATTATAGGTAAACCGTCCTAACGAACCCCTTTGGACCGCATGCCCCTTTTTCTTTTCTTTTTCCTTTTTTTTTTTTAACTTTCTTAGTGTTTTGTTTATAACAATTAATATAAAAATTATTTCTTATATATAAAAAAAAGTTTTCCTATTAATAAAAACAGTTTTTTTAACTAAACAATTTTTTATTAAAATTAAAAAATATATTTTTTTCATAAAAAAATAAAAAAAATTATTAACATGATATTGCGATCGATTAATGTCGCTGGCGTGGACGCATATTCCTGGATCGACATCATTTGTTGAATATGGATCCATGCCAGTGACACTAATTAATTGCAATATTTTTTTAATAAAATATCGCGATTAATTAGTGCCGCTCGCGCAGACTCACATTCCCGCCCCCACATCATTTGTTGAATGTGGGTTCACGCCAGCTGCACTAAATAATCGCGATATTTTTTCACTGAAATATCGCGATTAATTAGTGCCGCTGGCGCGGATCCACATTCCTGGACCCACATCATTTGTTGAATGTGGGTCCTCACCAGCGGCACCAATTAATCGCGATATTTTTAGAATAAAATAACGAGATTAATTAGTGCCGCTGACGCCGATTCACATTCAACATCCACATCATTTATTGAATGTGGATCCGCGCTAACGGCACTAATTAATCACGATATTTTATTAAAAAAACATTGCGATTAATTAGTGCCGCTGACGCCGACCCACATTCAACAAATTATTTTTTTTTTATATTGTTTTAAATTTTTTTTTTAATATAAAAAACTACTTTTATAGCAATTGTTTATAACAAAAGAACAAGAAATTAAAAAAAAAAAAGGGTGAAATGCGGTCGCCAGACGATTGCCAGACGGGCCATCTAGAATTTCTCTAACTAATATATTAGGCTGATTTGACATGTCAAATATATAAAATACAAAAAAGGTGATGAACGAGGATTTTGTTCACTAATTTACCTTTGAAAATTATCATACTTTTCCAGTCTCACCATGCTTTTATGTCTTTTTGTGGAATAAAATTCATCGCCTCATATTGAGATAAAATTGTTACTCCAAATTTGTCTTGACTGTTTTTTTTTGGTTAAAATTAAAGTTTTTTTTTTCTACGTTGTTAAAATCGATGGTTTGTTTCTATATCAGATTTTTTTAACAATCACTTTTTTGTTAAAAAAAAATCTTATTGAAAAAAATGTTTTATAAAAAAACTTTTTTATACAAAAAATTATTTTATATTGTAAAATAAAGGGACAGAGAATTTAGAGCGAATCTAAACTTTATATTTCATTATCATCTTTACTTGTATCATTTCTATTTATAATAGAAAGCATGGTAACCCAAAAGAACCATTAATAACGAGGAATAAAAGTGAGCATTCACTAAAAATATATATTTTATAACACTTCCCATTGAATGTATATTGTTTTCATCATTATATGATTGTTGTCTCCTTATATACTTACTAAGGAAAAACCCAGTGAGAAAAAAAACAAAGTGAAGGATAAATCGGTATTGTGCGCGCTTAGTGCTCCCTCATTAAAACATTTAATAGAAAAACGCAATGAGAAAAAAACTTTGTTTAAGGAAAAAGAGTATAACGTATATATGTCCAAACTTTCATGTTCTTTGATTCTCCCCCTAATAAAGTGTTCGCCCTGATTGGATACTCCCCACAACACCATATACTTGAGATAGTCACGGACCTTGGCTCTGACTAGGGCCACAGGTCACAGACCTCGGTCGTGACCGTTTTAGCCCTGACCAAAAATAGTGGTAACGGACCTCATCCGTGACCCTAAATGAGGGTCATGGTCTCTCCCGTGACATAATATTGGCTCCATGGCCAGGGACATAATCCGTGACCCCGTGGTCACGGTCCAAATCCGTGACTAGTGTGGTACAATATTGGGTCTATGGTCACGGACATAATTCGTGACCCATGGTCACGGCCCAAATCTGTGACCAATGTGGGAGAATGTTAAAATTTGGTCACGACCCTAATTCGTGACCCCTAATTTTTTTTCAAAATAAATAAATAACTGGTCACGGTTATATATTCTGAGAGTATAACGATGATTCCACAATTATGTATTATTTTTCAATTGACCCTCCAATATACCATGTATTCTTAACGTTATCTTTGATGGTTTTCATCAAGGGCTTGAAAGGATACATCCAGCGATACCTAACAGTACCCTCCTTCAATTATAACCAACATATAATCAATATAAACCTATATCTAAGAGGTTTTGATGATTGTCAGCAAGATTTAAGGTGTAAAACCAACTTTGAATAATAAAACCCTAGATTCATTCTAACACCCAATTCCTCAAATTAACATATGGATTCTTTATAATGATTACTCTAAAGTTAGGGTTTTATCTCCTCTCCTTCAATTCTAACCAACATATAATCAATATAAACCTATATCTAAAAGATTTTGGTGATTATCATCAAGAATTAATGTGTAAACCCAATTTTGAATATTAAAACCCTAGAGTCATTCTAACACCCAATTCCTCAAATTAACATATGAATTCTTTATAAATATTACTCTAAAGTTAGGGCTTTTATAGATTAATGTCTTTAGTTCACATATATAACATTTTTATGTCTTGATTTCATAAATTCACGACTCAATTTAAAGGATTCAACAACAATTATACGTGTTCATGAAGATGAGTTTAAGGTTTGAGTATATAATTGGTCTAATTACTGAAATTGATTATTACATGATTTCAATTCAAAATTAATTGATAAAATTAAGAATACAATGGACTACTACTATTAGAACACATTCCCAATCATATTCTTATTCAATATAAATTTAAATATGGATTGATTGAGGAATAAATCCCCAAATCTCCTAATTCCTCTTATCAATTGGGTGCATATCCATTCCTTAGCCTCCGAGGGTCCCTCCCATGCTTTCAATATAATTTAGGTTACGTAAAAGGGCCTCTTAACCTTGCTTCCCACGAAATTGGGCTTGGTTTTCACTTAAGTCCTAACATAGTAAACCCAAATAACATTTCAAATGGTTTAAAACTCCACCCAAGTTATGTACCAACCCAATGGGCTCAAATCCCAATGTATTGAGTCAAAACGGACATTCTAAACATTCCAAAAGTCACTACGAGATATAAGAAATTATATTTAATCAATTATCTCATAAACTTCAGTTAAAAAGTGATATAAGTTGAATTAATTTAAATCGAATTATAAATTAATTATGTGCGACTCGGTATTATAAGAAACTACTTCACAATCGGTGCAACCCGATACTGAGGGGATAATCCAAACGAGGAAACCCTCGACACATAGTCCCTAAATATTCCACCGTCATCCATAATAGTAAGTCACTCCCAATATTTGATTAATGAATCACCATGTATTAATTTTGATTTCTAACATGAATTATATAACACATATGAATTATAATGAGTGACATCACATTCCACATCAAGCACATATACTTAATTTATACAATTAAATAATGCAAAGAAAATATGGTGTATTACAATCTGCTCCCCTTAAATAAGGAATTTCGTCCTCGAAATTTGAATCTTTATACTCCTACTCGAAAGTCTATGAATATCTCACCCGTGTGTCCCGAACATATTCCCACACAATAACTTGCTAATTATTAAATCTTAATTAACTTTATCAAACTAACTCAAATGACCCAGATGGATCCACGTAGGCCTGTCAACGGGTCGGAGATGGGTCGGGTTTAGGGAGATCCAGATCCGTGTAATCGGATATTTATCGAGTTCGGGTCTTCATCGGGTCTATAATATTGGATCCAGACCCGGATCCGTTCGGGTCTTCGGGTCTCGGGTTCGGGTCCGGGTCCGGGTATGGGTCTGGTCAAATATGTACATTTATTTTATTTTATCCCCCATTCTTTATTATTTAATCTTAAATTAAAATATTTTGTAATGTATTGTAGAATATTATTAATATAAATAAAACATATATTACTTATATTTATTATATACATAAATATATATTTTTATGTATAATACTTAAATGTTATATTGATAAGATATATTTATAAATATATATAAATTTATAGTATATATGTATATATATACAAAATAATAATTTACAATTCGGGTCGGGTCTTCGGGTCCGGGTCTTGTGTAAGATCCAGACCCTACCCGTTTAATAAACGGGTCTTCGGGTATTCGGGTCTCGGGTCTAAAAAAATATGCTCAGACCCTATTATACAGATCGAGCTCGGGTCGGGTCGGGTCCGGGTCCAGACCCGACCCATTGACAGGCCTAGATCCACGTCCCCCCCTTGGAACCTTGGTATCCTACGAGAAGTCAAAAGGGATCTACTATCCCGCTTTTACACTAGATTGACTAACAACTACAATTTTCCAAATGTCTTTGACACTCTACCTTCACTACTGGCAGAGTCAACCTAGATATCAACTATGCTAATAACCACTCCACTTGACTATCAATATCGAACCCTCGTTTTACGGTATGCACCTTAGTTGAAACTACTTCTCGTAACTTGGGATTCTCCAGCACAAAAAATTTCCCTTCTAATTGTAACTTTCTACATGCATCAATGCAGACTCCTCCCATTTGCATCTTGCATACCTTCTCTCGGTAAAGTTCAACAATTGAGCCTAAACCATTCTTGATCCATAACTTTTGGTGTAACGACCACCATTGCTAAAAATGCTTCCGCTTTCAACAAGACGCCATTTCTAAGCCCAACGATGAACTCCTCATAGTAAGGCACTTCTCTTAAAATGACCCAACATATCATCGTGGCATACGACAATATGCACTTGTTTCGCATCACAAACTCGTTGACTCGCGGTAGTCCACTCGACAAATCTCATCGGCTAACTTTTAACGAGGAGGAATGGAGTTTATCCAAAATAAAATACTACTCACTATAATTTCTTGGATAAAAACTACGATGCCTACTCCTAGGTCACACTATCCTCAATAACGGAATCAAACCAACTAACGTACCCTCACAACGGGTCTAATACTAATGCCAACACTAAGGCCAAAACTAGTCTTTGGTGTAAGTGGTAACTCGCGCCTATACAAAAACAATTGAAACTTCAGATTATCTGTAATATATCTAAGAAACCATAATCCCCTCAGATGTGTTTGATAGGCACACGGGAGCGTAGCATCGTGTGTGCTAATACACTAGTCATTTTTTTCATCTTTCGCGGCTTATACGAACCTAAACTTTATCTGCATATTTACGGGAGTATATAGTCTAGTTTGGGAATCCAATCCACATAGAATGAGTGCTAGACTTTAATTGATTTATTACTTTTGAACAAAAGTGTAAAAGATTATTGTTTTAATTATAAATTACAACTAGGCACGTATTTAAACTAAGATAAACACACAAGAATAAAAACATTATGTTAAGAATAATATCCCTCACCTCGGGTTAATTAGTATAAATGGTTACACGGGAATAAAAGCTTTGCAAAATCAAATATCATTTAGTCAATTAATCAAACCAAGAGTTGTCAGCCCCAAAATTCTCATAAAAGCATACTACGATTTTGGCATCTACAAATATCCCGAAGATTACACACGAAAGGTCATAAATACGGCGCATACATGACATACACGGTTAAAAATCCTAGGCATAAAATCAAAAACAATCTAACCCATTAAAACTAGACTAATTAATAAGCAAAGCAACCAAATAATCCATGGAGAGTTCAATCACCTCAACCTAATTTAATTTAGCTACAAAGCATGTTAAATGACATGAATAAAGAAAAGCAAGTAATGAAAGAAAGAAAATTAATGAAGAAAACTAAGCTAACAAAGCATTAATTAATAATGGAAGATTGAATTAAATGAAGGAAGATAATGAATAGTATAACTACAACACAAAAAGGATGGAACACTAGGAGAGATAAACATATGAGCTCCCTAACTTAAAACTAATCTAACACAAGGTAAAATCTGAATATCCCCCCTAAAATAAAATTCCTCCCTTTATATTATACCCAAAGAACGAAAATACAAAGAAAACAAAGAAAAATAACACAAAATATATATTTGCAAAAGTATATGGTAACCCGAATTGATTCGGTCTTGATCCGAATAAATTTGGGCTTGGTAGTTCTCTTTCTCACTTTGATCCAATTCTGTCACGTTACATGAAAGAAAGTCATAAAATCTTCACACGTACTCGAAATGATGAAGGTCGCAAGCGAAGCGAAAATATTTCAATTCTATACATGATGTTGTTGTTAAATAATACAAATTATGCATTATAAAATTACCAAACTATCCTTGAAGTTGAAGCACATGCTGAAACTATTTGGAAATGATCATAACTTCCTCATTCGGGATCAGAATGATGTACCGTCGGTGGACACTCAAAAATAATTTGATGATATACATGTTGGTATTTTTATTCACTCCAAAATATGGAGTTTGAAAATATTAAATGGCATTTGAAGTTGTGTCTTGTGATTAACTTTCCCGAAATGCATCCAACTCCACACTATACACCCATAACACCTATAAAAGCTCAATTATACTTCGCAAGACATATAATAATCAATAATAGAGGTTTTCTTGTTAACGTGCATAAATTTTGGAATTACCATACACGAGGGGGGATAAAATGCGCAAGAATAATGTGACACCCCGCTTATTAAAATAAGAGGTGGCCAGCCTGATACTCTAATAATTACAGGAATCATAGATGGTCCATTCTTAGCGTCACAGTAATACAATAAGTATAAAAGATAACCACCAATTATTTTAGAAAATGAATTGTCAAAATTTATTTGGAAGTTAAAGAAAATATTTATACAATCCAATTGAAAAGAAGGTGGATGCAAATAAAGACAGATATTAAGTCAGCAACTATATACAACAAAATAACCGAATAAACTGTCGGTTAACAAACATATACAACAGGGTTACACCGAGTATTAAAGTACAATATCACATATATATTTCAAGAAAACTTGGGCAACACGCCCGAAAGTGCAGCCGATCATAACTAGAATACAAAAAGATGCAAGCGTCTATATCAAAATATCCTGTAACATCCGCAAGGTGTTACAGCTCCAAGACACTGGGATAGAAAAGTCAATACGGGCGTCCTTGCGGCGGAGCACCTGGGCAAATATAAGATTCATGCAAAACAAAGAGATATAAACGGGTCAGGGCCCGGTTTGATATGATCAATGTGTGAATAACGTGCATGACAGTTATGAACAGTTAAATCATCAAGAATAAGCTTGTTTCATTCACCATAAGTAATGATAAGGAATCTAATTTCTCAATATAAAAGCATAACCTAACGCAATATCAATAGCAATGATCACAATTCAAATATGTCGAAGAATAGCATTTTACACAATTTCATTTCACCGTTCCTTTTCTCATTAGGTAACGTATTCATAGCAATTTATTTCATAAAGTGCTTTGCCATCAATAATATCCCACTTTATTATGAATAGTTATATTTCACAACATATAACGATTCTAAGACCGTCCTTCTAAGTTTCCCCACTAGACGCCCCCTTAAATAGCTATCATCTTCCAGGGCCTATCACCAAGACAACTTGGGCATCCTACATTGCATAACGTCGGGACCTTCGACAGTGAGTCATAACCACACCCGAAATTACCTCACTTCGAACAATAATCACACAATATAATATAACCGGTCCTATAGCCGAGGACTATATTCACCCTGCATTCACTAGCTAGAGGACTTCACCTCATGCTCGTAACGTCCCCTATGATAGCATTTAGAGAGGTGTGTATATACAATTTATCACTCACAAGTTATTTTCTTTATCAAGTATGCCTTACATTTTATCCGGAGCCATAAGCGTTTAATGTCATCATTATAAACCTTAATGTTTACTTATCCCCAATATAAATCTCCCTTAATTAACATTCCATCTATAACCCCTCATATATGATATTCTTTAACACAATTATAAAAGTCGACATTAACTCACTCTAATTCTCCTTAGGTATAAACTAGTTCATTCTAATAAAGAATCATTTATCTTCCTCCAATTTAACTAACTAAATTAATTCCCGAACTAAGCCCCAACTCTCATTTCTATTTAGGTTCTTAAATACCTTACTACTAGACTCTAATACTCTAGTTTTACTTCAAATAAGAAGGTTCCTAAGTCCCTATCTTAAAATAAAGAAGCTAGAAGAAACTAAGCATTTTAGGGTGAAAACAGGGGACCGGTCATAGGACCGCGGTCGACCGCGCCTCTTTGGTTTTACCTAGAAAGGCAGTAAGTTCATGTTGGAAGGTACGGTAGACCGGTACTGGGACCACGATCAACAACACTCTGAATTTATACTTATCGAAGAAAGCAGTATGCCTCCCCCTTAAGGCCCGATCGATCGGTCCTGGGACCGCGGTCGACTGCGCCTATCAGACCCAGGATTATATCTTCTTCTACAATGCTAAATCCAAAACTTAAACACTTTATTCTTACACTTCCTTCATTCTCATCAACTAACAACACATCCATAACCTCTCTACACCATAACAAACTCTCATGACTAACTTAAGTCATACAAACAACAAGATCCAAGGGTTAAACATCAATATTTATCAAAACCTACCATTTTTTCTAATTCTCCAATTACACAACTATCACAATAAATTATTCACATTAAATAATATACTAGCAAGTAAGAAACTTTCCTTAAGCTGAACTCTCGAATTCCTTTCCAGTAGAAGCAAGATCAAACCCCAATTTCATCTTTTCTTCTTCTTTCTCTTCTTTTCCCCAAATTCTCTTTCTCTCCCTTTCTTTCTAGGTTTAGGAAGCATACACTTGAGAAATAAGAGGGGTGTAAGACTTAATCCTGCCTTTAGCATTAATTTCCATCTTTAAATGTTAATACTCCATTAAAATGACTTGTAACTACACAATTAAGTCATAACCTGCCAAAAGTGCCCGGAACTCAAAAATATAATATGACACTTATTTTGACTATCTCGATATTTCGGGACTAATCGCGCCCTCTAAATTGGCATCCGGAATAATATAAATCATTTCAAGTTCCAACTTCATTTAAACCATAAATTCCATTTAAATCACAACGACACCATGAATCGTAACATAATGCTATTTACATTCACATAACAGTAAATATGCAAAAATCTAGTAAATATTATCTTTTACTCACTTAGATATTATTTACTCCGTCCTCCAATATTTTATATAATTACCTCTCATGGAAAATTAATATGAAATCAATTACTCAAAAGTAAGGGTTATTACATACTCCCCCCCTTATAAGGGAATTTTGCCCTCAAAATTAGGCGTACCTTGCAAAAAGGGATGTGGATACTTTTCTCGCATATCGTCCTCACGTTCCCACATTGATTCCTCAACATTTTGATGCCCCCATTGGACCCGAACCAAGGGAACCACTCGAGATCTTAGCCTATGCTCCCCTTGATCTAAGATTACAACTGGTTGTTCGTCATATAAAATATCAGGCTGTAATTCGATATCATCTAAAGGAATGTTCCAGTGAGCTCCTTCACACCTCTTGTACTTTTTTAAGGATGAAACATGAAACACGTCATGAATCTATTGTAAGTGTTCCGGTAAGGCAAGTTGATAAGCTATAGGGCCTACCTTAGAAAAAATGGGAAAAGGGCCTACGTAACGCGGCGCAAGCTTTCCTTTCTTCCCAAATCGCTTAATACCCTTCATTGGCAAAACTCGCACCAAAACTTGATCTCCAACCTCCAACTCTACATGCCTTCTATTCACATCAGCATAACTCTTTTGACTATCTTAAGCTATTCGGATGCTATTGAGAATAAGTTCAATCTTCGAAGAAGTATCTTGGATCATTTCAGGTCCAAGAAATTTATTATCCCCTACTTCCAACCAACAAGTAGGTGATATACACGATCGTCCATACAATGCTTTATAGGGTGCCATCCCAATAGTGAATTGGTAAGAATTATTATAAGAAAATTCGACCAAGGGAAGATATTGTTCCCAACCTCCTTTGAAATCAAGCACACACATTCGGAGCATATCCTCCAACATTTGGTTGACTCTTTCCGTCTTCCCATCTATTAGAGGGTGATAGGAGGTACTCAACTTCAACTCGGTTCCCATAGTTCCTTGGAAACTTCGCCAAAAATGGGAAACAAAATTTTTGTCTCGATCAGAGACTATATTAATGGGCATCCCGTGGAGTCTAATAACCTCCACAATAAATAGCCGGGCATAACGAGCAGTATTATTGTCTGTACATATCGGTAAGAAATGTGCCAACTTGGTTAAGCGATCAACAATAACCCAAATGGAATCATGACCACTTGGTGACGTTGGCAATCCCATGATGAAATCTATCGAGATGCTTTACCACTTCCATACCAATATTTCTAAGGGTTGTAACAATCTCGTTGGTCTTTGATGATCTATCTTCACCAGTTGACAAGTAGTACATTCAGAAATAAATTCAGAAATGTCCCATTTGATACCCTCCCACCAATATTAATGGCGCATGTCTTGGTACATTTTGTCTCCACCAGGATGTACTATAAACTTGGACCCATGAGATTCTATCATTGCGGTTCGTCTCCAATCCCCTTCGTCCGGGACAATAAGTCTCCCGTGGAAATGTAACCCACCCTCAGAACTTATGGAGTAGGATTCTGCTCCCTTGGTTAAAAATTTGTGCATATGGTCTTGACAATATTTGTCCCTTCCTTGAGCTTGCACAACCCGTGCCACTATAGTAAGCGTAACAGTCAACACCGACATAAACTCCCTAGAAACAACGTCCTCTTGGCTAAGTTCCCTCCATTTAGCCTTCCATTTCATGGCTAACTCCCCTTCGGGTTTTTAACTCAACGCATCCGCCATTACATTAGCCTTACCCGGGTGATAATGAATGTCAAATTGGTACTCCTTCACAAACTCTAACCATCGACGTTATCGCATATTCAAATCCTTCTATGAAAATATATATTGCAATGATTTATGGTCCATGAAAAGACTACATTTCTCCCCCAGGAGGTAATGTCTCCAAATCTTCAAGGCAAAAACCATTGCAGCAAGTTCCAAATCATGAACCGGATAATTCTTCTCATGGGGCTTTAGTTTGCAAGAAGCATAAGCAATATCTCGATGCTCTTGTTGTAGCACACCTCCCAACCCTTGCAGAGATGTGTCTATAAAGACCAAATATTCTAACTCCGACCTTGCTAATGCAAGTACTGGAGCAGAAGTCAACTTATCTTTCATCTCATCAAAAGCTAATTGGAAAGAATCATCCCAAACAAACCTCACCCCCTTTCGAGTTAAATTTATCAAAGGGCTAGCAATCTTAGAAAAGACTTTGATAAATTTGCGGTAATAGCTAGCCAAACCCAGAAAACTATGAATCTCTGTAGGTGTCGTGGGTTGACCCCATTCCCTCACCGCAATAACTTTACTTGGGTCTACCGAAATGCCCTCAACGGTAACAATGTGGCCCAAAAAATATACTTCCTGAAGCCAAAAACCATACTGCTCAAACTTAGCATACAATTGATGATCCCTCAATGTCTGCAGGACCAACCGTAAGTGCGTAGCATGATCGGCCTCCGTTTGAGAATACACTAGGATGTCTTCAATAAACACGATAACAAACTAGTCCAGGAAGTTCGGAAACACTCTATTCACAAGGTCCATAAACACTGTAGGAGCATTGGTTAGCCCGAAAGGCATAACCGAAAATTCATAGGACCCATATCTAGTCAGGAACGTAGTTTTTGACACATACTATTCTCGTATCCGCAGTTGGTGATACCCAGTCCTCAAATCTATTTTAGAGAAGTATGACGCTCCCCTAAGTTGATCGAACAAATCATCAATCCGAGGTAGCGGGTATTGTTTCCTGATGGTAACTTTATTCAATTCCCAGTAATCAACACACAACCGGAGGGAACCATCTCTCTTCTTCACAAATAATACAGGAGATCCCCACAGTGACGTACTACGCCTAATAAACCCATGTTCTAATAACTTATGAATCTGATCTCTTAACTCCCTCATCTCAACAGGAGCCATACGTTACGGAGCTCTAGCAATCAATCGCGTTCCCAGTGTTAAATCAATCACAAACTCAATCTCCCTACTTGGAGGTAAGCCTGGTATTTTTCGAAAAACATCTTCGAAGTCTCTAACAACAGGAATCAATTCTAAGGAAACTACTACATCATGAGAAGCCTCCTCTGTAATACAATATAAATAAGTGCTAGAACCTCCCTCTGAACGAGGCATAGTAACTAAAAAAATCTCCTGCCCCGGAATGGTAAAGACTATGCTTTTCCCATAGCAATTTACTAACACGCGATACGTTACTAACTAATCCATACCCAGGATTACATTATACCCGACCATATCAAGGACGAGAAAATCGGCCTCAAAACACAAATTACCAAGATTTATTTCTACTCGTTTACAAACAAAGAAAATGAGTGAACCGTCAACCATAGAAGATTAAACACTAGTGAAAGTACTCTTCGCAAATTTAATTTGCTCCGTCGATTGAGCAAAAATCCGATAAATAAACGAGTGTGTCGCACCCGTATCAAACAATACACGACCCATATACCCATGAATGGGAAATGTACCCTCAATAGCTAGCGGCGCTGGCAGGGCTAAAGGAAGCATAACATCCTGTATATGGTAGACACGCCCATACTGTAGTTGTCCATGTTGTGGAGGGATAGCTGGATTAGGTACTGGTGGCGG
This sequence comes from Sambucus nigra, assembly GCA_949130495.1. Lineage (NCBI taxonomy): Eukaryota > Viridiplantae > Streptophyta > Magnoliopsida > Dipsacales > Adoxaceae > Sambucus > Sambucus nigra. The sequence continues at coordinate 476,039,508 of OX422213.1, forward strand.
TATTTGTGTCTGTTGATGCTGCGGAACTCTAGGAAACTATCCCATAATCAACTGCAGATACGCCTTCCTATAGTGACCCGGATCCCCACATTGAAAACAACAACCTGCCATATTCTCCTGATTACGACCCCTATTATTTCTGAACAGCCCAAAGCCTTAGCTCGATTTTCTTCAACCCCCATTACCCCGACCTACCTGACCCATCTACTTTTGTTGCTGGGCACCTTGACCGTGCCTGAAATTACTGCCACCAAAATTAAATCATCCGAAACGCTGTCTTTTGGACAAATCCCCTTGCTGGGTGTCTCTTTCCTTTTGTTTACCTCCCGATGATTGGGACGAGGGTAGTTCTCCTCCTCCTACACCATTGTCTCCTGGCTTACTTTCTTTCCCCACAACTGAAGTTTTCTTACCTCCTTGAACATGTAAACGATGATCTTGACAATGGAGTAATGCGGCGTTCATTACATCCCCGAAGGTTTGTAAAGATGGATTGCCCAGCAAGAGTTGCCATATCCTCCAATGTAAGCCTCCAATGAACTTGGACATTCTCCTTTCCTTCGGAGTTACCTCATCCGGCACAAAACTAGCCAAACGAGTGAATTCCTCCTCATACTTTGCCACAGAATGTTCACCTTGAACTACATCTTGAAGTTTTCTACTCATCTCCCTTTGGACTGCTAGAGGAGAATACTTTCGATCAAACAAAACCCAAAAGTCATTTATATGCATGGTATCTCTTTGTTCTGGCGTGGTCATCAACTCCCACCAGTGTAAAGCTGCTCCAACTAGTTTAAAAGTAGCAAGTATTTGCTTTCGTTCTTCACTACAGTCTATCAAACGAAGATGACATTTCATATCCTTTTTCCACTGGTTAGCTACTATCATGTCGGAACCACCCTGAAATTTTGGGGGATGACCCTTCAAAAAGGATTCTCTGACTCTTTCCCATGGAGAAGGTCCCGTAGGGACTTGTACCTTCTGAGCTCGTGGCTGTTGGGCTTGGGGAAATTGCTGAACCATGGCAGTCATCTCAACATTGACCGCCTGGGCCACAATATTGGATACTTTAGCGGCATTTATAGTTCCTTGTCGTGGTGGTGGAGGACCTACATCATCTTCTAAAACTCTATTTCTTCTCGCAGGGCGACCTCTCTTAGGCAGCATATGAGATGAAGAAATAACTGAATTATAATATTATTAAGAACAATTTATTTTTCAAAAAAATCGCCCATATAGATAACAAAAAAATCCTAACATTTAGGCTCTATATCAAAGAACGCTACGGTAGAAAGTGACAAGTCCGCATAGATCCTAGAGACTCTAGAACCTGGTGCTCTGATACCATCTGTGACATCTTGCTTATTAAAATAAGAGGTAGCCAGCCCGATACTCCAATAATTACAAGAATCATAGATTGTCCATTATTAGCATCACAGTAATACAATAAGTATATGAGATAACCACCAATTATTTTAGAAAACAGATTGTCAAAATTTATTTGTAAGTTAAAGAAAACATTTATACAATCCAATTGAAAAGAATGTGGATGCAAATAAAGACAGATATTAAGTCGAAAACTATATACAACAAAATAATCGAATAAACTATCAGTTAACAGACATATACAACAGGGTTACACCGAGTGTTAAAGTACAATATCACATATATACTACAAGTATAAAACTTGGGCACCACACCCGAAAGTGCAGCCGATCATAACTAGAATATAAAAAGATGGAAGCGTCTATATCAAAATAGGTCCTAACATCCGCAAGGTGTTACAGCTCCAAGACACTGGGATAGAAAAGTCAATACGGGCGTCCTTGCGGCGGAGCACCTGGGCGAATATAAGATTCATGCAAAATAAAGATATATAAACGGGCTAGGGACCGATTTGATATGATCACCATGTGAATAACGTGCATGAAAGTTATGAACAGTTAAATCATCAAGAATAAGCTTGTTTCATTCACCATAAGTAATGATAAGGAATCTAATTTCTCAATATAAAAGCATAACCTAACGCAATATCAATAGCAATGATCACAATTCAAATATGCCGGAGAATCTTGATAATATACTACTTAAAGAGATTCCATTTTAAACAATTTCATTTCACCGTTCCTTTTCTCATTAGGAAACGTATTCATAGCAATTTACTTCATAAAGTTCTTTGCCATCAATAATATCCCACTTTATTATGAATAGTTATATTTCACAACATATAACGATTCTAAGAGCGTCCTTCCGAGTTTCCCCACTGGACGCGCCCCTAAATAGCTATCATCTTCCAGGGCCTATCACCAAGACAACCTGGGCATCCTACATCGCATAATGTCAGGAAGCGGCTATGTACCTTCAACAGTGAGTCATAACCACACTCGGAATAACCTCACTTCGAACAATAATCACACAATATAATATAACCGGTCCTATGGCCGAGGACTATATTCACCCTACATTCACTAGCCAGGGGACTTCACCTCATGCGCGTAACTTCCCCTATGATAGCATTTAGGGAGGTGTGTATATACAATTTATCACTCACAAGTTATTTATTTTATCAAGTATGCCTTACATTTTATCCGGAGCCATAAGCGTTTAATGTCATCATTATAAACCTTAATGTTTAATTATCCCCAATATATATCTCCCTTAATTAACATTTCATCTATAACCCCTCATGTATGATATTCTTCAACACAATTCTAAAAGTCGACATGAACTCACTCTAATTCTCCTTAGGTATAGACTAGTTCATTCTAATAAAGAATCATTTATCTTCCTCCAATTTAACTAATTAATTTATTCCCGAACTAATCCCCAACTCTCATTTCTACTTAGGTTCTTAAATACCTTACTACTAGACTCTAATACTCTAGTTTTACTTCATTCAAAAAGGTTCCTAAGTCCCTATCTTAAAAGAAAGAAGCTAGAAAAACTAAGCATTTTAGGGTGAAAAACAGGGGACCGGTCGACCAGCCATGGGACCGCGATCGACCGCGCCTCTTTGGTTTTGCCTAGAAAGGAAAGCAGTAAGTTCATTTTGGAAGGCCCGGTCGACCGGTCCTGGGACCGCGATCGACCGCACCTATCAGATCCACGATTATCTCTTCTTCTACAATGCTAAATCCAAAACTTAAACACTTTATTCTTACACTTCCTTCATTCTCATCAACTAACAACACACCCACAACCTCTCTACACCACAACAAAGTCTCATGACTAACTTAAATCATACAAACAACAAGATCCAAGGGTTAAACATCCATATTTATCAAAACCTACCATTTATTCTAATTCTCCAATTACACAACTATCATAACAAATTATTCACATTAAATCATATACTAGCAATTAAGAAACTTGCCTTAAGATGAAATCTCGAATTCTATTCCGGTAGAAGAAAGATCAAACCCCAATTTCTTCTTTTCTTCTTCTTTCTCTTCTTTTCCCCAAATTCAATTTCTCTATCTTTCTTTCTAGGTTTAGGAAGCATACACTTGAGAAATAAGAGGGGTGTAAGACTTAATCGTGCCTTTAGCATTAATTTCCATTTTTAAATATTAATACACCATTAAAATGACTTGTAACTACACAATTAAGTCATAACCTGTCAAAAGTTCCCGAAACTCAAAAATACAATATGGCACTTATTTTGACTATCTCGACTATTTCGGGACTAACCGCGCCCTCTAAATTGGCATCCAGAATAATATAAATCATTTCAAGTTCCAACTTCATTTAAACCATAAATGCCGTTTAAATCACAACGACACCATGAATCGTAACATAATGCTATTTACATTCACATAACAGTAAATATGCAAAAACCTAGTAAATATTATCTTTTGCTCACTTAGATATTATTTACTCCATCCTCCAATATTTTATATAATTACCTCTCATGGAAAATTAATATAAAATCAATTACTCAAAAGTAACGGTTGATGATGCTGAGATTTAGCACCACTGGATAAGTGATAATGAGCTCAAATAGTAGCAGCCATGGCTGCCATAGAGATGTATGAGTGTATAAGTATGTAAGTGTATAGAAGGGGATGAGTATAAGAGGAAATAAGACAATGATGTATAGTGGTTCAGCCAATTTGGCCTACATCCACTGTGAGTGTGTGATCCACTAAGTATGGGCACTAATGGCCTTGGATACAATGCACATAACCCTCTCTCTCTCTCTACTGTGTGTGTACAAGCAGAGTTTTAGCTAGGGTTACTATTCATGGATCGATCCCCTGTAGGGTTATAGATGACAAGTATATATAGGTCTTGGGGGGTGTAGTGTACCCCCCAAGTATGCATGGTGCATGTGAATGATGATCTAGCCAATCTCCTGTTGACACCTGTAGATGCCAAATGATGACATAATATTCCCTCACGTGAGGGGGTGATTCGATTGTAACGGTCTTCCACGTGTCAAATGAGCCTGACGCGCACTGTTCCACACGTGTCCCAAACCACGCGCTGTCATGATGTCACCCTCGGCCTATGAGACGAGGCCGAGGGCAAAGTTTCTTCCGATAGGGAGTCTGGCTTGATTCTGGCCTCGTACTGTCGTACCATCGTAGGGTCGTCCAGAGCCTGGGGAAGGGTCGTACCCTCGTAGGGTCGTCCGGAGCCTGGGGAAGGGTCGGCCCCTCGTAGGGTCGTCCAGAACTTGGTGGAGGGTCGGCCCCTCGTAGGGTCGTCTGGACCTGGTGGTGGCCAACTGGGGCCTGGTGAAGGTTCGGCCCCTCGTAGGGTCGTCCGTATAGGAGGTAATCCTCATCCAGGCTGAGGGTATAAACGGGTATGTCAATCACCCCCCAACCCTTAGCCATAGGTGCTGCTGAGATGGCTGAGGGATAGTGTTTTAAATGAGATGCATGTATGATCAGTTAGATGAGTGACACCTGGGCAGATACTCATTGCTGTGTCAGTTTCCAAGGCATGGCGGCTGCGCAGTGCACTTGCGGCCTTGTGCCCTAATTATACCTTTCTTGGTAAATGGGTCCACTCATTACCAAAGTATTTAAGAGATTTTCAAACTCTCTCTCTCCTTCTTCTTCTTCTTCTTCGCGCCTAAGCATTCTCTCTCTAGAACCAGTCGCCATTTGCAGCCTTCAATCCTTCAGGCCTCGCAGCGCTCTTGTTCTCTCCTCATCAGGTAACCTTTTTCTCCCCGCGCCTTCTTTTGTCTTCAATTCTGTGTATTTTTTAGGGTCGTAGGTCGGCACTTTCTTAGAGTTCCCCCATAGCCTTTTCCGGTGTCTTCTCCGGTTAAAGGTTCTTGAACATTCTTGACGAAAAACATTTCAGTTCTTTGGTTTAATCCAAAAGTCAAACCTGGTCAATTCCCCACTTGTTTGTAGCTAAATTAGTCAAGTCTAGTGTAATTTCTCCAAGTGTAGAGTCTTCCCTTTAATGCTTAGGAGGCTTTACAACTTAGTGTCTGAATTTCCATCTTTGAGAGAGAAACTTTTTACCGAGATCAGACGAATAGAGGAGGAGGAAGAGAGGAGACGAGGGGCCGACCCTAATTGGGTACGACCCATCTTTCCCATTCCTCTTGCCACCATAATACCGTCTGAACCCTCTGAGTCTTGTGGGTCGTCATCTCATCCAGCCGAGACTCCCAAACCAAGTGAGATGGACGAGAGAGTCTCCTCCCCGAGAGGCCGAGGGTACGATCCCCTCTGAGGCCGTCCCTGTGACAACCCTATCCCCCAATGCCTTCCAAGTGGCTTTTCCCCAGGGTCCTCCTGCAGGTGATGAGGGGGAAGGAGATGAGGACGAGGACGATGATATAGATGATGAGGTAGACCCCTCCCACGCCTCGTCCTTTATCTCCTCCGTTAGGGATAGAGACCTTATGATATGGAGGCATATTTACGAAGTGCCCTCTGGGGTAACTATGAGGGTTACCTCTGATACTGAGAGGGTTTTTGACTGTCAAGAGGGAGAGGTTGCAGTTTATGAGCAAATGTTCAAGGTAGGTGTCAGACTTCCTTTCCACCCTGCCATTGTAGATATTCTGTTGGCTCTGGGCGTCTCCCCCTCTCAACTTCCACCCAACTCTTGGAGGACGATTCTGGGTAACATTTCCTTGTGGAAAAATGATTTCACTAATGATCCCTCGTCCGACGTATTCTTGGATTGTTACAACATCACCTCTTCATCTAAACAGCCCGGATACTATCATCCAGGGGCGAGAAGGTCTGAGAAGAAACTTCTCCACGTGGCTCAAACATCCAATCATGATTGGAAAAAGAGATTCTTCTTTATATCTGGGGTGTGGGAGTGCTCCACCGAGGCGTCCCCTTCTGCCGATGGTCCGAGGGTCCTTAACAAATGGTCTAATCCCTCAATGAAAGCTAGGTCAGACCCCGGACTTAGCCTTGAGGAAAGGGATATTGTTGAGTACCTGAGGGGACGAGGGAGAGGGGGTGAGATCCCAAAGTTCGAAGATTTGATGACCCCTCGGTACCTCAAAGAAGCTGGTCTGAGGGTCGGCCCTCTGACGGAACTATGTGAGTTATACATCACGTTTTTCATTCTTTACTTTTTTGAAGTGTTTCCTATTTATCTCTGTATTTTTCTGATGCATGGTACCCTTTTCAGGTCGTCCTGTAGGTGTGTCAGATTACCTCTGGGAAATGACTGCTCCAAGCCTACTCGCTGGTTTGTCAAAGAAGAAGGGGAAGGAGCCTCAGCAAGCTCCAAAGAAGACGAGGGCCTCAGGGCCGACGGTTGTTGAGCCGACAGCCGATAGCCACAAAAGGAAGGATCCTGAGGCTCCAGTTGAGCATCGTCCTGACCCTAAGACAAGGGCTAGGGTCGAGGCCTCTGAGGGGGCAACCTCTTCGTCGAGCATGGGGGCCTTCTGGTCTCAAAATCTGTCCCATTTGAGGGCCGACCCCTCGTCGCTGATCATAAACTTGAGGGCAGCCAAGGCCTCGATGTTCTCTGCACCGTCGGCCTCTGACTTCGAGTTCTTGGCAAAGATGCCCCCTGCCAAAGTGTACGACTATGGTCTGCACTCCCTTGCTCAGGTATTGGTCTTGACCTTTTAATATTATTCTTACTAACTGTTACCTCGACCCATCTTGATGTTTGTTCATTTTTTCTTGCAGTCTATTTGTGCCTTGACCTCAGCCACCAAGTGGATGGCCGAGAATCAACAAAAGTTTCACGAAGCTGAGAGGGCCATTCAACAAGAGGCCGACCTACGGACAGAGCTGGACACTGCGAGGGCCGAGCTGGAGAGTACAAGGACTGAGCACGCTAGAGTCCTTGATGAGCTGACGAGGCAGCATGATGCCGATCTGTAGGCTAAGGACTTGTTGATCAAGGACAAGGACTTTTTGATCAAGGACAAGGACGAGGCCTTAACCAATATGGAGGCCAAGCACAAGACTGACCTTGAAGCAGCTGTCCAGAAAGCCGAGGCTGATGCTGTTGAGGCTTACAAGGTCTCTGACGAATTCCAAGGCTTCGGCCTTGAATATCTTGAGAGGGGAATTAGGACGGCCTGTCGGTGGGTCATCCTAAAGTTTGCCGACACAGTATCATCCATCCGCCCTTCTCTTGAGGTGATTCAGCTGGATGATCCCTTGATTGCTGAAGCCCTGTCGCAAGTGGAGTCCCAAGTTCATGTTGAGGGGGTCGGCACGTCTGAGGATCGGCCAGTCATGATTGCTGAAGAGACCCCATTGGTTGATGTTGAGGCTCTGCCTTCTGATATCGCCCCTTAGGGTGGCCGTCTGTAGCCCATACCCTCATTTTTGTATTTTTGTTTAATGGCCTTGTAAAACACTTGATATTTTATGTTTTATTAATGCCATTGTCTCTTCCCTTCCATAATTGTTGTCTTCCATATTTAATTCTATTATGGCTTGCTCATTGTTGATGCTACTAACCCTTCCTTCGTCTTTTTTGAGGACCACTGTGGGGTCGTCCCCTCATGTGGCCTCATTATAGCCGAGGGTTCAAGTAACCAAATTAATGATTTTTAAATAAAGTCTACCCTCGTCTTTCTTGAGGACAGTGGTGGGGTCATCCCCTCCACTGGTCCCCATTATAGCCGAGGGATTCACTTACCAATTTAATGGATTTTAATGTCTTCCCTCGTCTTTTTTGAGGACAGTGGTGGGGTCGTCCCCTCCACTGGTCCCCATTATAGCCGAGGGATCGACTTTCCAATTTAATGGATTTTAAAGTCTTCCCTCGTCTTTTTTGAGGACAGTGGTGGGGTCGTCCCCTCCACTGGTCCCCATTATAGCCGAGGGATCAACTTTCCAATTTAAAGGATTTTAAAGTCTTCCCTCGTCTTTTTTGAGGACAGTGGTGGGGTCGTCCCCTCCACTGGTCCCCATTATAGCCGAGGGATCAACTTACCAATTTAATGGATTTTAAACTCTTCCCTCTTCTTTTTTGAGGACAGTGGTGGGGTCGTCCCCTCCACTGGTCCCCATTATAGCCGAGGGATCAACTTTCCAAATTAATGGATTTTAATGTCTTCCCTCATCTTTTTTTAGGACAATGGTGGGGTCGTCCCCTCCACTGGTCCCCATTATAGCCGAGGGATCAACTTTCCAATTTAATGGATTTTAATGTCTTCCCTCGTCTTTTTTTAGGACAATGGTGGGGTCGTCCCCTCCACTGGTCCCCATTATAGCCGAGGGATCAACTTTCCAAATTAATGGATTTCTGTAGATGTTTCCATGCATGCTAGGATTGATAACTATAGGGTGAGGAGAATCATGTTTCTCATTAATTTTCCAAAGTGTCCCGTTGGAGCAACTCCTATTACAACTATGGTCTATCAAGACCTTACAACACTACTGGTAGTATTTCTTCAAATGATCTGCGTTCCAGGGGTTGGAAAAAGGTTCCCCTTCTAGGTTTTCTAGTCTATATGTCCCAGGGACAACTTCATCGATGACCCTGTAGGGCCCGTGCCAATTAGGATGGAGTTTGTTGGGCTTTTGCCAAGTCTTCTTGAGAACCAAGTCTCCTACTGCGATAGGTCTCTGTTTTACCCTCTGATTGTAAAACCTTGCGGTCCTCTGCTGGTAGGAAGCCTGCCTTATCTCAGCATCCTCCCTTCTTTCCTCAATCAAGTCCAGGTCAAGTCTCCTCTCTTCCGTATTTGCCTGGGGGTCGTACATTTGGACCCTATGAGTGGGAAACTCGACTTCGGTGGGGATGACTGCTTCTAATCCATAAGCTAACATGAATGGGATCTTCCCAGTAGAGGTCCTTACTGTCGTCCTGTACGCCCACAACACTGCACATAACTCCTCGACCCATCTTCCTTTTGCCTCCTCAAGCCTCTTCTTAATCCCATCTAGGATTGTCCTGTTCGTAACTTCGGTTTGTCCATTGGCCTGAGGTCGGCCTGGGGTGGAGAAAAATTGTTTGATACTTACCCTCTCACAGTACTTCTGCAGAGAGGCATTCTTGAACTGGGTCCCATTATCCGAGATGAGGGTGTTGGGTAGACCATATCTGCATATCACATTCTTCCAGATGAACTGGAAGGTCTTCTGCTCTGTGATCGTGACCATTGGTTCGGCCTCTACCCACTTTGAAAAGTAGTCAATTGCTACGATGAGGAACCGATAGTTATTGACTGCCCTCGGTAAGGGTCCTACCAGGTCAATCACCCACACTGCAAACGGCCATGGGGATGTAATGGAGGTAAGGGGCTGATGAGGTTGGTGAGGGATGGTAGCAAATCTTTGACATTTATCACACTTTTTAACATATGCGGCAGCATCTTTCCCCAAGGTCGGCCACCAATAGCCTTGGGTGATCACCCTCTTTGCCAAGGATCTACCCCCAATGTGGCTTGAGCACGACCCTTCATGCACATCTTGCAAAATAGAAGGGACTTCTGAGGGATGCACACACCTAAGTAAGGGGAGCAGAAACCCCTTTTTGTACAGCGTGTCTCCGATGACAGTGAACTTTGCAGCCCTGTATCTCAGCTTCTCCCTCTCTTGGCTTGCTTCTGGCGTCTCTCCCCCTTTAATGTATCTGATCAGAGGATCCATCCATGAAGGTTCTTGAGAAACATTCATGCAAATGCCAAGTGTTCCCTCGTCATCTTCGATAGTTGGTCGAAGCAAGATTTCTACCGGGACTGTCCTCCTTATGTCTGTCCTAGTAGCTGAGGCCAACCTTGCAAGGGCGTCAGCACGGCCATTGTCGAGCCTAGGTATCCTCTTGAATTTCACTTCTTTAAAGTTTTTCAGCAATGACCTCACCTTCTCAAGATACCTAGCCATCCTCTCGTCTTTGGCCTCATAGGCTCCTAGTATCTGATTCACCACCAGCCTTGAATCACTGTGAACCAAAATTTGGCCGACACTAAGAGATTTGGCCAAGGAAAGGCCAGCTATCAAGTCCTCATACTCAGCCTCATTGTTGGAGGCTTTGAAATTGAACCTCAGGGCGTACTCGATGTGTGTGCCGTCGGGTGCTGATACTATCAATTCAGCTCCGCTCCCGCTTTCGCAAGAGGACCCGTCGACGAAGAGACTCCACACAGCATGTTCCTCTGAGAAATTTCCCTCGATGAGTGACCCTTGTCTAAAAAGGTATCTTCCCTCTTCATTTTCAGCCACCTTTCTTCTAGCGGTGCTTGTCTCAGCCTTATCTGCAGGAGGGTCGGTGGGCCTACCTTGCTGGGTATCTGTCTGGCTTAGACCCTCACCCTCGGCCATGTCACTCTCCCAAGTAAATTCAGCCACGAAATCTGCCAATGCCTGCCCCTTAATGGCTGTCTTAGGATGATACACAATATCGAACTCCCCTAGCTCTATAGCCCAGGTCATTAGCCTTCCTGATTTTTCAGGCTTGTGTAGGACCTGCCTAAGAGGAGAGTCAGTAAGGATGACCATAGTATGGGACTGGAAGTACGGTTTCATCTTCCTTGAGGCATGGATCAAGGCGTAGGCCAACTTTTCCATCCTCGGGTATCTTTTCTCTGTCCCCTGGAGTGTCTTGCTGTTAAAATATACAGGCTTATGTATACCGTCCTCGTTTCTCATAATGACTGCGCTGATGGCAGACTCTGAGACGGCGAGGTACACATAAAGTCGTTCACCCTGCACGGGTCGTGACAGCAACAAAGGAGACCCTAAGTATGATTTTAGCTCCTTGAAAGCCTCATCACACTCTTCGTTCCATTCAAAGGCCTTCCTGAGGATCTTGAAGAATGGTAGACACCTGTCTGTGGCCCTTGACATAAATATGTTCAAGGCAGCCACTCTCCCTGTGAGCCTCTGAACGTCTTTAAGGGATTTGGGGGTCTTCATCTCAATAAGGGCCTTTATCTTTTCAGGATTGGCCTCGATGCCTCTTTGATTGACAATGAACCCCAAGAACTTCCCCGCTCTGACCCCGAAGACACACTTGGCCGGATTAAGCTTCATCTGGTACTTATCCATCGTATTAAAGGTCCTCTCCAGGTCTGCCACATGATCCTCTGCTTTCAAACTATTGGTCAACATGTCATCCACGTAGACCTCCATAGACTTCCCAATTTGGTCTTCGAACATTTTATTTATGAGGCGCTGGTACGTTGCCCCCGTGTTTTTTAGACCGAAGGGCATGACCCTATAGCAGTATGTACCCTTGTCAGTGATGAAGGCAGTCCTCTCCGAGTCTTCAGGGTTCATGAAGATCTGGTTGTACCCTGAGTAGGCATCCATAAAACTCATGAGCTCGTGGCCTGCAGTAGCGTCTACTATCTGGTCAATGTGGGGGAGAGGGAAGCTGTCTTTGGGGCAGTGCTTGTTGAGGTCTGTGAAGTCCACACACATCCACCACTTCCCGTTGGCCTTTGGGACAATGACTGCGTTGGACAGCCACTCGGGGTATATGACCTCTCTGATAAATTTAGCGTCCTCTAACTTTTTAACCTCATCCCTGATGACCTCGTACTTCTCTCTAGAGTAAATCCTCCTCTTCTGCTTTACCCGCTTCACTCCCTCTACCACATTGAGCTTGTGGCACATGATTTCAGGGTCGATCCCCGGCATATCTACATGACTCCACGTGAAGACGCTTCGCCTTCTCCTCAGCAGTTTAATGAGGTCTTCCTTGATGTTGGGCTTTAGAGACTTTCCCACTTGGACGGTTTTTTCCATGTCATCCTCATCGAGGATGATGGATTCTACCTCTTCCGGAGCCTCTCCTTTTTTCAGCTTCGTTTCATCTCTGGGGTCTAAGGTATCAATATTGTAAGTGGTTGTAATCCTCTTGTGTGCCTCCCTTTCTTCAGCAGAGTTGTAATAACACTCTCGCACCGTCTTCTGGTCTCCCTGAACTTCCCCTACCCCGTAAGGGGTAGGAAATTTGATCATCTGGTGGACCGTAGATGGCACGGCTTCAAACCCCTTGAGGGCCAAACGCCCCAGTATGATGTTATAGGCGGAGAACACCTGCTCGTCCATCACAAAGAAACTGACCTTCTTGGTGAGCCATCTCGGCCACTCGTCCCCCATCCTCACATCGGCCTCATATACCCCAAGGGGATGAACCTTTTCCCCACTGAACCCAATCAACGGATGATGGTAGGGGACAAGTCTAGCATGGCTGAGACCGAAGGCTTTGAAGCATGGCCAAAACATCACATCTGCAGAGCTACCCCCATCTACCAAGATCCTCAGCACCTCGCATCCGTGCACCCTAGTAGTGATGACGAGAGGGTCATCATGTGGGGCTAAGAGGCCTTTGAAGTCCATCTTTGAAAACCCTACTATCAGTGTGTCCATATCCACCTTCTTCCTCTTTTCTGACTTGACCTCCAGGGAGGTTGCGTGTACCGTCTTCGTCACTGCCTTTGCTTCAGCCACATGGGCCTTCCTGTCGGTGACCTCAGACCCTCCTCCTGCAAGTCCCCCGGAGATCATTCCCACTCCGAGCGAGATCATATTAAGTCTCTTGACAGGGCCGTGGTCATCTCTCACCGGGAGGTCAGGGTCGTCCTCATCATCAGAAGGGTCGTCCCCTATTTTTTGAGGACCTTCTCGGCATGCATCGCCTCGCTTCTTTCTGGGGTCGTCCCCTCGGACCCTCTTGAAAGCACCTTTGTCCACGTACTTTCTGAGCTTCCCTTCCTTCAGCATCTTTTCAATTTCGTCTTTCAGAGCAAAGCATTTATCCGTTACGTGGCCGTGGTCTTGATGAAATTCACACCACAGGTTCTTATTCCAATTGCCGGGGGCTGCCCTCAGCTTCTCAGGCCACTTCAGCGTCCGATCACTCTTTATCTCATTGAGGATCTGTTCACAGCTGACTGTCAGAGGGGTGTACCCCGTGAACTTGTCATCCATGAACCTCTTCTTCCCCTCTTTATTCTTCTTTGGGTGTTTACTCCCACTTGCACCTCCTCTTTCGTCCTCATATTTTGCAGCCATCGCCTCTTCGGCGTTCATCACCTTTCCTGCTGTCGACAACAGCTCGGCCATCGTCCTCGGAGGGTCTTCAGCAAGCTTCTATAACAGCTTCCCCTTTTGGAGTCCTCCAATCAGGGCTGTCATAGCTATGCTCTCCTCATAGTCTTCCACCTCCAGCTTCTCCTTATTGAATCTGGCTATATAGTCCCTCAGACGCTCACTCTTACCCTACTTGACATAGAGCAGGTGGGTGGTCTTCTTCTGTGGCCTCACCCCGAAGCAGAAATTATGGATGAACAGGTCGGCCATCTGCTTAAAGTTTTCGATGGAATTTTTTGGAAGAGACGTGTACCAGACATGCGCAGCCCCTGTCAAGGTACCAGAGAAGGCACGACACCTCATCTCATCTGAGATAGAGTATATGTCTGCCGCCGACTGATACATCTCCACATGGTGGACTGTGTTGGTACTCCCGTCATACCTTGGGGTGACCATAGGTGGCTTGAATTTTGATGGCGTGGGGAAGTTGACTATCTTTGCCACAAAGGGTGAGCCTATGGTATATCCCCTCTGAAGAGGGTCTCGGCTCTTCAATATATCACCAATCTTATCCTCTAGCTGCTGGATTGAGTCATTCCAGGGCCTCACAGGGTCGGCCTGGCCGATGTTATCCCCTGCCGCCTCTCCGAGGTGGACGGAGGGTTCTGCTGCAGCAGGCCTGTGTCGGTTGTTTACTTCCCTTTGGCCATCCTCTCGTCCTCGGGGTCGGCCATCTGCTGCCTCCATCCTGGATCTCGCAGCGCTTCTTGGTCTGGACAACTGTTCCCGCAGGTCATTTACTGGGCCTAGCCTCTCAAAGGCCGACCCTCTGCTCAAGCGATCAAAAGTAGAGCCTCTCGGGCGATCATCACGGTTTGGTCTCACGCCCTTTCCTCTACTATCCTGGAGAGGTCGCACAGTGTTGTTGGAGACCTCATACGGTTCCCAGCATTCAATTGGGGCTTCCTCTCCCTCCAGATCGTCATACCTGTCCTCAGGGCAAGGGTTTCCTTGCCTCTCCAGGCGTAAACGCCGGGGGTCAGCAACATCCCTACGCCGCTGAGGGGGTGGTAGGTCTTTGCGTGGTGCCTGGGGTGGTCCCCTGGCCTCATGCTGCCCTGGAGCTGCTGTCAGAGTAATCATCTCAGGTGAAACCCCTAGTGCTCTCAGTATGTTCTGGCTTAGAGCTGTGAACTGCTCCTACATCATCTGCTGGCTTGCTGCCAGAGACTTTAGGGTTGCCGCCACATCAGCCATCTCAGACTGGGGTGACGGCTGACTGGAACTGGGTCTCCCCCCCTCATCCGGCGGGGGAAGTGGTGGTAGTGGCATCTCAGGTGCCATGTGCTTGAGCTATGAAAAGTTGAACTGAAGAAAATACTAGAGAGCTTGAGAACCTTCGTGGGTCTCTTTCAATGGAAAAACACCTCCTCTCAGGGGGAGTGTTGGTTCACCACCAGAGTTCCCAGTGAGGTCAAGCTGTACAAAGGAAGAGATGTCTTCTCGTTTCCCACAGACGGTGCCAAACTGATGATGCTGAGATTTAGCACCACCGGATAAGTGATAATGAGCTCAAACAGTAGCAGCCATGGCTGCCATAGAGATGTATGAGTGTATAAGTATGTAAGTGTAAAGAAGGGGATGAGTATAAGAGGAAATAAGACAATGATGTATAGTGGTTCAGCCAATTTGGCCTACATCCACTGTGAGTGTGTGATCCACTAAGTATGGGCACTAATGGCCTTGGATACAATGAACATAACCCTCTCTCTCTCTACTGTGTGTGTACAAGCAGAGTTTTAGCTAGGGCTACTATTCATGGATCGATCCCCTGTAGGGTTGTAGATGACAAGTATATATAGGTCTTGGGGGGTGTAGTGTACCCCCCAAGTATGCATGGTGCATGTGAATGATGATCTAGACAATCTCCTGTTGACACCTGTAGATGCCAAATGATGACATAATATTCCCTCACGTGAGGGGGTGATTCGGTTGTAACGGTCTTACATGTGTCATATGAGCCTGACGCGCACTGTTCCACACGTGTCCCAAACCACGTGCTGTCATGATGTCACCCTCGGCCTATGAGACGAGGTCGAGGGTAAAGTTTCTTCCGGTAGGGAGTCTGGCTTGATTCTGGCCTCGTACTGTCGTACCATAGTAGGGTCGTTCAGAGCCTGGGGAAGGGTCGTACCCTCGTAGGGTTGTCCGGAGCCTGGGGAAGGGTCGGCCCCTCGTAGGGTCGTCCAGAGCCTGGTGGAGGGTCGGCCCCTCGTAGGGTCGTCTGGACCTGGTGGTGGCCAGCTGGGGCCTGGTGAAGGGTAGGCCCCTCGTAGGGTCATCCGTATAGGAGGTAATCCTCATCCAGGCTGAGGGTATAAACGGGTATATCAATGGTTATTACAAATAAAGGGTACTAAATGCAATATTCATGACTAATCACATTCCCTAACGTACACATTGCTAGTCTGTAGCAATAAAGACGAATGAAAATCAGCAAGCGAGATAGGCGAACCAATATATATATATATATATGTATATATATATATATATATATATATATATATATATATATATATATATATATATATATACTAGGATATGCCCATGCCTGAAGGCTCGCTGAAAATTTTCGAAGTACATAATCTCGAAGTGGTAAAAATTTTGAAAGTACGTAATTGCGATTTTTTTTTATTACAATCTCTCTATCGAAACAAACAATTGACATTTTAAAATTTTACCAAACATATATTTGATATTTACATATTTGTATTCACTTAGTTCATCCAACAAAGTTTTTCTCAACTTTGTGGCTATTTCTTCCTATAAATGGATACTTAGATTATTTGGAAATAAGGCCATTTTCAGCCAAAACACCATTTTTAATAAACATAAATAATAAGCGATACATAGAGCACATTAAAAATGGAGAGATCGTGGTTAGTGATCGAGTAGGCTGTTCAATAATCAGCAATACATAAACATAAATAGTTAGCAGTACTCTTCTTGAGACTTAATAAAAAAGCGGATCCTATGTCTAGGCAAAAATAAGAAATTAACAATACAACACCAGATTAACCCATTAAATCTAAGCACACGCACATACATGTATTATAAAAAATCAAAGAGTTAACTCTCTTAACAGTTGAGGTTTGTTAGAAACCCAATCAAGACATAGGTGTGTTAGAAACCCAATTAAGACATAGGTGCAGTTTATTTTCAAGGGTAGCCACCTAGTGGCCCCTTTGTTAGCTTGACTACATATCCAAGTAAAGCACAACTGATATTGTTCTTTGAAATCCCATATTTCACGGACAAAAGCTTCAACATCCCAAGGCATGCCATAAAATTTCAAAGCAAATGAAAGTATTAATTGTTTATGAGCAAGACCACTCCTTTCTATAACAATGTGGAGTTGAGAACTGGACGATGAGTGTGACCCCTTTATATTTTCAACTTTGGAAAGTAAGGGGTTCACCGTTACATAGTACTTTTAACAATGATTAGAAGTCATCCTTATAGATATGTTCCTCCAAAATCTGTGAGGCTCTAGGAGAAAAGAGTGGCAACAAATTTAGGTCATACATCAAAAGAACAATACCCATAACAAATTTGAGTTGTCAAAGAACAATACACATCTTATTGTATGAGTTACCAAAAAAACGTATGAGTTTCACAAAACAAAATCACAATCCAACCACTAAAACAAAAAATACAGATCTAAATAGTATGGGACAAAACTTTGTTTTTCCACAAATTCCACTTGTAATTCTACTTATTTTTTTATTTCTTTCGCACAAATCACTAAGATCTTATTTGACGTTCCAGTGTCAGAGCCTTAACTGAAATTAGTAATTTACAATCACCTCTCTCCCAGTAGGCTTAATCAGCCTCTGCAGATCACAAAGCAGGCAAACTAAAGCATTGCCCCCAAACCAAATTTCACGCCACCCATGTGTCTAAAAGCTTGAGAACAAATTTGCTCCAGATAATACAACAAAGCTTCTACAACAGTCTCGGGCTCGGGCTGACCACTTTGACCCAATACAGAAGATATACTTATCACAACATTTTTATAAGTTTTGAGCACAAAACTTGCAAAAACAAAAACAAATAAGTTAATGTCAACATTTCCCACAACTTTCAATGAAATTTTAAATTAAAATTAATATAACTTCAAATATATAATAGTCAAATAACAGGTAGCGGCGGTGATGAAAAACAAACCTCGAAAGCTCTGGATTGTGAAGTTCGGTCGAAAGCTCTGGATTGTGAAGTTCGGTCGAAAGCTCTGGATTGTGATGGTCGGTCGACGGTCAAAATAGCAGGTTGTAGACTGATACCAATTCAATCAAACTCATTTTTTTTATTTCAACTGATATCAGGTCGGTCGACGATCAAAATAGCAGGTTGTAGGCTCTAGAATTTCTGTAGAGGTTCAACTAATATCAGTTCGAGTCGTACACCAAAGCAAAAATTGATATCAGTTCGAGTATATACCTGTAATATACATAACAAAAAACTAAAATAAGTATAAGAATCTAATAAATCAATTACATAAGCTTCACATTATATATCTCAAACATAATTAGAAATTTAGTATCTAAAATTATATTAGACAACTATATAAGCTTCACATTATATATCTCAAACATAATTGTTAATCAATCATCATAGTTAGAAAGGCATTTACCCTTACCCTTACCCTTACACCAGAAGATGACCCCAGGAAGGATGAAATGAGGAAGCTACGGGAGAAGAAGGAAGAGATTGACGGCTAACACATAAGCAGGTGTGGCGAATTCTCAAGGCAGCATGTTAATCACTGTTTCCAGAAGTTACAACATCTCCAAAACATAATAACTTAATTTCCAAAACATAATAACTTAATTTCCAAAACTTAACTCAACGTAACCTGATATTCACACCTAAAAACTTAATTTCCAAAACATAAATACCTTAATTTCCAAAACATAATAACTTAATTTCCAAAACTTAACTCAACTAAAAACAATCAGCTCATATTTTTCCCCAAAATAAAAAGGTGATCTTAGCAATTGAAATTAAAAAAAATACAATACGCACTTCAGATACTAATAGCAGCAGGCCTACTAATGCCATCAGGCAAAGTCGAAGCCAGCGTTGTTCTCTTTAAGGGGAGGGTAGTGTCCCATTGTCGAATATTAATAACCATAACAATGGGAAAAATAGTATTAAGAAATTTATAAAATGTCAGTTGTCAAGAGAGTAAATTACCTCCACCATAATGAGATCCCCATTTGCTCGATCTCCTTCAGCCTAACACAATTCATCGAGATTAAAGAATATAAGAAAATAATTTTTACAAAGGAAACTAATATGTTTGAAAACATAGATTTTTTTGGATTTGGGTATAAAATGTGAAATCCCTGTTATCATATTACAATATCAGAGATCCATACATTAAAACAAATAGTTTTGATATCATAATTTCAATACTTGTTACAATCAGAGATCCATATATCAAAACAAATAGTTGACAGATCTGATATGATGTGTTGGTTAAAAAACTCTCAAATCCGTAAAAAATCTCAGATCAGTAAAAAAATCCCAGATCCATAAAAATCTCAAATCAGTAGAGACAAACAGTTGTACACGATATGATGTGTTGAACCAAAAATCACAGCTTTTGAAGCAAAAATACATCATCACAGCTCTTGATTTGAGCCAAAAATCAAGACCTTGATTTGAACCAAAAGCGATCTTAATTTTTTGAACGATCAGTCAATTT
Source organism: Sambucus nigra (assembly GCA_949130495.1). NCBI lineage: Eukaryota > Viridiplantae > Streptophyta > Magnoliopsida > Dipsacales > Adoxaceae > Sambucus > Sambucus nigra. Next base: position 476,058,726 of record OX422213.1, read on the forward strand.
TTTGAACTCGGTTGATTCAAGTTTATTTGAACCAAAAAATTAAGATCATTCAAAAGTTGTGATGTTGATTCAATATCATTCAAAGAAATCAATCTCAGTCAGTTTTTGAAGCAAAAAATCAGCTCATGAATCAACATTATGAGGTAAAAATGATCCAAAACCCCTACATCCAAAAAACACTCCGTTTTTACCCAAATTAGCACCCAAAAAATTACAACATAGTTACAGAGCAAAGCTAAAAATGTAGAGAGAGAGAGAGAGAGAGGATACCTAATGGCGAGAAGCGTGGTTCTACAACATAGGGGGAAGAGAGTGTGTAGCGATTGACCTCAATTTTAATGGCAGATCCAACCCATTAAAATCGTTGTTGAAATCGCTTTGTTGAAAACCGGCGGTGGCCTGAGTGTTGGTAGTGGTGGTGTCTCCGTTGAAAAATGAAAATATTAGATGATGAATCCAAAGAAAAAAAATAGACGATCAATAGGTTTTGGTTTATAAGATTAGAGAGAGAGAGAGAGATGAAGCGTCTACTTCAATTTTCAAAAGGGTGGAAAGGGAAAGGAAGGGATTTAGCTGAGCATATGAGGTTTGTGGTGAGAGTGTATCGTGGGTATGTTTACAAATATACCCCTCAATTTGAATTTTGAAAAAGGGGAACAAATAAATTATAGTGTATGAAAAGAGAGGGAATCCAAAAATTTCAAGGATAAAATAGGGAGTGCAAGAAAAAATAATATAGATGACATCATCAAGAAAACTTATGACATACATAAGTTTGCTACTTTATTATATAGATATATACACACACACACATATATATAAAGTCTCTTGTAAGGACTCCTTATGGTGCAGACTTCGGTACATACCATTTTTTTAAAATAATAAAAAAATGAATTTTTAATGAAACTTCATGGATATTATTTCCATGGTTAGAAGATCATATCAAATTTTTTTCATTAAAAATTGAATAAAAAAAAACCGTTGAGATGAAAAAAAATGGTATAAATATTCATTTTTTACCGTTGAAATGGTGGGTCGGCGCAAGTCACTTTATTGATTGAATTTGTTGATGAAACTTCATGGATATGATCTTCTCACTGTCGGTATCATACCTATGAAGTTTCATAAAAAAATTCAATCAAAAAGTGGGTGAGACGATCACCAACATTTCAACAGACGAAAATGAATATTTGTACCCTTTTTTTACATATCACCTCATCTCAATGTTATTTTATTGAATTTTTTGATGAAAAAAAATTGGAGATGATCTTCTCACCGTGGAGATCATATCCATAAAGTTTCATGAAAAATTCATTTTTTTTACTATTTTACAAAAAATGATATGTACTTGGGTCTACACCATAAGGAGTCCTTACATGAGTCTCTCTCTCTCTCTCTCTCTATATATATATATATAGAAAGGATCTCATGCATAGCTAATTTGCATACCCTTCGTACGGACCATTTTTTTAAAATAGTACAAAAAATAATTTTGGACTGATTTTTTTATGGGTTTTAAACATTTCAGTAAGATCATAAAAAAATCTTCTAAAAAAATCGGTTTGAATTGTTTTTCTAGTTTAAAAAAATCGGTCGAACTTTGTCAGTTTTTAACAACTTAAAAACTGACAAAGTTTGACCGATTTTTTTAAAATGGCAAAAAAATTCATTTTGAGTTGAATTTTTTTAATGGTCCTCCGAAAATGTTTAAAAACCATAAAAAAATTAGCTCATTTTTTTTTACTATTTTATCAAAAATGGTTCGCGCCAGCAATATGCAAAGTGGGGTATGCATGAGAATCGCTCTCTCTCTCTCTCTCTCTCTGTGAGAGAGAGAGAGAGAGAGAGAGAGAGAGAAAGAGAGAGAGATAATAAAGGAGGAGGGACTTTTAGTCTTTCCCAACTGATGGTTCAGATCGAAAGTTGAGAGTTTAGTCTTTATCAACTGATGGCTCAGATTAAATCTTATCAAATTGAATCTAATGGTTTCATATTCTGCCACGGATGAGACACACTTTTGGGGATAATATCATAATTTAATTTCAGAATCTCTTTCATCTGATTTGATAGTTGTGAGTGGTCGATATGTGTGGCTCGAGATGTATTGGGAAGTGGATTTTACACTCATTTTGTATCATCGCTCAGTCTCTCTCTCACTCTCTCATATTGCGATGCAACACCATGGCCGTATGTATGTTCCGCTCTGTCTCTCTCTCTTTCATATTGAGTTCGGTTTACTATTCTTTTACACTCATTTTACTCTTTTATTTTTTAGGCAACCAACTAGATCTGTTTCAAAAGACAGGTGCGGGACGGAAGGTTTGTACCTTTCTCTATCTTAAATCCGTTTCCATGTAAGGAGAAGATGAGCATGATATGATATTGGGTTTTCTTTTTTGTACAGGTTATCCACTAGTGTTCCTCATGATATTGGGTTTTCTCTTAAGTGCACCACCGGTCTCTCTCTCTCTCTCCATGTTTCATCTCTCTCAAGATCTAAGAATCCCATGGACTCACCATCTCATTCCGGCGAAACTCCGGCTTCCCAATCCTAACTACTGCCTCAAGTGGAACCAACTGGAACCACCAGAGAAGACTCATTAATGGCTTAGACCGTTTATTAAACAGCGGGCTTAGTTTCAACGAAGGAAGGGCGGGATAGTATGATGACGCCGATGAAGAGGAAGGGAGATTCATATCTTCTCTCTCTCAAACTCACGGCTGAAATACGAGGGCCCTGTTTTAAAATGGTATGATGTTTTTCTTTAATTTCAGATCTATGTTTCATAATGGGTCTCTCTCAAACCCAGATTTTCTTGGCCATTGCGGGCAACGGTGGGGTGGGTTGCGGATCAAGAGAGATTTAAAATCGATCTGAACAGTGTTTATTTAAGACGAAGTGGGACAATGAGGTTAATTGTAACGACTTTTGTTGAGGTTGTGTTTGGCTTCTTTTTAGGAGCATCATTTTCAACACTTTCATTAACTAGCGTATGTCCAGCTCCTTTTGGTTATCTTTATTTTCATGTATTATTTGGTAAAAAGAGTAAAAAAAAAACTGCAATGTTTTTCCATGCTTGAACTTTACAGATGAATCTGTCGTCAAGTCTTTTTTCTTCCCTATCTCACAAATCTCATCAGCAGGTTATATCACACTAACAAATCAAAATGGCTTTTATTTATCATTTGTTTTATGTAACTTATTTTTGGATTATGTATTTTTCTTATGCATTGTGAATTAGATTTTCTTGGCTCCATTACACTGGAAGTTGAATAGGTGTATGGAAAATTTAAGTTTTGAATTTTTTCTTCTTCTTCAGCTGTATGATTTGGGTTTTTATTTCATAGTCCTCTCTGTTTTCACTAAGTCTGCTTTCACTAATTTATTTCTTTTTCCGCATGTCTTAACACTGACGCAACTAAGATAGGAAGTAAAGTCTAGCCTTTAATTTGGTCTGCTTCATACCAAATGGTAATATGATCCTACTGGTTGTGCATTTAATAACGCCTAATTATGAATAGTAATTTTTTCATTTATTTATTTATATTTTTTATCCTATTTTCTACAATTTTTTGTACTCATTTGTGAAAAATTGCAAGCAAGAATTAAATTATTTTTTTTTAAATTTATTTTTCGTCATTTTTAAGCCATCTGAGTTTATTAATACATTTCTTTTTTCCTTTTTATGATTGGGTAATTTATTTTTGCTGCTCGACTTTTTTCCAAGAGCCTCACAAATATTTTGGAGGAGAAGTGGATCTGTAATCACTGTGGAAAGTTATATATAATAGTGAACCCATCTCATATGAAAAGACAGATGAGGCACACTCATCGTCCTGTCCTTGACTACTGATAGTAGTGGGACTACAGATTTACAAGGGAATGCATTTTAAAAGATCTTGAAGAGATAGTACAGATTTGCAAGGAACAATTCAATATATGAACCAAAAAAATATGCGTTGTCTCATTCTCTTCGGATTCACAATAATGAAGCAATTTTTCAGACCTGTCAAAGACGCGAGAGTTTTCCAACACAATATAAAATGACGGGAGGTGATTGTATTACACCCCAACACCGTACCAGCCCTGATAAAGTTGTTCATGACTTTCTCAAATCTACTATACCCAACTACCAAGTCATTACCCTCTCAAAGTCCCTGTACGAAAACATCTTAGTTTTAATATAGTTTAAACATGACCGGATTAGTTTAAGTATTGTTTAAATATAACAATATGATGATTAAATGCTTGCAGGAGTTCTCAACCCCATATTTGTTTTTATATTTGTATCATTTTTCTTGGGGTGTAGTTCCGAAGGCTTGCTAACAGATTTATTATTTAATACAAATTTTCTAACATTGAAATTTATGTGTTGTTAACCCCGCAATCTAATACTTGATCCTTATTTAAATTTCAAAGTTAATATGTTTTAATACATTTTTCAAAGTTAATATTTTTTATTATGTTTTTTATGACATTCTGCTTTTATTTTGTTCAACAGTATTAACAAAATAAAATCAGAATGTCATGAAAAACGCAATAAAATATATTAACTTTGAAAAATGTAATAGCACATGTAAGATTATACTATGCCTATAAATTAAACAATTTGTTTAAATGGTACTAAACCTGAAAAGTAAGCTTGGTAATTTAAATGGCCACTAGATAAGTTTATGTGTGAGCTTGGTAATTAAAATGGCATACAACTCAAGTAAGCTTGGTAATTGAAATTAAGACATATTTTTAATTGTATAAAACTTATTTAATATTTAGGAAATATATATGACTTGGTTCACTTTGACAACTAAAGTAAGCTTTGTAATTGAAATGGTTACATATTTCAATACTTGATAAAATTGACCTTTTTATTTAATTTTTTGAATCATATCTTAGTATATGTATTAAAGGTTATAAATTACTCTGCTAATATGTTAGGGTCTTATCAAATTATTTAGAAGAATAAATTTTTAAATAAAATTTATTTACCTCCGAGTTTAAAAATATTATTAGCCCTCATTGAGTTTAATTGGTATAAATGGATTTTAATAATTATTTCGTATCGAACAAAGTTTTGGCATTGATTTTGCAGGTTAGACATTTCCTTTATATCCCTTAAAGTTTGAAAGAGTGACACGCCTATGTTATCGGATCACAAGGGCAACTCACAATGTCAGTAAAGTTTATAAAATTTGGTTTAGTAAAGTTTGAAATGTTATAATAATAAAAACTAATTGCAAATCTAAACTAGATGTTCCTATGATGAAAATGCACCATATTAAAATTAAAACCATGTCGCAAGTGTACCATGGGATGATCAACAATAATTATATTTTCACAATTAGAGACACGAGACCAAATTTATCACGGGAACAAATTTATCGTCATGCCATCGGCAGGACTTCAAAATATCACGGGAACAAATTTATCGTCGTGCCATCGGCACGGGTACGCCCTAGGTTTGATGCACAATTTTTTACGAGTTTAAATCAGATAATAAACAATTATGATCAACTTAAAGAAGCCCCAATTTGTATTTCAGTCAGCTTCTCAATTGTGCATTGAAGTTATGATTTGAACTTTAAAATTACTCTTGACATTACGTATTTAGTTTTTTAAGCATTTTTTTGGTTATTGTTTTTTTTCCAATCACGTTATAATTACACATGTTTAATTGAGTTTTTACTGGTTCTCATTACGTATTATAATGTTGTATGTATGTTGTTACAAATTTATACGATTGTTTCCCTTACGTGTTTGATAAAATACAAATGATAATTTACGTTTTAAATTATTTACAACAATAATTCTATTCTCCATTGGTATATGAACAAATTTACGGGTACAAAATATCACGAAAACCAATTTATCGTCGTGTCATCAACACGGGTACACCCTAATCACAAATGAATAATACCATACAAGGGAGTGAGTGTTTTATAACCACATAATCGAGAGCAAATTTATTACTGTGCCATCAACACGGGTATGAGTGTGAGAAAATCACAAATATTCGGGACCAAATTTATCATCGTGCCATCGGCACGGGTACACCCTAGTATGTATGTATATATATATATATATATATATATATATATATATATATATATATATATATAGGGAATACGATTGCATATACCATATGCAATAGTCGTTAAACCTCTAGGTTACCATAGTAGATGAGTTTTGTCTCGTGAGGATTATCGTGGATAAAACCCACAAACATCAAGTCTCCTCAAAGGTATGCCCAATCATTCAAAAAGGAAAGCTCAATAATAATGAAAAATATTTCAACAAGTTATTTGGCATTAACATTAATAGAATAACTTCATAGAATTGAAATCTTAAAATTGGGAGGAAAAACAAGCATGTGAAAATATCAATTTAGTAAAACTTTTATAAACCGGATAAACATTAAAGCATCGCATTATATTATAAGAGAAAGACTTATAATGCTCATATTTCGTTACACATCTACATTATCATGTACATTATCAAGAGCTTCAAGTGTAGATAAGTTAGTGACTGAAAGAAAAAATCGAAGATCGAAGGGTTGAGATTGTCACTACAATCATATGGAGAAAGTGTGTGTGAGGTTGATTTTGTGTAATCAATTTATTCTGGGGTACTTTAAAGTGATTGAAAACATAAACTATTTTTCCAAAATGTTTTTAAAATATTTTTATAAAAATTTGCAAAGTCGTTAGAATGAAATTGGATATCATTTGAACGAGTACCTAGTTCTTGTTAGAACATCTTAGAACAGGATAATTTTTGGCAAATGTTAGTTGTTATGGAATTTCATTAGAAAGTTCGTTTGATGGGTGTTCGAAAGAGATGGGTTACTTCATTTGAACAAGATGTACCTCGTCTGAATGAAAGGGAGACATTTTATTATTTACCTGATTCCAAATGCAATCTTTTATGTCTCTTGGAGATTTTTCTCCCTATATATAGAGATAGGATCTTGCAATTTTTATCAAGCCTTTTAGATATCATTTTGTGATCAAACTCTTTTGTTTTTCAATTCCAAAACCCTTGGATGATTTGGGATCACTTTATAGAATCCTGCAGAACACATCTCTTGTTCTAAACCTTGTGAAGTTAATTATTCACTGCTAAAGATAGGAAAAAAGTTTCTTGAGGTTGATCGGTGGACACCAAGGCAATGGGATCTTGATATGTGGGGAATTATTGGATCTGCATCGCTTTCTTTCAACCATTTGAGTAAGGAAGACATAATTGTAATTCGTAATGGAGTCTAAGTCGATAAGTCTGTCCGTGTTATTTTGTAATACCTAGTTGTAACAATGCTGAAAATGATTTTACTCGAAATGGGTTTTTTCCTCATATGTTGTCTTATGGCTTATGGTTTGTTTTGATTCGATTTAGATTCATGTATCTTGTATGTTTAGGTTCACGTAATTAATCAAGATAAAATTGGCCTTAATTGAATTTGGATTTTGTGTGTGACCTAATCTATAATTGACACATATAACCGGACCACCCTACGAAACCCGTTTTCTCAAATTGGTATTACAAATTGTTTTTATAAGTGATTTAAATGAGTCCTGGTGGTTATGTGGATAATTCATATGAAAGTGCTCCTTTATTTGATGGCTCAAATTATGCCTATTGGAAATCTCGAATGAGACCATCTTTAAAATAAATTGATGAGTGTGTTTGTCTTGTTGTTGAAAGGGGGTGAACTCCTCCTATTTTGAATAATGTAAATGTCATTAGTAATTTGGGTTGAAGATGATTTTAGACTGAGTAACTGTAACTATCGAGGTTTAAATCCTATATTTGATGCGGTCTCTCTCGATGAATTTTATCGTATTATGATGCGTACCATGTCTAAAAAAGCTTGTGATACCCTCGAGCACACACACGAGGATACTAATGCTGTCAAAGATTCTAAGATTCAAAACCTCACCATATAATTTGAAATTATTAGCATGCTTGAAAATGAAAATTTTGATGAATTCTATGGTCGTTTGTCTGATATTATGAAATCTAGTTTTAATTTGGGTGAGCAAATTCTAGAAACAAGAGTTGTTAAGAAAATTTTGAGATCACTCTCGTCACGTTTTAGTGCGAAAGTCACCATCCTTAATTCGTTTGGAATTATAGACATGATTAGGACAAAAGATCTTGTAGGTGATCTTCAGACTTATGAAATAGACATATTTTCCAAAATCCAAAAGAAACAAGAAAAAGAAATAGATTTAAAAGCTAAATCTAAAGAGAAAGAGGTTTTTAACTCCGATTTCGAAATTGATCATAATGATCTTGTCCTGTTTGCTAAAAAATTCAAAATTTTTGTCAAATTAAAAAAATGAAAATTCTTCCAAATCGAAAAATAAATATTTTTTAGATTTTTTTTTTTCAAAACAAGTAAGATTGTTTTTTAGAATGATCAACAGAGAACTAGAGGTGAATACCCTAAGAAAGTTGTATTAAAGAGATGTTATGAGTGTGAGGGAAAAGTTCAAAAAGCCCATGAGTGTGCCACTAGGTTTAATAGACATGGCAAAGACAAAGCTGCATAAAATGCCACTAAAAACAATAGTGATGTTGAGTCGGTGGATTATGAGGATGAATCACCACATGAACCTAATTTTTGCACATTATTGGCTAGTCACGTTAACACTATTAGTACGTCTCATGCCGATGTGGACATTTCTAAACGTTATAGCCTCGACAATGTGTCAAACTATTTTAAAGAGTGAAAAGGTAATGATTTGAGTGAGGGAGAGCATGGTATCCAATATGTATACTCCGAACTTTACACTGAGTCATAAAAAACTAAAAAATAAAATAAAAATTTGACTCTTAGGTTGTTGGATTTAGAGAATGAGTTGAAAGTTTTGAGAGAGAGTGAGGCCTCAGTGAGACAAGTCAAGAAGTTTAGATTTTCTTTGAGTGAGAAACTTGTTTCGATGGGTAGGTAAAAGACCAATTTGACCAACAAAGTGGCTAGTCTTACGAGAGATCTTCAAGCATCATTAGAGGCTCGTGAAAAAAATTTAAATTCCATATTTCCCAACTCAAGAAAGATCTCAAACGTGTCGAGAGGTCAAGGTAATTTTAGAGGACACATCTAATAAGGTTGTAAATATGTTTTTAGTCCCGCATTATGTTTTAATAAGAGGCGTGGCATAGGTTATGAGGGTCATCCACTTCTCATACCGCACCTGAACCAGTTTTTAAGTTTGTGTTAGATACTTATGAGCCTCGACTTAACCCACCAAGGGAAACTTTCCTTAGGCATTTTAACCAAGATCGACTCAAAATAATATATGTTTATACCCATTGAAAACAAATAGTTCACCTTGGGGATTTTTGTTTCAAGCTAGGAAGATTCTCTCACACACATGCTCTCATACACTTCCATAGAGACCTTCCTAGTCTTCGAGAGCAAGTTGAGTTTCTTGTCCTGACTTCTCAATGTTTAATGGAGTAATTTCAAAGGATGTCTATGCCTTTTGGGAACACCTCCATCAGAAATGATTGAGGTCAGGACTTATTTCTAGTTTAGCGTGTTTTTCATAATTGCTATCATTTATCCCTACAACTAGATTGTATTTTTATGTGTATATCTTGAAATATCCAAAAAGATTTTCATTTATATTAGAATTTTTTTTCAAAATTTTTAAAAAGATTTTATTTTTGATAAAAGTTTTCAAAAAATCAAAAAAGATATTTGTATTTTGTTTTACACCATATATGGATGCACGTTTAAGATATTCGAATCGAAAGTTCATTCCATTCATTCACGTGGCTTAACTATACATGATCAATATGATTCCTTCAAAGATTATGACAGTTTATGCTTAAAATGTGATATTTTGAGGGTGTTGTAAGTTGAAGATCAATGTGTTTTCATAATAAAATTCCTTTAAAAATATTAAATATTTTGTCGTTGTTAATTTGAGAAGCATTGAAATTCGTGAGAGTTTTATGAGTTGAGCCAATTTCACTTTGTTCAATTTTTTTACAAAAGGTTGAATTTAGTTCTTTCTTTAACATTATAACTTTAACTTCATGCACCATTGCAACGTATTCCTATATTGACTTTCTTATGCATTGAGTTCACAAAACTTTATTCCATATCCATGATTGAGATATTTTTATGCTACTCCATAGTGTGAATGTTTGTATTTCTACTTATATGTATATTTATATACTAAAAAGTTTTAAAACTAGTTTGTTGGTTAGTTTCATTGCCTATGTTTAGTTTTATATTCTTTGTGGTGATATTTCATAATTGGACTCTCACGATGATAACTTCGCAGTTTTAGCCTCTAAACCTTTGTTTATTACAGATAGAAATGGGGGAGAACATATTAAGGGGGAGTTTTGTATTTTCCTTAAACTCCATGCATTACGACATTTTCTTTAGACTCCATGCATTACGGTATTTTCTTTATTTTATGCGTGTAGGTCTTTTTCTGCAATGATGATATCACTAACTACACGATGAAGATTTTTGGCATAGACAATTTTACAAGTGTCTTTTACTTTTCGAGTTTGGGAGAAACATTAGTGGAACTTTTCTTAGTGGTTATTATTTTGGTTTTGAATTTTGTTCGCAATAGCCAAAGGGGGAGATTGTATGAGAAAGATTTATAATGCTCATTATGTTTTAAAGTTTGACATGCTTACTTTTACATCTACATCATCATATACATTCTCAAGAACTTCAAGTTAAGACAAGTTAGTGATCAAAAGAAACAATCGAAGATCTAAGAGTTGAGATCGTCGCTACAATCATATGGAGAAAGTATATATGAGGTTTATTTTGTGTAATCAATTTATTCAGGGGTATTTTAAAAGTGTTTGAAAACATAAAATATTTTTCCAATTTTTTTTTGAAAAAGTTGCAAAGTCGTTAGAAAGATATTGGATGTCGTTCGAATGAGTACACGGTTCTTTTTAGAACAACTTCGAACGAGATGGATTTTGGCAAACGTTGGCCGCTATGGAATCTCATTGAAAATTTCATTTAATGGATGTTCAAAGGATATAAGGTACTTCGTTCGAACAAGATGTACCTTGTTAGAATAAGCAGATGAAATTTTGTTTTTAACCTGATTTTAAATACGATCTTTCAATTTTATCTCTTGCAAAATTTTCTCCCTATACAGAGATATGAGCTTGAAATTTCTATCAAGCCTTTTAAACATATTTTTGTAATTAAACTATATTTTTTTCATATCCCAACCTATTGGATGATTTGAGATCACTTTATCAAACCCGAAAGAACATATCTCTTGTTCTAAACCTTGTGAAGTTAATTCTTCACTACCGAAGATAGGAAAAGAGTTTCCTGAGGCTGATCGGTGGATACCGAGTCAAGTACAGATTATTAAGTGCGAAATTACTAGATTTGCATTATTTTCTATCAACAACGAGGAAGGAAGACATAAGTGAAATTCTCAGTGGATTCTAAGTGTGTAGGTTTGGGTTAAGGTTATGAAAGGAAGGGAATATTTACAGATTCAGAGGTATTCGAGGGAGAAAACTCGGGATAATGGAAAATTGCGGGCCATTTCAAAATTGGACCATAATTTATATAAAAGCAATGGATATAACATTGGAGAGTGACAAGTATTATTGAACACTGTGTACATCAATGAAATTTCTCTCTTTCTTTTATTATTTTTGTCTTCTTTTTCTTTTGTTTATTTTCTTTTTCTTTTATTTCTCACCTTTTATTTTATTTTTCTTCTCACTCTCACATGCTTAATTGCAACCACATAACAAGAACCTCATTCAATCCCAAATATCATTCAAAACAAAGGTATGAAGGTTGTATATATGGTTTAAAAACTCCAATGTGTAGTTATTTATGGAATTTTGATTTTAAAACGAAAGGATATATTTAGGCTAAAAAGGTTGACCAGGGGAGAAATATTGGTTGGGGTCAAGGTCAATATGGGTAAAATAACAAAGAGTGCCTATGATCCTTTTCGAAATCTTACAGGATTATCGAGTCAAAACAGCATTAAAAATCATTCTCAAGTAACATATTTCAAAATGAACTTAATTAATGAATGTTCAATGAAAGAATAGGGAGATTACCGACGACTTTAACGTTTTTAAGAAGGAAAGTGTAGTGTATAAACACTCAAATATGAAGAAAAATGCAACACTCACTTGGTGTAAGTATATACAATTGAAACAAAATATTACCGAGTTATAAAGGCCTTCAACCAAATCAATTAAACATGAAAAATACATATGCTCATGGGTTCAAAGTTTAATTCATAAAGTTTTTCATTATATAAATGATTTGAGGAATAACGTCTCATAAATTCTAAAATGGAGAACATGAATCATTGAATTATCTATTAGATCGGGTATTTATTCAAAATTATCATAAAAATTAATGGAAAAATGTCCAACAAAGGAGAAAAAAGAAAGAAAATATTTTTGAATATTTTCATTTTTTACATCTAAAGCATTCTTGGGAAGAACATATAATAAAATCAAAGAAACTACCAATGAATTGGAAGAATATCCCACATCGCAACTTAAACTTTGTAGTGTCGTCAATACGAATCAATGACCAAGTTAAAGAGAGGAAGAGAATGATATTACCCAAATTGAGCGGTCTTCAGATAGCACAAGTCCAAAGATTCTATAAAACTTGTTATCACAAAAAATAACAAAAAAGAATACTAAAACTTTAACTAATTACACTAGGAAATAAGTAAAAAGAAAAATAAAACAAAGTACTATGTACAACCTACAATTTTAACTTCTAACTAACTATACATACATTAGAAGTTAAAATTTTTGAGGGTCCACCCAAAAACTGATTTGACTTTGAGGGATAATCAGTGTAACCTCTTTTGAGTGCATGCATTGCAGAAAATAATAATTCCATTTGAAAAATAGAAGGCATGGTTTGGGCCAAAAAAATGAACTATTGTCGATTAAAAGTTTTTAGCAAAATATCAGGTGTTTAAATAAAACGGGTGAGAAATACACATGGGATCCAACAAAACTGAATTTCCTCCCTAAAGTTTTTCAGTTGTAATGGAAGGTGGCGCACATGGAGGGATGATTGCCTTCATAAAAATAAACTCAAGGAAATAATACTCATCAGTGAAAAGGTTGAACTTTTAAAAGTTTTGAACCGATTCATGGGATACTTGTAACTGTTCGATAATGGAAAATGAAAAAGGAAACGAAATAAATTCAATATCGAGAGATGACTCATCGTTGCTCAAATATTGAATTTAAATGGAGATACGATCATTCTCAATGAAATTTTCTGCTTTGTTTACCAAAGAACAAATTATTTCATTGCAAATGGATACTACATCCATTTCATCCTCTCTTAAATTATCTATTATGCCTTGGGCCAAGAGAAGAATGGTTTGTTCTAAAGTAGGCATCAATTCCTCATTTGGTTTAAAACACTCCTCAACTTCAAAAGTCTAGGAAGAAAAATCATCGTTGGATTCAAATAATGCATCAAAATCTTTTTCCCAACAATAATTTTCTTCTCGATAATGGTTTCAACGCTTTTCATTCTCAAGAATGCAAATTCCCTCACGCAAAGTCATAGTGGAGGTGCATATTCTTGAAAATAAAAAGTTTGAAAACTATCCTCGAAAGTAATTTCAAAGTCATTATCATAAGAATTTTAAAAGTTATTGCAATAATAGTTTGGAGAACTATTGTCTCAATAAGTTTAAACTTTATTATTTTAAGACTTTGATGTCCCTAAATCGTAATGATCATTCCTTAAATTACCATAATCCATTACTTGACTTTTGTAATACTCACCCAAAGTGATTTTGTAACTTTCATTATTCTCTTTATGCAAGTATTCACCAAAAGTCATAAGATATGCTACCTGAAGCTCAAGATAACAAAATCTACAAAGTGGTGCACGATCGAGAATTAAAGCATTTCTTGGAACTCAAATGAGCCTACAAAATAAATTAATAAAAAGAATAAAAATATAAAGAAAATATTAAAAAATATGAAATCAATTACAATTTAAAGAAAAAGATAATCACACCATTTGATAGGCATGCAAGAGCCTAGAGTCATGTGTGCTAATAAGCTAGTTGTTGTTTTCGGCTCCTACGACTAATACAAAAACCTACTCTTCAACTATACTTTTATGGGAGTATGGCGTCTAGTCTAGGTATCGAATCCATTGGGAATGAGTGTAGGAGGGTAATTTAGATTATATATAGAGGCGTAACCCCTATTGAGTATGGTAATGACAAGTTAATTGTCCAAAGCTTTGGATTAATGATAGAACACATAAACATGAACCCAATGCAGATAGACTCAGCTTAAACTCACGAAGCTCCCGTGTCTAACTCAGGAAATAGTAATGAACTTTAGAAGTAACCCAACTAGAGGGAGAGAGAATTAAGCACCCTAGATACACCTTGGTAGGCAGGTAAAACCACACCAAATACCCTCAGGAATCTCTGTCGAATATTGAAAGCTTTATAATAAATGACAATGGTGGGTGAGTAAACTCTCTGGTTTGCAATAACTCTCTCTGGTGTGTATTATCTCTCACAATAACAACTTCCGAACTCTCCAAAAGTCCTCTCCTTCCTCAAAGGTGGTTAGGGTCCTTAAATAGCCCCCCACACCACCCCCGAGGCAACTCAGTCATTAAAACTATGAAAGACATCCTTCATACTTTATGTCACAACACTAAAATACCTCATGCACTAGCTGTCTCCACGTCATAAACATTAAATGCCAAGACATGCCTTTTTGCCTAACCACCGTGTGTTAGGGGACTGTTGTCGCAAAGGTGGCTTACCAACTGCCTGACAGCCCCAAATACCACGGTGGTTTACTCAAGTGCATGTCTGACATTGTTTAGATGTCTAGTGACATCACCCATAGTAGATGTGACATTAAGTAGAGGGCTGTTTGGTCCATAACTCAATGCCCGATGGAACTCCAAGCTGCTCCGCTTGAGGTTCCACGGTCAGGGTCCTTCGGTGTTTTACCAGGTGTATCTAAGATGGTCAGGACAAGCCCCAACGGTGCCTTACTTCTCAATCCTCCAAACCAAGTCCTTCTAAAGTTCCCACGGTGAGGTCATTCGATAGAGCATGACAGCTCTCCCAGGCCCTGCCAAGCCTGGTCTCTCATAAGTACCGTTTGACTTCACACTAAAACTCTTTATTATTCTCGTTACATCATTACAACCGTTATAGCTTACAGTAAATGTAACCAAAGATACAATATGATTAACACAACAAGCTGAAGTATGAGTTACCACGCTAAGCTGCCACGCTTGAGCTGCCACGCTAAGCGGCCTCGCTAGGCTGCCATGCTAAGCTGCCACGCTTGAGTTGCCATGCTAAGCTGCCACGCTTAAGTTGCCTCGCTAAGCTGCCACGCTTGAGTTGCCTCTATTGCGTTAATCCTCAAACACTGTTGCTAATTAGGGAATTATCCCTAATCTCAGGATTACCTTCAAGCCCCCTCTACATTTGCCCCCTCGTGTAGGGATTGGTTGTGGGGACAAGAAATGCATGCACAAAAACTTCTCAAACCGATGGACCTTTCTTTATTGTGAAAAGATTCATGCCTTTTTCCTTTATGCAGAACTGTTGGGTCATCTTCTTCGTTGGGGCTTTATTAGATAAGTCTGACAAGAAATTTTGTTGGCGCCAAAACTCAAGCTTGTATCGGAAGGCAACGATTAGTGTTCCCCAGACGTCGCTTCATTAATGATGTGGCGCAGTCCTCTCAACTGTCAAAGAACTTCCCAAGGTGCCACGTGTTCATTGGAAATGATTGTAGGCGGCCTTGCACGTGTGATGGCGGGAGACTGAAATGACAACCCCAAAATTTTCAAACAGCCATATTCAAAACACTTTGAACCTTCTCCTTTGTTTTTTTCTTACTCTGTTACTATCTTCTTCAGACTGGCATTTCTTTTTTAGACTTGTGATCGTGTTTCTCCATTCTCGCTCTCAATCCCTTTTTTCTCGAACCTTTCTCTGTTACGGTGTCATTATTTGCCATGGCATCTTCAAGAAACCCCACCGTGTCTGCCACCAGTGTTACGTCTGCCACCACCACTGCTGCCTCCACCCTGGGTGCTGCCCGCCAGGAACAGCTGAGGTTTTATTGTCGCTCTCCCATTTTTGGGGAGGGTGATGACTTTGCTGTTGCTTGTAAGACTGTCTGTTTTTCTTCTAAGTTTGACGCCCTACTGTTGGGTGATGAGGACGAAGAATTGTCTAAGTGAGTCTTTCTTCCCCCAGAAGGAAATCTCAGATTTCGCTTGGAGCGAGGGGACTTTCCATGGTCCCACATTGATTTCGAAGCACCCGGGGGATCCCCCGCCCACTTTGCTGCCAGGAACTCCCACATGCAGAGTTCCTATGCTGATATCCTCACCAAGATTGGGCTGCAACGGGCTAAATGGTTTGGTGAGTTCACTCTCTCAAAGAACAATGCTGCCCTTCCTATCTCGGTCTCTCGATGGAACGTGGATACTCATACGTTCATCGCTGTGTGGGGTGAGTTCACCATCACTCTGGAGGACGTGTGCGAGCTTTTGGGCCTCGATGCAGCAGGTCATGAGCCCTAAATCGATGAGGTTCTTGATGCCCAAGAGACTGCCGATCGTTTGGAGTTGGATCGTATATGCCGAGCTGCATTGGCTCATCCAATAAAGATACTTTTTCTCCCTTGATTAGTTATTTCTTCAAGGGTTCTGGTGAAGGCAGTTCTTCAGCAGATGCTCCTGGTCAAGGTACACCGTTGGAACTTCCCGCCTACATTCTTGTGATTCTTTCCCGTTTCCTTTTGACGGGCAAACCCAATGACCAGCCCCGAAGGGACCTTATCAACCTGTTCCTTCGCTTGGCTCGAGGCATAAAACTCCCACTGGATGCAATTGCCTTGGGATCCCTCTACACCTGGCTGGATAGGAATTTATTTGACATGGAACGCTCTCTTGGCTGTTATAACTTGGCCAATTTTGCCAACAGCGTTCTTTTGACCAGCTTTCTTTACTTTCGCTTTCCTTCCATAACGGCCAAGACCAACAGTCCTCCTTCGGGGGAAATAATTCTGCCTCCACGGTCTTTCATTTATCACAAGAGACAAAGTCGAAAGGAGCTAATTTCTGTGATTGACCGTTTTGAGAACTTCGTCATGAGGCCTTATCAGAAGGAGGTCTTCTTTCACACTTGTGATTTTTTTCATCATGAAGCCAGAGTGATACAGGACCCTTCTCTTGATATTGAGGATCCCTTGCTTGCCGTGGTCCTTCTGTTTTCTTTAGGATATCTGCCCTCCTACACCGAGTGGGGATATACGAGTGAGCATTATAATCCCAACCGATGTAGTCGCCAGTTTGGGTTTGACCAGGGGCGCCACGTCCAGTGTTTCAATCGTCAAACCCCAAGGTCTCCTTTGGCGAGGCATGTTCCCTGTTTTCTTCGACCGCGGCGTGGGGGATATGTTCAACAATGGCTGGGCGTGTCACCATTACCAGTATTACTAGGCATGGGGATGTGTCCCCTTTGTTTGCCACCAAGTACTGGCCGAACCAACTAGCTGAAATTGCTGAGTTCGTTGAGGGAGATCCGGTGTATCCTCCCGTTTCTTCATTTTTTGCCCTGGAGTTGGGGCTAAAAGGAAACTCTGTACTTGGGATAGAATTCCCTCTGAGTTCAACCCCAAAGAACCTCCTACCGATTTCTCCCCATTTTGTCCCATGGTCCCAGTTGCAACGCCAAAACCCAGGACTGCTGCTGCTCCAAAGAAGGCTGCCCCCTCTACTGCAGTTACTACCAACGAGGGGACTTCTCAACCACCTGCCAAGAAGGCAAAAACGGCCAAGAGTGGGACATCAAAATCGAAATTGAAGTCCCAGAAGCCCCAAACTCCCATGGCAGCTCTTCCCATAGCCTCCATTCCACCTCCCATGCCTGCTGAGATGGCTGAGCATGTAAGGAGGGAGGCCCAAGAAGAAATAGACCGAATAAATGCCGAGTATCAACGACATGCAGTCGTTGTTCCTTCTTCCATTTCTTTCCCCATGGTGGTGGTTGATCCTGCAGAGCCAACGGCTAGGAGGAGAAAGAGCTCCAGGGTTCCTCAAGGGGTCAGTACTGGTGCAGCAGGATCGAGGAAGAAGACTCTGGGCACCAAGTCCCAGAAGAAACGAACTCTTGAGGTGCACCAAACCCCTGAGGTGCATTCCACTCCTGCCCCTTCTGTTGCTGTTACTCCTCCTTCTTCTCTTGTGGTCGTGTCTTCTCGTTCTCCTTCAGAATCGGAGGTATGTATGCCTGATTTAGTTATTATCTCCTTTTGCTTAAGGACGACTGTCTTTACTTATATATATATTTTTCTCTTTTTTTTTGACAACTGTGGTGCAGGGAGTTGAAATAGAAAGACCAGACCCCTCTAGTCCTCCCGTGAGCCCTTTTGTGGGGGGACGCTTCGGTGCATCTCGTACCGATGTGACTCCTCCCCGTTCCCCCATGACGGGGCTTACCTATTCTCGTCGTGCAGGGAGTCAACGTGCAAGGGAAGTCGTTGTGGGAGGTGATTCCTCGCCTGAAGTGGTAACACAACCCGAAATAACACAATCAGAGATAACACCCTCGGTCCCCTCTGATTTACAGGCCTCACCTGAGGTTCCTCTCCCCATTGTTCTTGTTGAGGAGAGTGAGCCCGAGGTATGATTTCCTCTATAATTTATTTATTGTAGTCTTTTCGGTCTCACTCTTTTCTTATTTGGCTTGCTGAATTATGATATGTTTTGGGTACCCCAGGTTGAAATATCCTCATTGTTGG
The DNA here is from genome assembly GCA_949130495.1 of Sambucus nigra. NCBI lineage: Eukaryota > Viridiplantae > Streptophyta > Magnoliopsida > Dipsacales > Adoxaceae > Sambucus > Sambucus nigra. Next base: position 476,077,549 of record OX422213.1, read on the forward strand.
CAAGCGTTCTTCTTCCGACGACGCTGATGAGACCCCTGACTGCCATTCTTCTCTTTAGCACCGTAACTGAGGTAAGTAACATACATAGATATTTCTTCATATTTTCTGTGCCCATTCTTCTTTTCTAACACTTGCCTTTGTGCCACAGTTTTCTCCTGATCTTGCACCAACTCCCGCAGTCAGGGCCTAGGTTGGTGCTTGTAGCCAACATAGTGGTGTGTTTACACCCCATCGTGTTGTGCCTTTGTTTGGGAGCTCAATGTCTTCGCTTGATGAACCCAGTATGCTGGCCCTGGTGCCCTATACAGGTGATAGAGTTTTGCGAAGCGTGGAGGCTTCTGCGTCCAGGGACCCCGTTATGGCTTCTGGGGTAATAATCTCGCCCCCAACGGTTCCTGTCCCTGCGGCTGCCACATATGCTCCCGCTGTGACTGAGGTATTTTTGTTAACTTTTGTTAAGATTTTCCATAATTTCCATCTTATGATTTTTCATAAATTTTTTCTTAAACTTCACCTTATAACTATGACTTAACAATGAAAACACTTGTTAAGTTTTTCCATAAACTCCACCTTATAACGGTGACTTAACAACGAAAACACTTGTTAAGTTTTTCCATAAACTCCACCTTATAACGGTGACTTAACAACGAAAAGACTTGATAAGATTTTTCATAAACTCCACCTTATAACGATGACTTAACAACGAAAATGCTTGTTAAGATTTTCCATAAACTCTACCTTATAACGGTGACTTAACAACGAAAACGCTTGTTAAGATTTTTCATAAACTCCACCTTATAACGGTGACTTAACAACGAAAATGCTTGTTAAGATTTTCCATAATCTCCATCTTATGATTTTTCATAAATTTTTTCTTAAACTTCACCTTATAACGATGACTTAACAATGAAAACACTTGTTAAGTTTTTCCATAAACTCCACCTTATAACGATGATTTAACAATGAAAACACTTGTTAAGTTTTTTCCATAAACTCCACCTTATAATGGTGACTTAACAACGAGAAGACTTGTTAAGATTTTTCATAAACTCCACCTTATAACGGTGACTTAACAACGAAAACTCTTGTTAAGATTTTCTTCATAAACTCCACCTTATAACGGTGACTTAACAATGAAAACGCTTGTTAAGATTTTCCATAAACTCCACCTTATAAAGGTGACTTAACAACAAAAACGCTTGTTAAGATTTTTCATAAACTCCACCTTATGATTTTTTTTTCATAAGTTCATCATGTGCGCTATCTCTTTTCAGGTTTCTCGGGAAAATTCTCCCCCAGTTCTTTCGCCTGTAGGCTCACCCTTCCGAGAACCTGATATTTTGAAAATTTCTGTTCATGATGATCAAGGTTCCACGACTGGTTCTGCAGCCGAGAGCGAGTCTGGGTGCGAACTGCCTCTTCCTGACCTGGCTCCTCACGCGTTCTGCCTAATGGTGCTTCGGCAGTCTCCTCAAATGCGTGTCAACCACCGCTTGATGATCGAACAACTGGTGAATCGCCACCCTGATACCTTCACATCAGATTGACTGCGCTTCAATATTCATGTGATGAGTCACGGACTTCAAGGCATGGCGATCGTTGTTGTTGAAATTGCCAGTACCCCTAATGCAAGTGTTACTAGATCCCTTCTTAACCAATTTCTGGGTTTTCTGAGGGAGTTGGGGCGTGATGGTTTCCGTTTTGACTGGCTTATAACGTATCTGAAGACTTTGAAGAACCAGCAACTGATCGGCCAGAGGGAAGTGTTACGAAAGCACCAGGAGGACCAGCAAGCTGAGGAAGCTAGGTTGGTCGCATTGGCACCCCTTTTGGAAGCAGTGGATCAAGAGGTAAAGGATGCCGAAGAAGATTTGTGTCTGGTTAAACTGAAGCGCGAGAGACTCCTCATCGAACGTACACAAGTGCAAACGAGACTGGAGGTTTCTATTAATGCCCAACGATCTTTCACAGTAGCTTCTTCGGGCCTTCTTGGAGATTTTTTCTCTTCCTCAGATTTATCGTTTCTTTTAGATTAGTTGCCTCTTGTATACAGATCCTCCACTTGCCTTTATTTATGTAATTATTGGGCGATAGTTCCCAAACAAATTTTGTAATACTCTATTGTTTATGAATGAAGAATATATACTTTTTAATCCCTTCGTGTGTTGTGATTGTTGTTGTATGCTATAGAGTTTTGTATTTCTGCAATTCCTCCATTATGCTAAAAAATGTCACCCAAAACTTGTATATTTATAACAATAGCTAGTCATAACATCAGTTCAAACTTGGTTGTTTACACATGATAAACCTTCAGCCACTTATTGTTAATCTTAAATGGTTTGCCTTCCTCTAACTTCAAAATTAAACATTAACCTGAGTCATGGGCTTCTTTCACAACGAAAGGTCCCTCCCAATTAGCTGCAAACTTTGGTAGAGGAAGCCCCCTGATGTGTTTCACTGCCTCTTTCAATACGAGGTCTCCCTTCATGAATTTCCTTGGTCTCACCAACTTATCATATTCCTTTGAAAGTTGCTTCGTATATATTTGGAAGTTCTACATTGAATTATCTCTGTGTTCATCCAACGTTTCCAACTGTACATGTCTACTTTGAGGAAGCATGCTACTTTGCAAAGCATAACGAGCAGAGGGAACTTCCAATTCTACTGGGAGGATTGCTTCGGCCCCATAAACAAGAGAGAACGGCATGTATCCCGTGGGTTTTCGCTTGGTCGTTCGATAGTCCCACAAGACAGCTGGTATCTTGTCATCCCACGCCCCTGGAAAGTCTTCCATCATTTTGGCCAATATGTTAACCAAGGTTTTGTTAGTTTCTTCGGCCTGACCATTTCCTTTTGGGTATGCCACCGTTGAAGTGTGATGAACAATGGAGTACTTATCCGTGAGCATTGTTACTTCGGAATTGACGAAGGGGGTCCCATTATTCGAAAGAATAACTTTTGGGATCCCAAAACGGCAAATGATGTATTCTCTGATGAAGTTGCTCACCACCCTAGCCGTTGCCCGTCTGAGTGGTATCGCCTTGGCCCATTTTGTGAAACATTCTGTTGCTACTAGTATCCATATCTTGCCTCTCGAAGAGGGGTGTATTTCCCCCACTAGGTCGAACGCCCAAGTATGAAATGGATAGGGTGTTGATAGAGAGTGCAAGTCTACCGATGAGGCATGGATCATATTCCCATGAAGTTGGCAAGATTTGCATTTTCGAACGAACTCTGCAGAGTCTTTCTCCATCGTTGGCCAATAATACCCCAATGTCATCAACTGATCATAAAGCTTGGATCCTCCTATATGTGCTGGATCGTGCGCTTATTTGAGGACCTCCACTGCTTCTTCCTTCGTGACACATCACAAGGGCCTGTTAAAGTACCCCTTTTGATAAAGCTGCCCCCTGGACGTAGAACCTTGGAGCCCTTCGCCTCAGACCCATTGCATCTATTTTCTCCGTTGGGATAACCCCCTCCTGAATGAAGTCGATGTAGGGCTGCCTCCAGTCCGTTTGAGCTTCAATGAAATGGCACTCATCTTCCTCAAAGAATAGATGACACTTATTGCACTTCCGTTGTAGCTCTACCGCATCTTGCTTCATTCTAGGCCAGAAATACCCCTCCCTTTGAATTCTCCTATATAGAGGTATCTCAGTCGTTTCACAGTGTTCCTTATGCATTTTCCTGAATATTTGCTCGGCCTCCTCTGGGCTGACGCATCTTGACAACCATCCTCCTATATTTCTAAAATAGAGATTTCCCTGGCATGTAAAATATTGGGCCAACTCTCTTAGCCCCATCGCCCCCTCACCAGACTCCAGTTGCTTCTTAATATCTCTTCTCCATCCCACCTCTTCCTCCATCGGTAGTATTGACTGTACTACCGAAGGAGCTGTTCTTCGTTGGATTACAACTGTAGTCTCATTGGTTTTCATTATCATCTTCTGGGCAATAGTGGCATAGGCGTCTGGATGGCGGTTCATCGTTCTGGGATGTCTCCTGATCTTGGTCCGATGGAACTGGTTGAGGAGCCTTTGAATGATTGTTCTATAGGGCGCCAGGCTCATGTGTTTCAACGCATATTCTCCGTTTACCTGCTGAATTACTAAGTTCGAGTCACCCTTAATGCAGAGTGAACGGATTCCCATCCGAAGAGCCTTTAGAAGCCCTAGTACCAATGCCTCGTATTCTGCCTTGTTATTAGAGCAAGGGAAATCTAGTTTGTAGGAAAGGCAAATCTCTTTCATCCCTTTTGAAATAACAACCCCTGCTCCTCCCTTATTTTTTGCCGAAGATCCATCGAACTGCATGTCCATTCCTCCTCAGTTGCATCCAGGTAATTGGCCTGCAAATCATCACCTGAAATGTCTTCCCTAGGCGGCTCGAAGGTTCCTGAAGGGAAGATGGCCAATAGGTCAGCATACGCCTGGCTTTTGATTGTGAGAGGGACCACACATTTTAAGTCATATTCAGAGAGAATAAGGAACCATCTAGCTTCCCTGCTAATCAATATAGTATTTACGAGCAAATACCTAATTGGGTCGCATCTAGTTACAATATGAATGGTCAAAGACAGCATATAATGCCTAAGTTTTTGTGCTAAAAAGACCAAGGCTAAATAATGCCTTTCTAAGCTACTATATCTAATTTCTGGCCCATGTATAATTCTGCTGAGGTAGTAAATCGATCGTTCTTGCCCGTCCACTTCTTGTGCTAGCAGAGCTCCAATGGACCTCATGGTGGAAGTAAGGTATAGCTGCAACGGAGCTCCTGCCTGGGGAGGAACCATGATTTGTGGTGATACGAGCAGCTTCTTCAACCCAACAAGGGACTTCTGGTGAACCTCTTCCCATCTGAATTTCTTGTTCCTTCGTAGCAGCTGCATCAGTGGGTGTGTTATTTCGGCCAATCCAGGCACAAATCTCCTAAGGTAGGAGACTTTACCGAGGAAACTTTTTAGCTCCTTTATCGTTCTTGGACATGGCATCTCCAAGATTACCCGCTGTTTATCCTGGTCCATCTGTACCCCTTGTCGATTAACCACGAAGCCTAAAAACTTACCACTTGTTACTTCAAAGACACACTTTAACGGGTTCATCCTCAACTTGTATCTCCTGTACCGAACAAACACCTTCCTTAAATCGTTCAAATGGGACTCTTCCTTCTTCGATTTGATGACCAAGTCGTCTACATAGAATTCCACAAATTTGTGGAAGAAGTCATGAAAAATGGCCATCATCGTTCTTTGGTACGTAGCTCCGGCGTTCTTGAGTCGAAACAGCATTACTTTGTACATGAAGTTGCCCAACGGAGTTCTGAATGCTGTTTTCTCTGCATCAGAGGGGTCCATCTTGATCTGGTTGTATCCCACATATCCATCCATGAAGCTATACATCTCATGACCAGCCATGGCATCTATCAAACTGTCGATGGAGGGTAGGGGAAACTCATCCTTGGGGCAAGCCCTATTCAAGTCTCTGAAGTCCACGCAGATCCTTATTTGGTTTTTGTCTTTCTTCCCCACTGGCACAATGCTGGATAGCCAGAGGGGATGTTGTATTGGATTGATAAATCCTGCTGCCAATAAGTGTTGGACCTCTTCTTAGTCTTTAAATCTAGTTCAGGCTTGTAAGTTCTTGTTGCCTGCTTCACCAGAATAGCTGAAGGCATCACGTTCAGCTTGTGGCAGCTCACTTCCTCATCCGGCCCTTCCATTTCAGTGTACTTCCATGCGAAGACATCTATAAACTCCCGAATCAGGTCAACCAAGGCTTCTTATTTCTCCTTAACAATATCTTTCGAGATAAAGATAGGCCTTGGATCTTCCCCTTCTCCTGCTAGGTTTAGCTGCTCCAACTCTTGTGCCTGGGGCCTTGGTTGGTCTGCCATGTAGTCTAGTTCTTCGGCGACATCTTCTACGAACTCTTGTATGTTGGAGTTGTCTATCACCATACACTGCCCCTGTTGATCTACTAAAAAACACTCATATATCGGGTCAACCTTATTGTTAGTCTTTTCGGCTGCCCGCTCACACCGTTATAAGCGGTACACCACTTTTCCCTCTTCAGTGATAATTTTCTTGCATTGCCTACTGGTAGCTGTTGCCACGGCCTTTCTCTTCCTCTCTCTGGCAGCCTGAGCGATTCTTTCCCCTGAAAAATGACTCAACACGCTTTGTCGTTGGACCTCATTCTCCACTGGGTCTGTTCTAGGCCTCATCTTGTCTTTGAGCTGGGGCGAGATGTTTTGGGGTTGAAGGACCGCCCGATATGTTTCCTCGATCCTCCCCCTTCTCCATCCTCATTTAAAGGTCCCATTCTTTCTCTAATCGAGGGGACCCATGCTCCCTCCATTCTCCTCGTTAGAACTCGCACGTCCTCTTCGAGCTCTGTATAAAAGGCTACATCCACCAAGTGTGCTTCTTCGATAGCGAAAGGCCTCTTAGTTTCCCTAATAGTCACTTCTGTCCCCTTGATATTCGCCTTAGCACATTGATGGTAAGTTGAGAGAACTAACCCTTGGTTGTGCATCCATACTCTCCCTATTAACAAATGATAGGAATTTTCGCTTTCTATTACATGGAACTTGATATGGGAACTCAGATTTCCCATCACTATCCCCACATTCACATACCCGATGGATTTGGAAGATTGATTATCGTAGCCCGAGATTACCAAGGGCATGGGAACCAACCTTTCCTTCGGAATATTAGCCGCGTGGAAGGAGTTGATTGGCATAATGTTGATGAAAGCACCCCCATCCATAAGAGTCCTTGCAAATCTAACCCCGTTAACACTAGCGGTTACATACAGAGGCCTATTATGGGGGAACCTTACAGCTCTATCCGCATCGCTGAAAGTTACCTCTGATAGAAACTTCTTTACCAGCCTAGCCACTATCGAGCTAGGTCGCACCACCAAAGAGATGTTTCTTGCGGATTTTAAGAATGCTGAAAATGTTCCCTCGCGTGTCTCATTGATTAGGTGGCAGATATACTCAGGAAGTAGTCCCTCAGTACAAATCTGCAGTAACCTGGCCTCCTTAGCTTCTTCCCTTACATCGAGGGACCTTTCCCTAAACCTTCGAATATAGTCCACTACCTCTTCTCCTGGCCTCTGCCTCTCCCTGCCAAGTTGGGTTAGGGTGAACTCATCTTCTGCCAAGAAGAAGTTTCAGACAAACAATACATGCATCTCTTCCCACGTAGAGACACTATTGGGGGGTAGATGAGAGTACCAAGTGTATGCTTTATCAGTCAGGGATTTCGAGAACTCCCTCAATCTAATCTTTTGGTCATTGCAGTGCGCTCCTAAATGTTCAACGAAATGCTTAATGTGTTCCTTCGGGTTCCCACCCTTCCCTGAGTATTTTTCAAAGGTAGGGAGAATATAGTCCTTCGGGTAGGGCTCGTCATTGTATTCCTGGGGGTAAGGTGTTCGGAAGTCGTCGTAGACCGACTCTACCTTGCCCACAGCCTGCGAGGAAGCCTGCATGTACCTCAGCATTTCCCTCTGCATCTCTTTTCTCATTTCTTCCACGGGCGAGGCCACTGGGGCCACCTGCAGTGGGGCAGAGGGTTGAGCGCTTGTTGCAACCGAAACGAACGTTACCGGTGGTGCCGTTGAACCTCCTGAGGTGCCCACTTCCGGGTTCACCCCAGAAGATACACCCCGCTGGGATCGTTCCTACAAAGCATGTCCCTAGTGGGACCGTTGGGGCTACTCCTGGTGTTACGAAAGTGTTAGCCTCTAACCCTCCCAGCATAGTTGAAGCCACCGGAGTTTGCAAGAACTCGTGAAACTTGTTCATGAGGAGGGCAATCTGAGCGGGTCCCGACCCCGTGATTGCGGGAGGTTGGGCCGCCCCTGGGATGCCTAACGTTGCTAGCACCAGAGGTACCTCTACTCGAGGAGCCCCATCTCTTAGGGTCTCTTGCTCTCTCGCAGCCTGTTCTTCATTGTGTTGAATGTCATCGAAATTGAGTTTTCGAGTAGCATTATCTTGCGCCATACTCCTTATCTAGAAGGATGCCTTCCCAGCAGAGTCGCCAAATGTAGGAGGGTACTTTAGATTATATATGGAGGCGTAACCCCTATTGAGTATGGTAATGACAAGTTAATTGGCCAAAGCTTTGGATTAATGATAGAACACATAAACATGAACCCAATGAAGATAGACTCAGCTTAAACTCACAAAGTTCTCGTGTCTAACTCAGGAAATAGTAATGAACTTTAGAAGTAACCTAGATAGAGGGAGAGAGAAGTAAGAACCCTAGATACACCTTGGTAGGCAGGTAAAACCACACCAAATACCCTCAGGAATCTCTGTCGAATATTGAAAGCTTTATAATAAATGACAATGGTGAGTGAGTAAACTCTCTGGTTTGCAATAAATCTCTCTGGTGTGTATTCTCTCTCACAATAACAACTTCTGAACTCTCCAAAAGTCCTCTCCTTCCTCAAAGGTGGTTGGGGTCCTTAAATAGTCCCCCACACCACCCCCGAGGCAACTCAGTCATTAAAACTATGAATGACATCCCTCATACTTTATGTCACAACACTAAAATACCTGATGCACTATCTGTCTCCACGTCATAAACATTAAATGCCAAGACATGCCTTTTTGCCTAACCACCGTGTGTCAGGGGACTGCTGTCGCAAAGGTGGCTTACCAACTGCCTGACAGTCCCAAATACCACGGTGGTTTACTCAAGTGCATGTCTGACATTGTTTAGATGGCTAGTGACATCACCCACAGTAGATGTGACATTAAGTAGAGGGTTGTTTGGTCCATAACTCAATGCTCGATGGAACTCCAAGCTTCTCCGCTTGAGGTTCCACGGTCAGGGTCCTTCGGTGTTTTTCCAGGTGTATCTAAGATGGTCAGGACAAGCCCCAATAGTGCCTTACTTCTCAATCCTCCAAACCAAGTCCCTCTAAAGTTCCCACGGTGAGGTCATTCGATAGAGCATGATAGCTCTCCCAGGCCCTGCCAAGCCAGGTCTCTCGCAAGTACCGTTTGACTTCACACTAAAACTCTTTATTATTCTCGTTACATCATCAAAACCGTTATAGCTTACAGTAAATGTAACCAAAGATACAATATGACTAACACAGCAAGCTTAAGTATGAGTTGCCACGCTTGAGTTGCCACGCTAAGCTTCCACGCTAAGTTGCCAAGCTTGAGCTGCCACGCTAAGCAGCCTCGCTAGGCTGACTCGCTAAGCTGCCCCGCTTGAGTTTCCACGCTAAGCTGCCACGCTTGAGTTGCCTTGCTAAGCTGCCACGCTTGAGTTGCCTCTATTGCGTTAATCCTCAAACACTGTTGCTAATTAGGGAATTATCCCTAATCTCAGGATTACCTTCAAGCCCCCTCTACAGAGTGCTACACTTTAATCAATTTTTTACTTCTAAATAAAAGTGTAGAAGATGATTGTTTTAATTATAAATTACAACTAGGCATGTATATAAACGAAGATAAAAAAATAAGAATAAAAACTTTAGATTGAAAATAATATCCCTCACTTCGGGTTAATTAGTATAAATGGTTACATGGGACAAAATGATTTTCATGACTAAATCTCATTTTGTCAATTAATCATACCTAGAGTTGGCACCCCATAAATTCTCATGAAATCTTACTTTGATTTTGGCATCAACAAATATCTTGGATATTACACACGTAAGGCTGTAAATACGGCTCATAGATGATTTACATTGTTAAATCTCCTAGGCGTAAAATCAAGAGCAATCTAACCCATTAAAAATAGCCTAATCCGTTACCAAAACAAGGTAACCAACTATCCAATGTGAGTTCAATCACCTCGACCTATTTTAATTTAGGTACAAAGCATGTTAAATGTCATGAATTAAAGGAAAGCAAGTCAACTAAGGAAGACAACTAAGTTAACAAAGCATTAAACAATAAGGGAAGCTTGAGTTAAATGGAGGAAGATAATGAATAGTATGCCTACAACACATATGGGATGGAACCCTTGTAGAGAGAAGGAGATGAGCTCCCAAACCCAAAATTAATCTAACCTGAACTAAAATCTGAAAATCCTCCTAAAATAAAAGCCTCCCTTGGTATTATACCCAAAAAATGAAAATACAAATAAAACAAAGAAAAATAACCTAAAAAATAGATACTTGCGGAAGTTTACTGTAGGAAAAATAATTTGGTCCTGATTCAAATAGATTTGGGCCTGGCACTAGTTTTTCTCATTTTAATCCAATTCTGACACATCGCATGAAAAAAAGAATAAAATCTTCATACCGACTCAGAACGATGCACAATAGGAAGACACGCGAAGATAATCCAATTCTCTACATGTTGATATTTTGAATACCTCCAAATTATGCATTATAAAATTACCAAACTACCCTTGAATTTGAAACACATGTCAAAATGTCCCAAAAATGCACATAACTTCCTCATTAGGGAACAGAATGATACACGGTCGACGACCACGTGAAGAAAATTTGATGATATACATGTTGGTACTTTTATACTAACCAATACATGGAATTTAAAAAGATCAAATTACCCTTGAATTTGTGTCTAATGAGGAAACTTTCTCAAAACGCATCCAACTTCACATTATGCACACTTTACACCTAGAAAAGCTAAATTATACCCCATAAAGCATATAAGAATGAACTCACACGAGGGGGATAAAATGCACAAGAATAAATGGTACTATATATTCATGACTAATCAATGCTCCCATATGAAATATCCGTATGTACTAGGCCTGTTCCCGATTCTAGACGTATTTAAAAGAAATAATCCTTACCCAAACTGGAAAACATAAGATCCTAGTCATGGTAGTCGGTGTAAGTGTTATACATATGGATGCTACTCAAAGCTAAAAAATAAGAATTATAAGACCACATGTCTAAATTAACAAAGTAAAGTAGTACCCCTACCCGTTGGGTATCCACATATAAATAAATCTAGGTGATAACATTTGTATATCTCATAATCGTGTAAATACACTACTAATAAATAATGATAACTCATCGTTGTCAAAGTAAAACACATGCACATGAGCCTTAAAAATAACCATAACCATCACCTGGTACTACTCCTATAAACTTGTTGCCCCTTTGGCATTTACTAGATAAGTGGCCTCATTCTCCACAAGTGTAACAGTTTTACTCTAACAAAAAAATCCAAATGGTTTTCCTACTGATGGCCCTACTAACGGCCGACCTTAATCTTATTGGTCGTTGCCCCATTGGACATAATGCCCTTGTATCAAATGGATATACTAATGCTACTTATATGATACTGGAACCTATTAGGGTTTTTCCCTTGTTATGGTTCCTTCTACTGGTGAGGACCTCCCCAACTCGGGGACCTAATCCGTCCCCAATCTTATTAATATGAGGAACTCTGTCCTTTAGATACTTATAATGATTTGATCAATATAGAAGAATAACATCCACCATCTACACATTAATGGTGAAGTAAGGTCCTCCAATAATACCAAATGAACCCTTATGCAACCAAATTTTCTAACACAATATGTCTTCACGACTAATTACAGATGATGCAGAAGTCTGTCTTCATTTCTGTATCAATCTCTCCCTGTGAAGAAAGAGAAAGATAGTTGAATTCCACCTCATACTGACTAGCACACGATCTCCCTGGCGAGGTGTTAAATATATATCAACCTGCTTATTCTAATACTGGGTGGTCGATCCTCTACTAAAATAAAATAGAAATTTCAGCATGGTTCATTCTCAGCATCACTGTCGTAATCACAATATGATATAAATAATATGAATAAAACTATATAACTGAAAATGAATGAATAATCCTAATGCATCAATAGATAAAAAGAGTGAATCATATAAACCACATGTCACCAAATAAAACATCCACAATCACTGAATAAATGAACGGAGTACTGAAATATAAATGTCTGACAATAATATAAAAGCCTATCCATTTATGGGAAACATGCCCAAAACTGAAACTAAAATGACAGATCGCATCTAAATAAAATAGAATTAGGCATCTAAATAAAGATGTAGCGTTTACATCTACTTAATGACAAAAATGAATTTATCCCTGCGGTCCCAGCTATTGCTGATGCCGCTGCTGGACACCTAGGATAATAAAAGAAAAACTAGGAAAAATAAAATCCTACAGGTCAAAGCCCGTAAAGTAGAAAATATTTTAGAAGTAGATAATTGTTTTAAATCGATTAAAGCAGTAGTGTATTATTTTTATAATTAATAGGTCACACTCACTCGAGATAAACCTCACCTCTCAACTATAGTGTGTACCTACTGTGTTAATTTATAATACTAATTAAACTATCCGATCTAACTAGGACATATGACCGTTATCTAAGCCAATCCCACTAATACCCTCTTTTAGTGTGGTCATCCCTTGATCGCGTCTCTCCCTCTTTTCCCGGGGGAAAAAGAGGGGGGGAGGGAGAAAAGGTCTCATTCCCTCTTCCTCTAGGAGTGCTTCGGTCATCGTCGACATGGGGTGATGTAAAAAAATATATTCACCAACCGATTTTGCATAAAACAGGCAAAAAAACATGTTGTCGCCTCAAAAAAGTGGCATCAAAGACAAATTGATGCTTACTAAACCAATAGTTGAGTGGTTCGGGGGCTAAGTTATGGAATGGGAAGGTTTTAGGCACCCATCTGCCCTTTCGATCTCTCATGGTCGTGTGATACCATTTTCCTTAATTTATCTGTGAAGTGTGTGTGCGTGTATATATATAAATGGAGATCGGAATCCCCAAACTCATATCATGGAGAAGATAGAGTGAGGTCATCTACAGGAATGTTCCCAAAATAATATCTAGAAAATACGATGTATGCGTTTACCGATATATTGATCATTATGATGAAACGATAATGTATGTCGGATAAAATGCCAATATGGATCACAAATATAATATATATTAAATGGCGTATAGATGCAAATGTAAAAATGGAGAATTGGAAAAATTGGAAAATTGGACTCGAGTCTAGGGTTTTAACCCGAAATGCCTACGGTCCACGTAGTTAGCATGCAACATAAGGGTGGGGTTTATCCCATAGATTCGAGCGGAAATTTATTATATGTGTGTGTGTAGAAAATGTATTTTAGTTTTGAGAAATTATGGTGGATAAATCCATTAGAATTTATGGATGTAACCCTCTTTTTCTTTGTTTTGATTTTTTTATAGAAAATAAAGTATGTGAAATATAATTAATAAAGGATGAAGTATTAATGTGTATGAGCTAAAGTGAAAGCTAAATTAAGTATTTATGTAACTAATGCAAAATAAAGAATTTAAAGAGAGAGAAGGTTTTTGGACCTTCTTTGGAGAATTGAGGTTTGATCTTGATCCTTGATGAGCTCCCTTGAATGTTGAGATGAATGTTGGATGAGAGAGAATGAGATTTTGCTAAATTGGTTATGAAAATGATGGGAATGAAAGATGGAAAGGAATTTCACAAAAGGAAACTAGCTGATTATAGGATAATGTTGTTGAGATCACTGATATTGATGGATTTGATGTGTGCTGGGAGTGAGGTCATGCCATATATTTATAGGGTGGGAGGTTATGATCATAATATACCTAGTCCTAAAAATCGATAGGTAACCCTAGACACTCTACCGATAGGCAGAAAAATGGACCTGCCAATCAGTAGTCTCGTGCAGATTTTTTTGGAAAAATGATCGTAGAACGCAATCTGTAAATCCAAACCGTGCACGGGGTATACATTTAGAAAGGTAATTCAGATACCTTAAAGAGTCCTTGGTACACTCTTAGATCTGAGAGTTGAATTTAAGTCAAACGGGGCTCATAAGTGCTCGTCGATCCTTTGGACGGGAGATCGTCGAACGGTAATGGATCGTTCTTCCAAACCGTAAGTCAAAATCATACACGGGGTGGATTTTTTGAAAGGTTATGCGAGGTAATTCGATATTCCAAAGATATTCGCTCAGTTCAGAGAGTTAACTTTGGTCAAATGGGGCTTTGAAGCACCTCGTGACCTGTCAGAGTAAAACATGTCGTTTGTCTGTACCGTAAGGTTGATTCATGCACGAGGTAGACCGTTGGAAAGGGTATTCAGTTCCCTTTAAATATTCATTTAGTATCATTCGAGATGAAGAGTTAACTCTGGCCAAATGGATCTCGAGAGCGCCTGGTGGCCTCTTAATCAATTTTTGAGGGAAAATAGATCGTTCGTCTGAATGCTTATGCCATTTCACGCACGGGAAAGACCATTGGAAAGAGGATTCCAATCCATTTGAAGAATCAATAATGATCTTTCACTTTGATGATAGATTTGAATGGAGTCAAATAGGGCTCGGGAGCTCCCTATGACCTCTAGATGGGTACTTAGAGTATGACCTAGGGTTTGTAGTGAAATGGCGAGGTACTAGGGACCTAAGGAGAAACTTAGGGGGTCTTAGAATATGGTGTATACGGAGCCCCTCGACGGGTGAGCTTAAAACAAGTGAAATCCGTCGAATAGACACCACATGATGTTTTGAAAAGGGGTCGATTATGAGGATGAGGATGACCAATTCAGAGGGTCGAGGCCATTTTCGATGACCTATAGTAATGTAGGGTATGGACAATTCTGCAGGCCGAGGTCAACCCTGAGGACTTAAGATTGGAGTGACCAATTCTGAGGGTCAAGACCAATTCTTAGGACCTTAAATAGGAGTGACCAATTCTGAGGGTCGGTGTCAATTCTGGGGATCTAAGATGAGAGCGAGGGACGAAGCCAATTTTTAGGGCTTGTGTTGGAGTGAGGTAAATTTTGATGACCTTAAGTATAGGGTGACCAATTCTGAAGATCGAGGTTAATTCAGAGGACCTTGAGTCGAAGTGACCAATTCTGAAGGCCGAGGTCAATTCTGATGACCTTGAGTAGGAACGACCAATTCTGAGGGTCGAGGTCAATCCCGAGGACCTCTAATGAGAGTGAAAAATTCTGAGGGTCGAATTCGATTTTGAGGGATTAGTAGGAGTGAGGACAATTATGAAAACCTTAAGTGGGGAGAGACTAATTCTGAGGGTCGAGGTCAGTTCTGAGGACCTTGAGTAGAGAGCAACCAATTCTAAGGGTCGAGGTCAATTCTGAGGACCTTGAGTAGAAGTGCCCAATTTTTAGGGGTGCGGTCAATTATGAGGACCTTGTGTAGGACCGACCAATTCTGAGGGATTAAGTGGGAGCGACCAATTTTGAGGGTCGAGCTCGATTTTGAGGACCTTAAGTAGAGATGACCAATTCTACGGGTTGAAGCCAATTCTGAGGGCTTAAGTATATATGACCAATTCTGCGGGTCAAAGCTAATTCTGAGGGCTTTAAGTAGAGATGACCAATTCTATGGGCTTTAAGTAGGAGTGACCAATTCTGCGGTCTTTAAGTTGAATCGACCAATTCTGCGGGTCGTAGCCAATTATGAGAACTTAAGTAGAGATGACCAATTCTACGGGTCAGAGCCAATTCTGAGGGCTTTAAGAAGAGTATAATTTTCCTGGGAAAATTTGGAAACTCCTCTGGGTAAAAGATATTAATTTGAGGATTGGATGTAGCCCTACTGGGGAATTTTTCGATTTTTGTGGTTACCATTGGAGCCATTGCTGGGGAGATATCCAATTGGATTTGGGAATTCCGCTGGGGAATTAATTATGGGAAAAAATGTGGTATTAATCTAGATATGGATTTAAGAGGATTGAAAAATGTTTTTTTGGTGGAAAAAGTTATAAAGTTCAGTTGGTAATTTTTAGTAATTTTCTGAGAGTTTTCGGGATTTTTCGGCATTTTTTTAGGAATTTTTGTACAAAATTTCAAGGAGGTACCGACACGAAAGTGGCATAGTTTTTTGGACTACCTCGGGTAGGTGAAGGGATAGTGCCGATCGGTATGTGGCGGTGGTACGAGTGATCGGGTAAATTCTTCTTTCCTCTTGAGACCACTTTTCTTCAATGTCCTTTTTCAGATATTGATTTTCCAATGGGGATCTTATAGGTGGCCTTTTAACCTTGAGGGATGGTTGCTCAAGATTTTCTTGCATATTCTCTGCTGATTATGGGAGCATGGCGTTTGACCATATTGCATGCTTGATGTAGAGACATTGCACCTGAAAAGAGACTCAAACAAGGTAAAAGGAGATGCATATTTTGTTTGATTATCTGGATTTAATGGCCTACTCTACATGCACTTTAATTTTCTGCTGAGTTTTTTGGTTTGAGAAAGAGTTGGAAAAGTATGTTTTTCGAATTTTTTTGAATATGTTTGAGTAGAAGATGGCCTCATAGGCTTGGTTGAAAAATATCTTCCCTTTTGAAGGGATTTATTTTGAGAAGAAGTAGTAAAATTGAGTTTTTAAAAAAAATTTGAGTAGTGGAAGGCCTTAGAGGATCGATTGGCGTATGGATTAGGGGATAAAAAAACGGGTTGTAAAGTGGTACTTGTTGCCTTCATTGGATTGTTATGAATTTGGTATGTTGAAGAGACTGTATTGATGTTGGAGTTGTTGACATGGACTTAACTTTGAAGTTTTTATTGGTGATCGAGGACCTGCTGGTGGATCCTCAACTTGCTACCATTACTGGATGGATGTCATACCATCACAATACTGCGATGGTGATACTGGAAGAGACCCTAAATGATCTAAATGCTTAGAGGGAAGGCCATTCTGACTTTTTGAGGGGCTGTCCGGTTATGTTGTTCATGTGGCTATCAGAGAGATTTCATCTGATGGTCCCTCCTGAATATCCCTTTCTCTCGTTATTTTATCCCTGACTTATGAGAATTGGGAGAATTATTTTGTAGAGCACGAGGCTCGATGTATACGTTGGTCGGTACCCTGGTGGGTGGAGTTGCAACCCATTCTAAAAATGGGGGAATGCCCGTATGTTCAGTTGGTTAGCCTCTAGAAAACCTCTTTTTACTTTCCCTGGCGGCTCCTGTGGCAAGTTAGATGAGAATAGATCGTGCCTTCCCGTGTCCTGGACTTCATTTCTGTGGAAGATTTGATGGAAGGCACGCACATACGACTGGGCTCTCTGTTGGAGAATCATTGTCCATTGACCCGTCCTTACCAATCATGTTTCCATGGATTACATGAAGTGACTGTGGAGGAGGGTGGTGGCTAAGATATTAGCCGAAGACACCGAACATAGGTGGTTTTCCATATTTGAATCCATTGAGGGAGGTGTTGTGTTTTTCCCTAGGCTGGTCCTGGTTTACCGTTCCATGGAGAACCTTTAGTATTCCATCCAATAAGGGGAAGTTTAGGGACTCCAAGATGTAGATGATGATGGGGATGGTTCTTCTGGCAGCTGTGGGTAGGATCCCTATGGAGTTTTATTTGTGGAGATTTTTTATGGTTATGTGTTTGGTTTATTGGGAATAAATTTAGGATGTTTAGAAATAGTTTGGTTTGGTTTTTGATTTTAGGACAGTAAGGTTGGTGGGGGAAGTTATTTGACTCCCTACGCTGATATTTGTAATCGTACTGAAATTTCTCATAAATGGAATAAAAAATATTTTAATTATATCATTGTGCCTCTTAATGAGTTTTTAATTTGAATTATCCATACCAATCTCTAAGGCATACATAATCCTTTTGTTCATGTACATGACAAAGTGAAATGCCGTTCTTAGAGATAAAAAAAGAATAGCATTTTGTGAAAAATAAGGGGGTCGTGCTCTTATAAAGCATTTGAGTTTCCTACGTACCTCTAGGGGTATTGAATATTTTTGAGTTCCATTTTTTAAAGTAAAAATATTTTTAGAGGATCAGGCCACACGTAGTTCTAAGCAGAGGGAAATAAATAATTTTTTATTTAGAATAGAAGGGAGATGAGAAGAGTTGTATCGCGTCGAGATTTCAAACTAAGGGTAAAATTTCTTGAGAGGGTCTAAGTTGACTGGATGGACCATCTCTTCCCCATCAAGGTCGGTGAGCATAGCGGCGCCACCAGATATGATTTTCTTCACAATGTAGGGGCTGCTCTAATTGGGCACGAATTTCCCTTTGGGGTTATAGACGGGCTCTACGATTTCTTTAAGGGCTAAATCCCCTTTTTGGACACCAAGGTCCTTGACTCTCTTATTAAATGGTCATACGATTCGGCGATGGTATACTTTTATTTGATATAGATATTTTAACCTCCTTTTATCCAAGAGCGATAACTCGTCAAGATGGATTTGAGGCCAGTCTTCATCGTTGACTTTGCTTTCAAGAATGATGCATAGTGAAGGAATTTCTAGTTGAACGGGTATGACTGCTTACATGTCATATACCAGAGATTAAGGGGTAGTCCTAGTAAAGGCCCGAACAGAGGTGATGTAGCCCCTAAGGGTGTAAGGGATCCGATCGGCCATATCTCGTCTACTCTTGATCATTTTGCTAATGATGGCTTTGAGATTCTTATTGGCAGCTTCGATTGCACCATTGGTTTGAGGTTGGTAGGGAGATGATTTGTGTCTCTGAATCCTATACTCGTCGACTAATTCTGTGACTTTTACCTCAAAATGTAATTCGTCGTCTGATATTAGCTCATGCGGGAACCCATATCGAAAGATGATGTTTTTTCAGATGAACTTGGCCACCTTCTTTGCATTCAGTATTGCGTATGACTCATCTTCAACCCATTTGGTGAAGTAATCAATGGCAACCAAGATGAATTCATGCCCGTTGGAGGCCTTGGGTGTAACTTTCCATATGATATCGATTCCCCATGTGGAGAACGACCTAAGAGAAGTCATGTTGTACAACTATCGCGGAGGCAAGTGCTTGATATTATAAAACTATTGGCTTTTAAGGCATCTCTAAACATAGGCGATGCAATCCTGCACCATGGTAGTCTAATAGTAGCCTTGTCGGATGATTTTCTTGGCAAGCATATGGCCATTCATGTGGGGTTCGCACTCCCCGCTGTGGATTTTCTACATCATCTCTTCAATGCCATCCCCTGCGATGTAGTGTAAGTGGGTCCTTCAAAGTTTCTCTTGAACAGTGCTTTATCATAGACAATGCACTATGCATCCAGTTTATAGAGGTTAGCTCAGTCTTTCTTGTTAGAATCTTGGGGGTACCAATTGTTGATACCAAAATTAATATGTTAATATAGACGAATCATAAGAAGACACGTGTCGATCTACGTAGTACAATAGCAACGAGGAAGTCTGTTTCCTCGACCAAGTCATACTCACTCCGAGCAGCAAGTGTACTCCGAGGAGCTCTAATACTCTGAGGAACTATAATACTCCGAGGAACTCTAATACTCCGAGCAACTCCTGAACAACGAGCAACTAAGGCGGTCCGAGCTGCATCTCGGCCACAGCATTGATTGCCAGATAATTAACAGTTCAACCATTCATTGAATGCTAATCATACAGACGTATACTCTTAAAGGGCATTAATTGTTTACCCTTTCACATGTACATCCTAAGGGCTATAAATACATTATATCACCCTCATTCAAGGGGACCGAATTTTCTTGATAGAATACATATCGAGAACTCCAAAACACTTGGCAATAACAGAAACAGTGGACGTAGGCCATTCTTATAAGGTTGAACCAATTTAAAATTCTTTATCTCATTTATATTTATCTGTGTTTAAATAATTAGAAGCAATCTAATTTTTTACATCAACAGATTGGCACCGTCTGTGGGAAACGACTGTTGTTATCGTTTTTCACCAAAAATCATTCATCGTCAATGGTAGATAATCCGGAATCTAGCAATCGAAAAGCTGGAAATGTTGGAAATCCTTAAAATCCCTCTGCACCTCCAGATCTGGCCGGAATTATGACGAATCTGGCTCAAGGACAAACTTCCATGCAAGAAACAATGCGGCAACTCATACAAACCCTTCATGGCGGTGCACCTGCATGTTCGGGACAACGAAGTGGTCAGAGGCAAACCTATTTAATTTCTTCACGATCCAGGCGTACAGATGCGTATCGTAATGAGGAATCTAATGATTTCTCTTATCAACCTGGGCGAACTTCATCAATACGGGCCACAGATATTGAGCAACGTATTACTCTTTCTCCAGAGAGGACCAATGCCTTGGAAAGACTGAGCAGGGTGTCTCCTTTCAATCGATTAGGTCCTAGGAGGAATAGGAGTCCACCTAATACCATGTCGAGGAGTTTTCGACAACCATCAGATCTAAGAGAAGGATCAGCACAATCACGACCAGTTTCTCGTCAAGATAGATTTCAGGAGGCCACGTCAGAACAATCAATTGCTCGAACTGATAAGCCCGAGGAAGGAAATGACGCGTGGAAAGGTTCCATTTAGCGGTTGAAAATATAGATTGGGAGAAATGGCTAAGGCGAAGAACACCCTACAACGAACTTTTGTTCAAGAGACACCTTTTGTACAGGCCATTTTGGATTTTCCTACACCGTCGAAATTTAAAGCACCTGTGGTAACCCCCAAATATGATGGAAAGACAGATCCAGTTCTGCACATAAAGCAGTATCAAGTTGCTGCAGACATCTATGCTGTCCCCGACGAGATGAGATGCAAAGCATTCTCAGGAACTCTTACTGGATCTGCCCAGATATGGTACAACAATCTTCCTCGGGGTAAGATTTCAACTTTCTTTCAATTGGCCGAGTTGTTCATCGGCAATTTCTATTTTGGAGCAAAGCCAGTAAAACGAGTGGCACACTTGTAAAGTGTTAGATAAAAATCTGGTGAGAGTACTAGAGATTACATAACTCGTTTCAATAACGAGAAGCTAGAAGTCATAGATTATGAGGAAAAGACATCAATCACCGCCTTGATGAGTGGTTTGTTTCCTAACAAATTGTATTACACTTTGGCCAAAGATCCACCTACAACTATGTTGGAGTTGATGGCAAAAGCGGGCAAAATCATGAATGCCGAGGAGGCTATGGCTACGAAGAAGAACATGGATAAAGAAATCAAGGTGGAAGTCGACAAATCTAAGAAGAAAGAACACAAGGGCAATGGCGGTGACAAGCATTCCAAGAATAATAAGTCGTCATGGGAAGTCCTGAAGAAATTCGATAATTATACTCCTTTGAAAATGGGTATTAATCATGTCTTGGAAGAAATCAAGAATAACGAGGAAGTAAGGTGGCCAAAGAAATTGAGGTCGGACCCTGACAAAAGAAATAGAGATAAATACTGCGAGTTTCATAAGGATCATGGTCATATGACTAAAAATTTCATAGCCCTCCAGAACGAGATTGAAACGCTCATTAGATGAGGAAAGTTGTCAAAGTATGTTGATCGTAGAAATGAAAGAGGAACTGAAGACCGAGCAAGAGAGAGATCTAGATCTCCTCATCGGGCAGAAGAAAACAAGAAAAGAAATCATGAAGATGATACAGAGGATGACCCCGATCTTCCCAAAAGGCCAAGGAAACTAGAACGCGAGGTATTTTCAATACGTTTTGGAGCATTTGATTGTAATGTTATTACAGGCGGAGATGCAGGAGGAGGAGATCTTACTGCAGAAAGAAAAGCTTACCTCGGTGAGGCTCAGGCTTGCTCATACATTCAATGGATAAATTCGGCTGAGGAGGATCACCCGAGGAAGATAAACAAAGAGAAGCTGGTCATTGGTTTTTCAAAAAACGACCTTGCAGGTGTTCTTTACCCTCATGACGACCCTTTGGTGATCAAAATGAGGATGAAAGAAGTAATAATTTCAAGGGTTCTGGTAGATAATGGTAATTCGGTAGACATCATGTTCTACTCATGCTTTGATAGTTTAAATTTAAAATTATCTCAATTGGAGCCTTATCACAGACCTCTCCTGGGCTTTGTCGGCGAGAAGGTTTTTCCACTTGGAACGATTAAGTTGGATATATTCATTGGAGCTTGGCCTTCTTGTCGAACAGAAAGAATACGCTTCTTTGTGATTGATAAGAATGTGCAATCACCTTACAACATCATCATGGGAATATTTAGTTTGAAGAAGTTCGAAGCAGTTCCATCTACAGTACATCAGTGCTTAAAATTCCCAACAAATTTTGGAGTAGGAGTTGTGAAAGGTGATCAAAAAGTAGCTCGGGAATGCTATTATTCATCTGCCGAGAAAGAGAAGCTTGAAGAGTCAAGGAAAAAGACTACTACCTACCAGGTGGATGAAGGTATAGAAATTGAAACATTGGATCCCAGGGATGAATACCAACTTTTTAAAAGGACAGGTGGTGGAATCTACAGAAAATGTTATTCTGGACGATGAGCACCCTGAACGAATAACCCAGATAGGTTCGACGTTGGATGCTTCAATAAAACAGGAATTGATAACTTTCTTGAGAAACAGAAAGAAAACTTTTGCATGGAGTCATGAAGACATGCTAGGAATAGATCCAAACTTCTTATGCCATGAGCTCAATGTGAATAAGGAGATCAAGCCTGTAAAGCAGAGAAGAAGAGTATTTAGTCCCGAGAAGAATCAAGCTATACAAGAGGAGGTCGAGAAGCTCCAGAAAGCCCAATTCATTGAAGATGTGAAATATCCAGACTGGTTAGCAAATGTGGTGATGGTAAAGAAGAAAAATAATAAATGGAGAATGTGTGTTGATTTCACCGATCTCAACAAGTCATGCGCAAAGGATCACTTTCCATTGCCCAGAATTGATCAACTAGTGGATGCTACCTCGGGACACGAGCTACTCAGCTTCATGGATGCTTACTCTGGCTACAACCAGATCAAAATGAAACCTGAAGACAGGGAAAGTACTTCTTTTATTACCCCTAGGGGAACTTATTGTTATAATGTTATGCCTTTTGGTTTGAAAAATGCAAGAGCCACATACCAGCGGATGATGAACAAGGTTTTTGCCGAACAAATCAGTTGCAATATGGAAGTGTATGTCGATGATATGCTGACAAAGAGCAAGAAAGCTGCTGATCATCTAGTTGACTTAGGTCAGACCTTTGATCAACTGGATAAATATCAAATGAAGCTCAACCCGACGAAGTTCACCTTTGGAGTACGAGAAGGAATGTTCCTCGGCTACATTGTCAACCAGCGAGGCATTGAGGCGAATCCAGAAAAGATCAAAGCTCTTTTAGGGTTGCGATCTCCAACGATGAAGAAAGAGGTGCAGAGTCTTACAGGACGAGTTGCAGCGCTCAACAGATTTGTATCCCGAGCAACTGATAGATGCCTCCCATTCTTCAAAACACTTTGAAAAACTTTCGAGTGGAATGATGAATGTGAGAAGGACTTTCAAGACTTGAAGAAATATTTGGGAGCACCTCCACTGTTGTCCAGGCCAGTAATGGGAGAAAAGTTGTACTTGTACCTGGCAGTATCAGAGAATACAGTCAGCTCGGCATTAATCAGAATGGATAATGGAGTCCAGAAGCCAATTTATTACACAAGTAAGGCTTTCCGAGGTGCAGAAATCAGGTACCCAAAGCTGGAAAAATTGGCATTGGCATTAATTGAGGCAAGTAGAAGAATGAGGCCATATTTCCAGGCCCATACCATCATCGTGTATACCGACATGCCATTGAGACAAGCCCTTCATAAGCCAGAAAAATTAGGGAGACTGATGTACTGAGCAATAGAGCTCGGTGAATATGATATTGTGTATGAACCCAGATCATCATTAAAAGGGCAAGATGTAGCAGATTTTATAGCAGAGTTTACTTATCCTGATACCCCCGAGGAACAAAAGTTGCTCGCTGATCAAACTGTGGATGTTATAGGATCAACAAACACAAACTCAGACCAACTCCGGTTGGTAAAAGAGCTTGTGGGTACTGAAGGATCATCCAATTCGAGCTCAGACCAACTCCGATTGGTAAAAGGGTGAGAAGAGATGATCGACGAGGAGCGAGAAATATCAGGAGAGGATGAAAGGAAACAACAAATATTTCACCGAGGAACTTTGTCAGATAAGAAATTTGAAGACGAGTTACCTACATGGAGATTATATGTTGATGGGCCATCTTGCACAACGGGTTGTGGAGCAGGGATTGTTTTGAACACCCCAGACGAGATTGACATGGAATACGCCCTACGATTCCAATTCAAAGCTTCCAATAATGAGGCAGAGTATGAGGCCATGATAGCAGGTCTTAATTTAGCAAAGATCATGGAAGCACAACAAGTGGTGGTATTCAGTGATTCTCAATTAATTGCGAATCAAGTGATGGGGATATATGCAGTTAAAGGAGAATTAATGGTCAAGTATCATGCAAAGGTGATGGAGTTGTTGGCAGAATTTGATGCCATTCAGTTAATCAGAATACCAAGAATGGAGAATGCACAAGCATACGCACTGGCCCGACTAGCATCGACTACTCGTACAGAGCTGCGAAGAATGATCCCAATTGAAGTATTAGAAAGTCGGAGCATAGATGAAGAACTGACAATGAATATTATTACCCTTGATTTAGGACCATCTTGGATGGATCCCATCAGGGCATATATTGAGGAGGTAGAATTACCGGAGGATAAGCTCGCTGCCAAGAAATTGAAGTTTAAAGCTGCTCGGTATGTACTAATTAATGGTGTTTTGTATAGACGAGGAATTATGGTAGGTTTGCAAAGATGTGTATATACCTCCAAGGTGAAAGAATTGATTGAAGAGATCCATGAAGGGTCCTGTGGATCCCATGTAGCAGGTCGGACACTTTTGCAAAGGGTGATGGCACAGGGATACTACTGGCCAACGATGAGGGCTGATTGCATAGCCTATGCTAAGAGATGTGATAAATGCCAACGTTTTTCCTCCATCCGACGAACTCCACAAGCATTGTTTTCACCTATAACTTCCCCTTGGCCATTTGCCATGTGGGGAATTGATTTGGTTGGACTATTTTTAACGACCCGAGTAAGATTCAAGTACCTCGTCGTCGCAGTGGATTATTTTACTAAGTGGGTAGAAGCTGAGCCCCTTATTGATATGACATACGAGAAGGTGTACCAGTTCGTTTGGAAGAACATCATCTGCCGATGTGGTTTCCCTCATGCCTTCATCACAGACCATGGAACACAATTTGATAACGAGGAGTTTGCTGCCTATTGTCATCAGTCAAACATTTTGAAGGTTCATTCAGCGCCAGGCCATCCTCAAAGCAATGGACAGACTGAAGTGACGAACAGAACATTACTAAATGGTTTGAAGAAGAGGTTAAGTGAGGCTAAAGATAATTGGATTAATGAGCTACAGTCAGTATTGTGGGCTTACCGAACAACCCCCCGAGAAGCAATTGGAGAATCACCGTATATGCTGGCATTTGGAAGTGAGGCCGTAATACCTGCCGAGTTGGGTCTTCCAACACACAGAGTGCTGAATTTCAATTCCCCAGTCAGCGACTTAATGAGAAGGTTAGATTTGGACATGCTCGAGGAGGTTAGAGAAGAGGCATCCATTAGGAATGCTGCTTACCAATAATGAACAACTCTGTTCTATAACAAAAGGGTGAAGAAATGCGACTTAAAAGAAGGAGATTACGTGCTAAAGAAGGTCATTCAGAAGCACAATAAGTTGGAATCAAACTGGCATGGACCTTACCGAGTTACAGAAGTTGTTCGACCAGGAACTTACCGAATAGCAACTCTAGAAGGAGAGGAATTTAAGAATGCATGGAATGCTGAACACCTACGCAAGTATTATCAGTGATGTAAAATGTAAAGCACTTCCATCAATATGAATAAAACGATGATATTTCACCATATTCTCTCCTTTTATTGAAAGTTTTTCGGGGAATACTAGTGTTTAACACTACGCTACTCGGCAGTAAAAAGAAGACGATAGTTCAAGCTCAGAACAACTCCGGTTGGTAAAAGGGCGAGAACAAACCATACTCCTTTGGTTAGGAGGCGTACACTAGCTCAGACCAACTCCGGTTGGTAAAAGGGCGAGTGGACATGATAGTTCGAACTCAGACCAACTCCGGTTGGTAAAAGGGCTAGAACAAACCATACTCCTTTGGTTAGGAGGCTGACACTGGCTCAGACTAACTCCGGTTGGTAAAAGGGTGAGTGGACATGATAGTTCAAACTCAGACCAACTCCGGTTGGTAAAAGGGCGAGAACACACCATACTCCTTTGGTTAGGAGGCTGACACTGGCTCAGACCAATTTTGGTAAAAGGGCAAGTGGACATGATAGTTTGAACTCAGATCAACTCCGGTTGGTAAAAGGGTGAGAACAACATTCCTAAAAATGCCAATCTCGGTTGGTTAGGAACCAAGATATGCTCTCAAATGCCAACTTATGTTGGTCGGGAGGTAAGATTATTACAGAAAATACAAAAGTTCCTCGAAGAATAAAATATTCTAAATAGTACCAAGTATAGCTGGTCGGGGATAAAAACCCACTAACTGTAGTTGGTCGACAAGCACAATTTAACAGCCTTAGTTGGTTGGAAAAAATTTCAACATTTTTATACTCATTACTTCATTATTAAGTGATTGAGCAACATTACTAATACTTGTAATTTTTTATTATTAAGTTAGTCGATGAACCACTCAATATTGTCATGCAAGCACAAATATAAAGTGTTTGACAAGGACAAGACAATAGTAAGACAGATTTGCAAACAAAAATGAAAGTCTTTCATTGAATTCAAAATAAATTACAAGTTACATTGATAATTACATGAAAATGTATACTAATTATTACATCAGAATTTTCATTTCTATTGGTCTTTTCCCTTCTGCTTTTGAAATAGGCTCCTCGCCAGCAGGAGGATCTTCCAGGCAAAGGGGAGAATTAATTAAGTTAATATCTCGAAGCATTCTGACGTTCAATATTGAAGGTGTGTCCAGTAGATGCTCGGGACGAGATACCTCGATCTGAGAATGAAGATTGTAATCACCAAGGTATTTTGCAATTAAGCTCCGAGGAATGGCACGAGATGGGATCCATTCCATGTCCAAATTATATGGTGGCACAGGCAGGTCAAGAACCCCAGGATCATAATAGTCCCACAGGTAGTGTCCCTATTCGAGCTTCAGCACGCCCAAGGCATTCAGCTAACCTTGCTTGTAACCCTCGTTATTGGCATTCTGGATACGATCATCCAAATGGAATAGTGCTTCGTTGTATCCAACCATCCAAAACTCCCTCGGCTGTTTGTGAAATTGAAATGTTAGCCTTTCAAGCTTCTCGTGGAGACTGTTGACAAAAAGTTCATTAGTCTCCAACGTTGATTTCTTTGAAGAGAGTTGTTGTTTCGGTTCTCTAACTTTCTTGGACAGTTCAGACAAGGCTTGATTTTTTGCCATCAATTGGAATGCTTGGTTTTCCAACGCTGATTGAGTACGAGCTTCTTCAACAGTACGACGAAGAGTTCTTGTTCGTCCCCGAGCAGGTTGAGTACTTTGTTCCTCGTCCACATTCTGAGCAACTCTTCCTCATCCACGAGAACCTCTTCCTCGTCCCCGAATAGAAGTGGAAGGCCCAACTCTTCTCAAAGTATCTAACTCTTGCCTCAATTTGGCATTCTCAACCTCTAAAAATGAAAATCCCTCGTCAGTCACTAGGATTACAGCGGTTGAAGAAGAGGCTGCAGACTTAAACTGTGCCAGCTCTTTCTGCAAATTATTATTCTCTTGCTCCAGCAGCTCGGCAATCTGTCTACATGCTTCAACTTCACCCTTTAGGGTTCTCTCCCTAACATCATATCCAGCAATGAGCTTCTCGTAGCCCTTCTCGGCAGAAATCTGCTGATACCTCTTCTCATATCCTTCATGCAACAAGGCGGTTGATTCTTTATACTGATTTTGAAGGTTTTCTAAGGTACATTGAAGATCTTCGATCATTTCATAGTAAGCTACATTATTGGACACAGCTCGGTCAAGTAAGTCCTTCAGGTACTGTTAAGCTTCGACTGCCTGTGCCGAAGAATCATAACCAAGGATGTCGACAACTTCTGATGCACTCAGGTCTGTGTGACCAGCCTTATAATATTCATGACATTGCTGCATCATCTTTGTATCATTAGCAGATAGAAGATCCATCCTGGCCAGAAACTATTAGAGAAAGAAAAAAGTAATCATCAAAAAGAAAATCAAGGCAAGAGTTAATAAAAAAGCAGACAGAACATCAACAACATAGGGGAACAGAAAAGGTGATTTTTATTACATCATAGAAAGAAGTACAGTGTTCAGAATACAGAGTATAAGTAACAAAAGAAAAATAAATACCAAAAAACTTCACACCTTTTCCTTGTCTCCCAAGACTTTCTCGGGAGACTGGGACGAGGAGCTCGGTTGCTCGATTGGAACAACGAGTTGGTCGGCCAAAGTTGGAACTTGTTCAGGAGGAGAAGGCAGAGATGAAAGCTCCTCGTCGGCAGGCTGAGTAAGGATTGGATCACCCACTACCATTGAAGATTCTTCGGAGGCAGCTTCATCCTCTTCTTCATCTTCAATAACTGGGGGAGGATCAGGGAGATGCTGTTGAAATAGCTCTGAATCATCATTAACCTTTAATTCTTGCAGGGCAGCCACCCAACCATCTCGGAAGTATTTCAAACTCCCATACTACACCTGAGTCATCATTGTTACAACCCCCTGTCCCATCCTTTGTCCCAACCAGTACGAAAAGATTTTTTCACTACCATTTTTCTTTTCATTTTCTCCGAGGAGAGCTTCTCGGATAGAAGATCCTCGGTGGCATTCAACTTAGCTTCCACCTCTTCCTTCTGGCGGTTCACTTCTCGCAGAAGGGATAATTCTTCTTCTGCCATATTCATCCTGGCTTTAAGCTCACCAAAGCTCTTGATCTTTTCATCATACTTCTTTTTCTCTTCCTCCAAATCTTTCACTTTATTTTCCAACTGCACCTTTTCTGCCTCAACTACAGCCAACTTCTTCTCCCATTCAGCCCTATCCTCGTCATACTTTTGACGGGAATCCTTCAAAGATTTGGTTAACCCCAACAAAGCATCCTCCACTCCAGACGAGGAACTAAAAGCCTTGATTGCTTCATCCTTCTTCACAATGATGTTAAAACAACTCACCAGCTAAAAAAAGAAGATAATGATAAGTCATCATAGAGATACATGTATCAATAGAAAGAAAGAAAATTCAGAATATGAGAAACTTACTGAAGTAATGTGATGAGTAGCCAGGGATGTAAGCATATCCCTAGACATATTCTCCTCAATTCCTTGGACTTCAGGAATGGTCCAAGTCTTTACCGAGCTCATTGCAGAGCTCGGGGGAATGATAGTTGGAACACCAGCTCCACTAACTTGCAGCTGGGGAATGGTTTCAGCTAAATTGACCGAGGAGGATTTCTTCAGTCTCTTCGGTGGCATTTCAACAGTCTCAACCAAAGAAGAGCTTTTGGTTAAAGAGATGGTAACTACTTCCACAGGTGCTTTTTTCTTGCTCGGAGCCACTGGGGGCTTCTCGGCAGCCTTCTGAGGAGCAACTGAAGGGGCAGCATCTACTTTCTTTGTCCCCTTTGGGACGTCAGTCTTGTTCCTTTTTCCATCTCCAGCAGAGGTAGTCTCCTCCAAGAGAGAAGGAACTCTTCTTTTGCCCATATTCTGACTTAGAGGAATGTGAGATTCTGGAGAAGAGTCCTCAGGAATTGACTCTGGATCACTAGTGCTGACCACAGGACGAGCAGTAAAGGATGTTGTATAGCTCCTGTACTGCAACAAGTATGAAGAAGACCTGATGTACTCGTCTGTAACTTTCTGATGCAAACTCCAGATATGTTTCAAATGCTTAATATTTACTTCTGATTCTTTTGGAGTCTTTCTTTTGCTGTCAACTGCAAACAAATGCATAGTGAAATATCAGTCATACATTTTATCGAACATAATGAAATCATGATTTCAGAAATAAAATAAAATGAAAATAACCTATCCCATTGCCATATGGAGGGCATCTGGGACCTTGATGTACTTCATCTCCAATCAAAGGGGCATGTTACCAGTTTTTAATAACTACCCCATGTTCAAAATAATCCCTATTTGCACCAGGGAGGTTGACTACTAAGGCCCTATTCAAAAATCTAGTTTTTAAATAAAAAACATTATCTAGAATAGCCCATCTATAATAATACATAATCTCAGTAATTCCTATGCGGTTTCCATGAGTTTGATTTAACCTATACACCCCATTAATTATTCTCCATGTATTGGGGGCTATTTTTGCAGGGACAACATCGAAATACTGACAGAATTCTAAGCACAAGGAGTTTGGTGGAAAAGAAAATCCACATTCAGCAATAAAGAGGCTGGGGAACCAGTGTCCCTCAGCCAAACGAAAATAATCTAAAGGCTCAGAAAGATTCTCCAGAGTTACCCAAGATGGAATAGAAAAATCAGAACGGAATTTCTCAAGAGATTCAATAACATAAACCATGGTGAATAAAAGAAATGAAGAAGAAGGAAGAAGATCTTACAGGAAAAAGGAGATCTGTTGACAACAAACGAAGAAAGGGATGAACGCACTAGAGAGAGAAAGACTATGGAAAACTTGGAAAAGGTAGAAGACGATGGGATTGCCTATGAAGCTTAAACACTTTGCCTTGGGAAACGGTGAAAGAAATGATTACAAAAAAGAAACTATTACGCTATCGGTGGCTAAAAGGACAAAAAGTGCGCGAAGATCGAAGCGCTTATAAAAATTCAAAAAGCCAGATTCTGCGAATCTTAAAGGACGTTCGAACACGGAGAAAATGCTCCTAAAAACCAGGAAGGTCATTTAATATTTCCATATACCGAGAAAGAATGTTCCATATTCCTCAAAGTTCGAAATATGAAACATTGGGGGCTTCTGTTGATACCAAAATTAATATGCTAATATAGACGAATCATAAGAAGACACGTGTCGATTTATGTAGCACAACGAGGAAGTCTGTTTCCTCGACCAAGTCATACTCACTCCGAGCGGCAAGTGTACTCCGAGGAGCTCTAATACTCCGAGGAACTCTAATACTCCGAGAAAATATAATACTCCGAGGAACTCCTGAATAATGAGAAACTAAGGCGGTCCGAGCTGCATCTCGGCCACAACATTGATTGCCAGATAATCAACAGTTCAACCATTCATTGAATGCTAATCATACAGACGTATACTCTTAAAGGGCATTAATTGTTTACCCTTTCACATGTACAACCTAAGGGCTATAAATACATTGTATCACCCTCGTTCAAAGGGACCGAATTTTCTATATAGAATACATATCGAGAACTCCAAAACACTTGGCAATAACAGAAACAATGGACGTAGGCCATTCTTATAAGGCTGAACCACTTTAAAATGATTTGTCTCATTTATATTTATCTATGTTTAAATAATTAGAAGCAATCTAATTTTTTACATCAACACCTATCATGATTAAGGAGGCACCAAATATCATAGTACCAACAACCGGCTATATTAGTATCTTCTTCTGTGACTAGCTCAATGTCGTAGCAATGCGTAGGTTTAGATTGCTTTTGGACTAAGAAGGGGGCCATCGTTATTCCCTCGGACATGTCAATCATGGAGGTTAAGGTAGTAAGGGCATCATCTAAGTTGTTCTTCACCCGGGGCAGGTAGTGGAAGGTGATATCTTTGAACTGGGAGGCCAAGTCTTCTAGGTGGGCATGGAAGGGTAAGAGTTTCTCGTCCTTGACTTTTTATTTTTTGAGGACTTGGCCGATGATGAAGGATGAATCCCCGTAGATATCTAGGTATTGTATTCCTTTCTTAAGAGAGATTCCAAGGCCTACGGTGCATTCTTCGTATGCGGTCATGTTATTGGTGTAGGGAAAATCCAACTTAATGGCAATGGGAGTGTGAGAGTTATCGGGGCAGTTAGGAGTATCCCAATGCCATATCCTTTTTCATTGGAAGCTCCATCAAAGAAGATTTTCCACCGGAGGTTTTCTTAGGAGGTACAACGGATATCATTATTTGGGAATTCGAAGATCCATACATCGACTTCCTCCATAGGGTAGTCAGCGAGGAAGTAAAAAATGGATCTTCCTTTCATGGATTTTTATGTGATATACACAATATAAAATTCATCTAGCATGATCAACCATCGAGCCATTCGTCTAGATAGGGTAGGTTTCTCGAGCAGGTATTTGATAGGATCCATTTGGGACCCAAGTTTGATGGGAAAAGCGAGCATGTAATGTCATAATTTTAGGTGATCGAGACAAGGGCGACACATGCTTTCTTCAAGACCGTGTAGTTAACTTCGTACCCGACCAACTTATAACTAGCATAGTAGATGGCCCTCTATTTGTGAGAATCTTCAAGGTATTATGCTAACAAAGCCCCAACTATGATGTTTGTTATGATCAGGTATAAGAGTAGGGGTAGAGCAGGTTGTGGTGGCATGGGTGCTGGAGGTCGGGTTAAATATTGCTTGATTCGATCAAAATCTTTCTGGAAAGCTTCATTCCAAACCTTAGTTAAATCCTTTTGGAGGATTTTAAATATGGGTTCATAGATGAAGTCAACTGGTTGATGAATCCGTTGATATACTGTAATTTTCAAAGGAATCCCAGACTTCTTTCACCGTTTGGGGTGGTTCCATTTCGAGTATGTCTTTCATCTTGGCAGGATCTGCTTCATTCCCATTTTTGCTAACCATGAATCCCAAGAGCTTTCCTTTGGTAACGCTAAAAACATATTTTTGCGGGGTAAATAGCATCTGGCATAGCCGTAATCGTTCAAATAACTTTCGGAGATGGGGAACATAACCTTACTTAGTCTTAGACTTGATGATCATATTATCCATGTAAACCTCGACTTCTTTATGTATTAGATCATGCAAGATGGTTGTGGTAGCTCTCTCGTAGGTGGCCCCTTCATTTTTGAGACCAAATGGCATAATGGTGTAACAGAATATTTCCCAAGGTGTGATGAATGTGGTTTTCTCTTAATGATCTGGATGCATCTTGATGTGATTGTATCCAGAAAAACCATCAGTAAAAGACTTGAGAGCGTGACTGGACGTGTTGTCTATAATCATGTCGATATTGGGTAGTGGAAATTAATCCTTTGGAGAGGCCTTATTCAAATCTCGATCATCAATGAAAATGCGATCTTTTCCTTCAGATTTTGACATGGGTATGATATTGGCTAACCATGTGAGATATTTTGTCACACGAATGAAACCCACGTTCAACTGTTTGACCACTTCTTCCTTAACCTTGAGACCAAGCTTTTGTAGTTTCTGTTTGAACTGTTTGCATTTTGGGAGCGTTATAATCTGGTGCTGAGCTATCTCGAGATCAATGTCAGGCATGTCATCTTACGACCATGCGAATACATCCACAAATTCTTTCAACAATTCTTCAAGTTGCACGCGCTCTTGCTCATCAAGGGTGGACCCTATCCTAATCTCGTGCAGTTGGCTACTAAAACCGAGATTAATATGAACAATTAAATCTTCATTAACTTGAACACGGTTATGTTGTTTTTTATTAACATTATTAAGATCAGATAAGAATTGTTCATTTATGAAATCATCATCATCATCAAGAGTTTGATTAGAATCAAGACAATTAATGTAAGTCACAGTAAGATACTCAAAATCTTTGTTTATTTCATTATTGGGAAAAGAAATTGATAACCTTATCAAAGGAGGTCTCGATTATATTATAATCAGAATAGGGAGGAGCAACAAAATAGGAAATGGGATAAATATCTGGGTTGGGTTACATTTTATTGGGTGGAACTAGTATAACATGCCAGTTGAGGAAAGGGGCATCAGCAGCTTTGATTAGGCGAGATGTACCTGATGATGTAATGCTTGAGTGGATCATGCAGAGTGTCATCCCCAGTGTGTGCAAATTGAATGAATTCTCGTAGTCACTTCCCTCAAAATATTTAGTAGCATCTATCGTCTTCTCAATGAGTGGCTGCACATGATGATGGGAACTTTCGACCCATGTATCTGTCTTGGAAAAAGATTTGCATTCTTGGTTTCATCTTCTTGTACACATGATCATACCATGGTTTGAGAAAGACACAAAAGGAAAAATCTTCACCCTCTTTGATGAATTTTCCATTCAAGGAATCTCTTGAGACAATCTTGGAACTTTCTAGCCTTCTCTTCAATCAAGGTTGGCAGAGCATTCTAAATTCCTCCGATGATGGTTGATAATGCAAGCCACAAGGAGTAAAGTCCTTCTTCAACACTATGGGTTATATTATACCCTTATGTCGTCATCGCTGCCCCAATTCGGGCATGAAGTGCATGTTCTTAAACATTTGTATCATATTGACAATTTCGTGAGGGCTGTGCTCTGGACAAACTCGATCCTTGAAATCATCCTCTATCGGGAGCTAAAGAGGTTCAATTCAAAATATTAACAAAAGCATATCATTGGACCCATGCTTTATTTCTAGTACTGGATTACTAGTGCTTTCATTCACAGTATTATTATCGTCTCCCAAGATAGTGATGACCTGCCCATTAACAAAGAACTTCTATTTCTGATGGAAGGAATAATACACACCCTTGATACTATGGAGCCATGGTTGTCCTAGCAATAGGTTGAAATAAGTCAGGATGTCGATGACCTGGAATTTAGTAAAGAGATTTATAGGGCTAACTCCTATTGTAAGCTTTATGGATTCCATCACCTCCCAATGAGTATTATCATAAGCACGCAGCCCGACAGAAGTTGGAGCAGGGTCACTTACTTTCAGTCCCAAGAATTTAAGGGTTCGTAATGGGTAAACATTAAGTTCTGACGCGTTGTCAACGAGCAAAAGTGGGGTGGTCTTACCCATGACTACAATAGAGATATTGAGAGCATATTTGTGATTTGATCCAAACTTAAGGATTTCTTCTTCGGGGAAGGAGAGCATTCTAGTAGAGGTTAGATATCTGACTAGATTTACTGCTTCTTCTAGTGTGGTAGAAGCAGGGACTGTGGGCCTAGTAAGTAGTTTAATTAAGGCATTACAGTATATCTAGGAAGACATAAAGAGTCCTCACAGAGTAATGTTGGTTTGGGTTTTATTCAACTGATCAAGGATCTTACTCTCGTTGAGGGTCATTTTCGGCATAGGAAGTTTCTCAACACCTTTTACCTTGTCGATCGTTGATGATTGTGGGTTTGGAACCTATTAATTACTCCTTGATCTAGTGATATGGTTAACAGAAGAGGGTAAAAACAAAAACCCCATTTACCCATCTATCTCAAGCAGTTAGGCTACCTTGTTAATATCTCCTAACATCTCCTCAAACGATATCATTCCATATATACTGACTATAAGGCTAGTCTTTTTTGGGTTTTTCTCTTCATCTGAACTATTGAATTCGCCTTCCCATTCGTTGTCAATGACATCATCCTTCCCCGAGAAGTTAATACATTCCATAAACTCAACGGACTCTTTGTATAGGTCCTCCCACTCGACGGGGAGATATAGAAGTGAAGGGATCAAGCCCCCTTGTAGTTTAAAAGCATCAAGTAGCTCGAGCATACTGCAAATTTCACCGGATTGTCGAAATAAGTCTTCCATGACTTGGACGACATCATTTAAGATAACTTCATCGGTAGGTACCACCCAATTATTTGACTCTTAAGCCCATCTTCGAGCTTCTAAGAATAATGTACTAAATTTTTGGCAGTCAATGGTCATCTTTGAGGGTAATTTTAGCCCAAACTCTAGAATCTGGTTCAATACTGCTAATAATTCCATATCTTTTCCTTTGGAATGGGTACGAACAACAATGAATGCTCTTGTAAGAAGAGACATGGCTTGATTGGCAGAATAGGTAGGATGTAGGAGAAAGTATGGGCAAACTTGGAGGGGTTTAGGGGAATATATAGGTATAATGGGTGATTTATTGGGTACAATCTGGGTAAATGGATAAGATTCTGGGTATTCTTCTAGGAAGATAGAATTTTCATGATTTAGGAGTGGATTATGGGTAGTGTTTGGTTTAGGATTTGCTGGTGGGGAGAAGATACCCTAGTCAATCAGACCTTGGATTACATTTCGAAGATGGAAACACTAATTAGTTGTATGCTCGACATTTTGATGGAAATCACATTAGGCATCAGGTTTAAAATTTTTAGGAAGTGAGTTTGGTCATGGACGAGGGTCCAATGGCTTGATAAGATTTCGGCTTAAAAGGGCTTGGTAAAATTTGGACTGGGGAGTGAGAATCTTGATATATTACTTTTTGGCTTGGTTAGGGGGGCTTTCTAGTGCCCATGAAGTGGGAGGCTGAGAGATGTTATTGATGGTTGAAACTCTGGTATTGGTAGGCTTTTCATACTTTCTAGGAGTGAACTGTCCGAATAATTTCTTTAGCTCAACTTCTGCCTTGGCAAGACTTTCTTCAATCTCCATTCCTGCTTCCCGGAGAGCTCGTAAATGGGGGTAATATTGTCCTCCCATTATCCCTCGAACATGGGGTAAGAAGTTATTTTTGACAATCTTGACTTGCATCTCTTCAGAAGGCTGG
Organism: Sambucus nigra; assembly: GCA_949130495.1. Lineage (NCBI taxonomy): Eukaryota > Viridiplantae > Streptophyta > Magnoliopsida > Dipsacales > Adoxaceae > Sambucus > Sambucus nigra. The sequence goes on from OX422213.1 coordinate 476,113,951, forward strand.
TTGGTCATGGTGGTCACTCTCTCTCCCCAACTCGCTATGAAGTTATTGAAAGATTCCCCGAGATTCAGTTTGAGAAGTTCTAAATCACGGGGGGTAACCTCCAACTCTTCGTTATTTTTGTACTGTGACATGAATTCATGGATAACATCCTCCCAACTGTGAATCCTGGACTCCTCAAAATATACAAACCAGTTAAGAGCTTTGTCCTTCAAAGTATATTGGAATATATAGGCTATTATTTCCTCGTAGGCATCTAAAAGATTCATGGATCGGCTGTAACTTAGGAGATGAACAATTAGGGGCCCACTACCCCTAACTTCTCATTATTAGGCATCCTGAACTTTTTCGGTAGCCTTGCTTTAGGATAGGGAGACATATGGGTGTAATCCATGTAGTTCTCGGAGATTCGGACTTGGTCTAACTTCTTGGTCAAAATATTAAGGTCTTCCTTGACCTTATTCAACTATTATTCCTTCAGATCAAAGGTTACGAGTAGGTTAGCCATTGGATGGGTAAGATTTGGCATAAGGAGTTAAGCTGACGGTGGACCATTCGCAGGAGGGGCACGTGGAGCGTGCTGATATTCTTCAGGGACCCAAATAGGCTCAGGTGCAGGTAGACCCATAGCTTGAGGGAAGAGGACATTGGGTTCCCCAAAAATAGGGACCCATTTTTGTTGCATCTCATGAACCTCGTTTGAAGGTTATCAATATTAGTAGTAAGTTGGGTTAGAACCGTCATCAAATCTGGCTTCACATTCAGTACTCAATCTGCGTTCTCCATGGAAAGTGGGTGAAAGTGGATTCCGGACTTGGAGGAAGTAGGGGGAGGACTGACGGAGTTTTGGGGAGGTTCGACGGACGACTAAATCCAATAAGGATCTAGGCCAAGGGTTGGGTGTGCGATCGACCTAAGAAGGAGAAATGATTCAAATTTATTTTCGGAACAAAAGAAGGAAAGTCTTTTGTAAGAGGAAAATGTTTTTGACATTTTTGGGAAATAGGAGGACAAAATGTTTTTGGGTAAAAAAGGAGGAAAAATATTTATGGTAAAAGGAAAGAAAAATGCTTTTGGTATTTTGAAAAGAAGGGGAAAATGTTTTTGACAGTTATGATAAAAGGAAGGAAAATGCTTTTGGTAAAAAATGTTTTTGACACTTTAGGTAAAGAAAGAGGAAAAATGGGAAAAAGGGTCTCACTATGATTCTTCTTCTTCTTTTTCTTCTTCTTCTTCTTCTTCTTCTTCTTCTTCTTCTTCTTCTTCTTCTTCTTCTTCTTCTTCTTCTTCTTCTTATTATTATTATTATTATTATTATTATTATTATTATTATTATTATTATTATTATTATTATTATTATTATTATTATTATTATTATTATTATTATTATTATTATTATTATTATTATTATTATTATTATTATTATTATTATTATTATTATTATTATTATTATTATTATTATTATTATTATTATTATTATTATTATTATTGTTATTATTATTATTATTATTATGATGATGATGATGATGATGATGATGATGATGATGTTCTCACTTGTATCAGGCTTACCTAAACACATAAAGAAATGTCGGACGCGACCCGAGCCTGGGAAAATTGGGTTTGAAAAATATGTAAAACATGGTTGGACTTGTTTCTAGGCTCATGGATAGGGTACCATTTTAAAAAAAGAATGAAATCGTATGAAAATTTGGGTGGCAAGCCGACCCATTATTTTGACAAAGTTCGGGTAGTACCTAGTAAACTAAATATGAGTGCCCTACGTTTTACGCCTATATGAGGGTATGCGGTTGTTGGGTTAATTGGAAGGGTTCCCCCCTTTGGCATGACTTCCACGATATATGTTTTTCTTTTGAGGGCAAGTGGTACGTATGGACAAGCCAGTTCATATAATTGAGGGTACGTGAATTTCCTCACTATATACTTCGTGGGGACAGTATGTTTGAGAGCGAATTTGATATACTCAACGTACGTAAACCAGTTTCCTGCTCTATACCTCCCGTCATGACTTCGGCCAAGAGGTACGATGCGGGGGGAACCATTTGATATACGCCGAAGGTGGTTGGCTAATGGATGGTGAGAGTCATATTACTTAGGCTAACTACGACCTACCGGACCAGCGCTCATCACAAAGTGACTACCCAGTTACGGGACAAAAATTAGTCAATAGCCATGCTCTTTGGTGATGTAGTGTGCAAAATGCATGAGTTTTTATTAGTATATTATGGAGAGAGTATTTTATTTAGCATGATGAGCATTATACTAATAGGAAAAAATGTACAAGTATAAAAAGTAAATCTATCATGGAGTATGAAGATTATACTAAGCAGTGATGTGTGAATATCTACAAGTGAGTGTGGTAGTGGACCTAAGTATGGATTAACTATAAGTCGTGTGTGACAAGTGTGAGTGAGCACGGATATATACAAGTGTGATAAGTGGAGGTGTGTGATAGTGATACCTAAGTATGGATATTCTAAGTGGTGTGTGCAATATGTGGATATAAGTGATACTATGTGTAAGTCGTGTGAAGTGTACATGGAGAATATCTACAAGTGTGTGAGTGAGTAATGATATAAGCATGAGGTAAATATGTATAAGAAATAATAGAGAAGAACAAAGGGAACATAAAAGTAGGTGCATACTAACACAAGCAGAAAATGATAACACCCATGCAAATAGAGTCTATCCCTTTTAAGGTATTCCCAGCGAAGTCGCCACTGTGGAAATCCCTTACGCATGTCTCTCCCTCTTTTCTCGCCATGGGGGGTGGGGGTAAGAGGAGAGAAAATGTCTCGCGCCTTCTTCATCTAGGAGCGCTTCGGCCGTCGTCGATGTGGAGTGATGTGAAAACATTGAGTCGCCAACCTATTTTGCACAAAATAGGCAAAAGAACATGTTGCCGCCTCGAGAGAGTGGTATAAAAGACAAACTTATGCTTACGAAACCAATAGTTAATAGGTTCAAGGTCTAAGTTATGGAATGTGAAGGTGTTAAGCACCCATCCCGCCTTTTCAATCTCTTATGGGCTTGTGTTACGTTTTTCATTAATTTCTTCATGAAGTGTGTGTGCGTGTATATATAAACGGAGATCGGAATCCCCCAGCTCATATCATGAAAAAGATAGAGTGAGGTCATCCATATAAATGTTACCAAAATAATATCTAGAAAATACGATGAATGCGTTTAACGAGATATTGATCGTTATGATGAAACGATAATGTATGTTGGATAAAACGCCAATATGGATAAAAAATATAATATATATTAAATGTCATATAGATGCAAGTGTGAAAAGAGATAATTGAAGACATTGGAAATTGGACTCTAGTCTCGGGTTTTAACCCGAAATGCCTACGTAGCCTATAAAGGTATCAAAGTCCACATAGTTCCCATGTGGCATAAGGGTGGCGTTTATCCCATAGATTCGAACGAGAATTTATTATATGTCTGTGTGTAGATAATGTATTTTAGTTTTAAGAAATTGTGGTGGATAATCTCGTTGGAATTTAGAGGTGTAACCCTATTTTTATTTTTTTGTTTTTTTTATAGAAAATAAAGTATGTGCAATATAACTAATAAAGGATAAGGTATTAATGTGTATGAGATAAAGTAAAAGCTAAATTAAGAATTTATGTAAATAATGAAAAATAAAGAATTTAAAGAGAGGATGGATTTTAGACCTTCTTTGGAGAATTGAGGCTTGATATTGATACTTGATGAGATCCTTTGAATGTTGAGATGAAAAATGGATGGGAGAGAATGGGATTTTGCTAATTTGGTTATGAAAATGATGGGAATTAAAGTTGGAAAGGAATTTCACATAAGAAAACTTTGCTGATTGCAAGAGAATGATGCTGAGATCACTGATAATGATGGATTTGATGTATGCTGGGAGTGAGGTCATACGCTCTATTTATAGTGTAGGGGGTGACGATCGGCATAGACCTAGTCCTGCCAATTAATAGGTAACCCTAGACACACTGCCGATACGCAGGGAAATGGACCTGCCAATCGGCAGTCGCGTGCATATTTTTTTTAGAAAATGGTCAGAGAATGCAATCCGTAAATCAAAATCACACATGGGGCATACCGTTAGAAAGGTAATTCATAGACCTTCAAGAGTCCTTTAGGACACTCCAAGATCCAGGAGTTGACTCTAGGTAAAGCGGGGCTTGGAAGCGCTTGTAGGTCTTTTGGACGGGAGATCATCGGACGATAATGGATAGTTCGTCCGAACCGTATGTCCGAATCACGCACGGGGCAGGCCATTGGAAAGGTTATGAGAGCTAGTTTGATATTAAAAATAGCTTTGCTCAGTTCAGAGAGTTATTTTGTATCAAATGGGGCCCATAAGCACCCGATGACCTTTTGAAGTAAAGCGAGTCATTCATTCGTACTGTAAGGCTAATTCGCGCATGGAGTGGATCGTTGCAAATGGTATTTAGTGCCCCTTGAATTCGGTGGCCTCCGAATCAATTTTTGGGGGAAAACAGATTGTTCGTCTGAACTGTTATGCCATTTTATGTATGGGGCGGACTGTTGGAAAGAAGTTTTAGTGCCCTTCAAAGATTCAAAGATATTTCTCCCTGAAGGTGAAGTTGAGTGGGGTCAAATCGTGGTTTGGGAACGCCTGGTGACCTCCAGATCGATTTCAATAGTAAAATAGTTAGTTAGTCTGAACCGTTATGCCGATTCACACACGGGGAGAACCGTTGGAAAGGAAATTCAGATCCCTTCGAAGATTCAATGAGATTTCGCTCTGACGATGGAGTTAATCGGAGTCAAACTGCACTCGGGAGTGCCCAATAGCCTCTAGATCCGTACTTGGAGTATGAACTAGGATTTTTAGTGAAATGGGGAGGTGCTAGGGACCTAAGGAGAGACTTAGGAGGTCCTAGAATATGTTTTTTACAATTATCCAAGTATAACCACCTTCTCTAAGTATATTTTCATAAGCAATATTATAGCCTACACACTTTCTATAAATAAATAATCATGTAACAAACACAACATAGCTACGCTCGTACTATAAATATATAATTACACTATATCACACACACGCACACACACACACACACACACACACACACACACACACACACACATATATATATACATATATATATATATATTTATTTATTTATTTATTTATATCTCACTCGCTATATACGTATAACTGCATCCCAAAGTTGATACCTCATGGATGCATCCCTCGTGTGCTATCTGGCTCCAGGCATCACGCCTCACACCGATCCATTGGGTTGGAATCTCAGCACCGAACCCAAATGAAAACACATACAATAGAGGCGGTCATAGACATACATCCGAGGGTCGCAACCATACCAAATTTCTCCCAATCAGACTCGAAACCAACACATACCCACACATATGTATAGTGGTTATGTAACAGTATTAGTACATGGACAATCAACCCAACACCTATTGGTCAATGCCAAGGTGGACTACCCACTATGCTCCACCTCCTACGATGGCACTCATGATTAGGTATGTTCAATAAAACATATATATATATATATATATATATATATATATATATATATATATATATATATATATATATAAATGTAACTCTAATATGTATACATATAATAAGCACTGAACTCGTACTCATATCCCACCGTGCACAATTATCCCAATCCCGAAGTTCAACCCAACTTCCCGATTAATTAAACAAATAGTCACCCACTTGAATCCTTGGTTCTCCTCACTTGAACCCAACTAACGTTGGCTTATCACATGTACTAAACTCTGTAAAGTCTCCCCCATTAATCCCATAATACCCCGAAAGCCCTACGGCCAATCCTTAAGTCTTAACGGGTCAAAATGACACACAAACAAAAATTGGTCAAGCTAGCAAACTGAATCAGTTCACTGACCTCAAAATCAAAATTTTCAAAAGAAATCCCAATCCAAAATCACCAATTTAAAATTTCGGTATCACACACCTTTTAGTAAAAAAACATCAAAAATGAAAAAAGAAAAGAAAAATACGAAGCTGGTGCCCACGCCTTTGTTATTCGATTCTGCACAATAATATCCAACTTCCAAAAGTGAACTGGTTCTCTAGGAACATCTTCTTCCTCAGGATTTTCTCTTCCAAACCCTCTAATGGATGTTTCCACCCACTCCAAATACAAAAATTAACTCTTACAACATTACCCTAATATTCTAGAGGTATGTAATCACAAAATTAACCCCAAATCCCTAATTAAACCCTAGGATTTTAAATGAAACTTCCAATTAATCAAACACATAAATTTTTTTCCAAATTAATTATCGAAGATCCAATTTTAATATATAAGTTCTACATGTTCATCCATTTAAATACTGTAACACCCCGTACTTTTGGCTATATTTATTTTTGGGATTAATTAATTAAATGCGTATTAATTTCCAATTAATCCGGGTTATAAATACTAACGAGATGCGAGTTGGTGTTTGATTATGTGCATATATGATTATATATGAATTTGGAATTATGAAATTTGTCGTGAGATTTATATACGACAATTTGGAAATTTTGTTGAGACGCGTGTGACCGCCGCGTCATGGTATAATATTTTGATTATAAAAGTGAATTTAAAATCTATAATCCGTATGGTCGTTTTGAGTGCGCCAACGCGTCCGGAAGGGTCGAGATAGTCAGAAAACACTAGCCGGGGGTGTAGTTTGAGTTTCGGGGTATTTTTAGGCCATACCGGCAACTTAAAGGGTATTTTGGTAATTTTACATTTTGAGGAATTAAAAGTGACGAAAATTGGGAGTTTTAATCTGATTAATTATTGGCCCACTAAACCCACTATCCAACCCACTTTAAACCATTAAGCTACGGAGGTTATCAATTAGGTTTCCAAGTTCCCCAAAACAAACCCTAGCCACCTTAAGCCACCATTGGAGAAGAGAGCTTGGAGAGAGAAGAAATTCTGCAGAAATCTTCATCAAACCATCATCCAAAATCAGAAATCGAACCAAGGCAAGTGACTTTATTCCATTTAATTTCAGAGAATGTCTTTTCCATGTTAGAAATTTAAGAATTTTAATTGTTCTTGAAAGATGAATGAGAACCCATGTTAATTGGATTTAGATCTTGAATATTGAGGATAAATCGCATGTAGAATTACTTAGAGATAATTATTCTGGTATTAATGTATGTTGGTTGTAACAAAAACGGATTTAATTCTGGGATTTGATGATGATAAAAATCTAGGGTTCATGTTCTTATAAAAATTGGGGAAAAATATAGAATCTTGTGATTTGATGATGTATAGGGTGCATTAAAGTCTTAAAAGATGTTAGTTTATGACCTTAGCATGTTTTAGGATGATTAGAGATCTTAAAACGTTGATTGGACAAACTTTAGAGGAGATTTGAGGTGTTAGAATGGTTGAAAAACGAATTGGGGAAAAATCTGGGCCGAAACTGGTAAGTCGTTAGAAGCAGTCCCCAGGTCGTTCGAACGAGCTCGTTCGAACGAGCTTCTAACGAGTTGACCAGTCTCTTCTAACGAGGGGTAGTTTCGTTCGATATCTCGTTCGAACGAGATATCGTTAGAAGGTACAGTTCGTTCGAACGAACTGGATCTCGTTCGAACAGTCTCGTTCGAACGAGACTTCTAACGAGCTGACAGTTCAAACTCGTTCGAACAGTCTCGTTCGAACGAGACTTCTAACGAGCTGGCAGTTTGGGCCATTTTGAACTGTTTTGATTTTTGGAGTCCCGTAAACTTGTTCGAGTATATAGTTAACATTCCGATGATGATGTAGTGATAGGTTTGGGACATTTGGGTATTTATGAGAAGGAAAATTATATACAAGTGAGTTATACTAGATGGATAGTTTGGGTTGAGATGTGAGCGTCTACTACGAACGTGAGGATAATTTAAGGCGCGTATAATTATAAAGTGGGTTAATGCGATTTTTATATTCTAAATTGGTACTGAATTGAGAAGTGTACCACCTATGACTACTACGATTACTAAGATGTGTGCTTACTTAGTATTAGTATATGATATTATGTGTATGACATACCTACCATACTTGCTATCACAGGAGGTTTACGTTCGCTTAGGACCTTCTAATCCTTGTGTGCCCGGATTTAGATTGGAACCTAGAGGACATAATTCAAGAGAATGACTTGATTGTGAGTTATTGAGTCAGCTGACTGTGGAGCGTAGGTATGTGCGTGACCATGGATATGTTGAATTATGTTCGCCTCCATTTTTGTGTGTGGTGTAAATTTTATAATTCCTGAGAGATTCGGAATTTGTAATCCTTTATGTACGTGATGTACCGGGATGGATAGCAGAGTATATATGTACCACAGCTTAGGCTCGGGGTACTTGTATTGTATATAATGACGTGATTAATATACACTCAGTAAAATGGGAATTTGCATTTGGTATTGTGTGTAACTAGGGAATTAAATAAAAAGGGATATTCTATAATGAGATGTATTACTTTTATATGAGAACCTAAATTTACGTTAAGCCCCTATTTAATTGTTAACATTATACGGATAATGGGAACTGAGTAAATAAAGGGTAGAATTTACAACGGTCTAGCTAGGTAGTATGTCACTTAGCTAGTTAGTAATGTTTTTAGATGGGTACTTGCGTTAGGAGTGCATAGTTAGACGAGAGGTGAGAATATCATGTGAGTGCACGTCCTAACATGTACTTTGCATTTAATGTTTTAAATGTTTTTAAAGAACTTGAAGGTTTTTAAATATAACTCCACATTCGGGCTCTGACCCGTTTGCTTTTCAAATCTCTTTTTCTTGTAAAACCATTTTAGGTGCCCAGCCACAGGGACACCAAGCATAGGATTCTCATTCAGGTGACGAGCTGTAGCTGTTTGTGGAAGCTACAGGGATTTGCTTGTAGACGCTTCTATCTTTTGGATTCCAGAGTTACTATCTATCAGTTGTAGGGCATGTTGCCCATTTCTATTAGAGACATCTTTTACATTACAGTTTTCAGACTTTGATTTGTATTGTTTTAGCATTCGGTTATTTATTTCAGTATGGGATTGTAGTGAGGAGTTTTCCTCCAGACTTTATTTATACTATGTGATGGTTATTCGTTTTACTTTAGTTTGGTGAATGGTGTTATTTATTTCTTCATTACACTTGTTGCATGTTAATCAGACTTAAATTAAAATTTGGCAACTTACTTTTTAAATACTAGGTGGTTAGTAATAATAAAATGTTTTCGACAGTGATGCTATTAACTGAGCCAACTTGGCATTTTGAATTAATTTAATAAAGGAGTAGCTACCCGGTATTTAATTAGTCGGGGTGTCACAGGTGGTATCAGAGCATCAGGTTCTAGTGTCCTTTAGGATCTGTACGGCTATTATGTTTTCCGCTGAGCTTTCTTTGATATAGAGCCCTAAATATTAGGAATGTTGTATTCATCTCTGTACTTTGGGAATTCGTACTTCCGCGGTTTGTTTATTTGAATGATGAACTCATCCAAATTTACTTAAATTTTCAGATGGATCGTCAAGAAGAACTAGCTGGAACGGTTGAGGGAATCAATGGGCAAGATCGACTCACACCTCGGGTATCCCTGGAGAGAATACCAACCGCCGAGTTAGCGGGTATCGTGGCACAAGCAGTTACCACTACAGTTTTACAATACCAAGAACGCAACATACTACTAGAAGGAGGCAAAAGACCTAGAGAGGTTAGCCAAGTGCATGTGAGTAAGGTTGACAAATGTGCGAGGACCCCGAAAATTCAACTACAGATTGCCCAAGACCGAGTCGGTTCTAATCAACAACGTGGTACAATGAAGCATTTTCGAAAGGGGAATAAAGTTCCAAGTCTGCAAGGACGACATCGTCAACAGTAGAGTCAGAGGGGGAGTAACTTCACAGGTGTGTGGCACGCACGGCCATAGACGCCAGGATTGCCCAGAGGGTGTTAGAGCTCCCCAGCAGCAGGGGGCCCGTAATGATCCACCGGGGCCACTGTTTACAATCGCTCTCCCAACACCAGCTCAGGTACTAGCCCTACCAACCTTTCCAGTAGCTCCAGTGCAACAGGGGCAGAATGGTCAACAACAGTTTCAACAGGGCCAGCAATGCCAGGGCAGAAATGATAACGCTCACCGGGGCCGTTGTCAGCATGGACAGCGAGGAGGAAACTTCCAAGGGAAGTGTTTCAAATGTGATAAGATTGGCCACAAACGTCAGGATTGTCCTAATAAGAGCGGAATACCACCGCAGCAGCAGCAGGGTGCCCGACATGAGCCACAGAGGCCGCCTTTCCCACCTGCTCTTCCAACTCCAGCCCAGGTGACAGAATTACCAGCTATTCCAGCAGTTCTTGTGCAGCAGGGACAATTACAGTATGGACGTGTCTATAACGTCCACCTGGCAGCAGTTTCACAGGCACCGCCCGCGACTGAGGGTACGTTTCCTATCCATGGCACTATGGGTCAGGTATTGTTTGATACGGGTGCTACACACTGTTTTATAGCTACACACTTCGCGAAAGCTTTAGGATTGTTAGCTACGGGAGAGAGCACAGTGACGTGTGTCGACTCACCATTTGGGGAGTGAGTCACTTATGTTCTTTATATGCCGGGGAGTGGGAGTAGGGATTAGTAGTCAGGTATTACCTACCGATATGTTGGTATTAGATATGCATGTTCACGAGGTGATCATCGGTATGGATTGGCTCGTAGCATATAGGGCCATAATTGATTGCTTCAGCGGAAGCATTGTTTTTTCCATTCCAGGGCAAGAGATGTTCGTAGTGGCGATGCATCGCCCAGAGGGAGGATCGACTGCTCATCTGTATTCCATAGAGGAGGATACCTCTAAAGAGGTTGTGATCCCTTTAGATTCGATCCCGGATTGTCAGGGAGTATTCAGATGTGTTTCAGGAGATACCAGGCTTACCCCCATTCGAGAGATAGACTTTGTTATAGATTTGCTATCGGGTACGAGACCTATAGCATGCGCACCGTACCGTATGGCTCCAGCTGAGATGAGGGAGTTACGGGATCAGATAGAGTAGCTGTTAGGGCAGGGCTTCATCCGCAGGAGTACCTCACCTTGGGGCGCTCCAGTTTTGTTTGTGAAGAAGAGGGACGGTTAACTGAGATTGTGTGTGGACTACCGAGAGTTGAATAAGGTCACGATACGGAATAAGTATCCGTTGCCTCGAATCGATGACTTATTCGACTAGTTGAGAGGAGCTTCTTTCTTCTCGAAGATTGAATTGAGATCGGGATACCATCAGTTGCGTATCAGGGAGGAGGATGTCTCAAAGACTGCGTTCTTGTCGAGACATGGTTCTTACGAGTTTTGGGTTATGCCTTTCGGTTTGACCAATGCTCCAGCAGTGTTTATGGACTTGATGAACAGAGTGTTCAGGGATTTCCTAGATCAGTTTGTCATTGTCTTTATTAATGACATTTTGGTTTACTCCCAGACAGAGGAGGAGCACGCCGAGCATTTGAGGCAGGTTTTGCAGACACTTCGTCAGAACAAGTTGTATGCAAAATATGAGAAGTGCGGGTTTTGGCTGAAGGAAGTCCAGTTTTTGGGGCATATCATTTCCGACCGGGGAATATCTGTTGATCCGGGGAAGGTGTCAGCGGCGAGGGAGTGGGGACATCCCACGACATCAACTGAGATTCGTAGTTTCTTGGGTCTAGCAGGATACTACAGGAGGTTTATTCGGGGTTTCTCGGAGATAGCAGGCCCTTTGACACATCTTACTCGTAAGGGTGTGCCCTACATCTGGAGTGATGCCTGTCAGTTGGCATTCGATGAATTGAAGGACAAATTGACCTCAACACATGTGTTAGCGTTGCCGAGACCGGGAGTTGAGTATTTGGTTTACACCGACGCGTCCTTGCAAGGACTTGGAGGTGTATTGCAGCAGGAGAGACAGGCCATAGCTTATGCTTCCCGTAAGCTTAAGCCTCATGAGAAGAATTACCCCACGCATGATTTGGAGTTGGCAGCAGTGGTATTTGCCCTACGAATTTGGAGGCATTATCTTTTGGGAGAGAAGTTTCGACTGTTCACGGACCACAAGTCCCTACAGTACCTGTTTACGCAGAAGGAGCTGAATATGCGGCAGCGTAGGTGGCTTAAGTTTGTGAAGGACTACCAGTTTGACATCCAGTATCACCCAGGTAAGGCTAACGTGGTAGCAGACGCGTTGAGCCGCATGCCAGCAGATGAGGTGGCAGAAGTGTGGAAGTCTAAGTGGAAGGAATTGGGACACCAGGATGCAGTGGCCCGATCTTTCATGTCTGTGATGACCGTTACACCGCAGTTTATCACGAAGGTAGTGCTGGCACAGGTTAATGACTCGTTTTGTCAGGGGCAGATAGTTCGATTACTAGCAGAGGGAGCCGAGTCCTATACCGTTAGCTCAGACGGGGGATTGCGCTTCAATGGGAGATTGGTGGTTTCGGAAGGGAAGAAATTGCGACACGATGTGATGGTAGAGTCGAACGGCTCACGGTTCGCGGTACATCCCGGAGGGGACAAAATGTACCAAGACATGAGACGACAGTATTGGTGGAGCGGTATGAAGAGAGATATCGCTGAGTTTGTTTCGAATGCGCCACTTGTCAGCTTGTAAAAGTGGATCATCAGAGACCGGCAGGATTGTTACAGCCATTGGAGGTCCCGGTGTGGATGTGGGAGAGCATATCCATGGACTTTATCACGGGGTTGCCTACATCGCAGAGGGGTCACGACTTCGTTTGGGTAATTGTGGACAGGTTGTCCAAAGTCGCTCACTTTTTACCCGTAAGGACTGACTACACTACGGGACAGTATGCCCAGCCCTTCATTTCAGAGATTGTGAGACTTCACGGTGTGCCCCTGAATATCGTGTCTGACAGAGACAAGATATTTGTTTCGAGGTTTTGGGAGAGTTTCCAAGAGGCCATGGGCACAGAATTGCGGTTGAGTACGGCGTATCATCCGCAGACTGAGCGCACAAATCAGATGTTGGAGGACATGCTACGCATGTGCATTATTGACTTTGGTGGTGGATGGGAGCAGTACCTTCCACTGATGGAGTTTGCTTACAACAACTCCTATCAGTTCACTATTGGCATGGCTCCGTTTGAGGCATTATACGGTAGGCCTTGTCGTTCCCCAGCATGTTGGTTAAAGGTGGGGGACAACAAACTACTTGGGCTGGAAGTGATTCAGGACACTTCGGCAAGGATTGAGTTGATTCGGAGTCGCATTCGGGTAACTCAAGACAGGCAGAAGAGTTATGCTGATGCGAAGAGATTTTTCAGAGAGTTCCAAGTGGGGGACCAGGTTTTGCTCAGAGTGTCTCCTATGAAGGGGATTATGCGTTTCGGGAAGAAGGGGAAGTTGGCACCAAGGTATGTGGGGCCATTTCCTATTATTGAGCGGATCAGACCGGTTGCGTATAGACTTGGGTTACCGGAGCATTTGCATCGGATTCACGATGTGTTCCATATTTCCTCGCTAAGGAAATACCTTAGAGATAATTTGGCCCATTCTCACATTGCTGTGGAGGACATCGATCTCCAGCCGGATAGCTCCTACGAGGAGGGGCCGATTGCTATTTTGGACCGAATCAAGAGGAAACTGCGTTCAAAGATAGTACCGTTAGTGCGTGTTCAGTGGCGACATCACAATGTCGAGGAGTCCACATGGGAGCGCGAGGATGAGATGCGCGAACGTTATCCAGAGTTATTTTTAGCAGGTACTTTCTAGTTTCGAATTTCGGGACGAAACTCAGTTATTAGGGGGGAAGTATGTAATACCCCGTACTTTTGGCTATATTTATTTTTGGGATTAATTAATTAAATGCGTATTAATTTCCAATTAATCCGGGTTATAAATACTAACGAGATGCGAGTTGGTGTTTGATTATGTGCATATATGATTATATAAGAATTTGGAATTATGAAATTTATCGTGAGATTTATATACGGTAATTTGGAAATTTTGTTGAGACGCGTGTGACCGCCGCGTCATGGTATAATATTTTGATTATAAAAGTGAATTTAAAATCTATAATCCGTATGGTCGTTTTGAGTGCGCCAACGCGTCCGGAAGGGTCGAGATAGTCAGAAAACACTAGCCGGGGGTGTAGTTTGGGTTTCGGGGTATTTTTAGGCCATACCGGCAACTTAAAGGGTATTTTGGTAATTTTACATTTTGAGGAATTAAAAGTGACGAAAATTGGGAGTTTTAATCTGATTAATTATTGGCCCACTAAACCCACTATCCAACCCACTTTAAACCATTAAGCTACGGAGGTTATCAATTAGGTTTCCAAGTTCCCCAAAACAAACCCTAGCCACCTTAAGCCACCATTGGAGAAGAGAGCTTGGAGAGAGAAGAAATTCTGCAGAAATCTTCATCAAACCATCATCCAAAATCAGAAATCGAACCAAGGCAAGTGACTTTATTCCATTTAATTTCAGAGAATGTCTTTTCCATATTAGAAATTTAAGAATTTTAATTGTTCTTGAAAGATGAATGAGAACCCATGTTAATTGGATTTAGATCTTGAATATTGAGGATAAATCGCATGTAGAATTACTTAGAGATAATTATTCTGGTATTAATGTATGTTGGTTGTAACAAAAACGGATTTAATTCTGGGATTTGATGATGATAAAAATCTAGGGTTCATGTTCTTATAAAAATTGGGGAAAAATATAGAATCTTGTGATTTGATGATGTATAGGGTGCATTAAAGTCTTAAAAGATGTTAGTTTATGAACTTAGCATGTTTTAGGATGATTAGAGATCTTAAAACGTCGATTGGACAAACTTTAGAGGAGATTTGAGGTGTTAGAATGGTTGAAAAACGAATTGGGGAAAAATCTGGGCCGAAACTGGTAAGTCATTAGAAGCAGTCCCCAGGTCGTTCGAACGAGCTTCTAACGAGTTGACCAGTCTCTTCTAACGAGAGGTAGTTTCGTTCGATATCTCGTTCGAACGAGCTATCGCTAGAAGGTACAGTTCGTTCGAACGAACTGGATCTCATTCGAACAGTCTCGTTCGAACGAGACTTCTAACGAGCTGACAGTTCAAACTCGTTCGAACAGTCTCGTTCAAACGAGACTTCTAACGAGCTGGCAGTTTGGGCCATTTTGAACTGTTTTGATTTTTGGAGTCTCGTAAACTTGTTCGAGGATATAGTTAACATTCCGATGATGATGTAGTGATAGGTTTGGGACATTTGGGTATTTATGAGAAGGAAAATTATATACAAGTGAGTTATACTAGATGGATAGTTTGGGTTGAGATGTGAGCGTCTACTACGAACGTGAGGATAATTTAAGGCGCGTATAATTATAAAGTGGGTTAATGCTATTTTTATATTCTAAATTGGTACTGAATTGAGAAGTGTACCACCTATGACTACTACGATTACTAAGATGTGTGCTTACTTAGTATTAGTATATGATATTATGTGTATGACATACCTACCATACTTGCTATCACGGGAGGTTTACGTTCGCTTAGGACCTTCTAATCCTTGTGTGCCCGGATTTAGATTGGAACCTAGAGGACATAATTCAAGAGAATGACTTGATTGTGAGTTATTGAGTCAGCTGACTGTGGAGCGTAGGTATGTGCGTGACCATGGATATGTTGAATTATGTTCGCCTCCATTTTTGTGTGTGGTGTAAATTTTATAATTCCTGAGAGATTCGGAATTTGTAATCCTTTATGTACGTGATGTACCGGGATGGATAGCAGAGTATGTGTGTACCACAGCTTAGGCTCGGGGTACTTGTATTGTATATAATGACGTGATTAATATACACTCAGTAAAATGGGAATTTGCATATGGTATTGTGTGTAACTAGGGAATTAAATAAATAGGGATATTCTATAATGAGATGTATTACTTTTATATGAGAACCTAAATTTACGTTAAGCCCCTATTTAATTGTTAACGTTATTCGGATAATGGGAACCGAGTAAAGAAAGGGTAGAATTTACAACGGTCTAGCTAGGTAGTATGTCACTTAGCTAGTTAGTAATGTTTTTAGATGGGTACTTGCGTTAGGAGTGCACAGTTAGACGAGAGGTGAGAATATCATGTGAGTGCACGTCCTAACATGTACTTTGCATTTAATGTTTTAAATGTTTTTAAAGCACTTGCAGGTTTTTAAATATAACTCCACATTCGGGCTCTGACCCGTTTGCTTTTCAAATCTCTTTTTCTTGTAAAACCATTTTAGGTGCCCAGCCACAGGGACACCAAGCATAGGATTCTCATTCAGGTGACGAGCTGTAGCTGTTTGTGGAAGCTACAGGGATTTGCTTGTAGACTCTTCTATCTTTTGGATTCCAGAGTTACTATCTATCAGTTGTAGGGCATGTTGCCCATTTCTATTAGAGACATCTTTTACATTACAGTTTTCAGACTTTGATTTGTATTGTTTTAGCATTCGGTTATTTATTTCAGTATGGGATTGTAGTGAGGAGTTTTCCTCCAGACTTTATTTATACTATGTGATGGTTATTCGTTTTACTTCAGTTTGGTGAATGGTGTTATTTATTTCTTCATTACACTTATTGCATGTTAATCAGACTTAAATTAAAATTTGGCAACTTACTTTTTAAATACTAGGTGGTTAGTAATAATAAAATGTTTTCGACAGTGATGCTATTAACTGAGCCAACTTGGCATTTTGAATTAATTTAATAAAGGAGTAGCTACCCGGTATTTAATTAGTCGGGGTTCCACAAATACCATAATATATTTCGAATTTCTCCTATGATTAATCTCCATTAATGATTCATTTACAAAATCTTGTCTTTTATCATTTGAATCTCTGTATCAATTAAAAAAGTTTCAATCTTTTACATCTTAATTTTCAGATTTCTACCTCTAATCATGAAAATAAATAACTATTAAGAAATTGCGAGATAAAGCAAATAACTACTTGCCTCATTTGATTTCGAAGTTTTCTACGAATTTGATGATGGGTTGAGTCCTCTTTCTTCTCCTCTTCTTTCTTCTTCTTTTTCTTTTCTCTAGGGCTCTCTTTCTCTCAATCTCTTGTGTAAAATATAAAAGGTGGGCTACCATCCACCTTCCACCCTCTTAAATCTCCCCTTAATTAGTCTAATCCTATTTTTCTTCTTAGCCCTAAGTGAAAAATGACCCTCCTACCCATATATGGGCCTCATTATGTCTAAAAAGCCTTCAGGACCTAAATATAACACCCGAGTACCCATTCTGAACTATTTTGACCCTTCTCGGATCACTGGCGCACTTAAAAAGGTCATCCAAATCACCCAACTACAAATATGCTAACATCTCATTAATCGGGCCTGACACGTACGTACCGTATGCATTGCCCATAAAATATACCGATCCGTCGATGTATCATTCTATCGACATATCGTAATAAATCGCAGCTTTCACTCATATGCGATATAAAATAAATCATCTAACTATTTACCTATGACACACAAGTAAATAATAATTATAATAATTATTAATCCTTTATCTCGCTGATTAATATTCATTAAAAATCTAATTTAATTTCCCCCATTAAATTAATAATATAAAGCATTTGGAAATTAATTAATAATAACAGTATGGGGTATTAGATTCTTCACCCTAATAACGGAATTTCGTCCTCAAAATTGGAAGGTAACTGTCATAAAAATATCTCAATACTTTTACTGCACGACATCCTCGCACTCCCACGTTGACTCAGCGATATTGTGGTGTCCGCACTATACACATACACACACACTAATGATACCACCTTTGACTGATGCTTCTGCTCACTACGGTCCAAAATAACAACAGGTCTCTCCTCATAGAAATATTCAGCTATAAATTAGTCTCCTCCAACGTTATATGCTAACACACCACGTCATCCCTGAGATACCTCCTTAATGACGACACATGAAGCACATCATGAATCTTCTGCAAGTGTTTTGGTTAGGAAAGTTATCCACAATCGAGTTCAATAGTCATAGACAGGTGGAGTGGAGTCTTACTCAGTCAGATTTGAGGGTGGATTTCATATCACTGGGAGGTTGATTGTCCCAGACGATGAGGACCTATGGTACGTAATTATGAAGAAGGCGTATGGGTTAAGATTTTTGGTGTATATTAGGGGGAATAAGATGTGACAATATGTGAGAGGGAAGTATTGGTGGGCTAGTATGGGCCAGTTCAGGTGAATTACATTATTGGATAATGTGTCTAATTTTTCATTGCAGAAAAAGAGTGAGCATGCACAAGGTGCATCTCAACATTGTTTTGGATCGAGATAAGATCATTATGTCCCACTTCTGGTAGAGTTTTTTAGAAGGCGATGGGGGTGTATAACTCATAGACTGATAGGAAAATGGAGAGGGTGAAGAAATTATGGAGGATATGCTGAGAATATATATTCTGGACTTTAAGAGTAACTGGGAGAACTATTTACTTTTCGTAGAGTTTACATATAATAATTCGTACCAGTTTACTACTGGCATGGTTCTTTTCGACGCTTTGTATGGGAGACATTATCGTTCACCCTCTTTTTAGTTAGAAGCGAGTAACAACAAGGTTTTCGGGAAGGACGTGATCAAAGATGCATCGGTGACGATTGACTTGCACTACACCAAATCTACCGAATTGTCACAGTCATTGACCTTGACAAGTTGGCTTGTCAAGGTCAATGACTGTGACAATTCGGGGGGTGACAAATTTTGTTGTCACTGACTTGTCACGGTCATGTCATGGTCCTTAACCTTGACAACTTTTGTCATGGTTAAGGACCGTGACAAACCCGCGACTTTTAATCAAAAATTATCACAGTCAATGACCGTGACAATTTTGGGCAGAATTGAAAAAAAATCTGCTGGGCAGTATGGGCACTGCCACTGCCCAGCAGTATATTTGTACCTGTTATAACAACGTTGTACCTGTTCAAACATCATATATCCAAATTAAATAGAGATAATGCAAATATACATTCAAAACAATATGTATCACGATATAATCCAAATATAATTCAAATGTAACAACTTAAAACAATTCAATTCAAATAATGTCACTACATTTTTGGGTTAATGTTTGCTCTGAGGAGGTGAGTAGTCCACACGATATATGATTTGACACATACATCAATATACATCGTGCCTCATTATTCGCACAACCACAAGGGTGAGTTCTCCTTCCCGAGTATCACATGCGTGATGAGAACCTTGGACTCAATGTCTTGAAGCAAACGTCCATGAACTAGCATACCCTGGACGGTATTCGGGTCCCTCAACCCCCACCATATCCGCTGATCATCAAATATGTCCATTAAAAACACGCTCGGCCAACCAAGTGTCGACATCCATCGGTTGAAGGGAGCCAAATAGGGGAATGGATCATCAAAGTACGCATGTGTCGGTAATGAAGGAGCGAGGTCCACATCCTCATCCTCCTGCACCTCCTCCTCCACCACCTTCTCTTTACCTTTCCCCTTACGGTTTCTGTCCAACGAACACTTCATGAATGAGAAAATATCTTAGAATGTCGCCTCCAAATGGGACAGTTGCGCATCATACGAGTCCACCGTTCAAGCCAACTCGGTGTCGCTCGTCTCCAATCCGATGATCCTAGATTTGGCCACCCGCGAGCTCACCCCCTTTGCCTCCCCTTGCGATCAGCACCAAGAACTTGGTTGAGTGTGTCTGTGGACAAAGATACCTTGTTGGCATCAAACTGTGACTCATGCACTTCCTTAAACTTTGCCTGAAACGACAAAAAGCACATGATTAGTAAAATAAGTAAATAAAAAAATTATAGCGTAATTAACAAAAAGTAAATTGTCAGATTACTTACAATTGTGGCCGCGATGCTCGGGGAAACCTCCTTATCCTTCCCCTTCTTTTTCCGAATAGCCACATAAGTATTAAGCCTATGTGCCCTACCCCCAGGGCCACTCCCTATCACCTGAAATAAAATAAAGTAAAATTAGTATCGACCCCACAAAGTAAAATAATACAGAATAATATATTTCTGTAGTTATAGAAAAATTAAATCTTACCATCATCCTATGCTCCACCTCGGCGTAAGATGTCCACCTGGAGTAGTGCGCGTCCATTTTTTTGCTCGATTTTCCCTCCCCGATTGGCGAGATGCCAATTGTTGCTCCCCGATCTCATTGTCCATGAACTTTTGCCATTGTGCTAATGAGATCGGTTCCTTTGGCGGGACGGATTCATGCATTCGGATAAAGGAATCTCGAGTCTTCCCAAAGTACCGGGTCCGCATATTTTTCTTCCACGTCTTGTGTTGCTTCCTCAACTGCTCCAAGACGGAATCACGTAGCTTTGGATCCAGGCTGAATTGTTCTTGTCTAACAAATATAATGTTAGTTGCGAATAAATATAAATATAAATATAAATATAAAATGAAATTCGAAATTAAAATTAATATATTCATATATTCATATAAATATAAATATAAATTCATTTCCTGTAGTGCCACCCAAATAGCTAACTTGAGCTCATTTAGCACCTCCCTCCAACTAGTGTACCCCGGGCCGATGATCGTCTTTACCAGCTCAAGGGATATCTCTAATAGCCTTGTCTTGTTCTCGATGGCCATCCCCAATTTTCCATATTTGGGGAGCCTAGGGGACTAGGATCCCTCGTCGCCTCCGCTACCACCGAGCCCAGACGACATCATCATAATCAACATCATCATCCTCGCATTAATACCTGAAGGAGACATTTGCTATAAAAAAAAAATGTTACAAATCAAAATGAATTACAAGAAGACATGAAAATATGTACAATTACTACAAATCCAAATGAATTGTCACTGTTTAACACCTCAATTCTGAATTCCAAAACAACATCATCTAGCTCATAATATGTACAAATACTAAAAATCCGAAACATCCCCACCCCCACCCCTACTGCCCACACACACGCACACTACACAAAAGTGAAAATGATAAAGTGAAAATCAATTAAAAGCATTAAAAATGGATTGATAAAGTATAAATTGGAATATTTATTACAAATTGAAAAATTGTTTCAAATTCGAGTTACCATAAAAAATGGATTGATATTCGGTAGGAGTAGCCAATTGATCACGGATCATTGTTGATATACTCCGAGTAAAACACTTGGTTAACCTTTTGAAATGCACAAACAAATGGATCATCGCTCACGTGGTCGCTGTTCTTCAACTTGGACAAGTCAACTATGATCAAATTGGTTACATTATCAACTTTATAAGCATTTTATCCTCAACTCTAACCCAGTCATAGTAAAATACAACCTATTTGAAGCTTATATAATCCATTTTTATCTGTTGCCCTAGCATGCCAAGTCATTGCCTCCGCTATCCATGGTACTGTGAAAAATCGTTTTAATCTTGGCCTAATGGGAAAATGTTTCAACACTTTTTAAGGCACTTTTGAGCTTGTGCCTTCTTTACTAGTAGATTGGACATATTTAGGTTTATCACAAACCGGACAACGATCGAGATTTTCATACTCCTTTCGGTATAGTATGCAGTCATACACATAAGCATGAATCGATTTATACTTCATTCCCAAACCATTCAAACTGTTCTTCATAACATGATAACTATTTGGAAGCATATTCTCCTTGGGTAGTAACCCCTTCACCCATTTCAAAATTCCTGTCATGCTATTGCCAAACAAATCGTACTGCGTCTTCAAACTGTGCAAACCAACCATGGCATGTAAAGTTGTTTGATCTTTCTCACAGTCAGAGTATAACGGTTGGGTCGCCTTATATTTTAAACTTTGGTAGTCACCGTCAAGGTTTATCATGATATCTTCACGAGAACTTGAACCTTGTACATCATCAGTAACGTCATTCTCCTCTGCTTTATAAACTCTGTACGCATCATCAACTAAATCCTCTAGCGTATTATGATCTACGTCGTCCCCTTCTACATCTATCCTACTTGTTGAAGGTTGTTGTTAAGGTTGTTCGGGGACAAAAGGAACTTTTAATTCACTGTGAAAACTCCAAAATCGATAACTATCTTGCATGCCTGATCTTAACAAATGTAGTTCAATTATTTTCCACTCAAACACCTTACCATTCTTACACCTAGCACACGAACACGGAAACTCTTCATTATTATGACATCTCTTTGCATATTTCAAAAATCATTAGCACCTCTGTGAAACACATCCCCCATTCTATTTGTCTCACCCATCCACTCTTTGTATTTCAGATATCCCATCACAGCTACCACAAATAATCACCTATTAAAGGTAAGAAGCGTATATTCATGGATTAGTATAAACAAAACATAGATTTATAGTATGTTTCATTTTGTTATGTCTTATTTATATTCGATTTTTAAGTTTCAAATTCAAATTCAATTTATAATAGAAATTTCTATTTCCTCCATCTCCTCTAAAGGGTGAGTGGTCCTATCCCATTCAAGACCGCATTTTTCTATAATATACTTAACAGCTCATGCACATTATTACGATTTGAGAAAAATTCGGCAGCATATCCCCGTAGTTCTCCAAGTACACGACGTAGATTGGCAAGTGTGAGTGTTGTTTCAATTGATCAATTGAAATAATAGTCACACTTGTCAATCTAGTATGTACCCAGAGAACATTAGGATACGACTGCAGAACTTCCTCCAAATGTAAAAACTTTAAGCCACTAAGAATATTATTATATAGAAATTATGCAGTCCCAAACTGTCAAACGGGACAATTTGAGAGATCTCATTAAAGGGGTAATGACTCTCGAACGGGTCTAAAGGCTATTGAATGTGTACGCATAAGAACTAGAAGGCTAGTATCTATGCTCACTATATGTAATTTCAAGTATGTTTCATTTAATTATCATACTATATATATATTGTTCGTTATACAAAGTAATTTTCAAAAAAAGTTGAAAAATCCCACCCCCATATGGACAATAATCCAGTGGTCATGCCACTTTTAAAATTAACCAACCCAACATTGATCCACTATAATCCAACCGTAATGGCAAAAAATAATGTGTATCCCGTACTCCTTCTAATTCATCTACTCAATTAATTATTTTCGTCAATTAAACTAGCAATTAAAGTATACAATTATTAATTTAATAATTTACAATGAGGGACAATCCTACTTTCATATGAAAGGGGAACTAATTATTAATTTACAAAAAAATTTAACAACCAATCAATATTAAATCAATCAATTATTTTATAAGGGGAACTACAATATGAGGGGCAATATCTAATAAACCAATAAAAAATTAATTAAAAAAAACACACACACACATATACACCCTTGCCCTACTCTCTCCCCCCCCCCCCCCCCCCCCCCACTTCCCCTGCCCACCACATGCACACACACACACATATACACACATGCACATATACACACACACACACGCATATATACACACATAAACACACACACACATACGCACATACACCATCTCCCCTCCCCCCAGCCCTGCTGCCTCACCCCCACACGCATATATACACCACACACACACACATGCGCACATTTACACACACATATATACACAGATGCACATATACATACACATATACATAAATGGAGGAGAAATAGAGAGAGAAAACACACCAAAGTTGTAGAGAGAGAGAGAGAATGAGAAGCCGCTAGAGAGAGAGAGAGAGAGAGAGAGAGAAATGGAGGGAATATAATCGATGGGAAAAAAGAAGATGGAGGGTTTTTTACTGACAGAATTGTCACGGACATGTCACGGTCATTGACCGTGATAAGCATTTGTCACGTCCTTGTCACGGTTATTGACCGTGATAAAAAATGCGTGTTTTTTTGTCACGATCAATGACTGTGACAAGGCTAGCCGCTTACGAGTGCCAATTTGACCATTTTGGTGTAGTGTTGTTTAAGGATCATATTCGGGTAGATCAGGATGATAGAAGAGTTACGCTGATATGTACCGATGATTTTTGGAGATTGACGTGCGTGATCAGTAATGTTAAGAATGGACCATATTGAGATTCATATTTAATTTTAGTAGAGGATTGACCACCCGATATTAGAATAGGTGGGTTGTTATAGTTTGTATCAGAGCATCAATTTCTTGTGTCCTTAGGTTTTGTGCAGAGTTATTACATTGTCAGCGTTGTGTTTCTTTAATATAGAGCCCAATGATTATGACAGTTGTTTCATATTGCGCATTTATGTTATTCTGTTATTTCTTATATTTGAGGTGAATCTTGTACAACATTGGTTTGGTTACAGATGCCAAATTCAAGGAGAGGTAGAGTAACACGTGCTGCAAGGAGGGCTGTAGAGGAGGAGGCTCAAACGGAGCCACTTGCTACTCAGGGGATTGTGACCGCAACAAAGGTCACAGCTATTGTAGTAAAAGAAGTTAATGCCACTATGATCACCTTAACACAAAATTTTCCCCAATCATAGACACATTAGCTAGTGGCACTAGTGCAGGCTCACCGAGTGCCGTCAGTTTGGGAGCGAGTCAGAGAGGCCTTTCAGAAGCACCATTCGTCAGAGTTTTATGGGACTGCGAACATTGTCTGGAAACTAGGTACATAGGTATTTATTTATTATTGAGTGTAGAGACACTTAAAAGTAGGTACTATCTCCATTCAAGTTAGCTGGGGCAACTCTGCAGTGATGGGAGTCGATTACCACATCAGAGGAAAGGGATTCAAAGACTATCCTGGAGTTCTGGGTGTGATTCGATCGCAAGTTCTTTTTGTCAATAGTGCATACAAAGATGAATATGAGATTTCTAAATCTCTCGTAGGAGGGCCGAATTATGGCCAAGTACGAGGAAGAGTTCACCCTCTTGGCAAAATTTGTTCCAGACGAGGTGAATATTTATGAGAAAAAGATTCTCAAGTTTATTAACGGACTTACTTGGAGGATCCGTAAACATTTGTTGGGTAACTCGATGTTGAGGACTTATGCAGATATCATTAATGTCGCATTGCTTCACTTTCAGGGTCATCCCTTCCATCAAAGGGGAGTGAAGCGGACCAAAGAGTTGAGCCAGCAGGGCAAGATTGGGGGCAACGGTGCTAGCGAAGCTCCACAGCAACGGAGTAGGCACCAGGAGCGGGGTTCCCAATAGGGGGACTCAGGTAAAAGGTTTAGGCAGGGTAACGGTAGTTACAAAAAGGGCCATTAGGTCTAGCACCACACTCCTTAAGTCCAGCAGGGCCAGGTGAACCAGGCCAAAGGCTAGCAGGGCTGGGGTTATCAGGGCCAGTAGGTCTAGGGACAGGGGCATCCTCGTCTGGGTTAGTAGATCTGGTGGATGATAGATTTTATAGGCAGGTGTTTCGTGTGTGGGGAGCAAGGCCACATAGTACGTGCATGTCCGAATATGGATAAGGAACAACAACAGGAGGCCTAACCGGGGTAGTACTTATAATAGCTTCTATCCCCACTAGCATTTCCAGGATTGTCACCTATGCAGGGGAAGTTTTGGCATGTTTATCACGCCTATGGATAAGTTTTATAGCTAACGCCATTAGTAATTGAGGGTATGTTTTCGGTTCTTGAGCACTTAAGGCGGGTGTTTTTTGGCACCAGTGCATCATATTTTTATTTACACTAAATTCGCACGTGAGACGGGTTTAGTGGATATAGCGTTAGATATTATTATGATCGTATATTTACTGTTGAGTAGCAGAGATCCCATTCGTTCCATCAGTAGGGGAGCTGGTGTTAACATTAGGAGGTTATGTTTTAACGGATCTTCTCATTTTATTAATGTACGAGTATGATGTTATCTGGGGTATGGACTAGTTAGCAACGGTTAGAGAGATTGTGGAATGTTATATTATATCGAGGATGAGACTTCAAAGAGTATAGTTGTTTCGTTAGATTTGATCCCTGTGTTTAGGGACTTTACTAATGTGATTCAGGGAATATCGTGGTGATAGTCGAGTCGAGAGGTCGATTTGTGATTGACTTAGCACCCGGGACTATGAGATAGTGCTAGCGCCGTATCATATGACTCCTTAAGAGAGGTGGGACTTGAGAGGTCATATTTAGCATCTTTTTAGGCAGAGTTTTTGAGTGCCCCTAAACTATATCTCGGGCCAATGGATCTCAATGACCGGTTGAGCTAGGCGATAGTGTATCGGTAGGGTTCCTTTTTGGATTTTTCTTGCGAGATGCCCACACATGAATCTTAGTACGTGTCGGAAGTTAAGAGAAATTTGGGCTCTAGGACATTGATTCAGTACGTTAATCATTACATGTGGGAAGATATAACGCTTTGAGTAAAGAGATATTATATGATTTAAGGCAAGAGGAGTCAAGTAGTGCTATGTAGAGATCACTAGGGTATGTTTGCACCACTAGTTGAATACGTGGGACAATCTCAGGAAGAATTAAGTCACGATTAGTAGGGTAATCGAGTATACTTCTACTGTATGATCATGCTTGGCAAGTGGAGTTGATTTTTGATGTATGCGGGTTGCATATGTGGTATTTGTGCATGTGAGCACGTGGTATAAGGTGTATGGGTTCCCTAGTATGTTCGATATTCAGTATCATTCAGGAAAGGTGCAATACCCCATAATTTTGAGAGCATATTTATGAATATTCTATAAGATTTCAGTTGGGACATTTATTTTAAATGAATTTTTTATATATATTACATTTAAAAAAAATTATTTTGGTTTGAAATCGAATCAAATATTTAAATTCAAATTAAAACGGCCTTTGGACATTTTTTGATGAGTTAAATATGTAAAGTAAGCAATTTTAAATCAAAGGGGAATATAGTAATATGAATTAGATTAGGATCCCAGCTAGGGGTTGAGAGAGGGGCTATATAAGGAATATTATGGGTGATTAGATGGAAAAGAAGACGAAAAAGGGAGGCCAAAAACGAAATCCAAAGCGGCAAAAACGAGTAGAATGAGAAGAGCCAATTTGGAGTGTTTAGATCTTCTTTTTCAGTGCATTTAGATGAGATTTGAGAAAGACTCAAAACACATACCTGACCTAATTTGTCGTTTAGAATTCAAATATGAAGTCGGATTGGCTGTTTAGATAATGATTGGATTTGAATTTTCTGAGTTTTCAAAACAAGCCTACAATTGTGGATTTTGACTCCGGTGAGGTAGTTTCGTTCTCCCATGGTTAATTTAGTGTGATACACTTATTCAACCTTGATTGTATAGTCATATCCATTCATGTGTTGAATTTATATGTATCATATTCTTGTATATTATATTCGTTCTTGCACCCATTTTGTATGTGTTATTTTCATGTCGTGTAGTTTGGGGCAATGAAACGAGTTGATTTTAAGAGTATGTTTGGTTATAAAAATTGGGTAGAAAATATGTACACTTGATTTATGGGAATCAAATTTCAAATTTATTTGAATTAAGAGAATGATATTATGATTATTATTATTGGATAATGTATAGGCATTCCTCATCCAAATCACCCGCTGGATGGGGTGTGCGCTCGGCTACGATTTTATTTATTATCCAAAGACTAGGCCATGAACCCGGTTGGCGAGTATGCCAAGTTTTATTATGGCGGTGATGCCAAGATTTTATGGAGTTGATGCAGGTTATGATGGGTCGTGTACCCGAGTTATGTAAATTTTTTTTTGGGGGGGAGGGGCATTGGATTGTTCTGTGGATAATTTATTGGATAGTGAACGGTAGTCCATATCGTACTGTGGGAAATGCAATAGGAATTTTGATATGGGGCATTGGGTTATGTAGTGCCGCGGTGAGATCATAGGTGATGATTATATTATTGGGATTTTAGTTTGAGTGTTCATATTGCATACACTCTACTATATGATGCACACACGAGTATGTGTAGTTACACTTGGAGCATTTATATGAGCTACTGAGTTTACCACTACCTCCCATAATTTTTTGTATTTCAAGTTTGATGCGAGATGATATTTATGGTATCGTTGGGATTGGGACCGTCACTAGAGGCTCTGGATATTGATTTTCAAAAATTTATTTGTATCATTTTGTTTATTGTAAATTGTTTTGTAAAATGAAATTTGAAATTTAAGAAAATTGAGAAATTTTATGCAGTCAAGTTATTATTTATGCTTCAGCAAATTTATTCTCAATACAAATGGTATTGTTTTATAAAAAAAATATCGAATTTATCAATATTTTTTAGTAGCACCTCTCAGGGTGTTACAAACAAGCATATGTTATTCGTATTCTCGGGCTTGGGGTTATTGGTTCCTTACGTTGTCCTTTGAGATAGATTTGGTTTATGTTCGATCTTATTTGGGTGATGTCGAACTTTCTGTTTGAATTTAAAGTAAGAAAAATTTGGGTGAATTTCGAGGACGAAATTCCTTTTGTAGGGGGGAGAATGTAATACCCTGTAATTTTGAGAGCATATTTATGAATATTCTTTAAGATTTCAGTCGGGATATTTTTTTTTAAATGAAAATATTTTGTATATTACATTTAAAAACAATTTATTGTGGTTTGAAATCGAATCAAATATTTGAATTCAAATTTAAATGGCTTTTGGACATTTGGTGATGAGTTAAAATATGTAAAGTATGCAAATTAAAATTAAAGGAAAATATAGTAATATACATTAGGTTTGGCTCAAATATAGGGTTTGAGAGATGGGATACATAAGGAATATTATGGGTGATTATATGGAAAGGGAGATGAAAAAGAAAGGCCAAAAGTGAAATCCAAAGAGGCAAAAATGAGTGGAATGAGAAGAGCCAATTTGGAGTGTTTAGATCTTCTTTTTGAGTGTATTCAGATGAGATTTGAGAAAAACTCAAAACACATACCTGAACTAATTTTTTGTGTAGAATTTAAATCTGAAGTCAGATTGGGAGTTTAGATAATGCCTGGATATTAATTTTCTGAGTTTTCAAAATAGGCCTATAAATGTGGATTTTGACTCTCTTAAGGTAGTTTCGTTCTCCCATGGTTAAGTTAGTGTGCTACACTTATTCAACCTTGATTGTATAGTTATATCCATTCTATGTGTTCAATTTATATGTATCATATGCTCGTATATTATATTTGTTCTTGCACCCATTTTGTATGTGTTATTTTCATGCCATGTAGTTTGGGGTAGCAAAACTAGTTGATTTTACGAGTATGTTAGGTTACAGAAATGGGGCAGAAAATATGTACATTTGATTTATGGGAATCAAATATGAAATTTATTTTAATTGAGAGAATGATATTATGATGATTATTATTGGATAATGTATGGTCATTCCTTAGCCAAACCACCCGCTGGACGGGGTGTGCTCTTGACTATGATTTTATTTAGTATCCAAAGACTAGGCCATAGGCCTCGCTTGGCGAGTATGCCAAATTTTATTTTGGCCGTGATGCCAAGATTTTATGGCGGTGATGACAGGTTTTAATGGGCCGTGTACCCGAGTTATGTAATTTATTTTTGGGGGTCATTGGATTGTTCCGTGGATAAATGATAGGATAGTGAACGGTAGTCCATACCGTACTGTGGGAAATGCGACGAGAATTTTGATATGGGACATTGGGTTGTGTAATGCCGCGGTGAGGACATAGGTGATGGTTATATTGTTGGGATTTTAGTTTGAGTGTTCATATTGACTATACTCTTCTATATGATGCACGCAGATACGAGTATGTGTAGTTACACTTGGAGCACTTATACGACCTACTGAGTTTCCCACTCATCCCCCCATAGTTTGTTGTATTTCAGGTTTAACGCGAGATGATATTTATGGTATCGTTGGGATTGGGACCGTCACTAGAGGCTCTGGATATTTATTTTCAAAAATTTATTTGTATTATTTTGTTTATTGTAAATTGTTTTGTAAAATAACATTTGAGATTTAATAAAATTGAGAAATTTTATTCAGTCGATTTATTATTTATGCTTTCGCAAATTTATTCTCAATATAAATGGTATAGTTTTATAATTTTTTTTATCTAATTTATCAATATTTTTCAGTAGAACCTCTCGGGATGTTACAAAAGGATAAAGTGGTGGTTGATGGATTGAACCATATGCCTATAGGGCAGTTAACAATAGTTTTCGCTGAAGTAGATTGAGATTTGTCAGGAGGAGGAGATAGTCCAGACATTTATAACAGTGATGACCGTATTATTTGAAGGTTATGAAGGCACAATTAAGGGATTTGTCTTGTCAAGAGAGGGTTCAACAGTCAATGACAAGTGGTGCAGAGTCTTACTCAGTCTGTTCTGTGAGCAGCTTGTGCATACTGGGACGTTAATTATTTCGGATGATGAGGACCTATGTTGCACAGTTATGGAGAAGGCGCATAGGTGAAGATTTTTGGTGCATCTCGAGGGGAATAAGATGTGCCAGGATGTGAGGAGACAGTAGTGGTGGGCCAAAATGTGTCAGTTCAGGTAAATTACACGATCGGGTAGTGTGCCCAACTTTTCATTGTAGGAAGAGAGTGAGCTTGAACGAGGTTCCGCTCAATATTTCTTTAGATTGAGATAACATCTTTGTATCCCACTTTTACTAGAGTTTTTCAAAAGGAGATGGGGACGGAGTTGCGTTTAGGCATGGCATATCACCTGCAAATCGATAGGTAAAGGCTGAGGGTGAAACAGCTATGGACGATGTGATGAGGATGTATATTTTGGACTTTAAGGGTAGCTGGGAGCCGTAATTGCTTTTGGTTGAGTTCGCGTATAATAACTCATATTAGCGTAGAGCCTTTCGAGGCTTTGTACGGGAGACATTGTTGTTCACCCTCATGTTAGTTAGAGGTGGGGAACAACAAGCTTATCGGGAAGGTTGTGATTAAGGATATGCCGACAAAGATTAAGTTGATCAAGGATCGTATTAGGGTAGCTCAGAAAGGCAGAAGAGTTACGCCGATATGAACGAAAGATTTTGGGGGATTGACGCGCATGATCAGTGATGCTAAGAATGAACCATACTGAGATTCCTATTTTATTTTTGTAGAGAATTGTCCACCCGGTGATAGAATAGGTGGGTTATTAAAAAAAATTACTTTTAATGTTGTTATGGATGGTGAGTGGAATCCTTTACCCTCGAACCAAATTCTAAGCACATATTAAAGGTCTCATGCCCAAAAGTGCCTAACAGCTGATCAAAGACGATCTCACGAGATGGGCGTTTCACAAAGGAAATCCAAATAACGAACCCTCCCGATACACCTGGTCTTATTCGAATCATTCGGTTGGGTCAATGATGTGAAACCCCCTATGTAGTCATCATTGTAGAGAGTACAACCCTAAATGGTAAATCTCTAAAGGAATAAAATAACATAATGCAAAAATACGACGAACGCACTCATGAACCTAGGACACTAGAACCTAGAATGATCTGATAGAAATTATGACTCCCCGTAAAATTTATAAACAGATTGATCAGGTCTAATACAAAACTCACGGGAATGAAAGACATTCGGTAACACTCTTAGCATAATGAAACCGAATGAAAATGAAATAAATAAATGCATAGCAAGTTAAAAAATATAAAAACAACTACAACATCTCTGATACCAAACGCTACCCTGAGAAATAAACTAACTCTGGAATAAAACTCAATAATACAAAATCCATCTCTGAATATAAGTATTACATGTAAAATCTCTGACTCGAGATAATTAAAGTAAATACAGGTGCCTATAGAAAAATGAATAAATACAACGAGTAGATGTGATACATTTCTCAACTTCTACATCCTAGGAATGATGAATAAAGCATCGTTAAAGAGACTCCTCAAATGAATCACCCAAGTCTACGGCAACAACAACATCCTAAGACCTGTAAAAACATATTCAATAGCAACGTAAAAATAAAGACTACAAAGAATAAGAATTTAATTGAAGTTGGGCCATAATAATAATAATAATAATAATAATAATAATAATAACAACAACAAAAACAACAACAACAACAACAACAACAACAACAACAACAACAACAACAACAATAATAATAATAATAATAATAATAATAATAATAATAATAATAATAATAATAATAATAATAATAATAATAATAATAATAATAATAATAATAATAATATCAATGCATCTTCTTCCCATTTTAAATGGATTGGAAGTCATTTAAGTTACCCAACCCTAATGTCACATGCGTCTAATCCCAAACCCAAGTGAACCCCATGATTACATATTTATTCATCTTAACTGAATATAAGTACAGATGCCGGTCAAATATCTAAACATATAAGGGCAATATGTCTATCCATGCCACATACATCATAAATGGGCTACTCTCAATCCCTCACATAACGAAGGACTATCTCTACATGCCTTAAGGAATTGACCGCGTGTACTAGGCATTGTTAAATATTGTTCCATAACAATAACCTTAAATCATCTATGAGGGATAATCACTACACCTTCATAGTAGTCATATGGCCCCATACCCAAGGCTATATGAAAGGATCACTCCGTCACTAATGTCTAGATACAAAAAGAATTTTCAATGCGTAGTGTCTGCTGTAATCATGACTAAGGTAAATCTTGTCTCTATCTACCAGGTTACCGAAGCGGTATCCATCATATGCACCCCATAACGAAATCCCATGAGTACTCACACCTGGTAATTACGACCATACTTGACGGGTTAAACAAACAAATAAAAAACCAATCATCATGGTTACACATAAAGTCTCTACCTATTGTAAGTTAATATGCTCGTTAACTACGATATGTTATATGTTGCACTACCCCGGGCTCCCAAGGCTCTTGAAGTCTAGGTATCTTTCACACCCACCCTCTAACAACATTATCTTAATATAATTACTACCATACTCAGCGGGTTATCAATACATTCTAAACTATCGGGTGATCTACACAATCACTAGTTATCTATTTATCTCATACGTTATGTCCATGCTCGACGGTATACTCAAGATCCTCAAACAGCTATATATAAATCCCATATATTAATACCTTAACATATCAGATTATAACCCCAAAATAACTCCCCAATAAAAATCCTAAGCAAACAAACACAACACAAAGACAAAAGCCAAAATCACAAACCAACAATTTCAGCCTTGCCCACTCTTGGTAAAATATTCATACTAAATTCCATAAAAAATCAAAAAATACGAAACTAGATCCCACTCGTTCATAATTCAAAAAACTACAATTGGGATAATGAAAGTACATCTGATCAATTTGGACCAAAATCAGATCGATCAGAAAGTCCAAGGTAACCTTCTTCCCCAATGAAATTTTGATAGCTATAGCCATTTCCAACCCAAACTTTAACCCTATAAAACAAAAAATTATCCCTTTTGCTTCAAATCGAACTAAAACATAATCAATATAAACCTATATCCAAAACTTTTTGGTAATTATCAATAAGAATTAAGGTGTAGACCTAACTTTGAATAATCAAACCCTATATTCATTCTAACACCCAATTACCCAAATTAACATATGAATTATTTACAAAGATTACTCTAAAGTTAAAGGCTTTTACAATTTAATGTAATAATTTCACACATCTAACATTTTTGTGTATTCACGAGTCATTTTGCAGGATTCAACAACAATTATACTAGTTCATGAACATAAGTTTAATGTTAAAATATGTAATTAGTCTAATTACTGAAATTGATTATTATATGATTTCAATTCAAAATTGATTAATAAAATTCAAAGTCCCATAGACTAATGTTATTATAAAACAACCTAAATTAGATTTTTATTCAATATAAACTTACATATGGATTGATTGAGGAATCAATCCCCAAATCCCAAAATTCCTCTTCACCCTTAGGTGCCTCTCAATTCCTTAGCCTTCTAGGGTTCCTCCCATGCTTCCAATATAATTTAGGTTATGTCAAGTGGACTCTTAACCTTGCTTCCCAGGAAATTGGGCTTGGGCCTCACCTAAGACCCAACTTAATTAACAAAAATGCTCTTTTAAATTGTCTAAAACTATACCCAAGTCATGTACAAACCCAATGGGCTCAAACCCCAATATATTACGTCAATACGAACATTTCAAACTTCCGAAAGTCACTACGATATATGACTTAATATATTAATTAATTATCTTAATAACTTAAGTTATAAACTAGGACAACTTAAATTAACTAAAATCTAATTATAAATTAATTATGTGAGACTCGATATAATAAAAAACTACTTTGGTAGAACTCGATATCGAGGGGATAATCCAAACAAGCAAGCACTCAACACCTAGTCCCTCACTATTCCATAGTCGCCCATAATACTAAGTCACTCTGAATATTTAATTATTAATTTTCCATGTACTAATTCTGATCTCAAACATGCATTATATAACACATACGAATTATAAATAGTGACATCACCTGTCACAACAAGCACACATAAATAATTTTTACAATTAAATAATGCACAAACAATACGAGATATTACATTCTTCCCTCCTTAAATAAGGAATTCAGTCCTCAAAATTCGAATCTTTATACTCCGACTCGAAAGTTTAAGAATATCTCTTCCGCGTGTCCCGAACACATTCCCACATAATAACTTTATAACTTTTAGCTCTTAATCAACTTGGTCAAACTAACTTAAATGACAAAGATGGTTCTTTGTTCCCCCCTTGCAACCTAGATATCCTACGATAAGTCAAAAGGGATATAATATCCCGCTTCCAAAGTGGAATCACTACCAACTACAATTCTTCAAATGTCTTTGACACTCTAACTTCACTACATGAAGAGGACAACCTAGATATCAACTATGCTAATAACCAACCCACTTAACTATCAATATTTTCCCCTCATTTTACAGTACAATTGTTCACTCTTGAACTGTACAACATACCACAAATTACGCACCTTGGTCGAAACGACTTCTCTTAAATTAGGACTCTCCGGCACAAACAATTTCCCTTGGAACTGTAACTATATACATACATAAATGTAGAAAGGGTTTCCTCCCAATTACAACTTACATACCTTCTCTCGATAAAATTCAACACTTGATCCAAAAATATGGGTGTAATGACTACCACTGCTATAAATACATTCTATTTTAACAAGATGTCATCACAAATCCTAACTGTTGATACAAAAAATTATCCACCTAAGTGGACCAATCAGAGACGAACACTTATCATCTAACATGGAAAGAATCCTAGTCAGTGAGACAGAAACTCGCCGACCATCTCATGGAATATCGACCAATAATAAAATGATCGACCATTAGGGTCAGCAAAGCGCCAATAGTCATGTACATTATGAACGCAATCTACTGATGTAAATGTTTAAATTATAAAGGAATTCTATCCTTTTATAATCCTTCTCTCTATCTCCTTACAAGACTATAAATACATTGTAAACCCTTCATTAAGGGCAAGTTTCACAAGGTTTGAACACTCTTGAGAAGAGGCAAGAAAGAATACAAAGCATAGTGGATGTAGGCTTTCTCATATATCCGAACCACTTTAAAAACCTTGTGTCTCACTTTTAATTTACTTATTTTATCTATAATTGAAGCATTAGATATATTCTAGTTTTTTACATCAATAAATTGGCGTCGTCTGTGGGAACGTATTTCTAAGCGTTTTCACTCATTCATTTCCAAAAATGACCGACATTCCTGAATCCAGTGCAAAAAATGATAGAAATCCGCCTATTCCATCCGTTCCTCCAACAAATAATGATATGGATGGAATCTTGGTTAGTATTGTCAGAAGATAGGAGGCTATGCAGGATACTATTAGGCAATTGGCCCAAACACTACAAGATGGATCTCCCTCATTGTCTATTCACACGAATATGAGTATGCCACCACCGCCTCTAAGAACCCACAAGCACAACCAATCCAGGACTACCAGAGACATGTGTGACACCCCGCCTAATAAAATACCGGGTGATCAGTCCCATACCAAATTAAATCAGGAATCCCAGCTGGTTCATCCTTAGCATCACTTTCGAAAACTTTTTAAAACTTACTAACCACCTAGTATTTCAAACGATGGTGCCAAATTTTAACTTTTTAATTCAACAAAAAAATACATGCGAAAATAAATATAAACCATTCACACAACTGAATAAAACTCAACAGAATAATTAATTAAATATGTTTGCTGAATAAACCATCGTCCATCAAAGTGAAATCCAATACAAATATTCAACACCTGAATAAATACATCTGAAAACTGTACTGAGAAGTTTGGGCGACAAGCCCTAAATAAAACTGAAACTGATACATGATTCCTACTCTATGAATAAATGAACGATGCGTCTAATCCAATCTCCTGCTAGCATCCACATATGCCGCAGCTCCGTGTCCATGGAATAGAATATCAATCCTGGCGTCCCTGTGGCTGGACACCTAAAAGGTTTTGAAAATAGTTTTATAGCAAGGGTTAGAACACAAAACATTTTGAAAATATTTAGCAAGTGAATTAACTACAGTAATTTAAAATGCATGAATGCGCTTCATAATTAAGTTTGTGTCACACTCCCTTGTGGACATTTTCATCCCTCCACTATTGTGCACACCTATCGGTTACCTTGACCCCCGCTTAGTTGTACTACCCCGTCCAACTAGTCCTGGTATAACCTCCCCCTTGCCATTATACTCTAACCCGAGTATAATTATTCTTGAATTATAAGTTATCTCACAATTAACTTAATTAATTCCTTCTTAAATAGTAGCATATAATTGTGTCACGAGTTATATAAAGTAAATACATCGCACACTGTATTATTACCCGCATATAATATTGAATACCATTATATACGTACCTTTACTAAAACATCCACACATATAATATACATATATCCATCCCTCCGAGTATACCCTCTCTGGATGATTCCCTCTAAAGTGCCATCTCACTAGGTGTGCTCACATAACCTAGTTACCCAAGTTGGAATAGCTCACCAACCTGGCCCAAAACATAAACGAAGTGGAGGCGGTCATATTCCTTCCCTGAAAGTGAGATAATCTCCTCACCCATAAACCGGACGCTATGACCTGGGGATAAACTCACCCTACTCCTCGAGCTAGGGGATTCACCCACATCGCGCAACCTCCCTTGATAGCACTAGAGTATATAAATTAAATAAATATCTAATCACTAATATTTAATAGCACACACAATAAATATACACCCACATATATATATATATATATATATATATATATATATATATATATATAAACCCCGGCTTTACCGTGTACTCAAAAAAACCCGTAACACTAGCCTGTAATTTCTCGAGTCTCTGGCCCGACTCAACTTCATTAATTTTCTCACTTAATAATTTCCATCTTCCCGAGTTCGTGGTCCGACTCTAGATAGTAATACTCTAAACAATCATTTATATGAAATTTGCCCGAGTCTATGATTTGACTCTTATTTAATTAATTTACACATTAATTAACACAACTCCGAGTCTGTGGTCCGACCCTCATTTAATTAATTTACACATTAATTAATTAACACATATCCGAGTGTGTAGTCTGACCCTCATTTAATTAATTTACACATTAATTAATTAATGCAAATCCGAGTCTGTGGTCCGATTCTAATATAATTAATTCACACCTCAATTAA
This sequence comes from Sambucus nigra, assembly GCA_949130495.1. Taxonomy (NCBI): domain Eukaryota; kingdom Viridiplantae; phylum Streptophyta; class Magnoliopsida; order Dipsacales; family Adoxaceae; genus Sambucus; species Sambucus nigra. The sequence continues at coordinate 476,151,511 of OX422213.1, forward strand.
TATACTATTTTCCCCGAGTCTATGGTCCGACTTTAATTAAATTAATTAACACACCTATTAATTTAATACCTTCCCTACTCTATCTCCCGACTCTAATTAAATTAATTAACATGCCTATTAATTTAATACCGATCCGAGTCTGTGGTACGAATCTCATTTAATTAATTTACACATTAATTAATTAATACCCTTTCCGAGTCTACAATCCGAATCTAAATTAATTAATCACAACATCAATTAATTTAATACTTTTCCGAGTCTACCTTCCGACTCTACCTTCATTAATTAACACATCCATTAATTTAATAACTTGGTGTCACTCAACCATTATCTCCGGACTCGCTCACTTGGCCCATAACTTAATATTTCTCGAGTCTATGTTCCTATCACAAGGAAACACACAATAGGCATTCACAACCCAAGTAATCCTATAAAACAATAGGTATTTACACAACCCAATTATTCATACTTGTACGTAATATATTTCTCTCTAATATTCACCGTAGTTGTTTGCTTTACGAATTTATTTCACTTTCGTATTAATTCAAGTATTCACACAACTATAAGGGTCCTAGTTACCCCTTGTTATATCAATTCAGTAGTTACCCTTGTTAACCCACTGACCTAACGAATTTAAGCTCGCTCACGCTTTTTCGTAATTATATTCTTATCATCTCGAATTAGAGTACGTCACAATCAAGCCTACGAATATCCACTTTAACTCTCTCACAAAATTAAAGTCTAACACTCAATCATAGACCTGATTCCATATCATTATTCCATCAATATATTTCATCAAGGTCCCAAACACTTCCCCGATAAAATTTTAGACATTTGAGGCTTAAAAAGAAAAATCTCAAATTTTCTGGCAGATTAAACACCCTCTAGTAAAATTTTGATTTCTCCCTCTACAGAACTCCGATTGACCTGATTCCAAGTTCATTGGATAGCTAAGAGAAATACCTTTCCAGTAATGTATGGTTTACACTCTAATTCGAAGTAAAATTCAAATCTCACAAGTTTAAAGTCACATAAAAATTCTGGCAGATTACTATGTTGACAGATCAAACACCCTGTAGTAAAATGTCAATTAGTCCATGTACAGAACTCAGATTGACCTGATTCCAAGTTCATTGGATATCTAAGAGAAATAAATTTATAGGAATGTATGGTTCACACTCTAATTTGAAGCACAACGCAAATGGCATACATTTAAAGTTGTGTAAAAAATTCTGGCAGATTGACCTCTTGTGTTCATCAAATAAACCCTAAGTCATTCAAGATTCATGTTCTTCATCCAAGAACTCATAAAGATTCCATTTTAATCATCAAATATATTCAAATTTCATTTTATCTTTACTTAGGGATATATAATACACCTATTTCTTACTTTGAATCTCAACCAAGTATTCCATTAACAAAACCCCATTTTGTACCCATTTATCCTCAAAAATGAATTTTAGTTTACACATCACTAAAATATGAATTGGATATCACCATTTACACATTACAGCAAGTTAACCACTTGTCTAGAATTATTCGTAGTGTCTGATCCGTTGGTGTAGTCCTTTAATTTGGCTCCAAGATCCCTAAATTGGCTCTTGATTTGCTATCCCCCAAATTCCCTCTCAAACCCTAGGTTGAGAGTTATGTTGACTGCCATTCCCTATTCTCTCAATTAGGTTTAAAAACCTTAATCCCATTTTTGGCCATCTGGGCCTAATTAAAATGGCCCAACTCACCCCGTGTGGGCCCGACTATGCCCAAAATACCCCGAGACCCAATTACTACCCCCGGGTACTCTTTTATGACTATCTCGACCCATTCGGACGCAACTGCGCACTCAGAATTGCCATCCGAAATACTTTTCGATATTTCCAAATTTTGACCTCAAAATGCGACACACGAGATTTTGAACCATTAAACTTAAAAGTCGTCAATTATAAATAATTCGGCTCACTCAAATAAGTTCTCCAACTCATGAATTTAAGTCTCTCCAATTTGAATATTTTTATAACTCCAAAAAATAATTGAATATTCAATCCTCAAAATTACGGGGTGTTACAACATGTCCTACCACCCAGGCGAAAGTTCTTCTCTCAGGACTTCAGAACCTTATGATGAGCAATCCTTTAATTCTGAAAGATCAAGTGCTTTACAAAGGTTGAACAGACCATCTCCCTTTAATCGTTTGGGACCTAGAGGGAATAAAAATATTTCAAGGGCATTATCGAGGAACACTCGATGACCAATCGATCAACGTGAGGGTTCAACCTAATCCAAATTAGATGCCCGATGATCTGTCCATGCCGATAATACCTTACAGGAGGAGATCTTAACACAAAAAGTTGATCGGAATAGCCGAGATACAACACAGAAATCTGATTCTGGCAATAATGCATGGAAGGGCTCTACTCAACGATTGGAAGATAGGTTGGGAAATATGGTAAAGGAGAAGAACCCATTATAATGATGTTTTGTGAAAGGGTCTCCTTTTGTACAAGATATTTTGGATTTTCCTACTACTTCAATATTCAAAGCTCCTTTGATTACTCCAAAGTATGATGGGAAGATAGATCATGTTCTTTATATAGAACAGTACCAAGCATCAGATGATATTTATTTTGTTCCTGACGAGATAAGATACTAGGCATTCTCAGGTACAATCATAGGTCCTGCTCATATTTGGTACAATAGCCTTCCTTGGGAATAAATTTCTAGTTTTAACCAGCTTGTAGAACTATTTATTGGTAACTTCTGCTTTGGAGCCAAATCGATAAAAAGAGTAGCTCACCTGCTAAGTGTGAGGTAGTGGATAGGACAAAGTAAAAGGGACTATATTACTCACTTCACAATGAGAAGTTAAAGGTCATTGATTACGAAGAGAAAACATCTATCACAGCTCTTATGCGTGGATTGCTTCCCGAGAAACTTTATTACACCATTGCCAAAGATTCTCCCAAAACTATGACCGAATTATTGGCCAAGGCAGTAAAGATAATAAACGTCAAGGAAGCCATGGTAACAAAATAAGGCTCGAGCATAAATTGAGGGCAAAATAAAAAAAAGGAGCAAAATGAACATAAGCAGCAGAAGGATTCAAGGAAAAAGAAGATTGATGACCTACTTAGGAAATACAATAATTACACTCCATTAATGATGAGCATTCACCATTTTTGGAGGAAATTAAGCACATCAAGGAAGTACGTTGGCTCGAGAAGCTAAGATCACCTGCTAGGAAGAGGGACAGGTCAAAGTACTATGAATTTCACAATGACCATGAGCATACGATAGATCGTTGTATAGCTTTACACAATGACATAAAATCCCTTATCCGAAGAGGAACTGGACAAGTTTGTTGATCGACAGGATGACAGAGGAGCTCGATAAAAGTCAAAATATCCATACAAGCCCAGGGACAAGAAAAAGATAACTCATGAAGATGATCAGAAAGATGACCCCGAACTACCTAAGAAACCCAGGCGACCAGAACGTGAGGTATTTATGCTTAGTTTTGGATCTTTTAACTGTTAAATGATTACGGGTGGAGATGTCGGAGGAGGAGATCATACTACTAAAAGAAAAGTTTACCTTAATGAGGCTCAAGCTTGTTACTATATTCAGAGGATTAATCTAGACGAGGAAGATCAATCGAGGAAGGTCAACAAAGATAAGTTGGTGATCAACTTTTCCAAAAATGACCACTCCAGTGTACCGTATCCCCATGACGATCCTCTAGTAGTCAAGTTCAGAATGCAAGATATAATTGTCTCCATGTAACTAATAGATAACATGATCTCGATAAAAATTATGTTCTATCCCTTCTTTGACAATTTGGCCCTAAATCTTAGACAGTTGGAGCCTTATCATAGGCCCCTGATAGGTTTCTCTGGTTAAAAAGTGTACCCCCCGGGTACAATCAAGTTGTAAGTGTTAATCGACACATGGCCAACAAGTTGAACATAAAAAGTACGTTTATTTATGATGGATAAGAATGTTTAATTCGCCTATAATATGATCATGGTTAGGGTAGGACAGAAGAAGTTCGAAGCTGTGCCCTCCACAGTCCATCAATGTTTGAAGTTCCTTACCAACTTTGGTGTAGGCATTGTAAAGGGCGATCAAAAGGTAGCCAGAAAATGTTATTACTGTTCTGCCGAGTCAGAAGACTTGAATGAATTAAAGAAGACCACTAATTACTAAGTGGACACTACTGAGCCCAATAGTGAGTCTCAGGTTGAAAACTTAGATCCAAGAGAGGAGGCATACCTGATTAAAGGTTAGATTGTAGAAGCAACGAAAAATATCATCCTGGACTATGACAAACCAAAATGGACTACCCAGATAGGTTTAACATTGGATCCTATTCTTAAATAGAAGTTGGTGACATTCCTAAAATAGAAAAAGCACATGCTCTCTTGGCGCCATGAGGATATGCCGGGGATTGACCCCAATTTCCTCTGCCACGAACTCAACATCAACAAGGAGGCCAAGCCAGTCAAATAAAGGCATAAGGTGTTTAGCTCTGAGAAAAACCAGGCTATTCAGGAAGAGGTAGAGAAGCTCCAGAAAGATTCATTCATTGAAGATGTAAAATATCCAGATTGGTTGATTAATGTTGTTAGGGTAAAATAGAAAAATAACAAATAGAGAATGTGTGTGGACCTCACCGATTTGAATAAAGCCTGCCTAAAGGACCATTTTATTTTACCCAGGATTGATCAACTTGTCGATGCAACGTCAGGACATGAACTGTTGAGTTTTTTGGATGCTTATTCTGGTTATAACCAGATTAAAATGAAGCCTGAAGATAGGGAAAGTACCTATTTTATTACTCCCCAAGGAACTTAATGTTATAATGTGATGAATTTTGGTTTAAAAAATGAAGGTTTTACCTACCAGAGGTTGGTGAGAAGGTCTTTGAAGATCAAATAGGGAAAAATATGGAGGTATATGTGGATGATATGCTGACAAAGAGCAAGAAAGCCTCTGACCATATTTTTGACCTCAACTAAACCTTTAATCAGTTGGAAAAGCTCCAAATGAAGCTGAATCCGATCAAGTGTGTGTTCGGTGTCCAGGAAGGCATATTTCTTGGGTCTATAGTGAATCAGAGGGGAATTGTTGCTAATCCTGATAAGATTAAGGCATTGATTAAAATGCAGTCCTCGACCTATAAGAAGGATGTGCAAAGGCTCATAGGGAGAGTAACAACTGTAAATAGATTTGTGTCCCAAGCTACAGACATGTGATTACCTTTATTTAAAGTGCTGAGGAAGACCTTTAAATGGAATGATAGGCGTGGGAAAGATTTTTTAGAGCTGAAGAAGTATCTGCGATCACCTCTATTTCTCTCTTGACCGATTTTGGGAGAAAAATTGTATTTGTACTTAGTCATTTCTGATTCTACTGTAAATTCTACTTTTATACGAGAAGATAATGGAGTTCAGAAGCCAGTCTACTACATTAGAAAAGACTTTCAAGGAGTAGAAATAAGATATCCATGATTGGAGAAACTTGCTTTGGCACTTACAAACGCATTCAGACGTATGAAGCCTTATTTCCAAGAGCATGCTATAGTGGTCTACACTGAATGCCTCTTTGGTAATCTCTTTATAAACCTGAGAATTTTGGGATATTGATGTATTGGGCAATCGAATTGGGGGAGTATGAAATTGTGTATGATCCAAGGTCCTCATTAAAGGGACAAGCTGCAGCAATCTTCATTATAGAATTCACTTATCCGAAGGTCCCCAAATAACAAAGAGTTCAGGTAGAGTAAACCCCAGCAGGGGAAAGCTCAACCGAAGTCATCATTGACCAAGAGTTCGAGCAGACCCCAGTAAGGTAGAGCTTAGAAGAAGTTTATGCCGACCTACATGAACAATCAACTAGGATACAGGAAATGGCTCATAGATACGATAAGGAAATAGAGAAGGTATTCCGTTATGGAACATTATCAGACCAAGGGTTTGACAACAACATCCCAGTATAGAATTTATATGTAGGTGGATCTTCGTACACGACAGGAAGTGGAACAAGTATTATACTCAATACCCCTGATGGGATTTATATTGATATGCACTTATATTCCAGTTCTAGGCCTCAAACAATGAAGTAGAGTATGGAGACGTGATAGTGGGATAAAGTTTGACTCATTCACTAAACGCCGAGCAATTTATGGGGTATAGTGATTCATAATTGGTGGTCAACCAGATCTTAAGTTTATATAGAGATAAAGGAGAAATGATGACAAGGTACCTCGCTAAAGAATTGGAGATCATAGAAAAATTACCACCTATTCGGATGAGCAGAATTCCAAGACTAGGGAATGCCCGAGTTGATGCACTTGCTCGTCTTGCATCCACAACTAAGATTGAACTCAGGAGAACAATTCCCATTGAGATTCTATAAAGTAGGAGCATTGATGTAAACCTGATGGTTAATTTCATTATAGTAGATATGGGACCTTCCTGGATGGATCCCATCAGAATTTACATTAAGGAGGTAACTCTTCCAGTGATCCAATTGAGGCTAAAAAACCTAAGTATAAAGCGATGAGGTATGTGTTAGACAAAGGAGTGTTGTATAAGAGAGGGTTAATAGCTACTTTCCATTACTGTGTCCACCCAATGGAGATTCAAGATCTGATAGAAGAAGTTCATGAGGGATCTTTTAGAGCTCATATGGGAGGAAAATCATTACTACATCAAATGAACACACAGAGATATTATTGGCTGGCCATGAGGTAAGATTGTACATCTTTTGCAAATAAGTGTGACATGTACACAAATTTCTCTAACATTCGTTCACTTGCTTATTTGACTCCCATTACTTCACCTTAGCCATTTTCTATTTGGGTAATAGACTTGGTTGGGCCATTAGCGACCACCAGAGGAAGGTTCCGATACTTGGTCATTGTTGTGGATTATTTCACCAAGTGGGTTGAGGCAAAACCATTGGTAGATATTCCCTATCAAAAGGTGTATCAGTTTATCTGGAAGAGCTTCATTTGCAGATATGGTGTGCCATATGCTTTTGTTATCGATTATGGAACACAGTTCGATAACGATGAGTTTGCAGCGTATTGTACCCAGTCCAAGATTCAAAAGTTTCATTCTGCTTTAGGTCATCCTCAAAGCAATGGGTAGACTGAAGTGACAACTAGGACTTAGCTCAATGGGTTGAAGTAAAGACTTGACGATGCTAAGGGGAACTAGATAAATGAATTGCACTCAGTTTTGTGTGCCTACCAAATAACTCCAAAAGCTATTATAGGGGAAACACCATACATGCTAGCATTTGGGACATAAATAGTAATACCAACGATGATAGTCTTGCCAACTCATTGAGTGTTGAACTTTGATTCTCCCATCAGTGATTTGATGCGAAGGCTAGACCTTGATATGCTGAAAGAAGTGCGAGAAGCTACAGCCTTGAGGAATGCTGCTTATTAAAAAAGAACAACACGCTTTCACAACAAAAGGGTGAAGTCGGCCAACTTAAATGAGGGGGATCATGTACTTAAGAGGATAATTCAGAAGACCAATAAGCTTGAAGCCAACTAGCGTGGACCATATCGTATCTCAAAAGTTATCCGACCAGGAACTTATAAAATTGAAACTCTATAGGGGAATATTTTCAAAAATCCTTGGAATATCGAGCATCTTAGGAAGTACTACCATTAATGTAGCAAGCAATATATTAGTATCAATAAAAAGTCAGTTTCATCCATTTTTCATTTTTTGGGGGAATATTGGTGATATGCACCCCCCCATAAATACTTGGTCGAAAGGAATTCAGTAATTGGTTGGACTTGATAAAAAAAGGTGATACTTGATTGGCAAGACAATAAAAATTCAATACTTGATCGGTAAAACACAAACCTAAGTCAAAATAGGATTTTAAGTCGTGAGCACTTGGTCAAGAAAAATCAGGTATAAAATATTGTATAAAAATCAACAAGTTTTATCCAAACTGAGCAAAATGGAGGAAGAACATTGTGAAGATTCATAAATAGGAATGTAGACACATATTCCACATATTCTTGGTCACCACTGGTAACTAATGACAAACCTAAAAATTTAGATGCATTAGTAGAACCTATTGCAATACCATGGGTGACTAGTGCTAAACTTGGATTTCACTCTAAGTGCACTAGTGGAATCTATGGCCACATCAATGGTAATCGGTATTAATCTTAGAAATGCAAGCATATCCGTAGAACCTATGACAATCTCATTATTAAACTTAGAAATCAAAATATATTAGTAGAACCTGATATGCCCCAAGTGTAACCTCGGCCTAGAGACACCAACCTCGGCCGAGATCAGGGCAGACGTTGGATGAGTTTTGGCACGCGATATCACCCCTCGGCCATATCAAGGTTGGCCCTGGCCGACACTACTACGAGCCTCTCCAAGGGACATCATAAGGATCAACAGCACTCGCATATGCCTTGAAATGGCAACCTCGGCCATACATAGGCCGAGCCTGCAGGAAGTCACCAGCAACCTCGTCAAGCCACCAGTTCAACCTCATATCAAGCCGACCTTGCCCATTGTCTCAGCCAGGATTAGGCCGAGACCTCCATGGAATCCTAGGACTGAACAGGTATCAAGACTCACCAACCTCAGCCTCACCAAGGCCGAGGTCATACCCCAGACACGATAGCCGAGCACCTGCTGACATTTGGATGAGGACACGTGGACACAAATCAATTATAACAAGATTATTCCCCACACGTGGGAAGAATATTGCATCATCATTCTCTACATGTGACAGTGACAGATGGCACTCACACATTGGTGAGGTAACCACACGCATGCTCATTGCATGCATGAGGGGCGGGGGTACATTATACCCCCTAGGTACTATATATAGAGGTCATCCTCTACCTTACAAAAGGATTCAGATATAAAACCCTAACTGAAACTCTGTCTAGATACACAGTAGAGAGTGAAAGCTTGAGAGATTGTATCCATGTCCATTAGTGCCTTATTGCAGTGAGATTGCACACACACAGTGGACGTAGGCCAATCTAGGCTGAACCACTTATATTCTGGTGTTGATACCTCTTCTCCTCAACTCATTCTCTTACCCTTTACATAACTGTGATGCCATTGTTGACCTTAGATTGAGCTTAAAAACACCTTACCTGGTGGTGACTATTTAGGCATCATAATTTTGGCGCCGTCTGTGGGAACGAGAAGCTATCTCTTCCTCTTTTTCTGCTTAACCTCATCGGAGACTCTGGTGGCGAACCAGGCCTCCCCCTAGCGCGGAGCTGTTTCACCATTGAAAGAGGTCCTATGAGGTACTAAGCTCACCTGCTACTCAATCTCTATAGTGTTAACATATGGCACCAGACTTACCACCGCCTCTTCCGCCGCCCGAGGGTGGAGGGCCTAGCTCCAATCAGGCGCTCCCCCAGTCCAAAATGGTAGAGGTAGCAGCAGCCTTGAGATCTTTAGCTGCAACACAGAAAGCCATGCAGGAGCAATTTTCTCAGCTCAGTCAAACTATGATGAGGCCACCTGGAGTCTCACCGGACATGATCACTCCAGCGGAAGTTCAGCCTCATCCTGATGCCAGGGGACCACCCTAGGCACCGATGAAGGACCGGCCTGCGCCCCAGCGGAGAAGGGACGTTGCTGACCCTAGGCGCTTGCGCCTGGGGAGGTAGGGAAACCCTTGCCCAGAGGAAAAGTATGATGACCTAGAAGCTGAAGAAGCCCCAGAAGACTGCTGGGAGCCGTATGAGGTGTCAAAGAACACTGTACGGCTTATTAGGCAAAGTCAAGGATGTGTCGGCCGAAGAGGTGAAGAGGCCCATCAAAGAGGGTCGACCTTTGATAGGTTGAGCAGAGGGTCGGCTTTTGAGAGACTGGGCCCGGTGAACGACCTAAGACAGAGGCTGTCGAGGTTAAGGAGCGCAGCAGGCTCTCAGAGAGGGAACAGACCGGGTCAGCCAGACCAAGGCCGACCCTGTGAAAGAAGAGGCAGGGAATAGGAAGAGGTCAATAGCCAACGTGTCGTGGCAGGGGAACCCTCGGTACATCGTAGGGAGGTGGCAGGAGATAACCTCGGCCAAGTTGACGACAGAAGGCCATGGAATGATGCTATCCAATGCCTTGAGGAGAAGATATGAGACCTCATTAAAAGCAGGGACCATTACAAAGGGGTTACTCAGAGGGCTCCCATTTGTGGCTAGGATAGTGGGGTTCCCAACCCCAGCTAAGTTCAAGCCTCCTATAGTGTCTCCTAAGTATGATGGCAGCACTAACCCAGTACATTATATCGAGATGTACCAGTCAGCAGTAGACATTTACTCGATACCCGATGAGATGAAGTGTAGGACCTTCTCGGGGACCTTGATAGGGGCAGCGCACAGTTGGTTCACCTCCCTTCCGAAGAACTCAATTGAGAACTTCAAAGGCTTGGCTGAGCAATTTATCCACAACTTCTGCTTTGGGGTGAGACCTCAAAAGAAGACTACCCACCTGTTGTATGTCAAGCAGGCCAAGAGTGAGATCCTAAGAGACTACATTGCAAGATTCAACAAAGAGAAATTGGAGGTGGAAGATTATGAATAGAGCACAGCCATGACCGCCCTTATAGGAGGCCTCCAGAAGGGGAAGCTATTGTGGAAACTAGCAGAAGACCCCCTAGGTCTATGGCGGAGCTGCTGGCAACCGCAGGGAAAGTAATGAATGTGAAAGAGGCAATGGCCACCAAGTATGAGGAGGAGAACCGCGGTGGCACTGGGAGGTCCCAAAGCAAGAAAGAGGGGAAGAAGAGGTCAGGTGATGACAAGTTCGCTCATTATACACCCTTGACTGTAAGCTGCGAGCACATCCTCAACGAGATCAAGAATGATAGGGCTTTGAGATGGCCAGAGAAGCTGAATGCCCCACCACATAAGAGGAACAAAGACCTATGGTGTGAGTTCCACCAAGATCGTGGTCACGTCACTGATAGATGCTTCGCTTTAAAGGATGAAATTAAGAAGATGTTGAAATCTGGAAAGCTGAGGAAGTATGTGGATGGTAAAGCTCCAAAGGGTGGAAGAGATGACCCTAATAAAAGAAGAAATGACAGATGCCATGGCAATGTCCCGGCCAGAAGAGACGATGATTCAGAAGGAGATGATGAAGATGACCCGGATCTTCCACCAAAGGATGACAACACCCCGGTGAAGAGAGTTGGTATGATATCTTTCGGTGTTGGCACAATATGCAGAGGATTTGCAGGTGGTGGATCTGAAGTAGCTGATAGGAAGGCTCATGTAGTAGAGGCCAGGTCAGTGGCCAAACTTGAAGTTGTGAACCAAACGTCTTCCGATGCAGTGCAGAAGAGGAAGAAGGTAGACATGGACACCCTCGTAGTGGGGTTCTCCAGACTCGACTTCAAGGGTATCTTAGCTCCGCATGACGAACCTTTGGTCATAACAACAAGGGTGCATGGGTACGAAGTACGAAAGATCCTCATAGACGGGGGGAGCTCAGCAGACGTGATGTTCTGGCCCTGCTTCAAGAGCCTAGGTCTTAGCAGAGCAAGGCTGGTGCCCTAACATCACCCATTGATAGGCTTCAGTGGCGAAAAGGTCCACCCCTTGGGCATATATGAGATGGACGTACGGATGGGTGATGAGTGGCCTAAGAGGCTGACCAAGAAGATAAACTTTTTCGTTATGGATGAGAATGTTTTTTCGGCCTACAACCTCATCATAGGAAGGGTGGCCCTTAAAGAGTTTGAAGTTGTTCCGTCGACGGTCCATCAGATGCTAAAATTACCGACTCCTTATGGAGTAGGGGAAGTGCAAGGGGACCAGACCATGGCGCGAGAGTGTTACTTCAACTCGGCCGAAGAGAGAGAAGCCCATAAGAGGGCAACCACCACTTATAGCATTGACACTCTTGACCCAAGAGATGAAACAAAGTTGAAGACGGGAGAGGCCGCGGAAGAGGTAGAATCCATCTTCCTCAATGAGGACGAGCCGGAAAAAACTATCCAGGTCGGTAAGACCCTAGAGCCAGGGATCAAGGAAGAGCTGATAAACATCCTCAGGAGGAGACAGAGTGTCTTCGCATGGAGTCATGAAGACATGACTGGCATCGACCCTGAGGTGATGAGCCACAAGCTCAACGTGACCAGAGATGCCAAGCCGATCAAGTAGAGACGAAGAGTCTATTCCAGGGAGAAATACGATGTCATACTGGAAGAGATCAAAAAGTTGGAAGAGGTCGAGTTCATAAGAGAGGTTACCTATCCGGAGTGGCTCTCAAATGCAGTCATCACGCCTAAGGCTAATGGGAAGTGGCGAATGTGTGTGGATTTCACTGACCTGAACAGATCTTGTCCAAAAGACAGCTATCCCTTACCTCAGATAGATCAGATGGTGGACGCGACGGCGGGACACAAGCTCATGAGTTTCATGGACGCGTATTCAGGCTATAACCAAATCTTCATGGATGCTGAAGACTTTGAGAAAACAGCCTTCATTACTGAAAAAGGGACGTACTGCTACAAAGTGATGCCCTTCGGTCTGAAGAATGCAGGGGCAACGTATCAACGTGTTATCAATAAGATGTTCGAAGAGCAAATAGGTAAGACCATGGAGGTGTATATAGACGATATGGTAACGAAGAGCTTGAAATCTTGCACTCACATAGCGGACCTTGAGAAGACCTTCGATGTTATGGACTCGTACAGAATGAAACTCAACCCAGCAAAGTGTGTCTTCGGAGTAGGAGCTGGGAAGTTCCTGGGATTCATCATTAACCATAGATGAATCGAAGAGAACCCTGAGAAAATCAAGGCATTATTCGACATGAAGACTCCTAGGAGCATCAAGGATGTCCAAAGACTCACGGGAAGAGTGGCTGCCCTTAACAGGTTTGTTTCTAGGGCAACGGACAAGTGTCTTCCATTCTTTAAAGTTTTAAAAAAGGACTTCCAATGGGACGAAGAGTGTGAAAAAGCCTTCAACCAAATCAAGTCCTACTTAGGGTCTCCCTTATTGCTGTCTCGACCCATCGAAGGAGAAAGGTTGTTTGTGTATCTGGCAGTCTCTGAATCAGCCATCAGCGCGGCCATCATACGGGAAGAGGATGGGATCCAAAGACCTGTGTACTTCAACAGTAAGGCCCTTCAAGGGTCTGAACAAAATTATCCCCGCATGGAGAATTTGGCTTATACCCTAATACACACCTCAAAAAAAAATGAAGCCTTACTTCCAAGCTCACTCCATGGTAGTCCTCACTGACTCCCCACTAAGGCAGGTCCTGCATAAACCTGAGAAGTCCGGGAGGTTGATGACCTGGGCCATCAAACTAGGAGAATATAATCTTACCTACCAGCCTAGGGCAGCCATCAAAGGTCAGGCCCTCGCGGACTTTGTCATAGAATTCACCTGGGAAGAGGCCGAGACAGAGAAAGGACTAGAGGACGGTGAAGAGACAAACCGTAGTGTCTTCCAAAATTCGGAAGAGACAGCACCAAACGTCTTTCGAGATCGGGAAGAGGTCATCTCAGGCGAATCTCTGAGCAGAGTAGAAGAGAACGAAGAGGATCGATACCTCTTTAAGAGAGGAATTATGGAAGAAGGGGTCTTCTCATCAGATACAGACGTGTGGAACCTCTTTGTTGATGGCTCTTCCTGTGATAGTGGAAGCGGTGCGGGGCTAATACTCTCGTCTCTAGATGGCGCCAACATTGAATACGCCTTGAGATTCAACATCCAGGCCTCAAACAACGAGTCTGAGTATGAGGCCATGATAGCAGGTCTCTTATTGGCAACAACTCTTCGAGTAAAGCGACTCCTACTCCATAGCGACTCAAGGTTAGTGGTCAATCAAGTAATGGGGATATACGAGGCCAAAGACGAAAGAATGGCCAAGTACTTAAAGAGGGTAAGAAGGTTGTTAGAATATTTTGAAGAAGAAAAACTTAAGAGAGTGCCTCGACTAAGTAACAACCACGCTGATGCATTGGCAAGGCTGGCCTAGGCAATGAAGACAGATATGGGAAGGACCATTCCGATCGAGGTCTTAGGAAAGGCAACCATCGAGGAGGATGATGTATGTAACCCTTGTCACAATTTGAACCTAGGAGACTCATGGATCGACCCGCTCGTCAGATACCTAAGAGAGGGAGAGCTGCCTGAGTCCAAGCTAGAAAGGAGAAAGTTGAGATATAGGGCTGCTAAGTTTTCAATGGTAAATGACGTCTTGTACAAAAAGGGGTTTCTATTACCTCTCCTCAGATGTGTGCATCCCATGGAAGTGCCCCGGGTCTTACAGGAGGTTCATGAGGGTTCTTGCTCTAGCCACATAGGGGGAAGGCCCTTGGCCAAGAGGATCATCACTCAGGGATACTGGTGGCCTACCTTATCCAAGGACACTGCAGACTATGTGAAGAGGTGCTACAAATGTCAAAGGTTCGCCACTATCCCTCATCAACCCCATCAGCCTATGACATCAATCTCTTCTCCATGGCCATTTGCGGTATGGGGAATTGACTTAGTAGGACCTCTGCCAAGAGCTGTCAACAACTATAGATTCTTGATAGTTGCGATTGACTACTTCTTAAAGTGGGTGGAGGCAGAGCCGATGATAACAATCATAGAGCAGAAGACCTTCCAGTTCATTTGGAGGAATATCATATGCAGATATAGTCTCCTAAACACCCTCATCTTGGATAATGGGACCCAGTTCAAGAACTCATCCTTAGAAAAGTATTGCCTAAGAGTAGGGATTAAGCAGTTCTTCTCATCTCCTGGTCGACCTCAGGAAAATGGTCAGACCGAGGTCACAAACAGAACTATCTTGGACGGAATCAAGAAGAGGTTAGAAGATGCGAAGGGAAGATGGACTGAAGAGGTTTACGCTGTTTAATGGGCCTACAGAACCAAGACAAGGACACCAACAGGAGAAACCCCATTCATGCTGGCACATGACTCAGAGGCTGTTATCCCAACGGAAGTAGGACTCCCAACTCATCGGATTCAGACCTACGACCCTGACAACAATGGGGAAGAGAGGAGGCTAGACCTATGTCTTATCGAAGAAAGAAGAGAACACGCAGAGGTCAAAAAAGCAGCCTACCAGCAGAGGGCAGTGAAATTCTATAACCAGAGGGTGAAGTCAAGACCCATTGCAGTGGGAGACCTGGTGCTAAAGAAGACCCTACAAAAGGCAAATAAGCTTCACCCAAACTAGCATGGCCCCTACAAAGTAACAGAAGAGGTTGTGCTTGGCACTTACAGGCTAGAAAACCTAGAAGGAGAACCTTTCACTAACCCATGGAATGATGACCACCTAAAGAGATATTACATATGATGTCGCATAGAGTTTTATGTAAATGTACCATCTTATTGTGAAGAGGTTATTAATAAAGATCAGTTCCCATGACAGTTCTTGCTTCATTCTTAGATCAGAAATATATTTATGGGGATAACATCTTAGGTGATGACCTCATACCCTTATAACATCATTAATTTGGTGACAAGGTCTGAGGTCAGACACCATAATGAGATGACCTCAGACACATAACATTATTAATTTGGTGAAATCCATTATGAGGATAACATCTTAGGTGATGAACTCAGACCCTTATAACATCATTAATTTGGTGACAAGGTGTGAGGTCAGACACCATAATGAGATGACCTCAGACACATAACATCATTAATTTGGTGAAATCTATTATGAGGATAACATCTTAGGTGATGACCTCAGGCCCTTATAACATCATAATTTGGTGACGAGGTCTGGGGTCAGGCACCATAATGAGATGACCTCAGACCCTTAACATCATTAGTTCGGTGAAATTCATTATGAGGATAACATCTTAGGTGATGACCTCAGACCCTTATAACATCATAATTTGGTGACAAGGTCTGAGCTCAGACACCATAATGAGATGACCTCAGACACATAACATCATTAATTTGGTGAAATTCATTATGAGGATAACATCTTAGGTGATGACCTCAGACCCTTATAACATCATTAATTTGGTGACAAGGTCTGAGGTCAGACACCATAATGAGATGACCTCAGACACATAACATCATTAATTTGGTGAAATCCATTATGAGGATAACATCTTAGGTGATGACCTCAGACCCTTATAACATCATAATTTGGTGATAAGGTCTGATCTCAGACACCATAATGAGATGACCACAGACCCTTAACATTATTAATTTGGTGAAATTCATTATGAGGATAACGTCTTAAGTGATGACCTCAGACCCTTATAACATCATTAATTTGGTGACAAGGTCTGAGCTCAGACACCATAATGAGATGACCTCAGACCCTTAACATAATTAATTTGGTGAAATTAATTATGAGGATAACCTCTTAGGTGATGACCTCAGACCCTTATAACATCATAATTTGGTGATAAGGTAATGACCTCAGACCTGCATAACACCATGCATTGGTGACGAGGTCTGAGCTCAGGACCATTGGTCGAGTTTAAACAAGACCATTACAAAGACAAGCTTAGAAAGATGGCTTCAGAGGTTGAAGCTCATTGCAAATTTATTTCTAATAAGACACCATAACAATGGAACTAAGAATGAAAAGCATCACATGACATTCAATGAAAAGAAAGTGAAGATGGTCCTCATCAGAGGCTGATATATATATTCAGAAATTAGATGTTCAATGATTACAGATAAAAGTTCCACAATACAGTTAAATTACACAGTGATAAAAAATATCCTAAGAGTCTGAGGGGGGAACGTTGACACCCTCGGCTTGGTTAGTCACCTCGGTCGCATCATCACAAGGGTCTGCCCCTCTAACCTCGGTGACCTCCAATGTAGCAGTCTCGGCAGGAGCAGCAACTTCTTCCTTAACCTCTTGAAGAGCCTGGGAAAACTGAGGATCAGCAAAGCCGAGACCCACGAAGTCAGAGGTCTTCAAAGTGCCGGCCTCTCTCTCCCTGATGTCAGCCCATTTAGTAGTGGCTTTGATACCTCTTTCAAGGTATTCAAAGCCAAACCCCATGAACTCGTGCTCTATCTCTGCATTCAGAGTACTTTGGACTTTCTCGGCCTCTTGCCCCTTTTGGATGAGAGGCAACTTCCTCAGAGTCCAGTTCGATAGATGGTGCATGACGTTCAAGCCCTGCATATTTAGTGATCATGAGTAAGTTGAAGAAGAATCAGATGTTACACTTAGAAGAATTTGTAATGAAGGACCAAATCATACCTGAACGGCTCTGTGAAGGCCGAACTCAACCAGCAAGGGGGTGTCCATAGCCCTGTAGAAGTGCTTGTTAGCCTCGGTCATTACTGAGCCGATGGTATCCAGGGCCTGCATACTGTGGTCGACCACACTATCAGTTAACTTCAACTGATCCAGACGAGCCGACAGGATGTCAGCTGAAGAAATAGGGATGGCGGCTTCAGTGGTCTTCTTATTCCGCCTCTGATCCTCAGGGGCATGATCTTCGGGAGCCCTCTTCTTTTTGGCCGGGGGCTTAGAGGCCGAGGGAGCTGGGGGAGGTGCATTAAGCCCTGCTCTCTTGGCACGTCTTGTCAAGCTCGGTTCAGCCATCTCCCAAAGCTCGTCTGGAATATCCCTTGGTCGCTCTGCAAAAAATTAGTAGACCCGAGTTAGATAATCAGATATGAATAAACTCATAGGTTAAACTTGCAAAACAAAAATGCTTACCAAGCTCGGCAAGGGGACTTCCACCCAGACATGTCCCAGAAAGGAAATGGGGAGTCATCATATGTTCAAACCTGATAAATATACCATTTACCCCCTGATCTTGAAGGGCTTTCACCTTCTGGAGGTTTTATAGACTTAGGCCAGGGTCGGCCCTGGCAGACATGGTGACCTTACCCCACCTTAGGGGCATCCTCTGCTCCAGATTGGACGAGGGAACACATGGGCCAAACTCCCATGGCCCTGAGGCAAATAAGTACCGAGGCTTCCAGTTATGGTTGGAAGTCTGGGTCACCTGAAGCAATTTCTTCTCAGGCCTCCGAGCTACAAAATGGTAGTAGCTCGGATGATTTTTGGCCGAGGAAGGGACGTAACAACCTACAAAGACTTAAACTGGAAGGTTTGAGTGGTGGACAACCTTCCATAACACTATGGCCCCTATTAGGATTCTCCGGGCATTAGGAGAGAGCTGGGAGGGGGCCAAATTAATGTAAGAGATGATGGATCTGATAATGGGGTGAATGGGCAGACGGAACCCCAACTTGAACATCTGCTCGTACAAGCAGATCTCCCCGTTTTGGCCATGATAAGCCCTCTCTTCCCTCAGAGGTCTCCTAAGTTTTATGGAGGGGCTAATAGAATATAGATATCTGAAACAGAGAAGGTCTACCTCAGAAATAGTACTCTTAATCTCGGCCGCCTTAGAGACGTCGACATCGCTCTCAACCTCATCATCATCCAACTCAACGTCGGCCGGAGCAGATGTTGATGGGTAACTCGAAAACCACTGAGCAAACTCTCCCCAGTAACAACCGACATGGGGATGGCGTCAATTAGTGGTGGTATGGCCACACTCGGCTCAAGACTCTCAACCTCTGAGGAAGACCCTGAGGTGTTTGAGTGATTATGGGACGAGGCTCGGCTGGAGACCTCGGCCTGATCAGGGGACTGATCAGGCCTAGGTGTGAAGTCCATGGCCTCTTGAAAGTAATCCACAGACATGGGGTCTGAGGTAGAAGATTCAGACTCAGACATAGGTATGGGATCAGCAGGAACCCCTGTCTGATAGAAGTTCTCCGGGGGGTCAGGATATATCACCTTCAGAGGTGGTGGAAATAGGGGTCTAATGGGAAACTCTTGTGATCTACAAGCCTCCTCCTGAGCTCTTTCTATTTGCCTAATATTTTCTAAAGTCTTCTCTCTAAGTGAAGGGAACTCCTCAAGAAGCTGATATAAGGGTCTGAGCATCAGAGGACGACACTACACTTGGAGATTTTCCTAAACTCCAAAAATCACAAACAAGATGACTGATAAAGCAAAGGAACCTAAATATCAAACTACTTAGATTTGGCAAGAACAGCTCGCCTGAAATTATGGTGGTCTCGCCGAAAAGCTAAGAAACACACCGGAAAGTACGAAAATAAGGGGATTTGCAGGAAAAATGAAGAAAAAAGTATGGTAAACCTTACCTGAGGATGAAATGGTAAGTAAGAGAGGAGAAGACGCGAGAAATCACCACCCAAATTCCTTGAACCAAGATCTTTCTAGAGAGAGAGGAAGCTGCTGGAACGCTAGCGGCAGAAATGGAAGAAATGAAGACGAAAGGAGGAAAGAAGGGTTCAAAACCCTTATATACTCAGGCACAACTCCCAAGGACCATCATTACCTTTGGAGCCCCAAAGGGCGGCTGACAGAACACGCCTACCAAGCAAGCATGTTCCAGCATTGGACAAGTGTCAAGCAAGTATTGGCTTGTAACAGACAGGCCTCAGAGGTGTAGTAATCCCCTAGTCACTTGCTCTCACATATGACTAAGGGCTGGGGGGTGATTGATATTCCCCAAGTGTAACCTCGGCCTAGAGACACCAACCTCGGCCTAGAGACACCAACCTCGATCGAGATCAGGGCAGACGTTGGACGAGTCTTGGGCATGCGATATCACCCCTCGGCCATATCAAGGTCGACCCTGGCCGACACTACTACGAGCCTCTCTAAGGGACATCATTAGGATCAACAACACTCGCATATGCCTTGAAATGGCAACCTCGGCCATACATAGGCTGAGCCTGTAGGAAGTCACCAGCAACCTCGTCAAGCCACCAGTTCAACCTCATATCAGGCCGACCTTGCCCATTGTCTCGGCCAGGATTAGGCCGAGACCTCCATGGAATCCTCGGACTGAACAGGTATCAAGACTCCCCAACCTCGGCCTCACCAAGGCCGAGGTCATACCCCAGACACAATAGCCGAGCACCTGCTGACATTTGGATGAGGAAACGTGGACACAAATCAGTTATAACAAGCTTATTCCCCACACGTGGGAAGAATATTGCATCATCATTCTCTACATGTGATAGTGACAGATGGCACTCCCACATTGGTGAGGTAACCATACACATGCTCATTACATGCATGGGGGGGGGGGGGGTACATTACACCCCCTAGGTACTATATATAGAGGTCATCCTCTACCTTGCAAAAGCATCCAGATATAAAACCCTAGCTAAAACTCTGTGTAGATACACAGTAGAGAGTGAAAGCTTGAGAGATTGTATCCATGGCCATTAGTGCCTTATTGCAGTGAGATTGCACACACATAGTGGACGTAGGCCAATCTAGGCTGAACCACTTATATTCTGGTGTTGATTCCTCTTCTCCTCAACTCATTCTCTTACCCTTTACATAATTGTGCTGCCATTGTTGACCTTAGATTGAGCTTGAAAACACCTTACCTGGTGGTGCCGATTTTGGCATCATCAGAATCTATGACAATCTCATTGGTAACTGATATTAAATTTAGGAAAATGCGCAAGTGTATCAGTAGAACTAATGAAACAACAAAGTCATTCAGGCATCCATAAATTAATAAGATAAGTTAATAAATTACATTTAATATATATAAATGATGATTACATGAAAATAGTGTGTCCAAATGAAATACATGAACACATTATTCTCAAAGTTATTCTACTGGATGCTTTCCTTCAGCTTTTGAGGAGCTCGGTGCTGGTTCCTGTAATACCCCGTATTTTTATGCTATATTTAATTTGGGGATTTATTAAATTTAATGCGATGATTTATTCAATAAAAATCCGGAAATTAATTATGTTATAATTATTAACGTAACTAGAGTTAGTAATTATGTGAAACTTGTTGAATATTACTAATGAGCATAGTAATATATTATATTGGTTATATTGAATGTCATAGGTGTATTAAATGACTATTTCGGAAATTTAAGTCGGGACGTGCCCGAGCCACGTCGAGACTAATTATGTTAATTAAAAAGTGAATATTTTATAAGTTGTCCGTATGGTCGTTTTGAGTGCACTAACGCGTCCGGAAGGGTCGAGATAGTCAGAATAGTGTACCCGGGGGTTTAGTTTGGGTCTCGGGATGTTTTTAGGCTTAATTAGTGACCCGGGAGGGTATTTTGGTCATTTTACAAAATAGGGTAATTAAACCCACGAATTTCAGCCATCCTTAGCAGCCATTTAAGTCAGCCTTTTAGGGATAGAACATTCAGAACCCTAGAACGGCCATTGGAGAAGAGAGGAGAGAGCCCTCAAGGTGATTCAAGGCCCAAAACACCACCGATTGCACCGCCGTCACCACCAACGCGTAGATCGCGAGGAGGAGAACGCAACCACACCAATATCAGCAGGAAACCAGACCTCTAAAATCCCAGGCAAGTGTTTAACTTGCGTATTTTCGTTGGTGCAATAATCATATTAGTGTAGGAATGATTAGGAGTATAATCAATGGAAGAAAACCCCAATTTTTTATAGGGATTTACATGTAGAACTCGTTATAACCATATTCTGGAATTTATATGTGAAGTAGATGATTAACCCACGAATTTGTGATGTTATGTTAGAAGGAAATTCTGGAGAAAACTGATTAGAACAAAAGTTAAGAAAACTTTAGGGTTCTTGATTATTAGATGAGATTTTAGGTTGTTTAACCATGTTTAATGATGTATACACGCATGCTTAACGTTAAAAACATCTGGAAATATGTTATTATGTTTGTAGTAGGAGTTTTGGGACGATTAGTGTTGGGAAATAATGTTTTGGGTGAAGAATTTTGGTAAAACCCGTAACTGCACTTCTGCAGGATTTCGCAGACCTGCTTGATTGATCGATCTAGCCTAGAGCTTCGATCGATCGAAGGATTCGATCGATCGAGCTCCAGACCTCGATCGATCAACCCTTCCTGGCAGAATCTTATTCCCCTTATTTAATTAATTGAACATGATTCTTCGTGATATATCTTTTAGGCTTTATGAATAAAATGTTTTGGGATATAGGAGGGACCAGTAGGGCATATGAATAAGTGTTGAGAACTTTATTAGGAGATAATAATTGTATTTTAGGGACAATTATTTAAAGGACGAGGAAACTACGTAATCCAAAGTGAGAGATTTCGTCAAATACTTACGATAGTGAATAGATGTTTACCTACTGATTTTGTTACTGGGATGGATAGAATCCACGAGTGTCACATAGCTAGTTAGAAAACCCTTCGAGTTAAGGTTAGAGACGAAACCTTAAACGTAATCATAATAATGGGAAATTAAGAATAAATGTTGTGACTATGGGTAACGGGAGGAACCTATATTATTAATATGATGAATGGGTATATTTATATGATTGTGTATACATATATTATATACATGTGAAAAACGTACCCGCGCTACTTGCTATCCCTGAGGTTACCGCGCTGGGACGATCTTATCCTGTGTTGCTTTATGGGGGATATTGATTCGTACCCTAGAAGATAGAGATCCTAGGTACGGGCTATCAGATTGATAGTCGGACGGTCCTAAGAGACGTGTGGGTATGTACTGACCTCTTGGACTTGGAATCTATGCTTCGCCTCAACGTTGTTTTGTATATGTTAATACAGTTCGAGAGTGATTCCGAACTTGTATTTCCCTTTGTGTGAGCGATACGGGGATTGGATAGCAGAGTATGCCCGCACCATAGTTTAGTTGGGGTGCCATTATATATATATATTATACGAGTAGTTAATATATATATGAGGTTATAAACTTTAAACTGCCTACTGTGATTTGATAAGTAGAACATGGTTGTTGACTCAAATTATTAAATACTTGTTTTGTGAAAGTATGAGAAGACACTGGGAGACTTTATAATTTATTGAAGCTAAAACGAGAGGAGTGCTGCAGATTGAAAGTAACCTTTTTAAAACATTGTCATCGTGCGGTTTTGAAAACTTATGAGTAAGTTAAAATAAACTAAATTATTTGGGAAGGTTAGTACGATAGGCGTGCACATTAGAAGAGAGGTAATAATTTCTCAAGAGAGTGTCGAACTAATATGATTTGCATTGGCCTGTATCAATTTAAATACTTGCTTAACGTATTTTAAAATCAAACACACTTTCGGGCCCTGACCCGTTTCTTTCTCTCTCTCTCTCTCTTGTGTATATATATGTATATTTTCAGGTGCCCAGCCACAAGGGCGTCTTGCTTAGGATCCTTTGAGAAGAACGAGCTGCAGCTTAGGTGGGAGTTGCAGGTCACTTGAGTAGACGGCTTCTGTTATTGACTCCACTCCTACTACTCTCATTTATTGGGCACATGTCGCCCTTTTCATCATTTCATTTATTGTTGGGATTATTATATTTCAGTTATTCCAGTATTGTTTTACGGTATTTCTTCAGGATGGTTTATGATGTTTAGTTTTATTATGTTGACATTCGATTGACGAATGTATGGTTTTATTTTAGTTCTTCGTGGTGTAATTCTATATTGTAGAAATGTTGTTTGGTGTAAGTAGATCTTTTCTGTAATAAAAATTTGGAAGTTTGTATGAAAAATGGTTTTGACACTTAGCTTAATTATTTAGGGTGTTAAATTGGAAAAAGTGTTTTTATCGACAGTGATGATGAGAATGAACCAACTGTTTACCTTGATTTAATTTAATAAAGGAGTGATCGCCCGGTATTTAATTAGGCGGGGTGTCACAGGTGGTATCAGAGCATCAGGTTCTAGTGTCCATAGGATCTGTACGGCTTATTTCGCTTTCAGCTTAACGTTATTTCTATAGAGCCATATTTTTAGGACTGTTGTATTCTTACTTTTACGTTTAAGTCTTCAGCTATTCGAGATTTGTTGATAACTGTAGACTAATAAATTTTGTTCACGTTTCAGATGCCTCCGAGACGTGCTCCGAAAGATAGGCGTGCCCATGCCGAGAAACCAGCAGCTCCGGCACCAGGCACAATGAATGCTAATGAAGTGGCCGCCATAGTTGCTCAGGCGGTGAATGCCGCGATAGCGGTGATTCAGCAGGCTCCACCCCAGGTCCAGGCAGTGGCGCCAGTACCAGCACAACTTCCATCTGCATGGGAGAGGGTTCGGGATGCTTTTCAGAAAGCACATCCCCCTGAGTTCTCCGGTAGCTCCGACATTGTCACGGTTAGCCAATGGAAGAAAGACATCCAGCGGCATCTCCGTATGTATGAGTGCACTGAAGTGCAGAAGCAGCTATTGGCTTCTTTCAAACTGGTGGGAGCCGCATTACAGTGGTGGGAGTCCACTACTACTTTGGAGGAGAGGGACATGATCCCTATTCAGTTGTTCTGGGAGCGGTTTGACCGCAAATATTTTCCACCCGCAGTGCAGACTGAGATGAGGCGGAAATTACTAAATCTGAAGCAGGAGAACCTTACTGTAGCTGAGTATGAGGAGGAGTTCACGAGACTTCTTACTATTGTGCCGGATGAGGCACCCACTGAGGGCAAGAAGATTTTGCTGTTCGTCGACGAGTTAGCTTGGAGGATCCGTCAGCACCTTATTGGAAATCTATCCCTGAGTACTTTCACTGATGTACTCAATGCAGCGTTACTACATTGCCAGGATCACCGCTTCCATCTTCAAGGAAGCAAGAGAGCAGGACAGTCCAGCCAGCAGGGCAGGACCGGGGGTAATAGTGCCGGTGGGGCACCAACTCATGGACAGACTCGTCAGCACGAGAAGAGTTCCCATCAGGGGGACCCTGCTAAGCGATTCCGTTCAGGTGATTCTAGGCAGGGATTCGGGGGATACAGGCAGGGCCATCAGGGTCAGCCTAGCCAGCAGGGCCAGCCTAATCAGCAGGGTCAGCACCGACAGTAGGGTCAGCAAGGCCAACAGCGTACACATCAGGGCCAACAGGGCCAATGGCGTGGAGGTAACGGCCAGCATGGTCGTGGTCAGTAGGGTCAGAGGGGAGGTAATTTTAGAGGCCGGTGTTTTGTGTGCGGCAAGCACGACCATAAGCGTCAGGATTGCTCAGAGGGCGATAGGGCCCCACAGCAGCAGGGAGCCCGTAATGAGCCGCAGAGACCACTCTTCCCACCTGCCCTTCTAGCTCCAGCCCAGGTTCCAGCCCTACCAGCCATTCCAGCAGCTCCAGTGCAGCAGGGGCAACTGCAGTATGGATGTGTCTATAACGTCCACCAGGCAGCAGCTCCACAGGCACCACCCGCGATTGAGGGTATGTTTCCCATCCATGGTACTATGGGTAAAGTTTTGTTTGATACGGGGGCAACGCATTGTTTTATAGCTACGCATTTTGCGAAGTCCTTAGGGTTATTAGCCACAGCAGAGAGCACCGTGACGTGTGTCGACTCACCACTGGGGAGTGGGTCACTTATATTCTTTATATGCCGGGGAGTAGGGGTAGAGATTGGTAGCTTGGTATTGCCTGCAGACATGCTAGTCTTAGACATGCACGAGCATGATGTGATCATTGGTATGGATTGGCTCGCATCTTATAGAGCCATGATTGATTGCTTCGGTGGGAGCATTGTTTTTGCCATTCCGGGGCAAGAGATGTTTGTAGTGGCGATGCCTCGCCCAGAGGGAGGTTCGACCGCTCATTTATATTACATTGAGGAGGATACCTCTAAGGAGGTTGTGATTCCTTTGGATTCGATCCCAGTTGTTAGGGAGTATTTTGATGTGTTTCAGGAGATACCAGGCCTACTGCCCAGTCGTGAGATAGACTTCGTTATAGATTTATTGTCGGATACGAGACCTATAGCACGCGCACCGTACCATATGGCTCCGGCAGAGATGCGAGAGCTACGAGATCAGATTGAGCAGCTATTAGGTCAGGGCTTCATTCGTAGGAGTACCTCACCTTGGAGCGCTCCAGTCTTATTTGTAAAGAAGAGAGATGGTTCACTGAGATTTTCTGTGGACTACCGGGAGTTGAACAAGGTCACGATACGGAATAAGTATCCGTTGCCTCGAATCGATGATCTATTCGACTAGTTGAGGGGAGCAACTTTCTTTTCGAAGATAGATCTGAGGTCGGGGTACCATCAGTTACGAATTAGAGAGCAGGATGTTTCAAAGACTACCTTCTTGTCGAGGTATGGGTCCTATGAATTCAGAGTGATGCCGTTCGGACTCACAAATGCCCCAGCCGTTTTCATGGACTTGATGAACCGAGTATTCAGAGAGTTCTTGGACCAGTTCGTCATCGTCTTCATAGATGATATCTTGATATATTCACATTCCGAGGAGGAGCATGCCGAACACTTGAGGCAGGTTCTTCAGACTCTACGAGAACATCAGTTGTATGCTTAGTACGAGAAGTGTGGATTCTGGTTGCGAGAGGTACAATTCTTGGGCCATGTTCTTTCTGAGCAGGGGATAGCAGTTGACCCGAGCAAAGTGTCAGCGGTGAGGGAGTGGGGGCAGCCCACGACACCGACGGAAGTGCGTAGTTTCTTGGGGTTAGCCGGATACTATAGGAGATTCATTCGGGGATTCTCCAAGATAGCGGGTCCATTGACAAATTTGACTCGCAAAGGGGTATCGTATGTTTGGGATGATGCTTGTCAATTAGCTTTCGACGAGCTAAAAGACAAGCTTACTTCGGCACTAGTCCTTGCTTTACCGAAGCCGGGTGTAGACTACCTGGTTTACACAGATGCGTCCTTACGAGGACTTGGGGGAGTACTTCAACAGGAGGAGAAGGTTATAGCTTTTGCTTCCTGCAAGCTTAAGCCGCATGAGAAGAATTACCCCACCCACGACCTGGAGTTAGCTGCGGTCGTCTTTGCATTGAGAATTTGGAGGCACTATTTATTGGGCGAGAAATTCCGTTTGTTCACAGACCATAAGTCACTGCAGTACCTGTTCACTCAGCGAGATCTGAATATGTGTCAGCGCAGATGGTTAGAGTTTGTGAAAGATTACCAGTTCGATATACAGTATCATCCGGGGAAAGCCAATGTAGTTGCTGATGCGTTGAGCCGTAGACCGATTGACGATGTAGCGGACATCTGGAAAGCAAAATGGAAGGAGTTGGGTCACCAGGACGCAGTAGCACGCTCTTTCATATCCGTGATGACAGTCACACCCGAGATTGTTACGAGGGTGATACAGGCACAGACCACAGACCCGTTTTGTCAGGAGCAGATCGTACGACTTCTAGTCGAGGGTGCTGAGTCCTATTCTGTTAGTTCGGATGGTGGGTTACGGTTTAATGGGAGATTGGTGGTTCCAGAAGGAGCGGAGCTACGTCATGAAGTGATGACTCATTCTTATGGGTCCCGATTTTTAGTACATCCGGGAGGCGATAAGATGTTCCAGGACATGAGACGACAGTACTGGTGGAGTGGGATGAAGAGGGACATCGCTGAATTTGTGTCCAAGTGTTATACTTGCCAGCTGGTGAAGGTGGACCATCAGAAACCGTCGGTATTACTTCAGCCATTGGAAATACCCGCGTGGAAGTGGGAAAGTATTTCCATGGATTTCATTACCGGGTTGCCTACATCACAGCGGGGCCACGATTCTATCTGGGTGATTGTAGACCGTTTGACCAAGGTGGCTCATTTTCTGCCAGTGAGGACAGATTATACCACGGGTCAGTATGCCCAGTTGTTCATCGCTGAGATTGTCAGATTACATGGGGTGCCCCTGGATATTGTATCAGATAGAGACAAGATTTTTGTGTCACGTTTTTGGGAAAGCTTTCAGGAGGCTATGGGTACAGAGTTGAGACTGAGTTCAGCTTAACACCCACAGACAGATGGACAGACAGAGCGTACTAATCAAATGTTGGAAGACATGCTACGCATGTGTGTTCTCGATTTCGGAGGAGGTTGGGAGCCACACCTTCCACTGGTAGAGTTTGCTTATAATAACTCCTATCAGTTTACGATTGGCATGGATCCATTTGAGGCTTTGTACGGCAGGCCTTGTCGTTCTCTAACTTTTTGGCTCGAGGTGGGGGACAACAAGTTATTAGGGCCAGAAGTGATTCAGGAGACCTCCGCGAGGATTGAGATAATCAGGAGTCGTATTCGGGTAGCCCAAGACAGGCAGAAGAGCTACGCCGATGCGAAACGGTTCTTCCGTGAGTTTAATGTGGGAGATCAAGTGTTGTTGCGTGTATCTCCTATGAAAGGAGTGATGAGGTTCGGGAAGAAGGGGAAGTTGGCTCCGAGGTACGTAGGACCATTTCCCATCATCGAGAGAATTGGGCCAGTAGCATACAGGTTGGGATTGCCAGAACATTTACATCGCATCCACGATGTATTCCACATCTCGTCATTGAGACGATATCTTCGGGATGATATGGCCCATACTCACATTGTGATAGACGAGATAGACTTACAGTCTGATAGCTCTTACGAGGAGAGACCAGTGGCTATTCTAGACTATAGTGAGAGGAGATTGAGGTCGAAAGTAGTTCCACTTGTGCGAGTCCAGTGGGAGCATCATAATGTGGAGTAATCCACTTGGGAGCGTGAGACAGATATGCGCGAGAGATATCCAGAGTTGTTTTTACCAGGTATGCCTTATTTTCAGAATTTTGGGACGAAATTCCGTTATTAGGGGGGAAGTATGTAATACCCCGTAATTTTATGCTATATTTAATTTGGGGATTTATTAAATTTAATGCGATGATTTATTCAATAAAAATCCGAAAATTAATTATGTTATAATTATTAACGTAACTAGAGTTAGTAATTATGTGAAACTTGTTGAATATTACTAATGAGCATAGTAATATATTATATTGGTTATATTGAATGTCATAGGTGTATTAAATGACTATTTCGAAAATTTAAGTCGGGACGTGCCCGTGCCACGTCGGGACTAATTATGTTAATTAAAAAGTGAATATTTTATAAGTTGTCCGTATGGTCATTTTGAGCACGTCAACGCGTCCGGAAGGGTCGAGATAGTCAGAAAAGTGTACCCGGGGGTTTAGTTTGGGTCTCGGGATGTTTTTAGGCTTAATTAGTGACCTGGGAGGGCATTTTGGTCATTTTACAAAATAGGGTAATTAAACCCACGAATTTCAGCCATCCTTAGCAGCCGTTTAAGTCAGCCTTTTAGGTATAAAACATTCAGAACCCTAGAACGGCCATTGGAGAAGAGAGGAGAGAGCCCTCAAGGTGATTCAAGGCCCAAAACACCACCGATTGCACCGCCGTCACCACCAACGCGTAGATCGCGAGGAGGAGAACGCAACCACACTAATATCAGCAGGAAACCAGACCTCTGAAATCCCAGGCAAGTGTTTAACTTGCGTATTTTCGTTTGTGCAATAATCATATTAGTGTAGGAATGATTAGGAGTATAATCAATGGAAGAAAACCTCAATTTTTGATAGGGATTTGCATGTAGAACTCGTTATAACCATATTCTGGAATTTATATGTGAAGTAGATGATTAACCCACGAATTTTTGATGTTATGTTAGAAGGAAATTCTGGAGAAAACTGATTAGAACAAAAGTTAAGAAAACTTTAGGGTTCTTGATTATTAGATGAGATTTTAGGTTGTTTAACCATGTTTAATGATGTATACACGCATGCTTAACGTTAAAAACATCTGAAAATATGTTATTATGTTTGTAGTAGGAGTTTTGGGACGATTAGTGTTGGGAAATAATGTTTTGGGTGAAGAATTTTGGTAAAACCCGTAACTGCACTTCTGCAGGATTTCGCAGACCTGCTTGATCGATCGATCGAGCCTAGAGCTTCGATCGATCGAAGGATTCGATCGATCGAGCCCCAGACCTTGATCGATCGACCCTTCCTGGCAGACTCTTATTCCCCTTATTTAATTAATCGAACATGATTCTTCGTGATATAGCTTTTAGGCTTTATGAATAAAATGTTTTGGGATATAGGAGGGACCAGTAGGGCATATGAATAAGTGTTGAGAACTTTATTAGGAGATAATAATTGTATTTTAGGGACAATTATTTAAAGGACGAGGAAACTACGTAATCCAAAGTGAGAGATTTCGTCAAATACTTATGATAGTGAATAGATGTTTACCTACTGATTTTGTTACTGGGATGGATAGAATCCACGAGTGTCACATAGCTAGTTAGAAAACCCTTCGAGTTAAGGTTAGAGACGAAACCTTAAACGTAATCATAATAATGGGAAATTAAGAATAAATGTTGTGACTATGGGTAACGGGAGGAACCTATATTATTAATATGATGAATGGGTATATTTATATGATTGTGTATTCATATATTATATACATGTGAAAAATGTACCCGCGCTACTTGCTATCCCTGAGGTTACCGCGCTGGGACGATCTTATCCTGTGTTGCTTTATGGGGGATATTGATTCATACCCTAGAAGATAGAGATCCAAGGTACGGGCTATCAGATTGATAGTCGGACGGTCCTAAGAGACGTGTGGGTAAGTACTGACCTCTTGGACTTGGAATCTATGCTTCGCCTCAACGTTGTTTTGTATATGTTAATACAGTTCGAGAGTGATTCCGAACTTGTATTTCCCTTTGTGTGAGCGATACGGGGATTGGATAGCAGAGTATGCCCGCACCATAGTTTAGTTGGGGTGCCATTATATATATATATATTATACGAGTAGTTAATATATATATGAGGTTATAAACTTTAAACTGCCTACTGTGATTTGATAAGTAGAACATGGTTAGTGACTCAAATTATTAAATACTTGTTTTGTGAAAGTATGAGAAGACACTGGGAAACTTTATAATTTAATGAAGCTAAAACGAGAGGAGTGCTGCAGATTGAAAGTAACCTTTTTAAAACATTGTCATCGTGCGGTTTTGAAAACTTATGAGTAATTTAAAATAAACTAAATTATTTGGGAAGGTTAGTACGATAGGCGTGCACATTAGAAGAGAGGTGAGAATTTCTCAAGAGAGTGTCGAACTAATATGATTTGCATTGGCCTGTATCAATTTAAATACTTGCTTAACGTATTTTAAAATCAAACACACTTTCGGGCCCTGACCCGTTTCTTTCTCTCTCTCTCTCTTGTGTATATATATGTATATTTTCAGGTGCCCAGCCACAGGGGCGTCTTGCTTAGGATCCTTTGAGAAGAACGAGCTGCAGCTTAGGTGGGAGTTGCAGGTCACTTGAGTAGACGGCTTCTGTTATTGACTCCACTCCTACTACTCTCATTTATTGGGCACGTGTCGCCCTTTTCATCATTTCATTTATTGTTGGGATTATTATATTTAAGTTATTCCAGTATTGTTTTACGGGATTTATTCAGGATGGTTTATGATGTTTAGTTTTATTATGTTGACATTCGATTGACGAATGTATGGTTTTATTTTAGTTCTTCGTGGTGTAATTCTATATTGTAGAAATGTTGTTTGGTGTAAGTAAATCTTTTCTGTAATAAAAATTTGGAAGTTTGTATGAAAAATGGTTTTGACACTTAGCTTAATTATTTAGGGTGTTAAATTGGAAAAAGTGTTTTTATCAACAGTGATGCTGAGAATGAACCAACTGTTTACCTTGATTTAATTTAATAAAGGAGTGATCGCCCGGTATTTAATTAGGCGGGGTGTCACAGTTCCATGCCTGCTAGAGGATAATCCAATGTGTATGGAGAGTTAATAAAGTTAAAATAATGAAGCATTATCCTATTACTGCTGCTCAGAGTATTCAACTAATGAGGGAGATGAACTATTTCCAGTTTATTATGCAGTCCACAATCCCCCAAATATTTGGAGATCAAGCATTGGGAATGGTTTCTATAGGGATCCAGCTAACATCAAGATTAAAGGTATATTTATCATAGTCTAAGAACCTAGGATCAACCTAGTACATAGTTTGCTATCCTGTTCAACCTTTATAACTGTTAGGCAATTGGCCCAACCCTATTTATAGCCTTCGCGCTGAGCTTGACTAAAATAATCGTCAAATCATCTAAAGGCTTCATTGTACCCTTCCGTCCAAATTTCTTTGGTTTGCTTGTGAAATTGTAAGGTTAATCTTTTAACCTGGTTTTGAAGTTCTTCAACACTCCATCTTTAGTTTGTAATTGAGGAGAATGGGTGGAAAGTTGCTCGTCCTGAGTTTGGATCTTTTAAGAAATCTTGACAATGGCTAAGTTCTTGGCCATTATCTATGTAGACTGATTTGAAAGTGTTCATTGAGTTCTGGCCTCATCAGTTGTAGGTCGACTAGATCTATATATTGGTTGGGAGGTAGAAGCAGTTTTGGGTTTCTTTAGATCTTCTAGTTCCTCCCTTAGCCTATCATTCTCAGTTTCCAAGAATGATACCCCTTCATCAATAATATAAGTTGTAGAAGGAGCCTTCAAGGACTCCATTTCACTCATTAACTTGATATTTTATTCCTCTAATAACTTAGTAATGGATCTAGCTTCATCAAACTCACATTTGAACAGGAATTCCTTCTTCCTCAAAGAATAAATGTGCTTTTCTAATTTCTCCTCAAAGATCCGAGCTCCACTTAAAGCCTTGTACTTGGCCTCCTAGTGAGCATGAAGGTGAGCCTTAGATTATTTGTGTTCTTCTTGAAGTTCTTAGATCATCTTGAAATAAGCCATGTTATTGGACACTGCCCTATCAAGAAGACACTTCATATGCAAAATAGGCTTTCTTTGCTTGATCTGAAACATCTTGGTCGAGCAAATTTGATAAATCATCCTCAGTTAAAGTCATGTGACCAGCCTTGAACTAACTATTGCAGCGCTTGAGTAGATCCGAATCATTAGAAGAAAGTTGTTCAATCTTAGCCATGAGAGAAAAAAATAAAGGGATATCCAATCAACAATAAGAAAAGGAATATATGACAACAATAAAGAAATGATGAACAACCAAGAGATGACAAACAGTATAAAGAAAAAGTCTTTTTATTGATATGAAGGGAAATTACAAGTACAACATAAAAGAAACAAAAGAAAGATAAATAGACTAATCTACACCTTCTCTCTGTCAGTCTCAAGCTTGGTTGGTAGAGAGAGCTGGGGGTTTATCTTGCTCGACTGAAAGGAGGGATGACTCAATAACATTTTTGCCTTGGTCGGCTGGAGACTCAACCAACAGAGTAGACTCCCCAAAACCAATGTCATCATTAACTTAATATTCTATGTTGGGGGGAGAGACATGCCCATATCTTTGAAAGAGTTTAGAGTCTTCCTCTATGCCGACCTCCTTCAGTGCAACCGACCAACGATCCTTGAATTTTTTTTCTTTTTCCTTACTCAATCTGAGCAAAGGAAGCAATGATATCTCTATCCCATCTTTTATTAAAGGAATTTTCCCTTACCTTCTTCCTCTTGGACTTCTCAGCATTTAGGACCTTTGTCAACTCAACCACTTGCTTTCGGGCTCCAACAACCTCAACTTTAGCCTTCTATCAAGCTTCCTTAATAACTTTTATTTTGTTCTCCCAAGTTTTCTTTTCAATATCCAATGCTTGTCGGGAGTTAAGCAAGGACTTCTTGAGACAAAAAAAATCCTCCTCAACATCGTTTGAAGAGCATAGTCATTCTCCAATATCTGGTTAAAATTAACCAGGAATTACAAATAAGAAAGGCAAAGTCAGTACAAGAAGTCAAAGACAAAGTACAATATACAAAAAATTAAAAATACAAAGGAATAATTCTCACCATAGAAAGGCTTTGAGTAGCCCTTTCAGATATTT
Source organism: Sambucus nigra (assembly GCA_949130495.1). Classification (NCBI taxonomy): domain Eukaryota; kingdom Viridiplantae; phylum Streptophyta; class Magnoliopsida; order Dipsacales; family Adoxaceae; genus Sambucus; species Sambucus nigra. The sequence goes on from OX422213.1 coordinate 476,185,160, forward strand.
TAAGTCGGGGCATGGAAGAAGCAACACCCCTTTGGTCTGGAAGAGTACCCGACTTAATTAATTTCCCGGCCAAGCCAGGACCTATGGCTATAAAGGAGCCAACATCAGAAGGGGTAACACCGACTAAGATCTATTGGTCGGCATCAAGAGTTTCTTTAACCTTCCTAGTAAAAGTACCTTTTCTCAATCTTTTTAAGAGAGACTCATCTCACTTGGTAGCTTGGGTTTTCTTCCGAGCATCATCCTTCTTTTTAGCCCCACTATCCATAGGATTGTGGGTGCTAGCAGTAGCATCATCTCCAAGAAGGTTGGGAAATTTTCTTTTGCCTATGTCTGTAGAGAGAGGAACGTCAGACTCAAGGGAGGAAGAAGGGCCAATAATAAATTTACCACGACATAATGAAGTGGGCACTGGGTCCTGGTTTAAGTAAAATCAATGGCAGGAGAAGCAGTTGAACGTCGGGTAACAAAGGAGGTGGTAGGGCTCCTGTATTTCAGTAAGTAGGAGGTCGACCTAGTATGCTCCTCAATAAGTTTTTTATGAAGGCCCAAGAGAAACTTGAGCTCCTCAAGCTTAATATCACCCTCATTGGGACACTTTCTCTTCCTATCAACTGCAAGTAAAAAAACAACCAATGTTAGTTAAGATTTCAGCAGGTAATTCAGCAGTATAAGCATATTGTGCTTATAAAATATATTTAATCCAACCTATGCCATGACCCTATTGAGGGCATCTTGGTCCAGTATATACTTCTTCACCTTCAAGAGGTACATATTGCCAATTTTTAGCAATAACCACATGATCGAAGTAATCCCTGTTGGAATCAAGTAGATTGACAACTAGAGCTTTATTAATAGACCTAGTTTTCAAATAATAAGTTTTGTCATTGATGACCCATTAGTAACAGAACTTGATCTCAGGGATACCGATATGGGTCCCAAAATTTGATTAAGTCTATGGACACCATTAACTATTCTATCTAGGTTTTGGGGACTAATCTAGCAGGTACAATAACAAAGTATTGAAAAAACTCTAAGCAAAAATAATTTGGGAAAAAAATAAAGCCACATTCAGCTATGAATAAGGAAGGAATCCAATGTTCTTCATGCAAAGAAAAAATGTCTATAGGGGGATTAGGGAACTCTAAGTCTACCCACTATAGTATATTTCATTCATTTCTAAACTCATCTAGAGAGACAACAACGTAAACCATAATTCAATATGAAGAAAATAATAAAGAGAGAGAATTCTTACAAAAACTTAAGGATTCAGAAAAAACTAGAAGACAAGAAGAATGATCGCACAAAAGCTAAAGAGTTTGCAACAAAAAACTTAGAAGGTTTGAGGTAAGAGACAACCGAAAATGTATCGCCTTTTATAAATTGCCTCCAAAACTGGCGAGCGCAATGATTAAAGTGAAACGACGATTGAAATTTTGGCGGCGAGGTAGAAAAAGGCGTATGTGCCCTAAGACTGTTGCCTAAAGTTTGGAATATTTATAAAAATGTCATCAGCAATACACGCTACCATCCATACCAATAAAATTTTACTAGTGTAGAAAGTTGACAACCGACCAAGCATCAGGAATGTATCCAGAGCTACTACTAAGACTAAATTCTCCATACTTTTAAGCAAGCATCAAGCATGGAATATTGGGGGATTCTGTTGATACCAAAAATTATCCACCTACGTGAACCAATTAGATATGGACACATATCATCTAACATGGCAAGAATTCTAGTTAGTAAGACATAAATTTTTCGACCAAGAATTCTAGTTAGTAAGACATAAACTTGCCAACCAACTCATGGAATACCAGCCAATAGTAAGAAGACCGACCAATAGGGTGAGCAAAGTGCCAATAGTCATGTACATTATGAACGTCATGTATTGATGTAAATGATCAATTTATAAAGGAATTCCATCCTTTTATATTCCTTTTCTCTATCTCTCTACAGGATTATAAAAACATTGTAACCCTTTCATCTAGGGCAAGTTTCACAAGGTTTGAACACTCTCGAGGAGAGGCAAGAAAAAATACAAAGAACAATGGACGTAGGCTTTCTGATTTAGCTGAACCACTTTAAAAACCTTGTGTCTCACTTTTTATTTATTTATTAATTTATCTGTGATTGAATAATTAGATATATTCTAGTTTTTTACATCAACACTAAAAGCGCAAAGTAATTTCCTTTTGTATATAAAACTCAATGGAGGATGCGAAAGCGTTGAAAGATGATGGTTCAACAACAATTAAACAAAACAAATTTTGGTTTAATTGAGCAAGATTAAATCAATTCATTAATCCAAGTCCTAGAATTTTCCTAAGTCATAATTTTCAATAATCCAAAGTTAGGCGAAACCAATTTTAGCAAATGACTTGAATAAACCAAATTTACCCAAAATTTAATTTAGTCCCAAATTAAATGAGTGTGATAATTAAACCAAATTTTATCTTGAATTAAACCTAAAGCATGGATTCTAAACTATTGTGCAAGATAAAGTAAACAATATCACACTACGCCGGGATGTACGAGGAAAAACCCAAGACGGGAAAAAACCTCGGACGGCCCTAGCCACAAGTCCATTAGATACGGAATTATACAATTACAAGACAAAAGACATACATCCTCCACTCGAACCCTCTCAAGCCTTGTTGCTCCTTCTTGTAGAAACCTCTTCCTAGCGGACAACCAAGGAGCTCCACCGCGATCTCGGAATCCACCGATAGGACTTTGTATGGTCACCGTCACCCAAGCTTGGAGCCTTTCTCCAAGTGAGTAATAACACAACAAACTTCTTCTTCTTTGTGATGGGATGTAGAAGGAAACCCGAAATGTCTCTTTTTCAATTCGGTAGAGAAAACCGGTGCCAAAACTCCAAGTAAAGATATGTATATAGAACTTGGATAAACAACAACTATTGGGTGTAAACACTAGAGTGTGTAGGATTTTTCGTTAAAGAATAACACTCAAAACTTGATCTTTTTCCTTAAACAAATTTTCTATCAAAACACTCTCTAGGATTTTGTATGGTATGAAAAATATACCCCTTCAAAAATGATTCCGGTCCTTAATAAAGCCTTAAAAAATCAGTTAAGAAACAAGTGGGGAAATGGGGTGAAAACTGCCAAAAACAGCTCAAAACTGTTCCCGCTGGCATCTCGTTCGAATGATACTTCTAACGAGCGGCCAGACTGGGCTCGTTAGAAACTCGTTAGATATCTCGTTAGAACGACCAAACTCGTTCGAACGACATATCGAACGACTGACCAGTTTAGGTCCGTTGGCAAACTTGTTCGAACGAAACCTGGTTCGAACGAAAAACTCGTTCGAACGACATATCGAACGACTGACCAGTTTAGGTTTGTTGGCAAAATCGTTCGAACGAAACCTGTTTCGAATGAAAAACTCGTTCGAACGAGACTTTGAACGACTTCCAGAAATTTTTGATAAATTCAATTTTTGGCCCAGAAACTTTGTGTACTTTATTTTAAAGTTTCAATTAAATTATTCTAAAAGTAAAACATGGTTTTTTATTAAACCTAACACCCAATAAATATTGTTCCAAGCTTCTATATAAATATAATTACATTCATACCTTGGGAGCATGGAACCTTAGATGATGACGTAGAAACGAGGCATGCAAACCGACATTTTGATGAAGCTTTATATTCTTTGCCACTACGTATTCAACACACACTTCATAGGCTTGAGAATATTACAATTAAATACTATCCTATGAATAAATGTTTTTGTCCGGAATTGAGCCAAAACTACATATGTACTCAATTGGTAATTTGTGTCCTTACAAATCTCCCCCTTTGGCTATTCCGGGACAAAAACCAAAACAAAAATCCTAAAGGGCCGTCAAGCTCACTAGACTCAAAACATAACCCGCCCAAACTTGACTCAACCCAAGGATTAAACTCTTTGCCTTTTAAAGATGTCGCTTTAGTAGAATGCCTGCACACTTAAGCAAACTCATCAAATGCATAGGGAATATCAAAATATTAAATGAAATTAAATAATTACTCCCCCTAAAATAATTCTCCCCTTTATCAAACAATGTCATTTACTTAGAAAGATGTCTCCCCCTAAGATAAATCTCCCTCCCCCAAACTAAGATCACTTTCCCCCTTTTTGTTCAGGAATAGGCAAAGGATAAAGAACTAATAAACACGTTGAAGCTTAAAGTGTTAAGACATGAAATCATATGGGCAATTAAAAGCAAGGCAAAGACAAACAAATATCATATATATATATATGAACTAGAAATATATCAATGAAGCACGTGCATATATATATAGATATAAACACACATATAACACAAAATACAATAAGTTTGCACACTCGTATGGCAAAAATGTGTCATATGGAAACGTAAGTGTAGGGGTGTGAACTAGCAACAATTTAAATTTAGACCCAAACATTTAATAAACGTTCACGGAGTTCTCATATGATTGTAAACTTCATCACATTGAAATATAACCTCATGTGACAATATAGATTGAACTCAATGAACAAACCTACACAATGCATACAAGCCTAGCATGATGATGATTCTACAAACCAAATAGAGTCATGACATTAAAGACAACTAGGATAAACGGACATTGTGCAAACCGTTGATATACCATCCAAATCTCCCTCAATTAACATATATATTCTTTTATTTTTGAATGAATATATCAAACAAACATAGGCCTTGGCAGTTGTTTTCTTTTTAATGCCAAATATTCTGTTTTTAGGCCTTTGGATCACGTATTTCTTTTAGATCCAATAAACGGTGGCTTACAATCGCAAAGGATTTAATTCATCCTTTCGGAGCCCTTCCCCGTGCATATATTAATTTATCATGTTTTCATTTTTCACACAAATCTCACAGGCAACGGATTTTGACATGCACTAGTCCTCCTAGGTCATAGATATGTAGATGACTAGATTGATAGGAGAACACCTCAAAAAGCTCAAATATAACATGTGACATTAAGATTTCAAAAGAGCTCGTGCATGTGTGAATAGAGGCATACATAAATAGAATCCATTTAAACAATACAAAATCCAATTACTCCATATAAAACATGGTAAAGAACATTTTAAGGATTGAAAATCTAAACCAAAACTTCTAGCCACATGGGAGCGTAAACGATGGGATTCAAACACAAATATATATCACATAAAGTGTGTCAAACTAAAATACACACAAAATAAAATCTTTTTGAGTTTTTAACATTTTTACTCAAAAATAAATATTTACTCAAAAGGACAAACAAAAATCATTTGTATTTTTCATTAAGCTTAAAATAAATAAAACACAAATGATAAACAAAAATCTTTTTATATTTTTCAATTAATTCAAACACAAAATATAATACAAAAAGATTAACAAGTCATGATTGCTAGCATGGGATATGAAATAAGGCTATGACTAGAAAATGACTAAACAAGCATACATTTAGCATGTGAATATAGCATAAAGTATAAACGCTAAAGTATGCAAACACTAACACATTCATCCTTTAGATTTAGCAAGGGAGGAAGCATGTGTAAGTAAATGAGAATCAAAATCCCTATTTTGTAAGGCAACCAAGTCGGATTTCCTAACCCAAATTAATGAAGAATGACTATCTTGGGGTGTAGGAGCTTTAACTACCGTGGTTACTTTACTATGGGATTTTCTAGGAATTCGTTTAAGATCTAAACAAAATTTCCTAAGATGACCTTATCGACCACAATGTGTACAAGTGAGAACATGTGGAAAAGATTTCCATAAGGAGTGATCTTTAAAAGTATTCCTAGTTGATTCTCCTAAAACATTGGTTTGGGCATTATGAGTAAATTCATTACAAGGATTGAAGCCTAAACCACAAGTGTCATTTTTAATTTGGACCGTTCCTAACATTTTATCTAATTTTTCTGAACGACATTCCAAACCAAATTTGACATTACTAGAATCTTTTAATTTATTTTCCAATTCTAAAATCTTAGATTCTAGTAAAAAATTACGCTCTTCAAAAGCAAGAAGCTCCTTTTTCAAGGATTCCATTAAACTCCTAAGGCTATTTCTTTCGCCTTCTACGTATTCTAGCTTCACACGAAGAGTCCTTTCACGTGTCCTAAGGTCTTCTATTAAGGCACTATCATCAACGACCTTGACACTCTTTCTTAAACAAGCTTCTAACTTCAAATTAGTTCTTTTCAAATTAGTAGATTCTTTATATAATTCATGAAAAGCATTTTGAAGTTCACTCACATCAACCTCTTCTTCATTTTCACTCTATGTCTCTTCTCCACTCTCACTATCATTAAAAATAAGGGAATCATTAACAATGACCTTGGAAGTTGCATGTGCTATCGTGTCATCAATCGATGAGTTCTCATTATCACTCACATGACTAGCCATAAAAGCCACAAAATTTTTCTTAGTGGGGGAATCGGGCTTTTCTTCCTTATCACTATCACTAAGGGTTTCATTATATGCAGTGGGTCGTTTACCCTCTTTCCTTAGTTTAGTGGGGAACTCATGAGCTCGATGGCCATAACCTTCACAACCAAAACACTTGTTAGACTCGTCCCTATCTAAATTGTCATTACTAGGTTTAGGGATCCTCTCGGCTTTAGAAATCAGCTCGCTTTTATCATGTTTGGAAGAATCAAATTTCTTAAAATCATTTTTAAATTTATCTTTGTTAAATCTAAGAAATTTTCTAAATTTGCGAGCAAACAAAGCCATATCTTCCGAGTCACTATCACTATCGCTCTCTACAACTTGTTTGACCTCTTTACGGGCTTTTAAAGCAACACCCTTTTCAATTTTCTTTTCAGTTTTAGAGGGAAACATATCTAGTTCATAGGTTTGTAAATCACCTACAAGCTCTTCTAATTTCGTAGAGGCTAAAGTGGGTAAAGATTTTAAAAAGGTCACCTTAGGAATAAATCTATCGGGTAGGGACCTCAAAATTTTCTTTACAACACGGTCGTCAGGTATTTTCTCTCCCAAGTTACAAGATGAATTAACAATATCAGAAAGTCTAGCATAAAATTTATCAAAAGTTTCTAATTCATCCATTTTGATAGTTTCAAATTAAGTGGTGAGGTTTTGGAGTTTTGAAGCTTTAACGACACTAGTTCTTTCATGAGTTAATAGTAAAATATCCCAAGCATCTTTAGCGGTTTCACACGTCATAATACGTCGTAATTCATCCGGTGCGACAGCGCTAAATAAGGCATTTAAACCTCGGAAATTAAAGTTAGCAAGTTTAAACTCATTTTCAGTCCATCTATCGGCGGGTTTGATAACACGTTCATTTTCAACTAAATAGGTTGGTGGGGAGTACCCGTTAACAACAGACATCCAAACTCTCTCGTCGATAGATTTTAGTGCCGATTTCATTCGCGCTTTCCAATACGCGTAGTTTGAACCATCGAAAATAGGAAATTTTGAAAATGGGGAAAAATCCATTTTAGCCAAAAATTTAAAGGATCTTAACGAAATAATTTATCGTTTTTGGCTCTGATACCAATTTGAAAGCGCAAAGTAATTTCCTTTTGTATATAAAACTCAATGGAGGATGCGGAAGCGTTGAAAGATGATGGTTCAACAACAATTTAACAAAACAAATTTTGGTTTAATTGAGCAAGATTAAATCAATTCATTAATCCAAGTCCTAGAATTTGCCTAAGTCATAATTTTCAATAATCCAAAGTTAGGCGAAACCAATTTTAGCAAATGACTTGAATAAACCAAATTTACCCAAAATTTAATTTTGTCCCAAATTAAATGAGTGTGATAATTAAACCAAATTTTATCTTGAATTAAACCTAAAGCATGGATTCTAAATTATTGTGCAAGATAAAATAAACAATATCACACTACGCCGCGATGTACGAGGAAAAACCCAAGACGGGAAAAAACCTCGGATGACCCTAGCCACAAGTCCACTAGATACGGAATTATACAATTACAAGACAAAAGACTTACATCCTCAACTCTAACCCTCTCAAGCCTTGTTGCTCCTTCTTGTAGAAACCTCTTCCTAGCGGATAACCACGGAGCTCCACCGCGATCTCGGAATCCACCGATAGGACTTTGTATGGTCACCGTCACCCAAGCTTGGAGCCTTTCTCCAAGTGAGTAATACTGCAACAAACTTCTTCTTCTTTGTGATGGGATGTAGAAGGAAACCCGAAACGTCTCTTTTTCAATTCGTTAGAGAAAACCGGTGCCAAAACTCCAAGTAAAGATATGTATATAGAACTTGGATAAACAACAACTATTGGGTGTAAACACTAGAGTGTGTAGGATTTTTCATTAAAGAATAACACTCAAAACTTGATCTTTTTCCTTAAACAAATTTTCTATCAAAACACTCTCTAGGAGTTTGTATTGTATGAAAAAGATACCCCTTCAAAAATGATTCCCGTCCTTAATAAAGCCTTAAAAAATCAGTTAAGAAACAAGTGGGGAAATGGGGTGAAAACTGCCAAAAACAGCTCAAAACTGTTCCCGCCTGGCATCTCGTTCGAACGAACTTGACTCTCGTTCGAACGAGACTTCTAACGAGCGACCAGACTGGGCTCGTTAGAAACTCGTTAGATATCTCGTTAGAATGACCAAACTCGTTCGAACGACATATCGAACGACTGGCCAGTTTAGGTTCGTTGGCAAACTCGTTCGAACGAAACCTGGTTCGAACGAAAAACTCGTTCGAACGACATATCGAACGACTGACCAGTTTAGGTTTGTTGGCAAACTCGTTCGAACGAAACCTGGTTCGAATGAAAAACTCGTTCGAACGAGACTTCGAACGACTTCCAGAAATTTTTGATAAATTCAATTTTTGGCCCAGAAACTTTGTGTACTTTATTTTAAAGTTTCAATTAAATTATTCTAAAAGTAAAACATGGTTTTTTATTAAACCTAACACCCAATAAATATAATTCCAAGCTCCTATATAAATATAATTACATTCATACCTTGGGAGCATGGAACCTTAGATGATGACGTAGAAACGAGGCACGCAAACCGGCATTTTGATGAAGCTTTATATTCTTTGCCGCTACGTCTTCAACACACACTTCATAGGCTTGAGAATATTACAATTAAATACTATCCTATGAATAAATGTTTTTGTCCGGAATTGAGCCAAAACTACATATGGACTCAATTGGAAATTTGTGTCCTTTCAAATCTCCCCCTTTGGCTATTCCGGGACAAAAACCTAAACAAAAATCCTAAAGGGCCGTAAAGCTCACTAGACTCAAAACATAACCCGCCCAAACTTGACTCAACCCAAGGATTAAACTCTTTGCCTTTTAAAGATGTCGCTTTAGTAGAATGCGTGCACACTTAACCAAACTCATCAAATGCATAGGGAATATCAAAATATTAAATGCAATTAAATAATTAGTCCCCCTAAAATAATTCTCCCCTTTATCAAACAATGTCATTTACTTAGAAAGACGTCTCCCCCTAAGATAAATCTCCCTCCCCCAAACTAAGATCATTCTCCCCCTTTTTGTTCAGGAATAGGCAAAGGATAAAGAACTAATAAACACGTTGAAGCTAAAAGTGTTAAGACATGAAAGCATATGGGCAATTAAAAGCAAGGCAAAGACAAACAAATATCATATATATATGAACTAGAAATATATCAATGAAGCACGTGCATATATATATAGATATAAACGCACATATAACACAAAATACAATAAGTTTGCACACTCGTATGGCAAAAATGTGTCATATGGAAACGGAAGTGTAGGGGTGTGAACTAGCAACAATTTAAATTTAGACCCAAACACTTAATAAACGTTCATGGAGTTCTCATATGATTGTAAACTTCATCACATTGAAATATAACCTCATGTGACAATATAGATTGAACTCAATGAACAAACATACACAATGCATACAAGCCTAGCATGATGATGATTCTACAAACCAAATAGAGTCATGACATTAAAGACAACTAGGATAAACGGAAATTGTGCAAACCGTTGATATACCATCCAAATCTCCCTCAATTAACATATATATTCTTTTATTTTTGAATGAATATATCAAACAAACATAGGCCTTGGCAGTTGTTTTCTTTTTAATGCCAAATATTCTATCTTTAGGCCTTTGGATCACGTATTTCTTTTAGATCCAATAAACGGTGGCTTACAATCGCAAAGGATTTAATTCATCCTTTCGGAGCCCTTCCCCGTGCATATATTAATTTATCATGTTTTCATTTTTTACACAAATCTCACATGCAACGGATTTTGACATGCACTAGTCCTCCTAGGTCATAGATATGTAGATGACTTGATTGATAGGAGAACACCTCAAAAAGCTCAAATATAACATGTGACATTAAGATTTCAAAAGAGCTCGTGCATGTGTGAATAGAGGCATACAGAAATAGAATCCGTTTAAACAATACAAAATCCAACTACTCCATATAAAACATGGTAAAGAACATTTTAAGGATTAAAAATCTAAACTAAAAGTTCTAGCCACATGGGAGCGTAAACGACGGGATTCAAACACAAATATATGCCACATAAAGTGTGTCAAACTAAAATACACACAAAATAAAATCTTTTTGAGTTTTTAACATTTTTACTCAAAAATAAATATTTACTCAAAAGGACAAACAAAAATCATTTGTATTTTTCATTAAGCTTAAAATAAATAAAACAAAAATGATAAACAAAAATCTTTTTATATTTTTCAATTAATTCAAACACAAAATATAATACAAAAAGATAAACAAGTCATGATTTCTAGCATGGGATATGAAATAAGGCTATGACTAGAAAATGACTAAACAAGCATACATTTAGCATGTGAATATAGCATAAAGTATAAACGCTAAAGCATGCAAACACTAACACATTCATCCTTTAGATTTAGCAGGGGAGGAAGCATGTGTAAGTAAATGAGAATCAAAATCCCTATTTTGTAAGGCAACCAAGTCGGATTTCCTAACCCAAATTAATGAAGAATGACTATCTTGGGGTGTAGGAGCTTTAACTACCGTGGTTACCTTACTATGGGATTTTCTTGGAATTCGTTTAAGATCTAAAAAAAATTTCCTAAGATGACCTTGTCGACCACAATGTGTACAAGTGAGAACATGTCGAAAAGATTTTCTTAAGGAGTGATCTTTAAAAGTATTCCTAGTTGATTCTCCTAAAACATTGGTTTGGGCATTATGAGTAAATTCATTACAAGGATTGAAGCCTTAACCACAAGTGTCATTTTTAATTTGGACCGTTCCTAACATTTTATCTAGTTTTTCTGAACGACATTCCAAATCAAATTTGACATTACTAGAATCTTTTAATTTATTTTCCAATTCTAAAATGTTAGATTCTAGTAAAAAATTACGCTCTTAAAAAGCAAGAAGCTCCTTTTTCAAGGATTCCATTAAACTCCTAAGGCTATTTCTTTCGCCTTCTACGTATTCTAGCTTCACACGAAGAGTCCTCTCACGTGTCCACTTATGTCAACAGTAAGGCCAAAAGTAGTTAAACCAATTAACCTACCCTCGCAACATATCTAACACTTATGTCAACATTAAGGCCAAAAGTAGTCTTTGGTGTAAGTGGTAACTCGCACTTGTACAACATTAACCGAAACTCTAAAATGTCAGTAACATATTTAAGAAACTTTAATCCCCTGATGCGCTCCTATCTAAAATACTCGTATGCATTAGGCCTTTTACCAACTTTAGAAGTATCTAAAATAAATGGTCCCCGTTCAAAGTGGCAAACATAAGAGCCTACACACGATAGTCGATGTTATACATATAGCTACTGCTCAAATCCAAATAGTAAGAATCTATAGACCACATGTCTAAATCAATAAAGCATCTAAATACCAAGACAAGCAAACATACTTCTATGTCTCAAAATCACGACGTAAGGCAGCACCTCGACCCGCTGGGGTATCTAGTTATAAATAAAGCTCGGTGATAGCATCTATATATCTCGTAATTATAGTAAATATAAATAATGACAACTCATTGGTGTCAAAGTAAGACTTATGTGCTTGAGCTGTAAACATGACCGTAACTAACCTGCAGTTTATATTCTATAAATGTTCCCCTGGCATCTAGTAGAGAAGTGGACTCACTCGCCGCAAGTGTAATAATTTTACTGTTACGAAAACATTTAAATGATTGTCCTACGGATGACCCTAATGATGGTTGACTCTACTAAAATAAGCCTCATTGATCTTAATCTTATTTATCATGGCCCCGTTAAGAATAATTTCCTTGTATCGAATGACTGTGATAATGCTACTTATATTTCCTTAACTCGAGATAACATTACACCATTCCTATTCTTTCACCACTAATCCAGCCCTAATCTTCTTATTATTAGGAACTTTATACTTCAAATACTTGTAATGACTCAAGTTATATTGAAGAATAACCTCCACCATCTACCCATCAATGGTGAAGGACGGTCCTCCAATAATACCAAATGAACCCTTATGAAACCAAATTTTCTAACACAATATGTCTTCACGACTAGTTGCTGATAACATAAAAGTCTTTCTTCTCTTTTATATTAATCTCCCTTGGTGAAGAAAGAGAAAGATAGTTGAATTCCCCCTCATACTGACTAGCTCATGATCACCCTCGTGAGGTATTCAAAAACGTACTTTTAATGTCGTTATAGATGGTGACTAGAAGCATTTCCCCTCGAACCACATGTTAAGCACATAATAAAGGTCTAATGCCCTAAAGTCCCCAACTCCCTACCAAGGCCAATCTCATGCGTGGGTCGTCTCATAAATAAAATCCAAAGAGGGATCCCTACCAATACATTTGGTCTTATTTGAATCGTTCGTCTGGGACAATGATGCGAAACCCCTAAGAAGTCTTCGTTGTAGAGAATACAACCCTAAATGGTAAAGATATAAACTAATTAACAAATGAAATATGAAAAAGCGACGGACGCACTCATGACCCTAGGACACTGAAACCTAGAATTTTCGGATACCAACTATGACATCCCATAAAATTTATAAATATATTGACGGGTCTAGTAAAATATATGGGAATAAAAAATATTCGGTAACATTCTTAGAATAATGAAACTCAATGAAAGGGAAATAGATAAATGCACAATAAGATAACAACTATAGAAACAACTACAACATCTCAAATACCAATATCTACCATGAGAAATAAAACCAACTCGGGAATAAAACTCAATAATATCAAATTCATCTCTGAATACAAGTACTAAGTTAAATACAACTATCGATTGAAATGTGAATAAATAAAATGATTAGATGACATACACCTCTCTATTTTTTCATCTTAGGAATGATGAATAAAACACCTCTAGATATACTCTTCCAACAAATCACCCATGTCTATGATAGCAGCAAAAGCTTAAACCTGTAAAAATAAATTCAACAACAACGTAAATATCAAGTCTACAAAGAATAAGAATTTACCTCAAGTTGGGCCACAATAATAATAATAATAATAATAATAATAATAATAATAATAATAATAATAATAATAATAATAATAATAATAATAATAATAATAATAATAATAATAATAATAATAATAACAACAACAACAACAACAACAACAATACATCTTCATCCAATTTTATAATATTTTAATATTTAATTTATTTAAACTACCCCCCCCCCCAAAAAAAAAAACATTTGGAGTTTCAGGTCCAAATTATAAATAATTATTATGAAAATTTTCAAAATTCATACCCTATGAAAAATCAGAACTTCAAGTTTGATTTACTGTATATTTTGTTAGAGCTTCAGGTTCAAATATTTTTAAATAACATGAGAGCTTCATACCTCACATTATCAATAGTAATTAGAAAAAAACTATAGCCCGATTATAAATAATAATTTATGAACTTCTTATTATAATAATAATTATGGAGCATCATATCACAAATACAATCAGGGGACACTTGGTCCAAATCCTGTTAATTAGACAATCAAAATTTTCGGTTTGATAGTACTATATTTTATTTGACACTGGTTCAAATAATTTAGGAAAATTTGAACAGCGAAAAGTACACTTTTCATACTTGAATAATTATTTGGAAACTTCAGGTCCCAATTGTAAGTAACTAAGGGAACTTCATATCAAAAAATTAAATATATAGGGACTTGAAGGCTCCGTCCAATTATATCCAAACTTCAACTTTAATAATGGGTAATTTTTTTTGAACTTCACGTTCAAAATATAAATAATCGTTTGTGAACATTTAATGCCCTTAAACTTATTATAAAAACAATCAAAACATGACGTTTGATTAGTAAATAATAGTTGTTGGGACTTCGGGTCCAAATTATAAACAATTTTTAGGGAACTTTTAGAGTCCCACCTTATTTTACACTTAATCAAAACTTCAAGTTTTGATTTAAATTATATTTTATTGAAACAACGGGTCTAAATTTTAAATAGTAATTAGAACATTGAGTCCCAATTTTAAAATATTTAGGAACCTTAGGCCCAAAATTAAAATCTTAGTATAGGACATTCAGGCCCCAAAATAAATTACTAGATGGAAATTTGAGGTCCTAAATATAAATTGTAATTAAGGACATAAATATTGAAATTTAATTACAATAGAACTTTGGGTCCCAAAATTAAATAATAATCAAGAACTGTAGGTCCGAATAAAAAAAATAGTAAACTTCTAGATCCAAAATCTAAATAGTAATTGAGAAATTTTAGTCCTAATTTTAAATCATTTGGGAACTTTTGACCCCAAATTTGAATAACTATTTGGAAACTTGAGGTACCCAGTTTTAAGGTAACATTGAAATCTCTAGTTTCAATAATAATTGGAAATTTGATGTCTCAATCTTTAATTTTATTTTGTACACAAAAAATTAGGTATGATATAGTACTTTCCCAATGAAATATTTAAAACTTGAATATGTAAAATTTTACGAATAATTAAAATTATGGGGTGAAAATAAAAATAATTATAAGCTTGTGAATTAAAAGGAGAAAAAGAATTTAGAGTGGGTATAAACTTTGTATTTCATTGTCATCTCCATTCAAGGGGTATCACTCATAGTACAAATCATGGTATCTCAAGAAGCCCTTTAATAATAAGGAATAACACTGGACATCGAGTAAAAATACATATTTGATAACATTTTATAATAAAAATATACATTTAAAAAAATTGTTTTTGAAAAAAAATATTTTATTAAACTTTCTTAAAAACAGCAAAAACAGTTTTTAATTTTTTGTTATAAAAAACGATTTTAAGGTGTTTTTAAAACAACAAAATTGTAAAAACAAAAAAATAAAATAACTATTTTACAAAAAAACTATTTTATATAACAAAAAATGTATAGTTTAGATAGTTTTAAAAACAGTTACATTTAATTTTATTTAATAAAACATTTAAATGTTTATTTTTAAATGAACAAATTATACCAATACGAAATACAACAACAACAAAAAATATTTATACATTAAAAAACTAATTTAAAAAAAAAATTGAATTGTTTTAAGAAATGTTTAATATAAGAAAAATTGTTTTAACTAATAAAAAACAATGTTTTTTAAAAAAATCAAATTTTCTTCTCTTATCCTAATCCTAAAAAAGTTATCGAAAAAATAATTTGCAACTTGAAACATCGATGTTATCAGACACAAACACTTGAGAAATTATAGGATTTGCCATGGAAAACTTTGTCAAGGAAAAATTAGCCACCAAAGTCATTTGCTCACTTGCCTATTAAATGGTCCAATGATAAATTCAATTGATATATATATTTAATAACATTTCAAACACTAGTTCCCATTTGTTAAATTTGGCATTAAAGTTGTTCAACAGTCAAAGAAGAAGAATTTATCATTTTCGACAGCTCATCTACCCCTATATCTATATAAACTTATCCCAAACAAGTTAATTCTAGCTAGATTCACCATGAAAATCTCACACACGAGAGAATCACTTACTCCTAATGAAGTTGTGAAAATCTAAGTGCAAGAAAATACAGTACCAAAATTATAATCCAATTAATTCAATCGAGTGAGCAATTACCCCAATTTTAAATCAAACGGGGATTAGAATAATCAATGTGTAAACTTTACTCAATTTTATATTGACTAAACCGTTCACCTACGTGAGCATAAAAGAGTAAATTAAACAATGTAAGGGTCAATCACACAATGCTCCGATGTAGGAGGAAAACCCAAAACGAGAAAAACCTCGAACAACTGACATTACACAATTCCACTATCATATAGGGCTTATACAACAACGATAGATGACTTACTCATTGACTCGACTCCATTTAAGCCTGATGCAATCTTTGCACCTTGAACCTTCTTCATAACAATCGAAGTAATCCACCAACGACTCATAATGTAGTCCTCCCGTGTCTCGGTATCCACTGATCTCTGACTAGAAAAAATTTGTCACGCAGAAATACAGAATCCACTGTGCCAAATAAACTCAAACAGATGACGAGTAAACAACTTCGAAGCTCAAAGCATAACATCATAAACCAAGATTTTATGTTTAAACTTTGATCTCTTAAACTAAGTGTAAACAAATCAAAAGAAAATGTCAACCTCATTCGAACTAGAAACAAATCTCATTTGAACGAAACGACACAACTCGTTAAAACAAAAAAACACTAACTTGTTAGAATGACTTAAAAAATGTTGGAAAATCTTGAGAAAATACCGCTTGAGACTTCAAAAATTGGGTTCAATATTAATTTAATTTGGGGGTAAGGTTTGTAGATGAAAGGTTCTAAAGATGTAGAAGACTTCTGGTTTCAAAGATGGTGAAAAACTGTTCAGAAAAGTCTAACCCTGAGTTATTTTAGTATGGAAAAATATTAAGAGCTGAATTTAACCTAAACTCTAACAAATCCTCCTTACTATCAATAATTCCAGCAGGATTATTCATAGAAATTAGGTTGGAATTCTTATTTACAATTTCTTCCCAATTTTTCACGTAGTTATGAATTCATGCACTGTAGGTTTTGTTTTCACACTTAGTGTAATTATGTCCAGCTAAATCTCCAAGGTTGGGGATGCATGAACCCGACAACGACGTTGTTTACATGAATAGAAAATAGGTTTTGAATTAATTTTTTATCGAATCATGTTGTATAACAATATCAACCGTCATATGACTTTTAACCTCATTTTCCCTAGGTAACCGGGGTGTTTAAGGATGCGATACGCGTGTTAGCTATGAAGCACTACTTTATTCTTACCTTTGATTACGTATGATACGGGTTGGTACCTTCATATATGTAAGGTTTAGGATTACTAAAGGTCAGGTTTGATCAACTATCTAATTCAAAAGCTAGTATTCTATCTGGTAAATCTACTAGGGTTTAGGGGATTATATCTTAACCTACTTTTCGTTCATTCATATTCACTTAATTGAAATAGCTTCATTTCTTTGCACATAGCGTAGTTCGTAATTTAAATTTCATTTGCATTTAGATAGTAGAATTTAGTTCCACAATTAAACATCTTTTAGTTTCTTTCTCGAATCAATTTAGGGCCAGTCTTCCATTCCTTCATCATTACGAGCATTCATCCTAGTTCCTTATGGATACGATCCCAACTTACTGGGTTTATTACTTACGCGATAGGCTTGCGCTTGAGCCTATATAAGCACACACTATAGCTGGGGAACTTAGGTAGACTTTAGGTTAGTAGATTCAATCCCAAATTTGACTCCAAATTTTTTTTTTCAAAAAGACAAAAAAAATGACATATCTCAAAATCCATTTCATGCAAAATCCAGAACAAAATCCTCAAAATACTCCAATAAGAATCCACGAAAATCCCATCGTTGAGTATAATATCGATAGCCCGTATACCCCTCACGTTCCATAATTCTGGGTTCCACCTCCTACACCTCCCAACTCCATTAGAAGTCACACGCTGAGCCACACTTCTAGAACACTGAGTGAGGACTCTGATCCCATTGGCGAGAGGGCAATGTCGAATATTGCTAGTTTCAGTACGGGTGAGGGAAACCCGTCGTATTATCCCATGAGAGAAGTCTTATTTCCTGAGCGAACTGTCACACCTGGATCCATTCTACTTCCGTACAATGCAGGACATTTCCACTTCCATAATGGGATGATACAGATTCTTCCAACATTTCCCTGCATGGATTCGGAGAAACCATACCCCCATATCCGCGAGTTCGAAGAGGCGTGCGAAACGTTTAGTGATCAAGCTTGCATGCAAGATGTCGTTCGCCTAAAGATTTTTCCTTTTTCCTTAAAGGATAAAGCTATGACCTGGCTTTAGTCTTTACCATCGAACTCTATTATATCATGGAAGGATATGCAGTCCAAGTTTCTCTCGAAGTTCTTTCCACCAAATAAATCCAACTCTGTCAAGGCTCAAATTCAACCCTTTCTACAACAAGATAATGAGCCATTTAACTGGTGTTGGGAACATTTCCAAGAGCTTGTTAATGCTTGCCCACATCACGAATTTGAGAAGCATCACCTTATATCTTTCTTCCATCAAGGGCTTAATATTGCGTCTAAACAACTTATTCAAACGATGTGTAAAAGATCATTTTGGGAATTAGATACAAGTGATGTTGAGGCTTATCTTAAGTATGTCGTTGAGACTACTCAAACATGGGACACATCCCATCCCAATGCCCAAAACTGACCTCGAAAGGTGTCCACCACTCCTGCTGCGTCCGGTCTATACCAATTGGATAATTCTACCTTGTTAGACCATCGACTTTCTCAATTTGATAAAAGTATGAGGGACATAATAGAGGCCCGATTAAGAGAAACAGCCGAATCCA
The DNA here is from genome assembly GCA_949130495.1 of Sambucus nigra. Lineage (NCBI taxonomy): Eukaryota > Viridiplantae > Streptophyta > Magnoliopsida > Dipsacales > Adoxaceae > Sambucus > Sambucus nigra. The sequence continues at coordinate 476,203,985 of OX422213.1, forward strand.
CCCTAGCCATGAAAGAGGAGGTGTGCGCTATATGTAAGGCGGAGCATTCAATAAAGGCATGTCCGATGATACCCATCTATAAAGTCATGCTTAATGAGAAAGTGGAGTCTATAGGGGAGTTTAGTGGAAATTTTAACACCCTTCACGGGAATTCATACAACCCTTCGTGGAAAAACCATCCTAGTTTCATCTATGGGCAACAACACGCTGCGTTGAATCCTACTTCACATGTTGCCCTACCTCCACCCCCTCCGCAATTTCAACAAGCGTCACTTATGCCAACATAAATGAAAGTACCACCCCCAGCACCATACATCACCCCGCTACAGAGAACTCTCGAGGATAGCTTAAAATAATTCATCCAATCTTAAAACGAAACCAATTCTTAGTTTGAGCGCATGTTCAGTGAGATGAATATGAATGCCTATAAGTTGCAAGCATTCTTAAGTATCCACGAAAAGGGTAAGTTTTTGGCCCATGGCCAAATACCCCCTAAAGTCAATATAGTGTTAGAGCTACATCCCACGAGCATCCTAAGCAATGTGATGCAATTACCACTCTTTATAGTGGGAGAGTGGTCGACATGTCACCTCTTCCATGCGATGAGAAAAATGAAAAAGGGATTTTGCCCGGTACGAAAGAGGTCGAAGATGTCCCCTAGAAAAAGAGTGGTAATGATGATATATGCGGGCCAAAAATGGTGGTAAAACTTCCGAGTGCAGTCCCATACCCTCTAAGTTTGGCCCCTCACTCCAAAGAGACTTCTCGAGACGATGTCCTTGACGTAATTAAGCAAGTAAAGATCAATCGACCTTTTCTCGTGACCATAAAGAAAATTCCCGCGTACGCTAAGTTCCTTAGGGAGTTGCTCACAGTCAAATGAAGGCTTAAGGTAAAGAAAAATGTGTTTCTAACATAGAACATAAACTCAGTATTGTTTAATGATCTTCCATTAAAATATAAGGATCCGGGTACACCCACCATTTAGTGCTTTATGGAGAAGGACCGAATCAAAAAAGCTCTAATAGATTTATGGGCGAGTGTTAACATTCTCCCCTATTCCATTTATAAACAACTAGATTTGGGGACCCTTAAGCCTACAACTATGACTCTCCAACTCATGAATCGCTATGTGAAGAAGCCTCGGGCATTGTCGAGGATGTGATTGTCCAAATTGACACTTTCTACTCTTCGGTGGATTTGTTATTTGGGATGAGGAGCCATCCATTATCCCGAGAAATCATGTTACCATCATTATTGGCCGCCCATTCTAAGTTATGACTAATGCACTTATTAATACTCAGAGTGGGAGAATGCAACTAACTTTTGGGAACATGACCCTTGAGAATAATATCTTCAACAACACTAGGAACGAGGGTGATGAAAGTGAACTGAAAGAAACGGATCTTATAGAGGGAGCACACGAGCTAGAGAGGACTCACAAGAGAGAGCCGTCTTTCCCCTTTCCTTGCCCATTCCCAAGATGTATTCCACTTTCTCCTAATCCCCCATCCTCCCTCCATATTTTTCTTTTCCCTCTTCCCCATACATTTTGCCTCTCAAATCCATCCGCCTTTCCCTACAAAAGCCACCCTTCCCTCCTCCCACCACCTATAAATACACCTCCTTTCCCCCATTTCACCACTAATCCATTCACCAAACTCTCTCTTCCATATTCAAACTAAAACCAACATCATTGCCACATGGAAAACAGGTCCCTCCCAGAAAAATACGCATCTGTCGAGGTTCTTGACGATGGAAACGGGGCATTTCGATCACGCCAAGAGCAAATATGGCAAGAGAATTTGTCTTAGCCATACACAAAAACTACACATGGAGTGTCAAGTGCGCTGGAATGATATCCCTCAATACGTCACTAGCCTATTCCATCCGATGGGGTGGTGCCATTTTCTCAATGAGCCCCACAGTGCGGTGTGGGAAATGAGGTGTGAGCCTTTTACGGTTCGCTTGTCCGCACCGCTCAATTCACATCCCATCCATATGTCGACGCCACTCCCATTCCATTATCTATGGACATTCTGATATGAAAGTTAGCGGAGAAGGGGTCCCGAGCCCAACCCAATTTACATACCCCAACAATCTTGTAAGGACATAAATTTCCAATTGAGTCCCTGTATTATTTTGACTTAATTTCGTGAACAAAACTGTGTTTGTAATATGTCATAGGGAGAATTTTATTTTGTCACGATCCCACTTGGTCTATGACTTATTGAAGAAATTGAAGGCATTGCGGGAGAGCTTCAAAGAATTAAATCATGCCGAAGTTTAATTGGTGAAAGTTTAATCATCTTCAAAGTTAATTTCATTCCGAGATCACTCAAGTATGAATGCGTATAATTAATGGTGCTCAGAATTATTTTATAAAAGATAAGGATGTAATTTTTATAATAAAAAAATGTTTTTAAATGTTTTAAAAGTGTTGTAAAGTTTTACACTACGTTTTATGATGATAAGCTCGTAAAAGAGTTTGACATTTTTGGATCTCTCATTGTAAGAGACGTTTTAAACAAAAAGTCAAACTTTCACGTTGTCGTTCAAACGACATCCAATCTCGTTTGAACGAGATGGGATGTCGCTCGAACGAGTTCCTCAAGTCGTTCGAATGACACGTTTTTCAAGGCGGCATTTAAATTCTATTTAAACAGTGTTTTCATCATAATTTCGTAGGTGTGCATTCTTGAAAACAGTATTCCACCAGAAACTTATTTTTCACATGTTTTCTAAGGTTTAAAAGTCTTAAACACATCCTTAGAGTTTGAAAAGATCCGAGTTATCATTCTTATATGTTTAAGTGATCTTGCTGCACCAAAGTTGGTTGTTCTACACATTGAACATCAAAAGGGTTTACGGTGAAGAAGCGCCGGACATCGTGTTCGACATCGTAGACGAATCAAAGCCATATTCGATCGACACCGAGACATACGTGGACGCGTGTGTTGTGGATAGGTATCGTGGAAGACTGAATTTATGTGTGGGCACTATTGAAGAATGGTTGAAGATCAGAAGGAGCGTCAAGACCCGTGGGGATCGAGTCTTAGTGTAAGGATAATCTGTCTTTGTAAAACCATTGTTCATAGTGATTGTCTGGCTTGGTCCGTCCAAGGTTATTTTACCGTTTTGGGGTTTTCCTTGTACATTTGGCGTTGTGAGTATTCTTTACTTTACTTTACTTGCTTTAATCACTAGATGCATGTTTAGGATTAATCAAGATAAAATTGGTTTAAAGTAAGAATTGAGTTTTTTTTACAACTTGGTTTGGTGCACATTTAAAAGTTGGATTTTTTTTGAAGAAATATTGGTTTTGTTTAAAACACACATATTGGGCACTCTTCAAATTGGTATCAGAGCTAGAAAATATTTTTTTTTGTTTTGTGATCCCGTGTGTTTTCAAAGATTAATTCTGGATATAACAAATTTTCTCGAACTCCTATTTTTGATGGCACTAATTATACTTACTGGAAAATGAGAATGAGATGTGCTTTAAAATCTATTGATGAGCATGTTTGGCTTGCAGTTGAGAAATGCTGGACACCTCCTGTCACTATTGTAGGTGAGGTCACTAGTTTAAATCCTGTTGAGTCATGGATCGAAACTGAACAAAGACTTGCACAATATAATTCTAAGGGTCTGCACGTTATTTCTTCACATGTCACAGGAAGAATATAATATAATTATGACTTGTGAAACATCAAAATGCGAGTGAACTTCAAAATTATTTTCAAGAATTATATGAAGAATCAATTAAATTAAAAAGAGCTAATTTGAAGTTAGAAGCTAATTTGAAAGAACGTATCAAGGTCGTTGATAATAGTGTGTTGGTTGAAGACCTTAGGACACGAGAGAGATCTCTTCGAGAGAAGCTAGAATATGTAGAAGGTGAGAGAGATAGCCTTAGAGGTTTAATGAAATCCTTGAAAAAGGAACTTCTCGAGCTTGAAGAGAGAAATGTGTTATTAGAGTCTAACATTCTAGAATTAGAAAAAAAATTAAAAGACTCTAGTAATGTCAAATTTGATTTGGAGTGTCATTCGGAAAAATTAGATAAAATATTAGGAACGGTCCAAATTAAAAATTACAGTTGTGGTTTAGGCTTCGATACTTGTAATGAATCAATTCACAAAGCCAAAACCAACTTTTTAGGATAATCTCCTAGGAAAGCCTTTAGAGATCACCCCTTAGGTAAATCTTTTTGACATGTTTTTACTTGTGCTCATTGTGGTCGATAAGGTCATCTTAAGAAATATTGTTTTGATCTTAAAAGATTTTCTATAAAATCCCAATGTAAGGAAACTAAGGTAGCCAAGATTACTACACCCCGAGATAGTCACTCATCATTAGTTTGGGTTAGGAGATCCGACTTGGTATCCTTACAAGATAGGGTATTTGATTCTCAGTTACTTTGACATGCTTCCTCCCTTGCAAAATCTAAAGGTTGAATGTGTTAGTTTTGTTTGCATACCTTAGCTTTTGTACTTCATGCCATATTCTCATGATAAATGTATGCTTATTTAATCATTCTCTAGTCTATGCTCCATGCTTAATCACATGCTAGAATTATGATTCTTGTTTATCTTTTGTATTTTATTCTTTCATTTTCGTGTGCATTAAATGAAAAATACAAAAAGATTTTTGTTTATCATTTGGGTTTTATTTCTTGGTAATTTAAGATTAATGAAAAATTCAAATGATTTTTGCTTGTCTTTTGAGTATATATTTTTATTTTTGGTTAAAAATTTCAAAAACTCAAAAAGATTTTTTTTTTGTGTATTTTAGTTTGACACACTTTATGTGGCATATTCTTGTTGTTTGAAACCCATCTTTTACGCTCTCATGTGGCTAGAACTTTTGGTTTAGATTGTCAATCCTTATTATGTTCTTTATCATGCTTACATGGAGTAGTTGGATTTTGTGTTGATTAAATGGATTCTATTTTTATATGCCTCTACTCACACATGCACGAGCTCTTTTGAAATTTTAACTTCATATGTATATTTGAGCTTTGTGAGGTGTTCTCCTACCAATCTTGTCATCTACATATTTGTGACCTAGGAGGACTAGTACATGTCAAAATCCGTTGCACGTGAGATTTGTGTGAAAAACAAAAACATGATAAATATAAATGTGCATGGGGAAGGGGAAGGGGAAGGGGAATGGCTCCGAAAGGACTTAGTTTCCTTTGTGAATAGTTAGCCACCGTATGTTTGGACCTAAAAGAAATACGTGGTCCAAGGCCTAAAAGAAAATATGGCATTAAAAAGAAAATAATTGCCAAGGTCTATGTTTGATTGATATATTCATTCAAAATTAATAATATATATGCTTATTGAGGGAGATTGGATGGTATATCAACGGTTTGCACATTGTCTGTTTATCCTAGTAGAGCTTTCAAAGTCATGACTATATTGGTTTGTAGAATCATCAATATGCTAGGCTTGTATGCATTGTGTATGTTTGTTCATTGAGTTCAATCTATATTGCCACATAAGGTTATATTCAAATGTGATGAAGTTTGCAATCAATTGAGAACTCTGTGAACATGTTTTAAGTGATTGGGTCTAAATTTACTTGTTACCAGTTCACACCCCAACACTTCCATTTCCATATGACACATTTTTTCCATACGAGTGTGAAAGACTCCTATTATATTTTGTGTGTGTCATTTGTGTGGTTATATCTATATATATGTGCGTGTGCTTCTCTGGTATATCTAGAGTACGTATATATTGATATTTTTGTTTGGTATTTGCCTAGCTTTCTAGTCCATATACGTTTTAATTCATAATCGGTATCTATCATGTGCATTCTTTGTTGATATCACATGCTTAATACTTTGTGTCTTATTGGTATCCCATTTTATTTATCCCTTGTCTAGTTTAATGGTAATATGCTTTAAATTTGGGGAGATAAGTTAATTTTTTATTCTTTGGCCTTTGTCTATTCCTGAACAAAAAGGGGGAGAAATAATAGGGGGGAAAATGGTATCTAATCCTATTGTTATCGTATCTTAGTTAAGGGAGATTTATCTTAGGGGGAGACGTCTTTCTAAGTAGGTAATTTGTTTTGATAAAGGGTAGAATTAATTAAGGGGAGTCTTACTTTACTTGCATTCAATATTTTAATTTGATATTCCCTATACGTGTAATGTGTTTGCTTAAGTGGGAAGGAATTATATTATAAGTGGAAACGTTCACCGGCAAAGATTGCGATCCTTGGGTTGTTTGAATCAAGCATTGTATATTTATTTTGGGTGGCACTTTTTGTCAGTCTAGTAGAGCTTGATGGCCCTTTAGGATTTTTGTTTGGTTTTTATCCCGGAATAGCCAAAGGGGGAGATTTGTAAGGACACAAATTTCCAATTGAGTCCTTGTAGTTTTGGTTCAATTCCGGAAAAAAACGTTTGAGTCATAGGATAGAGTTAATTGATCCTATTTCAAACCTATGACGTGTTTGTTGAAGACGTAGCGGCCAAGAGTATAAAGCGTCATCAAATTGCCGAGTTTAATGTGCCTCATTTCTACGTCATCAACACAGTTCCATTGCTCCTAAGGTATGAATGGATTTTAATATATATATATATATATATATATATATATATATATATATATATATATATATATATATATATATATATATATATATATATATATAGGAGCTTGGAACATTTAATATTGGGTGTACGTTTATTTAAAACTGTTGTTTATTTTCAGAAAGATTTTAATAAAACTTTAAATAAATTTTATAAAGTTTCTGGGCTAAAAATAGAAATTTTCAAACTTTTTGAAAGTTCGTTCGAAATGTCGTTCGAACAAGTTTGTCGTTCGAACCACATTGTCGTTCGAACGAGTTTGCCAACGAGTTCCCATATTGGCCTCTGGAACTTCGTTCGAAATGTCGTTCAAACGAGATGGTTGTTCGAACGAGATTTCCCATGAGATTTCTAATGAATTTAGACTGGAACTTCGTTAGAGGACTCGTTCGAACAAGATTTCATTCGAACAAAAATGTCGTTCGAACGAGTTTTGGCGGGAACAGTTTTAAGCAGTTTTGACCCACCTTCTCACTTGTTTTTCCCACTAACTTTTTAGCAGATTTCATTAGTGAGGAAATGGACTTTTCTAACTCAACTTTTCATTCCATTCTAACTCCCAGAGAGAGTTTTTGAGAGCAAATTTTCCCAAGAAAAATCCATGGTTTTGAGTGTTCATCTTTCAAACAAAAATTCATTTGACACTCTAGTTTACACCCAATTGTTTGTTTAATCCAAGTTCCATATATATATACTTTTCTTGGAGTTTTGGCACCCGTTTTTCATCTCTATCATTTTTTAAGAGACGTTGGGCTTGCTTCTACATCCCACAAAGAAGAAGTGGTTTGCGTTGATTTACCCACTCGGAGAAAGGCCCCTAGTTGTAATAACCCGCTCAAAATAATAACGGGTGGCCAACCCTATACTACATTAAATCAGGAGTTTCAGATGGCTCAGTCTCCAAAGTCACGGGTTGTTACACTAGTTCGGGTGACGGTGACCATTTAAAGTCCGATCGGTGAATTCCGAGACCGGGGTGGAGCTCTGTGGTTATTCGCTATGCCGAGGTTGATACAAGAAGACGCGTCGGGGCTTGTGAGGGATCGAGTCAAGTGTTGTAAGTCATCTTACTTGTATTTGTAAATTTCGTACTTAATGGATTTGAGGCTAGGGCTGTCCGAGGTTTTTTCCCGTTGTGGGTTTTTCCTCGTACATCGCGACATAGTGGATTACTTGTTTATTTTATCTTTTACAAAATCGCCAAGAACGCATGCTTAGGTAAAAAGATAAAATTGATTTAATTTAATCACTACTTGTTTAATTTGGTGCAAATTAATATTGGGTAATGTTTATGTTAATTTAATTCAAATCATTTGATTTAATTGATAAAATTGGTTTGGCCTAACTTGATAAAATTGCAAAAGATGACTTAGGCAAATTTTATAGGACTTGGATTAATTAATATGGTTTAAGTGAAATCTAAATTGTGTGTGCATTTAATTTTATTTCACTTGGTTTAATTTTAATTTTAATTTGAAGTAAATTAAAATTTGTTTTTATTGGACCATCATCTATGCTTCCGTATATATTTTACAAGGAAATTGATTTTAAAAGTATAAAAAGTCTTTTGATTTTAAAATTGGGGGCCTACCGCTTTACAAACCCTACCCCCAAATTAAATCAATATTCAACCCAATTTTTGGAATCTTCTGTGAAATGAACATTAAATGAAACTTGTAACTGCTTGATGTTCAACAGAAGAATGAAAAATTTTAAACTTGTAACTGATTATGGCGCCTCTTTTCTACCACCACAAAGGTAATATGGGGTTGATAGTTCTCTATTATCTAGTTAGATGCCGTAAAGGAATCCATTCACAAAATTAAACAAAAACTAAATATCAGTTGTGCCAACTTGCAAATTTTTTTACATTAAAATGACTTTGAATCCAAACCATTTCCATGACCAGTAAAAATTCGTATTATTCATGAGGGTCTACAAGTGAGAGAATTAGTAGAAAATATATGATGATATCAATTTGAATCCAAACCAAAAAAGAATATCAATCGTAAACGAGTCAGTTTCGGAGATCATAGAAAGTGCATTGTCGGTATCTGTCGAATAGGTTGTGGACCTTCAAATTCAGTGCCACTACCTTTTAATTTTGTCCATAGGGCCATGGCATTATTGTTGCAGCAAAAACAAGAAGTTAATTTGATTAGAAATGAAAGGCAAGCAAACTTTATGGACTAGAAAAGCAAGTGATACCTATTACATATCAAACCTAAAACGTCAGTTCACATATGTATTTTCACAGACTAGCATGTTGTTGATGATCTAGAATTTAATTACAAGGTGGGTGATAAAATAATTATCACGATAAGAAAACAAAATTTAGAAGGAAAATGATTCAGTGACACCTTATAAATCTCTCTGGTCCAATAATTTAGTGCTATCTTTTACAAGCATTTAATAGCATTACTTCTCACTTGAATGCGATCTAGTTGTAATAATTAGAAAACTATTACTTTATCCACCAGACATTTTCGAATTTAATCCAATATTGATACGTGTCTGAATTTTATTTTCACATTTGACCAATAGATCTAATAGTTCTTATTTCTTTTTTTTCCTAACAGTTCTTGTGTATGCAATGTAGCTTCACAAAAATATGTCATTAGACCTACCAGAACAAAAAGAAAACGTTTAGCCTAAAGGATACCAATGGATACAAGGTAGCATAAGGAAAACCATTGCCAGGAAGCCAAAAAAACTACCTATGAGAGTTGTATTCCACTTGTTGAAATTTTTTGTGAATGGTGTTGAACCTCAATACATAAGAATTTATCTCACCCGATTCTCAAACACCTTCACGTGTTCATCATCAACCCGTAAGAAAGAAATTGTTGTTCCCTCTTTGGTCTGTTCGTTCTGCAGATTCCAAACTCCATCTCGTTTATTGTTAAATTCCTCTTGACTCATTCTTATTTTGGGGAGTATACGAACTTCGAATCTACTCCTCCATGACAACGACATATTATTATAATGCAAACAAAAAAATCAAATCAATATAACAAGTATCATTTCAGTGAACAACACAGCTAAGGATCACAATAATAAATTGAATTTTTTATTGTGTGCTATTATAAGCCAACAACTAAACCCATATTAGGCTTGTGCAAAACCACGACAGCTATTTTTAAAGGAGGGAAATAATTGCAAAAAGAATAAATTAGATCGTGCCGACATTATAAACCACGAAATTCATTAATCCATAGTTGTCGAATGCTCAAATGGATATATACACGTAAAATATACCCAAGTGAACAAATAAGTTAATCACATAGGAACCCAATTTTTGGTATTATAGCCTATTTTTTTTATATGAATACAATTAGATATACCAACTTATTGAATGGTTGCATAGATATTCAAGTGCGTATGTGAGAGAGACTCGAGTCTACAATTGTCCTCAAAGATCTTCACTAGTATTGAACGTGCAAAAGTATAACAACAGGACACACTACTAGTAATGATGTGTGTGTGTGTGTGTCTATATATATATATATATATATATATATATATAGAGAGAGAGAGAGAGAGGGAGAAGGAAACCTAGATTTTCTCCTTTGTAAAATGCAGAGGCAGCATACCAAGCTTTGAAGTCGAAACCAAGGTGCCAACCAGTAATCGATGTAGACGAAGCTTAGACACTGAGGACTGGACGAATAGGATGATCCTTGTTACAAGCAAACAAGGCGACCTATGTGATGTGTTGAATAAGATGACTTATGTGACGTGTTGGTTGATCGTACGAATGGATGAGATGAACCGAGGTTTGCTGATCAGAGAAAATAAAGAGCACCGACATAAGGGGTGTTGAGGATGAGTAACCCTATGTGATGTGTTGGGGAAAATTATTTCCTTTTTTTAATATATACTTTGAAGATATTGAACTAAAATTTGTAACGGATATACTATATTACTAACACTAATTTACTGTCAGAAATAGTAATAGTAAAATACTGTTAGTAATAAAAAAAATAGTTTGTTACTAAAAGCTTGTGTTGGTGTAGTGCAATTTAATGAAAAGATTCACCTCATACAATAACCAAGTGAGTATGACCCCACTCACATGAAAATCAAATGGGTTGTGCTCAAGCCCAAGACTAAAATTATGAATGCGTATCTGAGAAACATGTGTGGGATACTTGATTTAATCGAATTTGCAAATTTTCAAGTTAACCTTATTTAATTGGTGTCAATTTTTAATCCAATTTTATTCGGCCGTAAAGCATGTAACTACATTTGGATAAATTAAACAATCATAAATAAATTGCTAAAACACAGATTTCAAGTAAAATGGGGTAAAACCTTTTATTTCACAAATAATACTCATAATGATTACAAGTGAAATCTGTAATGGATTAAACTCAGTAAACCCACAAAGACCACAACCTAAATCAGCAATGAAATTCCGTAGCAACTCCACATGAACCACAGTTTAGTCAGCCTAGGAACACCCACGAGTACTGCCTTTGACACACAGTCACGTCAGTCCAGCACCTCCCTTAAGCGGAACCTAGATTAGCAGTAGAGATCTCCTCTACAATAGAAACTTCATAAAATTGTGTTATTGGGTTCCAAAACAATTCACATAAAGATTGGGCCGTTTTATGAATTGAAAACAAAGCTAAAACTCTCAAAAGTGAGAAGACCAACATTTCTGCCAAAGTAGTTTTCGTAGAATTGAATTCGTAGGTATTCTGAAGAAAAACAAAACTGGACAAACCAATTTATAGAAAAATTGAGTCAGCTTCTCACTCAAACAAAAAGACAGCATCACTCAAACATAGCTCTATCGGTTAAATGAGGTTCCACTATCGCTCGAACAACCGGAGCGAAAAAATTATTATTTTATTCGATTGCCTCAACACTTAGAAAAATATTTTTGACGAAAAACTCCGCTCCAACACTTAGAAATTTTCTTAGAAAAATTATCCCATCACTCTAAGTGAACCGTTAAGGAATAAAAATACAACCTTACCAAAATTAATCTCGTGGAGGCTTGAATGTTGAAGAACTTTGATATACAGATCCGGCTTGACGCATGATTGAACTTGAATATTTCTTTGGCGGTTGTAGAGGTATACGACATACTCAAATGTAAGCCAGACAATAAAATAACGTCCTTAAAAATCTCCCCCTATGTCTATGCCATTAAAAAATAAAAACATATGGATTATCAAATCAAAATGACTATACAAATCTAATACCCTCCCATGAACCCGAAACTGAAAAGGTATTAAAAAATGCAAGTCTGAAACTTTCTTCAAAAATCTTCAACATCAAATCTTTAATCTTTTCTCATCGGGGTGTGCAACATAAGGTCTTCATTATTTGTACCTATAAACATAAGACAAAGCAAATACCTTCATAACGCATCGAGTTTAAAACAATAAAAGATAAAATCAATCAATAATAAAATCTCCTCCCAAATTTAAAAACTCCCCCATAATTCGTCCTCCCACTTTTGTGACACCCCGACTAATTAAATACCGGGTAGCTACTCCTTTATTAAATTAAATCAAAATGCCAAGTTGGCTCAGGTAATAGCATCACTGTCGAAAACATTTTATTATTACTAACCACCTAGTATTTAAAAAGTAAGTTGCCAAATTTTAATTAAAGTCTGATTAACATGTAGTGAAAGATTTAAAGCAAGAATAATATCACCATTCACCATAACGAAATAATAGAATAACCATCACAATATATAAATAAATCCGGAGGAAAACTCCTCACAACAAACTCCACAACTGAAATGAATAACTAAATACTGAATACTAAATCAATACATGCCAAAGTCTGAAAAACTGAAATGAAAATGTATCTCTAATGGAACTGGGCAACATGCCCTAAAACTGAGGAATACTGAACATGGAATCCATATGATAGAAGCGTCTAAAAGCAAATCCCTGTAACTTCCACAAACAGCTACAGCTCGTCATCTGAATGAGTATCCTATGCATGGTGCCCTTGTGGCTGGGCACCTAAAATGGTTTTACAAAAAAATCGATTTGAAAGCAAACGGGTCAGAGCCCGAATGTGGAGATATTTTAAAAAACCTGCAAGTGCTTTAAAAACATTTAAAACATTAAATGCAAAGAACATGTTAGGACGTGTACTCACATGAAATTCTCACCTCTCGTCTAACTGTGCACTCCTAATGTAAGTACCCATCTAAAATGACACAACCCACTAGCTAAGTAACATCATATCTAGCTAGACTGTCATAGGTTCTACCCTTATTACTCGGTTCCCATTAACATTATAACGCTCGCAATTAAATAGGGGCTTAACGTAAATTCAGGTTCTCACGTAAAAGTAATACAACTCATTATAGATCATCCCTTTTGTTATTCCATAGTTATACACACAATACCATATGAAAGTTCCAGTTTATTAAGTGTATATTTTCCACAACATAAATATACAATATAAGCACCCCAAGACTAAGTTGCGGTGCACACATACTCTGCTATCCATCCCAGTACATCACGTACATAAGGATCACGCATTCCGAATCTCTCAGGAATCGTTCAGATAACACAAATCACAAATAATGGAGGCGAACACAGTCACATCACATGGGTCACGCACATACCTGCGCTCCCACGATCAGCAGACTTATTAACATCCCAATAAGTCCTTCTCTGACCTATGTTCATCGAGGTAACCAATCTAAATCCGGGCAACACAAGGATTAGAGGGACCTAAGCGAACGCAAACCTCCCGTGATAGCAAGTATGGTAGGTATGTCATACACACAAATCATATATCAATACTAAGTAAGCACACATCTTAGTAATCACCGTAGTTTAATTGTAGTACTTATCGCATTCTCGTACCAACTTATAATTTATACAATTTATATAATCCCGGTCCATATTTATACGTGCCATAATTTATTCTCACGTCGTAGTAGGCACTCACGTCTCAGCTCATAATGTCTATTTGATTCGATCCACACTTATATAATTTACTCCTCATTATCTCCCAAATTTCCCAAGTATACTAATACACCATCAAAGGAATTTTATCTCCATCCTCGAACAAATTTACGGGACTCCCAAAATCAAAGCAGGCCAAAAAGGCCTAAACTGCCAGCTCGTTAGAAGTCTCGTTCGAACGAGGCTGTTCGAAAGAGATTTCGTTCGAACGAACTGGGCTATCTAAAGAGATCTCGTTCGAACGAGATTATCGAACGAACATCCCTCTCGTTAGAACCCCAAACTATCAACTCGTTAGAAGCTCATTCGAATGAGCTCGTTCCAACGACCTGGGTAGGTCTTCTAACGAGTGACCAGATTCAAGCCCAGAAATCCTATCTCGTTTTTCACCGATTTCTACACCTCAAATCTCAACCAAAATTCATCCCAACAATGTTTAAAGGTCTCTAATCAATCCTAAACATATTAAAATCACATACTAACGTGGTTTAAGGAATTAATTCATCCTCAACATCATTAAATCATCAAGTCTCATCACTTTTCCCAAATTCTCAAGAACATAAACCCTAGAATTTTAAATCTTCCATTCCCAGAAATAGATCCGTTTTTCGTATCACATAAATTAGTAATTCTCTTAATTCGATCTTCCAATAACATTTCTACATGCAAACCTATCTCCAAAATTAAACTAACAACTCCAATTTTATGGGTTTTTATTTATCTCTCAATTAATTATGATTATGAAATTGTCTAAGCATGGAGGAAGCATTTACTGCATAAAAATGTAAATTAAACCACTTGCCTTGATTCAATTTCTGATTTTGATTACGATCTGAAGGAGTTTCGTCTCTCTTTCTGTAGAATTCCCTTCTATCTCTCTCTCTCTCCAAGCTTTCTTCTCCAATGGCTATGGTGGCTAGGGTTTACTTTGGGAAATATTAGAAAACCTAATTCTAATAACCTACGTAGCCTTCTAGGTTAATATGGGTTGTTAATGGGTTAAGTGGGTCAATTCCCAATCAGATAAAAACTCTTAATTTTCGTCCCTTTTAATTTCCAAAAATACAAAATTACCAAACTACCCCTATATGTTGCCGGTATGGCCTAAAAATACCCCGGGACCCAAACTAAACCCCCGGCTAGTCTTATCTGACTATCTCGACCCTTTCGGACGCGTTGGCGCACTCAAAACGACCATATGGTTAATAGAATTTAAATTCACTTTTATAATTAAAATAATTATAACCTGACGCGACTGTCTCACGCGTCCCAATAAAATGTCCAAATTGTCGTATATCAATCTCACGACAAATTTCATAATTCAACATTCATATATCATCATATATACTCAATATAGTCAAATACCAACTCACATCTCGCTAGTATTTTATCCGGATTAATTCCCAATTAATTCTCATTTAATTAATTAATCCCAAAAATAAATATCGCCAAAAATACGGGGTATTACATACTTCCCCCCTAATAACAGAATTTCGTTCCAAAATTCGAAACTAGAAAGTACCTGATAAAAACAACTCTGGATAACGTTTGCGCATCTCATCCTCGCGTTCCCATGTGGACTCCTCGACATTGTGATGTCGCCACTAAACAGGCACTAACGGAACTATCTTTGACCGCAGCTTCCTCTCACTTCGGTCCAAAATAGCAATCGGTCCCTCCTCGTAGGAGCTATCAGCCTGTAAATCAATCTCCTCCAAAGCGATGTGAGAATGAGCCAAATCGTCCCTGAGATATTTCCTTAACGAGGAAATATGAAACACATCGTGAATCCGGTGTAAATGCTCCGGTAACCCGAGTCTATACGCAACTGGTCCAATCCGCTCAATAATAGGAAACGGCCCCACATACCTCGGTGCCAACTTCCCCTTCTTCCCGAAACGCATAATCCCCTTCATAGGAGATACTCTGAGCAAAACCTGGTCCCCCACTTGGAACTCCCTGAAAGATCTCTTTGCATCAGCATAACTCTTCTGTCGGTCTTGAGCTACCCGAATCAACTCAATCCTTGCCGAAGTATCCTGAATCACTTTCGACCCAAGCAGTTTGTTGCCCCCCACCTCCAACCAACATGCTAGGGAACTACAAGGCCTACCGTACAACGACTCAAACGGAGCCATGCCAATAGTGAACTGGTAGGAGTTATTATAAGCAAACTCTACCAGTGGAAGGTATTGCTCCCATCCACCTCTAAAGTCAATAATGCACATGTGTAGCATGTCCTCCAACATCTGATTTGTGCGCTTGGTCTGCCCATCGGTCTGCGGATGATAAGCCGTACTTAATCGCAATTTCGTGCCCATGGCCTCCTGGAAACTCTCCCAAAACCGTGATACAAATATCTTGTCTCTATCAGACACGATATTTAGGGGCACACCGTGAAGTCTCACAATCTATGAAATGAAGAGCTGGGCATACTGTCCCGTAGTGTAGTCAATCCTTACGAGTAAAAAGTGAGCGACTTTGGACAATCTGTCCACAATTACCCAAACGGAGTCGTGACCCCTCTGCGACGTAGGCAACCCCGTGATAAAATCCATGGATATGCTTTCCCACATCCATATCGGAACCTCCAATGGCTGTAGAAGTCCCTTCGGTCTCTGGTGATCCACTTTTACTAGCTGACAAGTGGTGCATTTCGAAACAAACACAGCGATATCTCTCTTCATACCGCTCCACCAATACTGGCGTCTCATGTCTTGGTACATTTTGTCCCCTCCGGGATGTACCGCGAACCATGAGCCGTGCGACTCTGCCATCACCTCGTGTCGCAATTTCTCCCCTTTCGGAACTACCAATCTCCCATTGAAGCGTAATCCCCCGTCTGAGCTGACGGTATAAGACTCGGCTCCCTCTGCTAGTAATCGAATTATCTGCTCCTGACAGAACGAGTCATTAGCCTGTGCCCGTACTACCTTCGTGACAATCTGCGGTGTAACGGTCATCACAGACATGAAAGATCGGGCCACTGCATCCTGGTGTCCCAACTCCTTTCACTTTGCCTTCCACACCCCTGCCACCTCATCTGCTGGCCTACGGCTCAACGCGTCTTCCCCCACGTTGGCCTTACCCGGGTGATACTGGATATCGAACTGGTAGTCCTTCACAAACTCAAGCCACCTCCTTTGCCGCATGTTCAACTCCTTCTGCGTGAACAGGTACTGTAGGGACTTGTGGTCCGTGAACAATTGGAACTTCTCCCCCAAAAGAGAGTGCCTCCAAATCATGCGTGGGGTAATTCTTCTCATGAGGCTTAAGCTTACGGGAAGCATAAGCTCTGGCATGTCTCTCTTGCTGCAATACACCTCCAAGTCCTTGCAAAGACGCATCGGTGTAAACCAAATACTCAACTCCCGGTCTCAGCAATGCTAACACAGGTGCTGAGGTTAATTTGTCTTTTAACTCATCAAATCCCAACTAACAGGCATCACTCCAAATGAATGGCACACCCTTACGAGTCAGATGTGTCAAAGGACCCGCTATCTTCGAAAATCCCCGAATGAACCTCCTATAGTATCCTGCTAGGCCCAAGAAACTACGAATCTCAGTCGGTGTCGTGGGCTGTCCCCACTCCCTCACCGCGGATACTTTCCCCGGATCAACAGATATTCCCCGGTCGGAAATAATATGTCCCAAAAACTGGACCTCCTTCAGCCAAAACCCGCATTTCTCATATTTTGCATACAACTCGTTCTGACGTAGTGTCTGCAAAACTTGCCTCAAATGCTCGGCGTGCTCCTCCTCTGTCTGGGAGTAAACCAGAATATCATCGATGAAGATAATGACAAACTGATCTAGGAAATCCCTGAACACTCTGTTCATCAAGTCCATAAACACTGCGGGAGCGTTGGTCAAACCAAAAGGCATAACCCGAAACTCGTAAGAACCATATCTCGACAAGAACGCAGTCTTCGAGACATCCTCCTCCCTGATACGCAACTGATGGTATCCCGATCTCAAATCAATCTTTGAGAAGAAAGAAGCTCCTCTCAACTGGTTGAATAAGTCATCAATTCGGGGCAACGGATACTTATTCCATATCGTGACCTTATTCAACTCTCGGTAGTCCACACACAATCTCAGTGAACCATCCCTCTTCTTCACAAACAAAACTGGAGTGCCCCAAGGTGAGGTACTCCTGCGAATAAAGCCCTGACCTAACAGCTGCTCTATCTGATCTCGTAGCTCTCGCATCTCTGCCGGAGCCATACGGTACGGTGCGCGTGCTATAGGCCTCGTATCTGGCAATAGGTCTATAACAAAGTCTATCTCTCAACTGGGGGGTAGGCCTGGTATCTCCTGAAACACATCCGAATACTCCCTGACGACTGGGATCGAATCTAAAGGAATCAAAACCTCCTTAGAGGTATCCTCCTCTAGGTAATACAAATGGGCGGTCGAGCCTCCCTCTGGGCGAGGCATCGCCACCACAAACATCTCTTTCCCCGGAATGGCAAAAACAATGCTCCCACCGAAGCAATCAAACATGGCTCTATAATCAGCGAGCCAATCCATGCCGATAATCACATCGTGAACATGCATATCTAATACCAACATGTCTGCAGGTAATACCAGACTACCAATCTCTACCCCCACTCCCCAGCATATAAAGAAAATAAGTGACCCACTCCCCAATGGTGAGTCTACACACGTCATTGTGCTCTCTGCCGTAGCTAACAATCCTAAGGCTTTCGCGAAATGTGTAGCTATAAAACAATGTGTAGCCCCCGTATCAAACAATACCCAACCCATAGTGCCATGGATAGGAAACGTACCCTCAATCACGGGCGGTGCCTGTGGAACTGCTGCCTGGTGGACGTTATAGACACGTCCATACTGTAGCTGCCACTGCTGAACTGGGACTGCTAGAATGGGTGGCAACGCTACCATCTGTGGCGGTGCGGGGAGAGCGGCGGGAAACATAGGCCTCTGTGGCTCCTGGCGAGCACCCTGCTGCTGTTGCTGTGGGGCCCTGCCCCTATCAGGACAATCCTGTCGTTTATGGCCAGTCTTGCCACAAACAAAACACTTCCCTGGGAAGTTCCCTAATCTCTGCCCCTACTGTCCCCAGCCTTGGTGGCCGTTACCGTTCCTCCCTTGGCCCTGCTGGCCCTGCTGAAACTGTTGCCCATTCTGCCCATATTGGCCCTGATGGCCGTTTGGACCCTGATGGCCCTGACGGAAGCCTCCCTGTCCGTGCCTGTAATTCCCTGATCTGGACCTCTTCTGATCCCCCTGCTGGGAACCCTGCTCACCCTGTCTCTACCCCTGAACAGATTGTGCCCCACCGGCACCATGTCCTCCAGTCCTGCCCTGATGGCTAGACTCTCTCGATCTCTTGCCCTCAGCCATATGAAAGCGATGATCCTGGCAGTGTAACAAAGCAGCGTTAACCACATCAGAATAAGTGGCCAACGAAAGGTTCCCTAACAGATGCTGACGGATCCTCCATGTCAACCCGTCGGTGAATTTCTCAAGCTTCTTCTTTTTTGTTGGTATCTCATCCGGAACGATATTCAACAGATTCGTGAACTCGGCCTCATACTCGGCCACGGTCTTACCCTCTTGCTTCAGATTCATTAGTTTCCTCCTCATTTCCGTGTGAACAGCTGACGGAAAGTGCTTGCGGTCGAACCGCACCCAAAAGTCCTGAATAGTGAGAGTATCCCTCTCCTCCACGGTGGTAATAGACTCCAACCACTGCAGCGCAGATCCAACTATCTTGAAAGTAGCTAGCACCTGCTTCTGAACGTCCGTGCACTCATACATCCTCAAGTGCCTCTGTATATCCTTCCTCTACTGGCTCGAGACTACCACATCTGAGCTACCTGCAAACTCTGGCGGATGCGCTTTCTGAAAAGCGTCACGTACACGTTCCCAAGCAGACGGGAATGCATTTGCCTGTACTGGCGTGGCAACCGGTGCCTGAGGTGGTGCCTGCTGAACTACGGCAATTGCGGCATTTACCGCTTGGGCTACAATGGCTGAAACCTCAGCGGCGTTCATCATGCCCTGAACTGGAACGGGCTGGGGTTCGGGAGTTGCATCCCTGGGAACTCGTCGTGCACGTCGTGGAGGCATCTGAAATAAAAATAAAGTATATAAGTTCGCTATTATAAACTTAAAATAGCTGAAGAATGAAGCATACACAAAAAGAGTACAACAGTCCTAAAATATAGGGCTCTATATCAAAGAAAACTTAGCGGAAACATAATAGCCGTACAAATCCCTAAGGACACTAGATCCTGATGCTCTGATACCACCTGTGACACCCCGACTAATTAAATACCGGGTAGCTACTCCTTTATTAAATTAAATCAAAATGCCAAGTTGGCTCAGTTAATAGCATCACTGTCGAAAACATTTTATTATTACTAACCACCTAGTATTTAAAAAGTAAGTTGCCAAATTTTAATTAAAGTCTGATTAACATGCAGTGAAAGATTTAAAGCAATAATAATATCACCATTCACCATAACGAAATAATAGAATAACCATCACAAGATATAAAAAAATCCGGAGGAAAACTCCTCACAACAAACTCCACAACTGAAATGAATAACTAAATACTGAATACTAAATCAATACATGCCAAAGTCTGAAAAACTAAAATGGAAATGTATCTCTAATGGAACTGGGCAACTTGCCCTAAAACTAAGGAATACTGAACATGGAATCCAAATGATAAAAGCATCTAAAAGCAAATCCCTGTAACTTCCACAAACTGCCACAACTCGTCATCTGAATGAGTATCCTATGCATGGTGTCCTTGTAGCTGGGCACCTAAAATGGTTTTACAAAAAAATAGATTTGAAAGAAAACGGGTCAGAGCCTGAATGTGGAGATATTTTAAAAAACCTGCAAGTGCTTTAAAAACATTTAAAACATTAAATGCAAAGCACATGTTAGGACGTGTACTCACATGAAATTCTCACCTCTCGTCTAACTGTGCACTCCTAACGTAAGTACCCATCTAAAATGACACAACCCACTAGCTAAGTAACATCATATCTAGCTGGACTGTCATAGGTTCTACCCTTATTACTCGGTTCCCATTAACGTTATAATGCTCGCAATTAAATAGGGGCTTAACGTAAATTCAGGTTCTCACGTAAAAGTAATACAACTCATTATAGATCATCCCTTTTGTTATTCCATAGTTATACACACAATACCATATGAAAGTTCCCAGTTTATTAAGTGT
Organism: Sambucus nigra; assembly: GCA_949130495.1. NCBI lineage: Eukaryota > Viridiplantae > Streptophyta > Magnoliopsida > Dipsacales > Adoxaceae > Sambucus > Sambucus nigra. The sequence continues at coordinate 476,224,767 of OX422213.1, forward strand.
ATATTTTACACAACATAAATATACAATATAAGCACCCCGAGACTAAGCTGCGGTGCACACATACTCTGCTATCCATCCCGGTACATCACGTACATAAGGATCACGCATTCCGAATCTCTCAGGAATCATTCAGATAACACAAATCACAAATAATGGAGGCGAACACAGTCACATCACATGGGTCACGCACATACATGCGCTCCCACGATCAGCAGACTTATTAACATCCCAATAAGTCCTTCTCTGACCTATGTTCATCGAGGTAACCAATCTAAATCCGGGCAACACAAGGATTAGAGGGACCTAAGCGAACGCAAACCTCCCGTGATAGCAAGTATGGTAGGTATGTCATACACACAAATCATATATCAATACCATGTAAGCACACATCTTAGTAATCACCGTAGTTTAATTGTAGTACTTATCGCATTCTCATACCAACTTATAATTTATACAATTTATATAATCCCGGTCCATATTTATACGCACCATAATTTATTCTCACGTCGTAGTAGGCACTCACGTCTCAGCTCATAATGTCTATTTGATTCGATCCACACTTATATAATTTACTCCTCATTATCTCCCAAATTTCCCAAGTATACTAATACACCATCAAAGGAATTTTATCTCCATCCTCGAACAAATTTACGGGACTCCCAAAATCAAAGTAGGCCAAAAAGGCCTAAACTGCCAGCTCGTTAGAAGTCTCGTTCGAACGAACTGGGCTATCTAAAGAGATCTCGTTCGAACGAGATTATCGAACGAACATCCCTCTCGTTAGAACCCCAAACTATCAACTCGTTAGAAGCTCATTCGAATGAGCTCGTTCCAACGACCTGGGTAGGTCTTCTAACGAGTGACCAGATTCAAGCCCAGAAATCCTATCTCGTTTTTCACCAATTTCTACACCTCAAATCTCAACCAAAATTCGTCCCAACAATGTTTAAAGGTCTCTAATCAATCCTAAACATATTAAAATCACATACTAACGTGTTTTAAGGAATTAATTCATCCTCAACATCATTAAATCATCAAGTCTAATCACTTTTCCCAAATTCTCAAGAACATAAACCCTAGAATTTTAAATCTTCCATTTCCAGAAATAGATCTGTTTTTTGTATCACATAAATTAGAAATTATCTTAATTCGATCTTCCAATAACATTTCTACATGCAAACCTATCTCCAAAATTAAACTAACAACTCCAATTTTATGGATTTTTATTTATCTCTCAATTAATTATGATTATGAAATTGTCTAAACATGGAGGAAGCATTTACTGCATAAAAATGTAAATTAAACCACTTGCCTTGACTCAATTTCTGATTTTGATGACGATCTGAAGGAGTTCCCTCTCTCTTTCTGCAGAATTCCCTTCTATCTCTCTCTCTCCAAGCTTCCTTCTCTAATGGCTATGGTGGCTAGGGTTTGCTTTGCGAAATATTAGAAAACCTAATTCTAATAACCTACGTAGCCTTCTAGGTTAATATGGGTTGTTAATGGGTTAAGTGGGTCAATTCCCAATCAGATAAAAACTCTTAATTTTCGTCCCTTTTAATTTCCAAAAATACAAAATTACCAAACTACCCCTATATGTTGCCGGTATGGCCTAAAAATACCCCGGGACCCAAACTAAACCCCGGGCTAGTGTTTTTTGACTATCTCGACCCTTCCGAACGCGTTGGCTCACTCAAAACGACCATATGGTTAATAGAATTTAAATTCACTTTTATAATTAAAATAATTATAACCTGACGCGACTGTCTCACGCGTCCCAATAAAATGTCCAAATTGCTGTATATCAATCTCACGACAAATTTCATAATTCAACATTCATATATCATCATATATACTCAATATAGTCAAATACCAACTCACATCTCGCTAGTATTTTATCCGGATTAATTCCCAATTAATTCTCATTTAATTAATTAATCCCAAAAATAAATATCGCCAAAAATACGGGGTATTACACCTTTTTATTTTTTCGAAATAGAAAAGAAAGCGAATAAAAAAAATTAACATGGAGTGTTAAGACAAATATGCATATCAAGCATGAATCAAACTACGCTAATGCAAAAGAGTAGCCCAAAAGCTTCCGCAAATTATTTTTGATTTTTTAATTTTTCAAAAAAAAAATACAAAAATAATTTTACAAAAATCACACACCATGAATTTACACTAAGATAGCCAAATCATAGAAACGGAATGAATGGGTGTGAACATATTTGATAGAAAAATCAATGCATTCACGCGTAACTTATGTGCACGATGAATATGTGTACTCCTAACGAATGAATCTCAAAATTGTTCTTAGGCGTTGAAAAATGTGAATTTAGATGACATCGTCTTAATCTAATCGACAAATCAAAGTCAGACATGATTTTCACACTAATAACGTCTAGAACTATGTAACGCTTTTTCATGACTTTGTCAGGATGTGGAAATCCGTTTTAAATTCCATCCAAATTCCCTCATAAATAATATTGTTTTTTATTTTTCGTTTGGGGGGATTAAACTAAACTAAAGTGGTTCACTTTATGGCATATTTTTCTTTTTATTGCCTTTAAATTTTTTCGGGCTCTTTTCAACTTCGTTGGACATTGGCTTTTGTTTTTACCAAAATTTTATTTTCTAGGACCGATTTAAACGGTGGCTTAATTGTAAAGGATAACTGAGTTCCTTTCGTAGCCCTCCCCGATTTTCAAACAAATCACACAAACTCACATCAACGGTTCTTACATGCACTACTTTCATTATCAAGTTTTAACGTACTTGGTTCATTTTAAAGACATAATTGAGATGAAAACACATCGACCAACATGTGATAGACAAGAACAATAGTCAAACAAATTCGTGTAAGTGTGCAATAAAGGAACTCGTGAGTCAAATATATAGATAGTAACAATAAATCACATCTCAATGACTCCAAACATTGTAAAGAACAAAAATGAAATGATTACGCATATCAAAGAACTACCAAAAAGTCACATGGATATGAAATTAAATTGTGAGTCGGTCATCCTAAATGTCCATTCATATATAGTGTAAACAAAACACAAAACTCTTTTTCCTTTTTTTAATTTTATCAAAATAAAATCTTTTTGTATTTTTCAAACATTTTATGTAAAACAAAAATCTAATACAAAAAAGTACACGAGTCATAACACTGGAAAACAAATAACATGAAGCACAACTATGTAAGGACAATTTGTCCATCTTTATGTATATGATATGTCATACGTCGTTACAAAGATTGATGGTTGAAAAGATCACATCATCATCAACGAAATCCGAAATCCGAAGATCAAAAGAAGAAGGAATTTGGGAACAGACCGGACCGATCCGGTTCATCCGGACCGATCCGCCTAAAGGTACCAGACCGATCCGCTTGCTGAGGTGAAGCCAGTGTGCCCCGGATCCATAGCGAACCGATGAAGCCAAAATGCCGAACCGATCCGATGCCAACCGGATGGATCCGTCTTCAAAAAGGAACCGATCCGATGTCACCGGACCGATCCGCCTAAAGAGGCCGGACCGATCCGACGAGGATAAATCCAAACAGATCGTGTTCAGATCATGTTCCGAATTTTAGGGCTCAAGTTCTCCTATTTAATCCCACTACGGGAATTGGTTTTCTTAAGACTTTTCAACGATTATCAGAGCATATCAACCCTAAAGTCTTCACCTATTGAGTCCTATGATTCTAGGTTTTTAGATTCACACATCTTCCATATTTATGTGAATCAAAATTTGGTAACCCAAGAACACCATTGCTGTTGTTCAACCCTTTGTGAAGTGGACCGCTTCTTCCTCGTCATTGCAGCCCTACTGGACAGGGATAGTTCCAGCCGCCAACCCTACTGGAAAGGGATATTCCAGCCGCGACTACAGAATCCGATGCCTGCGGGTAATTCTTAGTCAAAAACTTGTATTTCAGTGTAATCCGATTATAAGCCGTTTTCTTACAAATTATAGTGATATACAAATGGTTTTGTCCATGTGGGGGATTTTTCCTTAAACTTTGTGTGTTGAATATTTATTGCATGATTTCATATTGTTTCAATCACACCTAGTTGCATGCTTAGGGTTAATTTGGGTTAAAAATGGTATTTATTATATTATTTCTTAATTGAACGCAAGCGCCAACTCTTTCAAACTAGCATATGACAAACAAACCATGAAAACACAGTCATCTATAAGATACAGCAAGAGAAGAATCATGTGCATGCAGCCGAGAATCAACTAGTCTAATATCAAGTGCCTCTAAAAGTGATTTCCTAACCCAAATAGGTGTGCAACAACGAGTAGGGGTTTTGGGAACCAAGAGAACACTATATTTAAATTTCCTAGGACCATTTTGAAGATAGAAACAAAAACTCCTAAGGTAACCTTTCCTACCACAATGTGAACATATGTAAACGGGTGGAACGACACCTATGGGTTCACCTTTTCTAATGTCCTTGGAATTTATTGATCCTCTAAAATAAATAATGGTCTTGGCTTTAACACTCAAAACATGAGAACACAACGAGCCACTATCATTGCTACCAACACTACTCGAGTCTGTCAAATCAGTTTTTATCTTAAAATTTTTTAACTCAAGCAAAAAATTAGACTCTTCCAATTTTAGAGACTCCTTCTCTAAATTTTTAATTATTCGTAGAAGGTAATCACGTTCTCTCTTAAAATATGCACACTTATCCCTAAGAGTTTCCTCACGTGCCACAAATTCATTGATTAAAATATTTTTATCCTCTTTGCCACACACACAAGTCCTAGAGTTTTTAAAGTCCTCCAATATTTTTTCTAAAAATAAGACTCTATTATCATTCTCCTTTTTGGACAATTCAAATTTTCTAAAGTTGTGGTCCATGGAAACAAATTTCTCATGATAAAAATATTTTTGATTTTGAACTGTTTGGCAAAAGATCCGTAGCGGAATTAAAATGAGATTTTCTTTCCAAAAAATAAATTACTTTTGCAAACATCAAATTCAAACTATTTAAATCATCAAAACTCTGACTCGTGTCAGCAAAGGGAAGCATCTAATTACATAATTGCTCCATCGAAAAAATTGTGATTTTTCACAAAACAAATTTATTTTTCAAAAAAAAAAATCAATAGCACACAATTTTTGCGGAATACAAGGATCACTCGATAAATTAGAGAAAATTGTTTTGATACCAAGTTGAGAAACATGCGTGGGATACTTGATTAAACCGAATTCACAAATTTCCAAGCTAACCTTATTTAATCGGTGTCAATTTTTAATCCACTTTTATTCAACCCTAAAACATGCAACTACGTGTGGATAAATCATACAATCATAAATAAATTGTTGACACACATATTTCAGGAAAAAACCTTTTTCGGGTAAAATCTTTAATTTCACAAATAATACTCACAATGATTACAAGTGAAATATGTAATGGATTAACCTCTATAAACCCACATAGGCCTCCATCTAAACCAGCAATGGAATTCCGCAGCAACTCCACATAAATTACAATTCAGTCAGCCCAGGAACACCCACGAGTAGACCTATCAACATACACGATAACCCGTTAACACGACACGACCCGACACGAAATTATAAGTTAATGGGTTTACCCTTATTGGGTTTGGGTCATTAACGGGTTGACACGATAGACCCGTTAACACTAACGGTTCGGGTTTGGAAATTTACCTGTACCCGTTTCTACCCGTTAACACCCGTTAACACTAACGGGTACTATAGGGTCACCCAACCCGTACCTAATAACAATAACCATTAAAACCCATTATTTCTAAATCTTTAAAGACTAACGGGTGCTATAGGGTCACCCAATCTATACCCAATAAAAATTACAATTAAAACCCATTATTTTTAAAGTATTTAAGACTAACAGGTATTATAGGGTCACCCAACCCGTTACCCATTTCGACCCAAAATGATTCGTTAATATTAACGAGTGTTAACGGTTTGGGTCGTGTACCCGTTAATATTAACGGGTCGTGTTTGGGTATTGTTATTAGACCCGTTAGGCTTAACGGGTCGTGTATGGGTTAGGATGTTTTGACCCGTAACCCGTAACCCGTACACGACCCAAACCGACCCGTTGACAGGTCTACCCACGAGTACTCCTTTTGACACGCAGTCATGTCAGCCCAACACCTCCCTCAAGTGGCACCTAGATCAGCAGTAGAGAACTTCTCTACAAGTCAAACTTCACAAAATTATGTTATTGGGTTCCAAGACAATTCACATAAAGATTAGGATGTTTTGTGAATTGAAAACAAAGCTAAAACTCTCAAAAGTGAGAAGATAAAGATTTCTGCCTAAGCAGTTTTCGTAGAATAGAATTCTCATGTATTCTGAAGAAAAACGAAACTGGACAAACCAATTTATAGAAAAATTGAGTCAACAACTCATTCAAACAAAAAGACAACATTGCTCGAACGAGGCATGACGTCGCTCGAAGAAGATCACGTGACATAGCTCTGTCGCTCGAATGACCGGAGAAAAAAAAATATATTTTTCATTCAGTCTGTCTCTAAACTTAGAAAAATATTTTTGATGAAAAACTCCTCTCGAACACTTAGAATTTTTTTAGAAAAACTATCCCGACACTCTAAGTGAACTGTTAAGGAATAAAAACACAATCTTACCAAAATTAATCTTGTGGAGGCTTGAAATTTTGAAGAACTTTGATATTCGGATCCGTCTTGACGCATGGTTAAACTTGAATATTTCTTCGACGGTTTTAGCGGTATACAACATACTAAAATTTAAACCGGACAATAAAGTAATGTCCTTACAGTATCCCTAATGCCTTTGGGGAAAACTCTTGTATACTATGAGGTGTCCCAACCCAAGGTTATATGAGATGATATCCATGTTGTCCCACCCGGGAGATAGGTACATCAACACATAAGTTTAGAGTAAATAGGATCTAGAAAGATCCCCTCTCTATCATTGGGAATACCATATGCAGTCAATATCGTACGCCCCCATAAAATTGCTCCTAGTACGTCACCCACAAGTGCACACATAATGAAGTCCTCCAAAATAAATAAGATGATCCCGCATGTACTTTGTCTTTTCCTTTATGAGTATGCAATATTTTGTAATATATATGTGAAAGTACTTGCGATGGACAAGGTCTGACAGGACCTGGGAGAGCTTAAATTCTTAATTGAGGAATCTCACTCAGTGATCCTTTGAGGGAATTATCCTGGTGGATTGACAAAAAGAGCACTAGGTAAAGAACCAAGATAACCTGAAAGAGCATTATGCGAGCAACCTTGGCACAACTCATTCTCAGCCACATATATCTTTTGGCACCAAAAATAGTATCTTTTCTTAAACGATCTGAGGGATGCCATCATATACCTAAATATGTTAAATCATAATATACCTCAAAACTGACACTTTCATGTGGGAGAACATAATACGTGTAAAAGGCGATAGGCCCTAATTTGAATATTCGTTTACTACAAAAAGATAATTTCCTTTTATATATATATGAGGAAGCGAGCGATGGTTCAATTAAACAAATTAACTAATTTTAATTTCTTTTCAAATTAAAATTAAACCAAGTGAAATATGATGAAACACACACAAAATTTCAATTTCACTTAAACCAAATTAATTTAGCCCAAGTCCTAGAAATTTGGCTAAGTCATATTTTCAATATTCCCAAATTAGGCCAAACCAATTTTATCAAATTAAGTGATGAGTTGAATCAAATTAGCATTTACCCAAATAATTAGTTAGCACCAAATTAAACATAAGTAGTGATTAAACGAAATTTTATCTTTTTACCTAAGCATGCGTTCTAGGTTAGTATTGCAAAAGATAAAATAAATAATGAATCACTATGCCGCGATGTACGAGAAAAAACTCACAACGAGAAAAAACCTCGAACGGCCCTAGCCTTAAGTCCACTAAGTATAGTTTTACAATTACAAGGCATATGACTTACTTCACCGACTCGATCCCTTTCAAGCCTTGATGCGTCTTCTTGTAAACACCTCCGCCTAGTTGACAACCCCGGAGCTCCACCAAAATCTTAGAATGACTAATGTGACATAGGTACACCGTCAACCACACATGGTGCCTTTCACCACATGAGAATGTCGTAGCAAAACAAACTTCTTCTTCTTTGAGGGATTTAGAAGAAAACCCAAACGAACTCTTCAATAGGTAGAGTAAACCAGTGCCAAAACTCCAAGCAATGTATATATATAACTTGGATAAACAAACTTTGGGTGTAAACAAAAGTGTTTTAAGGATTTTCTTGAAAGAATTAACACTTTAAACATGAACTTTTTCTACTTTGAATTTTCCCCTCAAACTCTCTCTTAGAGGTTGTAGGATATGAAAAGGTTGAAAATAAAAAGTTGGTTTCCGCACTTAATTAATCAGGTAAAAAGTTAGTGGGAAAAGAAGTGGGAAAGTGGGAAAAACTTCTCAAAACTGCCAAATAAACTGTTCTCGCCAAAACTCGTTGGAACGAGATTTTCGTTCGAATGAAGTCTCGTTCGAACAAGCCTTCTAACGAAGTTCCATTGTGAACTCGTTAGAAACCTCATTGGAAATTTTGTTCAAGCAACACTTCGAATGACATTCCAGTGGCTAATGTGGGAACTCGTTGGCAAACTCGTTCGAACGACATTCTCATTCGAATGACAAACTCGTTCGAATGACAATTTTGAACGAACTTCCAGAAAGTATGCAAATTTGATTTTAGCCCAGAAACATTATTTTAAAGTTTTAATGAAACTCTTTGAAAATAAACAACAGTTTAAAAACAAAGTACACCCATATAAATATTGTTCCAAGCTCCTATATATATACTAATATGCATTCATACCTTAGGAGCAATGGAACCATGTTGTTGACGTAGAAACGGGGCACATTAAACTTGGCATTTGATGAAACTTTATAAACTTGGCCGCTACGTCTTCAACTTTAGAATGTCAAAGGCTTGAAGGATGGTCAATAACTCTATCCTATGACTCAAACGTTTTTGTCCGGAATTGAGCCAAAATTATAAATGACTCAATTAGAAATTTGTGTCCTTATAATACGCCCATGGATGACCTCCCACAAAACACCACCATCTTGAGTTTCTTCATTATCATCCTAAAATGATGGGGTTTGATCCAATGATAGAATCTGGATCCTTCACTACACTAGTAGAATAAACAAAAGATCCCTTAACGGAGCTGAACTTTTAACTTCCAAGCCCTACTAGATCCCATGTGGTTAATATCTTAAACACCATACTATTACTAGTCGTAGAATAAAATATTGTTGACACCACTTCCCTTGAAGTCAACCCACCAAAGGAAAAACCTGTTGAGACAACGATGGATCAAAGCTTGACTCTTGGGGAGGTAAATAAAGAGTTAATGAAAATAAATATTTTAACCTCATAATCTTCCAGTGAGGTTATATCGATTTATGATGACTTTCGGACCCATACCTGAAGGAACATAACGATGAACCACACTTTAAGGCATATATTCCCCCAATGTTTGAAAACTTTAACGGAAAGGGAGAAAACCTGAAGGAGCATATCAAATGCTTCGTCTAATAATTGGGGGATCATTGTAACAATAAAAGAATTCATTTGATAGATTTTTCAAAATCTCCCAAAGAGAAATCTTCCACCAAGTATTCCCAACTAGTCCCAGGGAGTGTATCCACATGGGAGGATATGCATGTGGAATTTTTGTAGAACTTATTTATGGCAGTGGATGAATTCATTTTGTCCTAACTTGCTAATGAAAAGAAAATACAAGGCGAAGAAGTTAAGGCCTATATCTGAAGGCTCCGAGAAAGTTCCCTCAATGTAAGTGAGGAGGAAACAGAGAGAAAACTCCTCCAAATATGTACTAAAGGTTTACAACCTATGTGTATTTTTCAAGTTGTGTAGAGAACACCAAAATTCACATGGTTTTTTCACCATATTGATATGACCCAGGAGAGTAGGTTGGAGGTTACTCAAGAAATTATTAAAATACCAAGGAAGAATGTTATTCCTTTGCTAAATTGAAAAGGTCGTATGGCCTGATTAATCCATCGCTTCATGTTTGACATCACTTTCTCCGACCCAGACCGACATATTAGGTTTCCTCATAACAGGTCATTGTATGTGATAAAAAATAATAATAGGACCAACTTTACTAGAGCTTTAATGGATGGACGTGCTTCGGTGAATATCATGCCAATTAAATCTATCTACAAATCTAACATCTTATCAACAAGATTGATCGTCACGACCATATGAATATTTTGCTACTATAACCACACTTCCCAATTAATTGGACATGTCAATGTTGGGACATAATTCGATAACTGATTAGTCTCAAATATTGAATTTTATTACCCCTACTATGAAATATTGGAATCTTATGATCATTAAAATCACATTTTATACTCATTTATCATATAACCTTAAATATTCATGGATAATCACATTTGCAAGGTTTGTTTGAGTATTTACAACGTTTACGATGCTAATGGTGAACTCGGGAAGCAATTGGAGAAAGTAATATAAACATACACACCTTTAAGGGAAAAATCATAAATTCATATGAAAAATTGTCAAGTCGGACTATCACAAAAATTATCATCCTCAAATCAAGGAATGTCTAGGTTCAAACGGTGTGTCAATCTGATATCAAGAGAATAAATTAAGACCGTACAAAATTTGTAACCCAATATATCCCCAAGTTAATCTCCAAGTTAGACCCTGAGACCCAAGCATTGTTAAAATGTTATTCGCCTCGAAATATGGGCCACGTCTGTTCTTGCGGTGCATCGATCCGAAGTCGTATGAAGAAGTTATGGATTTTTCGGCCTTATTTATAATTAATGAGACTTGGGTTTTAGTAGGGATCTGAAATTTTTGGTTATATTATTATTACTGAAACTATATTTGGAACGTTGGTTAGAAAGAGGAAGAGTTTTAGGGGAGACTTAGGTTCGAGTCCCCCCAGCCCCAATCTTTATTTTCTAAATCTTGAATTAATTGGACGATCCAAAAAACGCCATGTGTTGGCGCGATCTAATGGCTACTGGCGTTCCATGTGGTGCCTTAATCCCATTCCTATTTATGCTCAGTGTAATACACACCAAGTCCCCTCCTAGACCAACAACGCGCCAGGCGTGCAGAGTAGCTTCCTTCCCATGGCGTTCAAGAGATTTTACTTTTGTTTCCTTTTTTCCCTTATCATCTTCTTCTCACAATTTGTTTCAAGCATTAGATTAAATATTTTTTCTTTTTTCTTCATAATTCCATCACCCTTCAACTTTCCCCCATGTAATATGTCTTATACAAAATAAAGAAGTGATGCCTTAATTCCTTTTGCCCATCATCCAGCCAAACCTTTGTGCACTTTAATATTTATCTCCAATGTTTTGTAATTCCTATATTATCATGCATTCAATATTTCGAACCTATAAAAAAGGGACTCATACACCATCCGTAGAGGTATAGTTAGTTTAGAGTAGTGTAGTCCTAGTTTTTAGTTTGCAATTTATTTTTAGTTTTAATAAATTCTTTTGTTGATTTATTTAATTTCTTTATAATTAGTTTAAATGCTTTCATAAATAGCTGTTCACATTAAAATCATTTTCTTCGTATAAAAATTATTTCTTCTCACACACTATTTTATTTAATTATTTAGAAATACTTTAGGTAATTTTAACTAGGTTGAGATTAATGAACTCATCTCAGGTGTCCAGTTACTTTGTCATGGTATGATGGAATAGGTCAAATTAAATAGGTTGATCAATTCTGAAATTACACCTAAGGACATTAATGGGGTATTGTAACACCCCGTAACTTTAAGCCGAAAATAGTTTAATTTATTTCAGAATTTAAAAAAATATAAAAATTCAGATTTAATTATTTTTAGTAAATTAATATGTTAGATTTTATTTATGGAAAATAGGATTTTAATCGGAATTGAAATCTGGGGAGAAATCGGATTTTTATTCACATTTATAAATTTTTGGGCGTTCTGGAGCACTTGACCAGACCGAATCGATTCGGCCTGGAGGGCAAATCGATTCAGAATGGTCAATGTCGGCAGTAAGGAGGATTTGTTAGAGTTCAACTTAATTAAAACTTTTCATCTTTTTCCATATTAAAATAACTCGGGATTAGACTTTTCTAAACACTTGTTCACCAACTTTGAAACCAGAAGTCTTCTACATATTTAACACCTTTCATCTACAAAACCTAGTCCCAAATTAAATCAATATTCAACCCTATTTTTTAAGGCCCCAACGTAATTTTCTCAAGTTTTTCCAAGAGCGAATCTTTATTAATTTTTTGAGAGGATTGAAACCATCTAATCAGAATTTTTAACCGACTTTTCCTTAGACGTGAATACTTATATTCTCTCTCTTTAGTATTATGCGTTTTAATATCGCCTAAAGCTCAATTTACATGTTTTTCTTAAAATAAATTAGCAACCTTAATTAGGGAAAGTGAAATTTATATTGGGACTGTTTTTATGAACAATCGTAATATGAATTAAGACATACAAACCTCGTGTGCTTAGGGTAGAGATTGGATTTTTGGATAGTATGTATATTTATTTGCATGTAAAAAATTACAGTAGCTTTATTAAATTAAAAAGGGACTTGTGAAATCATACAAAAACTATGTTGATATTAAAAAGGTAATTTTGTTGTGTGCACGATGAACTTGTATGATGTGGAATTTATATTAGTTGCATAAAATTAATTATCTTGATTATGGTGATTGATTGAACGAATTAAAATTGGGTTAAATTTTGATCGTAAAAGATATTGGTAGAATCATGGATAAAAATGCATTGCATTAAATATTGGTTTGATTATATTCATCATCATAGGTATGAAGGGAGTTTGGATAGTACGCTCGCACCTTAATGTTAGGAATACTTTCTAGGTATAGGACTGGTGGATTTGTCTTAATTGGGGTTAGAACTTTCTTGGTATGGAACTAGTTAGTGTAGATTTTTATGGATGGGATATTTCGGGGTGGGGTTGGTTTTTGTGTCATTTCGTTGATTCAAGGGTCTAGGCGCGAGACTAGAAGGAAATTAATGGTAGAGATTTATCCTATATGTTTGGGTAAGACGTACTTGTGTTTTGGAGACCTCTAGGTATGGGACTAGGGGTAGATTTTAGGATTTGTGCTTTATAATAGGATGGGGTTAGTATAAAATAATGAGAAATTGGAACATTACAATTAATGCCTAAGATAATAAATGAATATTAAAATGGATTGGCATCTTTAATAAGTGTAGAACTGACAGAATACGGATTGACTGGCTATTACAACGTGGGCGTGTGTTGGTTTCGTCTATAAGTGAAGGGTTGACAGATTATGTTATGGCTGGCTATTATGACGTGTCGTGCATGGAACCTCATCAATAAGTGCAAGGCTGACAGAATACGGATTGGTTTCCTATTGCGAGGGGAATGTGTGTAGTGTAAAACTTTAGGCCGGCCCAAATAAGTGCACGATATAAAGTAAGGTTGTCTGGCTTTGAAGGCGCCGCTATAATAATAATAATAATAATAATAATAATAATAATAATAATAATAATAATAATAATAATAATAATAATAATAATAATAATAATAATAATAATAATAATAATAATAATAATAATAATAATGATAATGATAATAATAATAATAATAATAATAATAATAATAATAATAATAATAATAATAATAATAATAATAATAATAATAATAATAATAATAATAATTTGATTAATCATTTTAAATAAAGAAGGTGACTTTGGCATAATTATCGGATTATGATATCATAAATTGGACTTAAACTTTTGGGTTGGCTTAGTTATGTGATTTAAAATGTCGTAGTTGATTTTATTCGGATGTTAATAATTATTTCGTTTAAATTAAAAATACACTATTGTGGTTTTTATCATGTATAATTCTACCGTGTGGGTTCACGGACCCGAATTGGGGAGAGTATATGGTATTCATACGGTGGGCTCTGCCAATTGCGTTGACTAATATTTCAGGTTTAGCATTGGAGTTGTTGCATGTGAGTGATTGGAAATATTTTGGAGGTGTGGCTGGAGACTCATTTGTTTGAGATGCTTTAGTTGTTTAGGATTTATTTTCTATTCCGTCGCATTTATTATGTGACTTCATTATGGATTTGGTGGGCCAATCGGTTCCAGAGTTGTTTACGATTTTATTCAGATATTCACAGTTGGATAATTTTATTCAAATTTATATTTATTTGGAGTTGGATTATTTTGGAGATTAGCATGGTGACTTATTTTAATATTTCATGGATTTAATCTGGTTATTATCTTATGAATTTTTTTTTATATAACTCATATATGTCACATGCTAAGAGTGATTATTTATTTAGTGTCCCACGATGTAGTTTGTTGGCGGTGGATGGCATCCTCGCTTGTTAGCTCGTGCGTGGTGTTACATGTGGTATCAGATCATGGTCTTAGGTCTCGTAGGTTGTATATCTATTTTAGTTCCACGTTGCTTATCTTTGATTCCTTTTGATGATTTGTACTCTTAGTGATTCCAAGTCTGATGTTGTTTGGTCCTATATTTTCAGATGGCGAACTCTAGGAGATCTGGAGAGAGGAGAGTTGGTTCCGTTTCTGGTTCTGTAGTTTAGGAGAGGTCGAGGCAGATTGTTTTGAATGGCGAGGAGTTAGCGTCTATTGTACGTGAGGCCACTATGTTCAATATTGAGGTAGGGAGACAGAGATGGGTGAATTTAGAGGCACAGCAGCAGGATATACTCACTTCGACTTGGGATAGGGTGAGGGCTAGTTTTCATAAGGGTAATCCTCCTACCTTCGTAGGGGGATCTGACCCAATGGTTGTTCACCAATTGAGGAGAGATATTAAGAGTCACTTGAGGATAGTGGACTGCACACATGTGCAGAAGCAAATGTTGGCCACATTCAAGCTGACTGGAAATGCATTATAGTGGTGGGAGAGTGCTACCACATCGAAGGATAGGAATCTTCTGAACTGTGGATATTTTCTGAGAATGTTTAATGACAAGTATTTCTCGTATGGGATTAGGAGAGCGAAGAAGAGGGAGTTTATGGACTTAGAGAAATGTTCAAAACCAGTTGCTGAGTATGAGCAGGAGTTCACAAATTTGTCGATGTCTGTACCAGAGGAGGTTAATATAGAGGCGAAGAACATGGATTTCTTCATTAAGGGTTTATCTTGGTCTACTAAGCAGGTTGTGTTGGGAAATTTGGCGTACAATACTTACACCCAGGTGGTGGACGTCGTATTGTTGTTGGGGTAGGAGAAAGTGAACTACCAAAAGAAGTTTGGAAAGAGACATGAGTCAAATGGTCAAGGAGGATAGAACAAAGGTCACAATGACTAGGCGTGGAAGATATCTGTAATACCCTGACATTTTGAGAACTGAGAATTTAATTATTTTGGGAGAAATAAAATTTATTTGAATTGGAGAATTTTAAATTTGGCAATTGATGTCAAAATTTGAAGATGTTATAATGTTTTTCGAATGGCGTTTCTGAGTGCGCAGTTGATCCGGGATGGGTCGAGATAGTCAAAATGAGTGTCCTTGGGGTTTATTTCGGTTCCGAATTATTTTAAGTTAGTTTGACTCGAATTGGAGTAAACGAGTCATTTAAAGTGTGTATTATCATTTAAAGTCGGGTATTTTGGATATAAGGCTTATAAAGCCTACGTGAGATAACAATCTCATTTTGTGAGATTGACAAAAAGCCTTAGAGAGAGAGAGAGGAGGAAAGGAAGAAGAGAAAGAGGAGAAGCTTGGGGACTCCGACCAATACGCAATTTCGAGGAAGATTCAACCTCTACAACTTTGAGGCAAGTGATTAAACTTGCTAAATAATCTATGTGTGTAAATTATTTCATGATTTGTGGATAAAAATATGGATTTTGAGTTAATATGTTAAAACCTAGATTTTTGGGTTAAATCTTGCATTTGATGGCTATATATATGAATTTGAGATTGTATATATAGTTGGGTTGATATATATAATGACTTTGATGTTAGAAACATGTTTGGGTTGAAGTATAATGGAGAGAAGATGATAAATTTGATTTTTGGAAATTCGGGTTTTGGAGAAAAATAACAATTTCGTAGCTTGATGAACAGGCCGAATCGATTTGGCCCCTTTCCAAATCGATTTAGAATGTTGCATACTTACAGGTCTGTGTGACTGAATCGATTCGGACCCCAAAACCGAATCGATTCAGCCTAAGGCAGACTTATAGGTCCTTTGGACCAAATCGATTCGCATAAGGGGTGAATCGATTCGCTTTGAGGACCGAATCGATTCGGGTTGGGCCGAATCGATTCGAAAATAGTGTTGTTTTGCAAAGTTTTTCTAGAATGAGTTTTACACCATTTCTTTTGGGCTTATCGATTTGGAACAATTGTATATGATACGAGAAATTTGTTTTAGATATTTATTGGGAGTTTCTCATATGAGGTGATATTGGGGACATAGCGGAGTATTTGGGAAGGTAGGAATTGGAGTTGTCGTATCGGTTTAGTAGGGAATCATATTAGCAACAGTAATCTTACTTGGAGATTAGAAGTAAGTTATTATATGATATGACGTTGGGGGTTCATCGAAGGGGTTGTTAAGTTATGGCTTGGAATTGTTATGCCGACTTTTGTGTTGACTCCTCCTAGTGACGGGATTTTATTTAGATATGATTGGGAACCAATGAGAGAGAGGTCGTGTATCCTTAGTGATGATAAACTTAGGGATTTAATCTTAAATTCGATAATGTTAAAGTATGACATGAGTAACTGAACCGTGAACTAAATTTAGAATGATTGAATATATTACTGACTAGAATAAGTTGTGTTTATAGTTATAGCCGGGATGATTATCGTATATCTTGTGCATACGGATATAGATGGTGTTTGAATGATGATTTTATATACGTTTGGTTTTGAGATAGTATCCTTAATGTTGGTGAAATTGGGAGACTATTCATTTAATAGATGTAATGGTGGAGTAAGTTTCAAGTGAGGGATCGTATAAGGAAATAAATTGGGAAAGTATGCGTTATAGCGTCAGTTAGTATAATGAGAGTTATATACATATATCAATTCATTTCTTTTATACATACGAACATGAGATAGTCTGTACATATATGTGTATATATATATGGTGTTGATTGTATATTCCTTGTGTGACGATTTGTATATATGATGTGATCGTATATATATCTAGTGTGAATGATATATATATATACTTGTTTTGTGAGCATACCCCTCCAGTGATATCATGGGAAGTTGCGCGATGTGGGTGAGGCCCCTAGCTTGAGGAGAAGGGAGCGTATAGTCCTCAGGTCATAGTCAGCCATTATTTATTGTGTGATTTTATTCTGGGTGAGAAGTCTTGGGTATGATTCGTTCTCACTTTCAGGTTCGAAACTATGACCGCTTCCGATATTTTGTGTTTTGTTTGATTACCAGGGCAGTGTGATATTTGTCCGGTGGCTGGTAACCCGGGATAAAGTGAGTAATTCCTGGAAGATGATAGCATTGTGAAGTATTTTGATATCTTATAAGTGATTGTGTTTCAGATATTTAAATGTATGGTAAGTGTGTTATGTGTGCCTGCTTGTTAGGGTTAATTGATTGAGCTTTATAACTAAAATAATGTTATATAGACCTTAAAGGTTCCGTGTGTTATCTTATTTGGGTAATTAGAGACAATTATTAAGAATAGGTAGTTGATGTTATGTATGTTGTGTACCAAGGGCATAATGGATCTCGACGATCAACATTGTCAAGGAGTAGTGTATCGGGGGGTTCCTTGTCTGGATTTCGCTTTGCGAGACGTCCCACGCACGAAACGTAGCGCAATGTTGGGAGTGAGGAGAAGTTTAGTTCTTTGTACTAGGGTTATGCGTTATGGTGAAACAATGCTTTATATGTAAATAAAGATAATGTGTGAATATTCTGATACTAATAACTTGTTAAAGTTAATAACTAGAAACAAATGAATCCTAGTAGGATATGTTTATGTATATATAAGTTAACATATAAGTTTGGGCGTGAACTTAGGATATGATAGAATAAGAATATTTTGGGTTATACTTGAGATAGTGGATAACGCGGGTGTAAAGTGTGCATAGATTAAGATTTGAATTGTCCCTAGAGAGGGTTGGGTAGCTTAACTGAGGTTCATGTGCATACGTTTAGGTGCGCACTTTAGTCGAGGGGTGAGTTTGAGTTCCACGAGAGTGCTACTCCACTTTAATCATGAAATGGTGCATCTATAATTATTATGCATTTTAATGCACTTGCTAAATAAAATATTTTCACACCTCGGGCTCTGACCCATTTATATTTTTCTCTTGCTATACATATATTGTAATATATTAGGTGTCCCACCGCAAGGACGCCAATGATGATTTCCTACCTAGTGTCCTTGGAGATGTAGCATATGCAGACTGTTGCAATATTTTTTCTATAACTGTTTCCTATTTTTGTCAATCTAATTAAGGATTCAATATATATATCGGGTTTACACCTAAGGGGAATATATGTTGCACTTTTATATTTCTATGCTCAGGATGTTGTATTGTCTATGACCCGGTATCATATTTGGGTATTTCCTTTTATTGTACTTATTATGTTTATATGAGTACTTCCTTTTATTGTGGCGCGTGTGTATATTATTATGTTAAGTAGTTATTATATTGTTGGCATGACGTTCATTAAATGGTTTTACGTTTTTGGCATCCGCTTATTTTAGTATTGGGTAGTTGTCTATGTTTATTTAGTCTCGACAGTAGATGCTGAGAATGATCCACTTGAGATTCTTGATTTATTATAGTTTAGGGATGGACACCCGTTATTATTTTAAGCGGGGTGTCACAGGTGGTATCAGAGCATCAGGTTCTAGTGTCTTGGGATCTGTGCAGGTTTTCTACGTTCTTTTGTAAGAGTTCTTGAAGTGGAGCCTTGTTATTAGGATTATTGTGTTCTTTACTCCTACATTTCCTTCTGCGAGGCGTAATTTCTTGAACGACATTCTGATACAGTTGCTCTTATTTCAGATGCCACCGAGAAGAGGTCGTCCAGGCAGGGAAAATAGAGGGGCTGAGAATATGGAACATCAAATGACTTAAGGGACTTTGAATGCACCCGAAGTTACCAATATGGTGGCACAAGTAGTGGATGCTGCTATTGTTGGGATGGCACATCAATCTGCAACTCCGATAACTCGAGACCACCCAGGGCCATCTGCGTGGGAAAGAGTATGAGTAGCCTTTGGGAAAGTACATCCTCCAGAATTTTTGGGGGGAGATAATTCAATAGTTGCAAGTCTGTGGGAGAAGGACTTATAGAGGCACCTTCAGATGGTTGAATGTAGTGAGGTGCAAAACTAAATACTCACCACCTTTAAACTAACGGGTTCATCTTTCCAATGGTGGGAATCATTCACCACATCGGAGCAGAGAGATGCAATGACCATCACTGATTTTTGGGTACGTTTTGATCGAAAGTATTTTTCTTTCGTGATTCTGACGGAAATAAGGAGGAGATTTCTGGATGTGACACAAGGTGATCGAACGATGGCTGAGTACGAAGGATAATTCACTCGATTGGAGAATTTTATGCCTGGCGAGGTAAATACAGAGGATAAGCGAATAGTGAAGTTCTTGGGAGTTGGCGAATTCATCAGCATTCGTTAAGGAACCCGGCGTTACAGACTTTTACCGATGTGATGAATGTGGCATTGTTACATTGTTAGGAGTATCATCTTCATTTAATAGGGAGTAAGAAATTTGGAGACTCGGGCTCATCAAGTAGGTCTGGAGGAGATGATGCCAGTAGAGCAAGATCATCGCCGCAACTAGGTTATAGGCAGGATTATTAAGGGCCGTAACAACATTTTTTCCCTCAATATGGACAAAGAAGGATTTTCTGGGAGATGTTTATTTTGTGGAAAATTAGGCATAGGGAGTGGGATTGTCCTGGAAGAGGTAGAGGGCAACCTTTTGAGGAAATTTTGGATGTACAACTACTACAACAGTTCATAGGAAAGTTTGGGCAAGAGAACTTCGAACAGGAACACGTTGATGAAATTGGATTATAGAGGTAATAAGTAAATTATGTTCACTTGTTCTTAGGTCATGCTTTGAGCGGTATTGGGAGTATCGAGTGTAAGATTTTTGTGAGTGGTTAGTGGTTATAACCATATTGTATATATAACTTCCTTGTAGGGAAGAGTGAGCAAGTGTGATGTTGGGATGATATATTTTGGGAGAATAGATTGTTTCGTGAGGTGCTCGTAGAGAGTTATGAATTTTATATTGTTCGGAAGTGCGAACTGTTAAAATATGTTTGGTGGTAATCGACAGGGCTATCGTTTCATAGTTATGCTATATTCATGCATTTGTAATGTTCCAATTATGAAAGGGCCTATCTTATGGCAATGTTTTGTTATGATGTAAAGGATTTTATTACTGATGAGATTCAAGGTTTAGCGAGTATATTGTTGAGCTAGGGATTTTAGCTCATGGTGGTGTGTGTGTTGAGAATTAGAAGTTTAGTAAGAGTATTGTATATGTTGGCGCCTTGTGTCTTGGGCTTAAGACATTTAATTTGTGTGTCAAGAGACATAAAACTATTTTATAGTACATGGTTTTATAGGCCTTTGGTCAATATCAAAAGGATTCAAGATTATTTTTAAAACTGTAGTCCTAATTTTAGGGATCTCAATTCCTAAAAGATCTACATAGTAGATGATATGCCCAAGTATGACCTCGGCCTAGTGGAACATACCTCGGCCGAGATGAGAGCCGAGACGTTAGCCGACCCATCGGTGCAGGGGGGGGCCACGCTATCATCCCTCGGCCAAGGCTACCTCGGCCCAGGCCGACACTAAGACATGCACTCCCCCCGGAACACTTCTCATATCACAGATAACATCAACTCCAGGTGCCAAGGAATAGTAACCCCGGTCA
Organism: Sambucus nigra; assembly: GCA_949130495.1. Taxonomy (NCBI): domain Eukaryota; kingdom Viridiplantae; phylum Streptophyta; class Magnoliopsida; order Dipsacales; family Adoxaceae; genus Sambucus; species Sambucus nigra. The sequence continues at coordinate 476,245,783 of OX422213.1, forward strand.
ACAGTAGGCCAAGATAACAAGAAGCTAAACACACCTACAGCATGAACCCTACCTCGTAGGAGGCCGAGGTTACCAGGGATCGCTTACCATCAGCACGCTTAATGGCTCGTCCCAGGCCGATATAGGTGTTTACCTCGGCTGACATAAAGCCGAGACAGCGCATGACATCATTAATTTATGGATCGGACGACCTACCCTTATAGCTCGGCCTCTTCTAGGCCGAGGCCATTCACCAGCACGATTGTCAAAGTATCCGCAAGCATTTGGATAAGGACACCTGGGCCAAGATCAGTTACAACGAGATTATTCCCCACATGTGGGGGGAATATTTCATCATCATCACTTACATGTGGACCTGACAGCTGGCACACCCTCATTGGTGAGGAAACTACACACATGCACATTACATGCATAGGGGGTACATTACACCCCCTAGGCATTATATAAAGGGATCATCCCCTACCTTGCAAAGGGGGACAGATATTGAAACCCTAGCTGAAATTCTGTCTAAGTTTACACTATAGAGGGAGAAAGAGCTTGAGAGGTTGTATCCTTGGCCATTAGTGCCTTCTTTCAGTGATATTATTCACACACACTCACAGTGGACGTAGGCCGGTTTGGCTGAACCACTTATGTTCCTGCATTCATTCCTCTTCTCCTCACCTCATTCTTGCCTTATTCATACAACTGTGCTGCCATTGTTACACCTGTGTCGAGCTAGCAAACTCCTCACCTGGTGGTGCTAATTTTCGACATCATCATTTTGGCGCCGTCTATGGGAAGCGAGAAGCTATCTCATCCTCTTGGTGGTGAACCAGAGTCCACCCCTTGTGTGGAGCTGTTTCACCATTGAAAGAGATCCTTTCAGGTATTAAGCTCACCTGCGATTAAGGCTCTATACAGTTTAACACATGGCACCAGACATGCCGCCACCTCTCCCGCCGCCCGGAGGTGGGGGAGCTAGCTCCAGTCAGGCTCCCCCCCAGTCCGAAATGGCGGAGGTGGTAGCTGCCTTGAAATCTTTGGCTGCAACACAACAAGCGATGAAGGAGCAATTTGCACAGCTCAGCCAAACCATGATGATGAGACCACCTGAAGTCTCACCGGACATGATCACCCCGGCGGCAGTTCAACCCCAACCGGGTGCCAGGGGACCACCCCAGGCACCGATGAAGGACCAACCTGCACCCCAGCGGAGAAGGGACGTTGCTGACCCTAGGCGTTTGCGCCTGGGGAGGCAAGGAAACCCTTGCCTGGAGGATAGGTACGATGACATAGGAGTAGAAGAGGCCCCAGAAGACTGCTGGGAGCCATATGAGGTGTCCGATAATACCGTACGACCTCTTCGGCAAAGCCAAGGATGTGTCGGCCGAAGAAGAGATGAGGCCCGGCAGAGAGGGTCGGCCTTCAACAGGTTGAGCAGGGGCTCGGCCTTCGAGAGGCTGGGACCGGTTAATGACCTAAGACACAGGCTATCGAGGTCAAGGAGTGCAGCAGTCTCCCAAAGAGGGGATCGGCCAGATCAAGGCCGACCCATGGAGGGAAGAGCAAGGGAACAGGAAGAGGTCAACAGTCAGAGGGTCGTGGCTGGGGAACCCTCTGTCCACTACAGAGAGGTGGCAGGGGACAACCTCGGCCAAATTGAGGGGAGAAGACCCTGGAATGACTCAATCCAACGTCTCGAGGAGAAGATAGGGGACCTCATGAAAAGTAGGGACCCATTGCAAAGGGGCTACTCGGAGGGCTCCCCGTTTGTAGCTAGGATAGTGGGGTTCCCAACCCCCGCTAAGTTCAAGCCTCCTACGGTGACTCCTAAATATGATGGCAGCACTAATCCAGTGCACCATATCGAGATGTATCAGTCAGCCGCAGACATTTACTCGATACCTGATGAGATGAAATGTAGGGTCTTCTCAGGGACCTTAACGGGGGCCGCGCATAGCTGGTTCACCTCTCTTCCAAAGAATTCGATCGAAAACTTCAAGGGGTTGGCTGAGGAGTTCATACATAACTTCTTCTTTGGGTTAAGACCTTAGAAGAAGACTACCCACCTCCTATATGTCAAACAGGCTAAAGGAGAAAGCCTAAGAGACTACATTGCAAGGTTCAACAAGGAGAAGTTAGAGGTGGAGGACTATGAAGAGAGCATAGCCATGACCGCCCTTATAGGAGGCCTCCAGAAGGGAAAGTTACTATGGAAGCTGGCGGAAGACCCCCCCCAAGTCTATGGCAGAGCTGTTGTCCACTGCAGGAAAAGTGATGAATGCGGAAGAGGCGATGGCCGCCAAATACGAGGAGGAGAACCGTGGTAGTGCCGGGAGGTCCCAGGGTAAGAAAGAAGGGAAGAAGCGGTCAGCGGATGATAAGTTCGCTCATTACACTCCTCTGACTGTGAGCTGTGAGCACATTCTTAATGAGATCAAGAGTGACCGGGACCTGAGGTGGCCAGAGAAGTTGAAGGCCCCGCCACATAAGAGGAATAAAAACCTATGGTGTGAGTTCCATCAGGATCACGACCATATCACAGACAAATGCTTCGCCCTGAAGGACGAGATTGAGAAGATGCTGAAATCCGGGAAGCTAAGAAAGTATGTGGATGGTAAGGCCCCAAGAGGTGGCAGAGAAGACACTAAGAAGAAAAGAGATGACAGGTGCCATGGTGATGTCCCGGCTAGAAGGCATGATGATTCGGAGGGTGATGATGGAGATGACCCGGATCTCCCACCTAGGGATGACAACACCCCAGTGAAGAGGGTAGGAATGATCTCCTTTGTTGTTGGCACCATATGCGAGGGATTCGCAGGAGGTGGCTCTGAGGTGGCTGATAGAAAGGCTCATGTAGCAGAGGCCAAGTCGGTGGTCAGGCTAGAGGTTGTGAACCTGACGTCTTCTGACACTGTGCAGAAGAGAACGAAGGTGGACATGGACACCCTAGTGGTGGGTTTCTCCCGGCTCGACTTCAAGGGCATCTTAGCCCCACATGATGACCCCTTGGTCATAACGACAAGGGTGCATGGGTGCGATGTAGGGAGAATCCTCATAGATGGGGGAAGTTCAGCAGATGTAATGTTTTGGCCTTGTTTCAAGAGCTTGGGTCTTAGCAGATCAAGATTAGTGCCATACCACCATCCCTTGATAGGCTTTAGTGGTGAGAAAGTGCACCCGTTAGGCATGTATGAGATGGATGTGCGTATGGGGGATAGGTGGCCCAAGAGGCTGACTAAGAAGATAAACTTTTTTGTGATGGATGAGAATGTCTACTCGGCCTACAACCTCATCATTGGAAGAGTAGCCCTCAAGGAGTTTGAAGCCGTGCCGTCAACGGTCCATCAAATGCTAAAATTCCCGACCCCTTATGGGGTAGGGGAAGTGCAGGGGGATCAGACCATGGCACGGGAGTGTTACTTTAACTCAGCTGAAGCGAGGGAGGCCCATAAGAGGGCAACCGCCACCTACAGCATAGACACCCTTGATCCGAGAGATGAAACAAAACTGAAGAAGGGCGAGGCCGCGGAAGAGGTAGAATCCATCGTCCTCAATGAGGACGAGCCGGAAAAAACCATCCAGGTCGGCAAGGCCCTAGAAACAAGGATTAAGGAAGAGCTGGTAAGCCTTCTCCGGAAGAGGCAGAGTGTCTTTGCCTGGAGCCACACCGACATGCCTGGTATAGACCCCGAGGTCATGACCCACAAACTCAACGTGAACAGGGATGCCAGACCAATCAAGTAGAGGAGGAGAATTTACTCCAGAGAGAAGTATGAGGTTATTCAGGAAGAGGTGAAGAAGTTGGAAGAGGCCGAATTCATACGAGAGGTCACCTATCCAGAGTGGCTCTCAAATGCAGTGATCTTGCCTAAGGCCAATGGAAAGTGGCGGATGTGCGTAGATTTCACAGACCTGAATAGGTCTTGCCCGAAGGACAGCTATCCCCTACCTAGGATAGACCAGATGGTGGACGCAACCGCAGGGCACGAGCTCATGAGCTTCATGGATGCTTATTCGGGTTATAATCAAATCTTCATGGACGCCGGAGACTCTGAGAAAACAGCCGTCATCACTGACAAGGGGACATACTGTTACAAGGTAATGCCCTTTGGTCTGAAAAATGCGGGGGCAACATATCAGCGTCTCGTCAATAGGATGTTTGAGGAACAGATAGGTAAGACCATGGAGGTATACGTAGACGATATGCTAACGAAGAGTCTGAACGCATGTACTCACGTGGCAGACCTTGAGAAGACCTTTGATGTCATGGACAAATACAGAATGAAGCTCAATCCAGTGAAATGTGTCTTTGGGGTAGGAGCTGGGAAGTTCCTGGGTTTCATCGTTAATCAAAGGGGGATTGAGGCAAACCCTGAGAAAATCAAGGCATTGCTCGATATGAAGACTCCTAGGAGTATCAAGGATGTCCAGAGACTCACGGGAAGAGTGGCAGCCCTGAACAGGTTTGTTTCCAGGGCAACGGATAAGTGTCTTCCGTTCTTCAAAGTTCTAAGAAAGGCCTTCCAGTGGGATGAAGAATGTGAAAAAGCTTTTGATCAACTAAAATCCTACTTAGGGTCTCCCTTGCTGCTGTCCCGGCCCATCGCCGGGGAAAGGCTGTATGTATATCTAGCAGTCTCTGAGTCGGCCGTTAGCGCGGCCATCGTACGAGAAGAGGATAGAGTTCAGAGGCCTGTATACTTTAACAGTAAAGCCTTACAAGGGTCTGAACAGAACTATCCCCGGATGGAGAAGTTGGCCTATGCTCTTATCCATGCTTCAAGGAAAATGAAACCCTATTTTCAAGCTCACTCTATGACAATCCTCACGGACTCCCCACTAAGGCAGGTCCTGCACAAGCCTGAGAAGTCCGGAAGATTGATGACCTGGGCCATTGAACTAGGAGAGTATGATCTTACTTACCAGCCCAGTACAGCCATTAAGGGACAGGCCCTTGCTGACTTCGTCGCAGAGTTCACGTGGGAAGAGACGGAGTCAGGGAATAACTTGGAAAGCGGCGAAGAGAAGGGTCGAGCTGTCTCCCAAGATTCGGAAGAAATAGACCCGTATGTCTTCCGGGGACGAGAAGAGGTTGTACCAGGCAAGACTTGGAGGAGAATAGAAGAAAATGAAGAGGATCTATACCTCTTCGAAAAAGGAGTGATGAGAAAAGGGGTCTTCTCTTTAGAGGAAGACGTGTGGAGCCTCTTTGTGGATGGATCCTCCTGTGACGGTGGAAGCGGCGCGGGGCTGGTACTCTCAGCTCCAGATGGCGCCAACATTGAGTATGCCTTAAGATTCAACTTCCAGGCCTCAAACAACGAGTCTGAGTACGAGGCCATGATAGCGGGCCTCCTATTGGCAACTACTCTGCGGGTAAAGTGGCTTCTACTCCACAGCGACTCAAGGTTGATTGTTAACCAAGTATTGGGGGCATACGAGGCCAAGGATGAGAGGATGGCTAGGTACTTAAAAAAGGTAAGAGGGTTGCTAGATTTTTTTGAAGAGGCCAAACTGAAGAAAGTGCCAAGATTGAGCAACAATCACGCCGACGCATTAGCAAGGCTGGCCTCGGCAATGAAGACAGACTTGAGAAGAACCATCCCAATCGAAGTCCTGGGAAAGGCAAGCATCGAGGAGGACGAGGTGCCCAGCCCTTGTCACAACGTGAACTTGGGGGACTCTTGGATTGACCCGCTCGTCAGATACTTAAGAGAGGGGGAGCTACCTGAATCCAAGCTGGAAAGAAGAAAGTTGAGGTACAGAGCTGCCAAGTTCTCTTTGGTAGGGGATGTTTTGTATAAGAAGGGGTTACTCTTGCCCCTCCTCAGATGTGTGCATCCCATGGAGGTAACCCGGGTCTTGCAGGAGGTTCATGAGGGCTCTTGCTCTAGCCATATAGGAGGAAGACCCTTAGCCAAGAGAATCATCACTCAGGGATACTGGTGGCCAACCTTATCTAAGGATGCTGCTGACTATGTGAAGAGGTGCGGCAAATGTCAAAGGTTCGCCACTATCCCGCACCAACCCCACCAGCCTATGACATCAATCTCTTCGCCATGGCCGTTCGCGGTATGGGGAATTGATTTGGTAGGACCTTTGCCAAGAGCTGTCAACAACTATAGATTCTTGATAGTTACCATTGACTACTTTTCAAAATGGGTAGAAGCCGAACCCATGATAACAATTACGGAGCAGAAGACCTTTCAGTTCATCTGGAAAAACATCATATGTAGGTATGGCCTCCCAAACACGCTCATTTCAGATAATGGGACCCAGTTCAAGAACGCCTCCTTGGCGAAGTATTGCCAAAGTGTGGGGATTAAACAGTTCTTCTCATCTCCTGGTCGACCTCAGGCTAATGGCCAGACTGAGGTTACAAATAGGACTATCTTAGATGGAATCAAGAAGAGGTTAGAAGACGCCAAGGGGAGATGGATAGAAGAGGTTTATGCTGTGCTTTGGGCTTACAGGACCACAGCAAGGACACCCACAGGAGAAACCCCATTCATGTTGGCACATGGTTCAGAAGCCGTCATACCAACGGAGATTGGCCTACCAACTCATCGAATTCAGACCTATGATCATGACAACAACGGGGAAAGGAGGAGGTTAGACCTGGACCTTATAGAAGAAAGAAGGGAAGACGCAGAGGTCAGGAAGGCAGCCTACCAACAGAGGGCAGCAAAGTTCTACAATCAAAGGGTGAAGACAAGACCCATTGCGGTAGGAGACCTAATGCTCAAGAAGACCCTACAGAAAACAAACAAGCTACACCCGAACTGGCATGGCCCCTACAGAGTAACGGAAGAGATTGTGCCTGGTACATATAGGCTAGAGAAGCTAGAGGGAGAACCCTTCATCAACCCGTGGAATGCCGATCACCTAAAGAGATATTTCATATAATGTTGCATTTATTTTGCCAATTGTAAAAGTACCATCTTATTGAGAAGAGGTTGTGAATAAAGATCAGTTTCCATGGCAAATTCTTGTTTCATTTTAACATCATTCATTTGGTGAAATTTATTATGGGGATATCCTCTTAGGTGAGGACCTCATACCTTTAACATCATTAATTTGGTGAAATTATGAGGTTTACCTCGGCCTAGGTGATGACCTCAGACCCTCATAACACCGCTTGGTGGTGACGAGGTCTGAGCTCGGACATCTCGGCTGGAGGACCTCAGACCCTTTACATCATTCATTTGGTGAAATTTATTATGGGGATAACCTCTTAGGTGAGGACCTCAGACCTTTAACATCATTAATTTGGTGAAATTATGAGGTTTACCTCGGCTTAGGTGATGACCTCAGACCCTCATAACACCGCTTGGTGGTGACGAGGTCTGAGCTCGGACATCTCGGCTGGAGGACCTCAGACCCTTAACATCATTAATTTGGTGAAATTATGAGGTTTACCTCGGCCTAGGTGATGACCTCAGACCCTCATAACACCACTTGGTGGTGACGAGGTCTGAGCTCGGACATCTCAGCTGGAGGACCTCAGACCTTTAACATCATTAATTTGGTGAAATTATGAGGTTTACCTCGGCCTAGGTGATGACCTCAGACCCTCATAACACCACTTGGTGGTGACGAGGTCTGAGCTCGAACATCTCGGCTGGAGGACCTCAGACCCTTAACATCATTAATTTGGTAAAATTATGAGGTTTACCTCGGCCTAGGTGATGACCTCAGACCCTCATAACACCACTTGGTGGTGACGAGGTCTGAGCTCGGACATCTCGGCTGGAGGACCTCAGACCCTTAACATCATTAATTTGGTGAAATTATGAGGTTTACCTCGGCCTAGGTGATGACCTCAGACCCTCATAATACCACTTGGTGGTGACGAGGTCTGAGCTCGGACATCTCGGCTGGAGGACCTCAGACCCTTAAGTGAGGATCTCAGACTCTTAAGGGTTGGTGATGGCATCACATTCAGTAATGACTTCAGAGAGTGCATAGCATTCATATACATTCACAAATAAAGATGAAGACATTTGCATTCAACAAAAGAAAGAAATTGCATAATATTTACGTGTTTGAGAAATTACATACGAGATTACAAGTCAAAACAAAAAATGCAAAATACAAGTCAAACATCTGAAGGAGGAATGTTTGATGGCTCGTCTAGGTCGGCCTGCTCGGTATTGGTCACTTGAGCTACCTCGTTTGCAGGATCAGTATCTCCGAGGTCAGTCCCTTCCAGAGTAACCGTTTGACCAGGGGCAGCAGCTTCATCCTCTATCTCCTGCAAGGCCTGAGCAAACTGGGCATCGGCAAGGCCGAAGCCCGCAAAATCTGAGGTCTTGATGATGCCAACCTCGGCCTCCCTTACCTCGGCCCATTTGGAAGTGGCCTTGATACCCCTTTCAAGGTACTCAAGACCAAAACCTACAAACTCCTCGGAGACCTTGTAGTCAGAAATTATTGTCTCCGGGCATCTGCAAGAGAAGCCTTCACCGCAGCATCAACCTTCCTCTGCAAAGCATCGTCCTTGTCCTTCAGAGCCTTGGTATGGCTCTGAACGAGTGCAGAGATGTCCTTCTCTAGGCCTTGAGCCTTGCTTTCGGAGGTCTGTGCCTTGGCCTCAGCCTCCTGTAACTCTGTCCTCAGTCGAGCAATCTCGGCCTTCAGAGTGGTCTCAACTTTCTCGGCCTCCTGCCCCTTCTGGATGAGAGGCAATTTCCTCAAAGTCCAGTTGGATAGCTGGTACATAGCAGCCGCACCCTGCACAGGAAATGAAGAAGTTAGATGAAAACAACATCAGACGTTATACTTCGGATAAAGAAATGAGTTATACCTGGACTACTCGATGAAGGCCGAATTCAACCATCATGGGGGTCTCCATGGACCTGAAGAAGCGCTTGTCGGCATCGGTCATCATGTTGTTCAGAGCGTCCATTGCCTGTCGGCTGTGGCCGACCACGCTATCAGAGAGTTTTAACTGGTCCAGACGGGCAGATAACGTGTCGGCAGTGACAGGGATAGCAGTGTCTGAGCCCCTCTTTGCCCTGGAGCTCAGCCTCTGTTCCTCAGGAGGATGGACATCGGGTGCCCTCTTCTTAGACTTGGATGTGGAGGGAGCAGGTGGAGGAGCATTCATACCAGTCTTCTTGACAAGTCTGGACAAACTCGGGGCCGCCATCTCCCACAACTCGTCGAAAACGTCTGGTGGTTTCTCTGCAAAAGTAAAAAGATACGAGTCAGAAATAAAGTACGCGTGATAAGAGGCAACACGGTTAAGGTAAAAATTCTTACCAAAGTCAGCTAAGGGACTTCCGCCAAGGCCTGTCCCCGAGAGATACTGGGGGGTCAGCAGATGCTCAAATTTGACAAACATCCCATGGGACCCTTGGTCCTGCAGGGCCTTCACCTTTTTGCCGTGTTGCACACTAAGTCCAGGGTCGGCCCTAGCAGCCATGGTGACTTTTCCCCATTTCCGGGGTATTCTCGGCTCGAAGATGGACGAGGGAATGGAAGAACCAAATTCCCAAGGCCCTGAGGCAAAAAAGTACCTGGGTTTCCAATTATGGTTGGAGGTCTGAGTGACCAGGAGCATCTTTTTCTCAGGCCTCCGAGCCACAAAGTGGTAATAGCTCGGATGGTTCTTGGCCGAGGTAGGGACGTAACAACCAGCAAAGACCTGCACTGGGAGGTCAGAGTGGTGAACCGCCCTCCACAAGATGATGGCCCCTATAATAACCCTCCAGGCGTTGGGAGAGAGCTGCGAGGGGGCCAAATTGGTGAATGATAGAATGGTCCTAATGACGGGGTGGATGGGAAGACAAAAACCTAACTTGAACATCTGCTCATACAAGCAGATTTCCCCATCCCTGCAGTGGTAGGCCCTCTCTTCTCTCAGAGGTCTCCTTAAGTGGATAGAGGGGCTAATGGAATATAAGTACCTGAAGTGCAGTAAATCCACCTCGGTAATGGTACTCTCGTACTCGTCTGCCTCAGAGGTGTCAACTTCACTTTCGGCATCCTCATCATCGTCAGACTCAACGTCGGCTGGAGCAGACGTTGACGGGTTACCGGGGAACCTCTGAGCAAACTCGGCCTCGGTTACGGCCGACAGAGGAATAGCATTTAGGATGCCAGGCACGGCCACACTTGGCTCTACAAGTTCAACCTCTGAAGAAGAACTAGAGGTGCTTGTGCCATTCTGAGACGAGGCACGACTGGAGACCTCGGCATGGTCAGGGTTCTGGTCAGCCTGAGTAGTGAAGTCCATGGCCTCTTGGAAAGAGTCCACTGACATCGGATCAGAGGTAGAAGACTCAGACTCGGACATCGACAAGTTGTTGGCAGAGGTGTCTGTCTGGTAAAATTTTGCAGGAGGACGAGGGTACACCACCTTGAGAGGAGGAGGAAAGAGGGGTCTGATGGGGGACTCTTGCGACCTGCGAGCTTCTTCCTGAGCTCTCTCTATTTGTCTAATTTTATCCAAGGTCTTCTCCTTTAGAGATGGAAAGTCTTCAAGAAGTTGGTACAAGGGTCTGAGCATCTGGGGACGACACAAGGATTTTGCAGACCTTAAACTTGGGAATATCCTAAAAACTAAAAACTACAAACAAAGATGGCTTGAAAAGTTAAGGGAATTTTAGATCCAACTAAAGAACCTATGCAGGAAACCTGCTCCACCGGAAAACTCAAGGTCTAACCGGAAATCCCAAGATCTCACCGGGAAACTCAAGATCTAACCGGAAAGTTCAAAATTAAAAATATCAAAAACGAAGGAGATGGAGAGGGAAGATACCTGAAGGTGAGGTTGGTGAACAATGTGGAGAGTATCGCGCAGGAAAGGTGGTATCCCTCAACGGAACAATCGCTGGAGCAGAGGCTAGCTTCGGAGAGAAAATCGCAGAAAACGGGGGAGTAATCGCTTGAACAGGAGAGAAATGAGGAAGAAGAAGAAAAAGGAAGGTTTTAGCCTTTAAATACTTGGGCACGATTCCCAAGGCTCATCATTGCCTTGGGAAGCCCAAGGGACAATTGACAGCATGTACCAACCAAGTGGGCACGCCTTAGCAATGGACAAGTGTCATGCGGGTATTGACTTTGGGGTAAATAGACCTCGGAGGCAAGAACCCCTTAGCCACCACTCTTCGCAAATGACTAAGGGCTGGGGGGTGATTGATATGCCCAAGTATGACCTCGGCCTAGTGGAACATACCTCGGCCGAGATGAGAGCTGAGACGTTAGCCGACCCACCGGTGCAGGGGGGGCCCACGATATCATCCCTCGGCCAAGGCTACCTCGGCCCAGGCCGACACTAAGATATGCACTCCCCCCGGAACACTTCTCATATCACAGATAACATCAACTCCAGGTGCCAAGGAATAGTAACCCCGGTCAACAGTAGGCCAAGATAACAAGAAGCTAAACACACCTACAGCATGAACCCTACCTCGTAGGAGGCCGAGGTTACCAGGGATCGCTTACCATCAGCACGCTTAATGGCTCGTCCCAGGCCGATATAGGTGTTTACCTCGGCTGACATAAAGCCGAGACAGCGCATGACATCATTAATTTGTGGATCGGACGACCTACCCTTATAGCTCGGCCTCTCCTAGGCCGAGGCCATTCACCAGCACGATTGTCAAAGTATCCGCAAGCATTTGGATAAGGACACCTGGGCCAAGATCAGTTACAACGAGATTATTCCCCACATGTGGGGGGAATATTTCATCATCATCACTTACATGTGGACCTGACAGCTGGCACACCCTCATTGGTGAGGAAACTACACACATGCACATTACATGCATAGGTGGTACATTACACCCCCTAGGCATTATATAAAGGGATCATCCCCTACCTTGCAAAGGGGGACAGATATTGAAACCCTAGCTGAAATTCTGTCTAAGTTTACACTATAGAGGGAGAAAGAGCTTGAGAGGTTGTATCCTTGGCCATTAGTGCCTTCTTTCAGTGATATTATTCACACACACTCACAGTGGACGTAGGCCGGTTTGGCTGAACCACTTATGTTCCTGCATTCATTCCTCTTCTCCTCACCTCATTCTTGCCTTATTCATACAACTGTGCTGCCATTGTTACACCTGTGTCGAGCTAGCAAACTCCTCACCTGGTGGTGCTGATTTTAGGCATCATCAGTAGAGTATTAGGAGGGTTCCTTATTTGGATTTCTCTTGCGAGACCTCCCCCGCATGAAAGTCGCGAATGTTAGGAATTGAGAAGAGTTAAATCTTCGTACATTTCAAAATTGTATATACTTAGTAAGTTATAACAGATTCATTTGTTGAGAGTTATCTTACGATTTGAGGCTAAGTGCAGTCGGGTAATGTTTATATAGTTAATCTTTGGTACAGGGTGTAAAGGTGCCCTGGTTAATTAATTTGATTTTAAATTTAAAGTAATTCACTGTGAGAATTGGGAGAAATAGGTATAGTGGTCTTGAGGGTAGGTGACGTAAGAACTAGTTGAGGTTTGGAGTCCTAGGTTTGATTAAATTTCGAGGATGAAATTTCTTGTCAGGGAGGAGTATGTAATACCTCGTAATTTTGAGAACTGAGAATTTAATTATTTTGGGAGAAATAAAATTTATTTGGATTGGAGAATTTTAAATTTGGCAATTGAGGTCAAAATTTGAGGATGTTATAAAGTTTTTCGAATGACGATTCTGAGTGCGCGGTTGATCTGGGATGGGACGAGATAGTCAAAATGACTATCATTGGGTTTTATTTCAATTCCAGAATATTTTAAGTTAGTTTGACTCGAATTCGAGTAAACGAGTCATTTAAAGTGTGTGTTATCATTTAAAGTCGGGTATTTTGGATATAAGGCTTATAAAGCCTACGTGAGATAACAATCTCATTTTGTGAGATTAAAAAAAAGCCCTAGAGATAGAGAGAGGGAGAAGAGGAAATAAAGAAGAGAAAGAGGAGAAGCTTGGGGACTCCGGCCAATACACGATTTTGAGGAAGATTCAACCTCTACAACTTTGAGGCAAGTGATTAAACTTGCTAAATAATCTATGTGTGTAAATTATTTCATGATTTGTGGATAAAAATAAGGATTTTGAGGTAATATGTTAAAACCTAGATTTTTGGGTTAAAAATTGCATTTGATGGCTATATATATGAATTTGAGGTTGTATGTATTGTTGGGTTGATATATATAATGACTTTGATGTTAGAAACATGTTTGAGTTGAAGTATAATGGTAAAAAGATGATAAATTTGGGTTTTAGAGAAAATAACCATTTTGTAGCTTGCTGAATAGGACGAATCGATTCAGCCCCTTTTCGAATCGATTAGGAATGTTACAGACTTACAGGTCTGTGTGACCGAATTGATTTGGACCCAAAACCGAACTGATTCGACCTAAGGCAGACTTATAGGTCCTTTGGACCGAATTTATTCGCATAAGGTGTGATCGATTCTCTTTGAGGACCAAATCGATTCGAGTTGGGCCGAATCGATTCGAAAACAGGGCTGTTTTGAAATTTTTTTCAAGAATGAGTTTTACTCTATTTTGTTTGGGTTTATCGATTTGGAACATTCGTATAAGATTCGAGAAATAAATTTTGGAAATTTGTTGGGAGTTTCTCATATGAGGTGATATTGGGGACATATCAGAGTATTTGGGAAGGTAGGAATTGGAGTTGTCGCATCGGCTTAGTGGGGAATCATATTAGCGACGGTAATGTTACTTGGAGATTAGAAGTAAGTTATTATATGATATGACGTTGGGGGTTCATCGAAGGGGTTGTGAAGGTATGGCTTGGAATTATTATGCCGACTTTTGTGTTTACTCCTCTTAGTGGCGGGATTTTAATTAAATATGATTGGAAACCAATGAGAGAGAGGTCATCTATCATTAGTGACAATAAAATTTGGGATTTAATCTTAAATGCGACAATGTTAAAGGTTCACATGAGTAACTGAACTATGACCTAAATTTAGATCGATTGAATATATTTCCGACGAGAATAAGTTGTGTTTATACTTATGTCCGGGATGATTATCGTATATCAGTGTGCATATGGATATAGATGGTGTGTGAATGAATATTTTTATATACATTCGGTTTTGAGATAGTATCCTTAATATTGGTGAAATTGGGAGACTATTCATTTAATAGGTGTAATGGAGGAGTAAGTTTCGAGTGAGAGATTGTATAAGGAAATAAATTGGGAAAGTACGCGTTATAGCGTCAGTTAGTAGTTATATACATATAACCGAATTCATTACTTTTATACATACGAACATGAGATAGTATGTATATATATACTTCTATATATATGGTGTGACTGTATATACCTTATGTGATGGTTTGTATATATAATGTGATAGTATATATGTCTAGTGTGAATGATATATATGTATATATATATATATATATATATATATATACATATACTTATTGTGTGAGCATGCCCCTCCAATACTATCCTGGGAAGTTGCGCGATATGGGTGAGGTCCCTGACTTGAGGAGCAGGGAGCGTATAGTCCTCAGGTCATAGTCGTTCATTATTTATTGCGTGATTTTATTCTGGGTGAGAAGCGTTGGGTATGATTCGTTCTCACTTTCAAGTTCGGAACTATGATCGCTTCCCATACGTTGTGTTTTGTTTGATTACCATGGCGGTGTGATAATAGTCCGGTGGCTAGTAATCCGGGATAAAGTGAGTAATTCCTGGAAGATGATATCATTGTGATGTAGTTTGATATCCTATAAGTGATTGTGTTTCAGATATTTAAATGTATGATAAGTGTGTTATGTGTGCGTTCTTATTAGGGTTAACTGATTAAGCTTTATAACTAGAATAATGTTATATAGACCTTAAAGGTTCCATGTGTTATCTTTTTAGGGTAATTAGAGATAGTTCTTCAGAATAGGTAGTTCATGTTATGTATGTTGTGTACCGAGGGCATAATGGATCTAAACGATCAACATTGTCAAGGAGTAGTGTATCGGGGGGTTCCTTGTTTGGATTTCGCTTTGCGAGACATTCCACGCATGAAACGTAGTGCAATGTTGGGTGTGGGGAGAAGTTTAGTTCTTGGTACTAGGGTTATGCATTATGGTGAAAAAATGCTTTATATGTATATAAAGATAATGTGTGAATATTCTGATACTAATAACTTGTTAAAGTTAAAAACTAGAAACGAACGAATCCTAGTAGGATATGTGTATGTATATATAAGTTAACATATAAGTTCGGGCATGAACTTAGGATATGATAGAATGAGAAGATTTTGGGTTATAATTGAGATAGTGGATTACGCGGGTGTAAATTGTGCATAGATTAAGATTTGAATTGTCCCTAGAGAGGGTTGGGTAGCTTAATTGAGGTTCATGTGCTTACTTTTAGGTGCGCGCTTTAGTCGAGGGGTGAGTTTGAGTTCCACGAGAGTGCGACTCCACTTTAATCGTGAAATGGTGCATTTATAATTATTATGTATTTGAATGCACTTTCTAAATAAAATGTTTTCACACCTCGGGCTCTGACTTGTTTATATTTCTCTCTTGCTATACGTATATTGTAATATATTAGGTGTGCCACCGCAAGGGCGCCAATGATTCTTTCCTATCGTGTGTCCTTAGGGATCTAGCAGATGCGTACTGTTGCAGGATTTTTGCTATTGCCGTTTCCTATTTTTTTCAATATAGTTAAGGATTCAGAAAGGGTCATATATGTAGAACTTTTATATTTCTCTCCTCAGGGTATTGTATTGCCTTTGACGCGACAACATATTCAGGTATTTCCTTTTCTTGTACTTATTATGTTTATATGAGTACTTCCTTTTATTGTGGCGCGTGTGTATATTATTATGTTAAGTAGTTATTATGTTGTTGGCATGATGTTCATTGAATGGTTTTAAATTTTTGGCATCCACTTATTTTAGTATTGGGTAGTTATCTATGTTTATTTAGTCTCGACAATAGATGCTGAGAATGATCCACTTGAGATTACTGATTTATTATAGTATAGGGCGAGCCACTCGTTATTATTTTAAGTAGGGTTTTATAAGATCAAGTCAGGAGAAATACGACAATAGTTTATAGTAGGACCCTCAGGGGTAGGGACAACAGGGTGAGCAAAAACTGGGTAGGCCTTTCGAACCTTTTAGAGGTGTGTGTTTTCTTTATGGAGAGATAGGGCACATAGATTCTAAGTGTCCTAAAAGGGGGTCCATCAGGGCCAAGGGACTCCAACACCGGTAGTGCCAAGTGTACAGGGAGCACCAGCAGTAACCGCAGTGGGTAGGTGTTATATGTTTCCAACTCAGGAGACTTAGGCAGGGCAGGCGCTGCAAGAGCCAAGATGTGACTAGTGGTGTAGCACGGTACGTATTATTTTCTTGAATACTTATATGTATAAGTGATATATATATTATATTTTTAACTGTGGGGAATTAACGTGTAGGATTGGGTGTAGGGGCACCCAATTGTGGTACTTTACAGGTAGGCATACATGAGTCTTATTTTAATTTTGCGAATTTATGTTTCGTCAAATTTTTAGGATGAAATTCCTGTGCTAGTGGGGAAGTATGTAACACCCCGTAATTTGAAGCCAGTAATAATTTAATTTATTTTGGAATTTGAAAAAAATAAAAAAAATTAGATTTAATATTTTTAGAAAATTAATAGTTTAGATTTTATTTATAGAAAAAGGATTTTAATCAAAATTGAAATCGGGGGAGAAATCGGATTTTTATTCACATATATAAATTTTTGGACGTTTTGGAGCACCTGACCAGACCGAATAGATTCGGAATGGTTGGTGTCGACAGTAAGGAGGATTTGTTAGAGTTTAAGTTAATTATAACTCTTAATCTTTTTCTATATTAAAATAACTCGGGGTTAGACTTTTCTAAACACTAGTTCACCAACTTTGAAGCCAGAAGTCTTTTTCATCTTTAACACGTTTCATCTACAAGCCCTAGCCCAAAATTAAATAAAGATTCAACCCAATGTTTGAAGGTTCAAACGGTTCTAGGCCCCTTTATTTTTCAAATCGAGTGTGTTTCAAGGATACCAAAAACCAATTTTATTTTTTGAAAACCTTTTTCAAAATTTTATGTGCACCAAATTGTGAACCAATTTTAACTTAACCAAATTTTATCTTGATTAATCCTAAACATTCATCTAGTAATTAAACAGGTAAAGTAAGGAAAAGAAATCTCACAATGCCGGATGTACGAGGAAACCACAAAGGAAAAAAAATCTTGGATGACCTAAGCCACACAATCACTATGAATGTGGATTAATAAGGAACATACACAAGTCATACTCAACGACTCGATCCCCCATGAGACTTGACGCTCTTCTGATCTTCAACCACTCATCCATAGTGCCCACGCTAGTCCTTTCATGATACCCATCCACCACAGTCGCCTCTACGAATGCTTTGATGCCCACCGATGTAGCTTGAAAATTCTATGGAATCGGAACACGAACTCCTTCGCTTCTTCTCTGTAAAACCCAATGATGTTCTTCAAAGTGAAGAACAAACTCCAATAGGTGCAAAACAAAGATCACAATCGCAAAGATAATGAAAGCTTGGATATTTAAAACTTTTATAATGTTTTGTACTTAGAAACCCTTAGAAAACATGTGCACAATACGTATTGGTGGTGTACTGTTTTTCCAGATTGCACACATTTGACGAAATTCTGAGAATACACGCCTTAAATATTTTTCTTGAGGCGGCGCATCGTTCGAACGATATAACTTGTCACTCGAACAAGATTGGAATCTCATTCGAACGAAATGGATATCTCGCTTGAATGACCACTAATGTCGTTTAAACTAGAAAAAGTAGAGTTTGCATTTTATAATACTCTAATCCATCCTTATCTCAGAATCAAATGAAGTGTAAACATTTTTAAACACTTTAAAAATATTTCTAAAATATTTCTTTAATAAAATAACATCCTTAAACAATTTAAAACATTTTCCGAGTTCCATTAAAATTACGCATTCATACCTGAGTGATATCGAAATGCAATTTCATTGAAGACGAAATAGGCACCATAAACCGCATGATAAATCTTTAAATCTTTGTCGCAATGTCTTCAACAATCTTCAATATGTGAGAGTCTGTGTGGGATCCTGGAAATAAAAAAATAACCTATGACTCAAATGTGTTTTGTTCTCGGAATAAGTTAAATAAACATACAACAGACTCAATTGGAAATTTTGTCTTTACAAATCTCCCCCTTTGACTATTCCAGAACAAAAGTCAAGAGTGAAATGCCTATGTCCGGTCGTCAAGCCATATGACGCCTAAATCCCATCCCATAAAACCCAAAATCAAACATTACAGGACAAGACTAGAAAGTAACGGTCCGAAAAGCATGAACTGTCTGAATGTGATGTAGTATTAAAATCTCAAATCTATTTAGCATACCAAAACACATGAAATAGACAAATACCCAATGCAGTATGGAGGAACAAATGATATAAACTAATATGTAAAATAAAATTTAATCATTTGTTATGTGAGCAAAACATGATACCAATTTTTAACCAGTATTTAAATTAGGAGATGAATAAGTGTAAACTACTCAATATAATCATGAAGGCATATGATCACAAATATGACACCAATTAGTAATGCAACAAATGTATCTTCTCATCAGACAAACTTTCCCCCTACATCATATACATCTCTCCCCCTTTTTGTCTCAAATAGACAACCGGTGAAAAGATACGCAATATCAAATATCTAGCATGATATAATTCAATTAAGTATATCTAGATAAACATGTCAGAAGAAACGCCAGCTAAAAAATAATCTAACAATACCAAATCTGAAGCTAGTAAACAATAATCACATGTGAAAAATCATAAAAATCAGTAATGATGTGATTAAACCAACATAATGTAGTATAATAATTAATTCTATCAAAGTGAACTGCTGATCAGAAGCAACCGGCATTACCAAAAACAATCTAACAGTATCCATCAGGTCCTGAAACAGAATAACAAAAAAATTCAGATGGTCACTCGAACGACGTCACCTTGTCGTTTGAATGACATGGGCAAGTCGCTCGAACGAAACCCTATTTTCATTAGAACGACATGTAAAAATATCAATTCTAGTGACGAAAATATTAAGGTTTCGCCCCAATAAAAAATTTCTTGAAAAACCTAGCTGAAAGGTGCAGAAAATAACAAAATAGTAGCAAAACAAAAAACAAAACAGATAAAACAATGTGAGTTACATGCTAACATAGTAACGATGTGCTCAAACACGAACTTGAAATGTCTGGGCCTGAACTACAGCAAATGAATCAAAATTCTAACACATTGAAACGATCAATAAGCTCTAATTAATAGCTATAAATCATTAAACTTTATTTTAGACATATGTGGCATTTAAAGTGTGAGATTAATGAACTAAACAAACATCATTCACACAAATTCATAATTTTGACGATTCTACAAACAATAGCATTATGACACGATTATTTAATGTTAGGATTCGTGGTGCAAACCCGTTTAAATTTTCTCAAACCAAAGCCCCTCATATATATATTTACTTTTTCAAGTTTTTTTGAGGTTTCTATCATTCTCAACTTAGAGAAAATCCTATTGGCCCTATTTTTGGCATATGTTTCTTTTTATTGCCTCGCTTTTCTTTTAGGCTCTTTTAAACGGTGGTTTTCACGACTAGTCAATTTTTCAGTCTCACATCCCTTTCCTGTGAACACTCATCATATTTTTAATATTCAATCCTCACAGTAAATGGTTCTTACATTCACACCTCCTCCTTAAGTCTACTTACGTATAGATGACAAGATTGAGATAAGAACGTCTCACCAAACTCAAATATGCAAGCGAAGTCAATTATTCATATAAAATCATGCATGTGAGAAAATATGGCATATATACAAAGTTGAATCAAAATGCATATCAACATCGAAACAACCCTATAATACAATGGTTAAGATCATTCTAAGCATCAATAATTATGACCAAATGTCCTAGCCATATGGATAATGAATGGAAGGGGGTCTACTCACACCAATATTCCACATGAAACATGTAAACTTAAGAACTAAAAAACTCGAAAATCTTTTTGGTTTTTCAACATATTTTGACTAATATAAAATTAAAATCTTTTGTATTTTTTGAAAATTTTTATCAAAAACAAAATCTTGTTGTATTTTTCAAAAAAATTTATCAAAAATAAAATCTATTTATATTAAAAAAATAAAAAAGATACACATGTCGTAGAAAGATATAAATCATGATGCAAAGACTACCATATGACAAATATGGAAACACAATCATCCATTAGATCTAGCATGGGAAGAATGAAGTGCAACCAAATGAGAACCATGAAGTTTTAGTCCTAAAGCCTCTAAGAGTGATTTCCTAGCGTAAGTAGGTGTGACATGATGTATGGGGGTTTTGGAAACAGACACAAATTTATTCCTAAGCTTCCTAGGAGTATCCCTAAGGTCCTAAAAAAAATGTGTAAGGTGCCCTTTCCTTACACAATGTGTGCAAGTGTAAAGACAGAGGGAATGATACCAAAATATCGACCTCTCCTCACGTTCCTAGTGGGCTCTCTCAAACGATTTGTATTATCTTTTGGAATTAGAACAACGTGATCATCATAGCCTATACCAAACCTATATATCTTGACCTGGACAGTGCCTAACATCCTATCCAATTTCTCCGATCGATATTCCAAGTCAAACTTCACCTTACTCGAGTCTCTCAATCGCTCCTCTAACTCACTAATCCTAGACTCAAGCACAAGCATAGAGTCCTCAAACTCTAGCACCTATTTTTTCAACACCTTCATCAAACCATGAAGGCTATCTCTCTCTTTCTCAACATACTACATCTTCTCCCCAAGCATCTTCTCCCGTGCCCTAAGATCTTTAACTAAAGCATCATTATTATCTACGACACACTCATTCAACTTAGCTTGCAATTTAGAGTTTGCCTTTTTCACCTTCACTGCTTCGGCATACAACTCATTAAAGGCACCTTGCAACTCTTTCACATCAATGTCATCTTCCTCACTCGCTTCACCCTCACTCACTTAGGATTCAACGGCCTTGGAAGTGTCATGCTCATGAGAATCTTCGTCGGAAGATTAGTCGTCGTTGCTCACATGACATGCCAAGAACGTAATAAACTTTCTCTCATTGAGGGAACTCTCTCCCTCTTCTAGATCACTATCACTTAAGGAGGCACTATAAGATATCAGTTTCTTTCCTTCTTTCTTAAGTCTAGTGAGACACTTAGAAACCTTGTGATCGTACCCCTCACACCCAAAACACCTATCCGACTCAACCCTATTAACTTTATAACTCTTATTTTTAGGGGTGTAATCTACCTTGTTGTTATTGAATTTCTCAAATCTTTTGGAATCTTTCTATTGATTTTAAAACTTAAGAAATTTTTTGAACTTCTTTGCTAGCAAGGTGAGATCCTCAAAGTCAAAATTGGAATCTTCATCCGAAACTTTAGTCTCCTCCTTTCGAGCTTTCAAAGCAATGCCCTTTTCTTTCTTTGGCACTTGCTTGGAGGTAAACATATTGAGTTCATAGGTTTGTAGGTCACCTATAATCTCTTAAAGTTTCATTGATTCAAGCATACCTAAGGAGTTTAAATTGGTCACTTTCGCATTAAACCTTCTCGACAAATATCTCAAAATTTTCTTTACAACACAGTTGTCGGGTATCTTTTCTCTTAAGTTAAACGATGAGTTGACAATGTTGGACAACCTAGCGTACAACTCATCAAACGACTCGCTCTCTAACATCTTAATCATCTCAAACTGTGTAGTGAGGTTTTTTAGCTTAGATGCCCTAGTCGTGCTAGTGCCCTCATGAGTAAGTGCAAGTGTATCCCAAGCCTCTTTTGAAGTTTCACAAGTCATAATTCTATTATACTCTTCAGGTGTGACATGTGAGGAAATTACGTGAAGACCTTTGGAGTTGTAAAGTGCAAGTCTATGTTTGTCTTTGGTCCATAACTCAACGGGTTTAAGTTTAGTTACCTCAACCTCTCATGTAACCGGCGGAGTCCAACCCTTTTCTACCGCTAACCACACACACTCATCAATTGATTTCAAAGAAATTCTTATTCGCATTTTTCAATAAGCATAATTTGTGCCATCAAAAATAGGAGCACGAAAACTTTTAAAACCTCCAAAATTCATCCTGAAAAACTCAAGGTATCAACACAATAAAAATATGTTGCTCTGATACCAATTTGTAAACCTCTTTATTTTTCAAATCGAGTGTGTTTTAAGGATGAAAAAACCAGCTTTCTCTTTTTGAAAACCTTTTTCAAACTTTTATATGCACCAAATTGTGAACAAATTTTAACTTAACCAAATTTTATCTTGATTAATCCTAAACATTCATCTAATGATTAAAGTAAGGAAAAAAAGTTCATAACCCAGGATGTACAAGGAAACCACAAAGGGAAAAAACCTCAGATAGCCCAAGCCAGACAATAACTATGAATGTGGATTTACAAGGAACAAACACAAGCCTTACTCAACAACTCGATCCCCCATGAGACTTGACACTCTTCGGCTCTTCAACCATTCCTCCACAATGCCCACGTGAATCCTTTCACGATACCTTTCAACAATAGTCGCCTCCATGAATGCCTCCATGTCCACCAGTGTAGCTTGGAAAGTGTATGGAACTGAACCACGAACTCCTTTGCTTATTCTCCACAAAACCCAACGATTTTCTTCAAGGTGTAGAACAAACTCCAACAGGTGCAAAACAAAGATCACACTCGCAAAGGATAATGCAAGCTCGCATTTTCGAAACTTTAAGGGTGTTTTGTAATTAGAAAACATGTCTAGAATACTTAATGGGTGTATACTATCTTTCCAGATTCCACATACTTGACGAAATTCTGAGAAAACATGCCTTAAATAATTTTCTTGAGGTGGCCTATAGTTCAAATAAGATAGCCTATTGCTCGAATGAGATTCACATGTCATTCGAACGACAATCATATCTTGCTTGAACGACCACTAATGTTATTTGAACTAGAAAAATAAAGTTTTCGTTTTATACGACTCTGATCTATCCTTATATCAGAATAAAGAAAGTGTAAACATTTTTAAACACTTTAAAAACAAATTAAAATTATTTCTTTAATAAAATAACATCCTTAAACATTTTAAAACATTTTTTGAGTCCCATTAAAATTATGCATACATACCTGAGTGATCTCGGAATGCAGTTTGATTGAAGATGAAATATGAACCATAAACCGGCTTGATAAATCTTTGAAGCTTTGTCGCAACGTCTTCAATAATGTTTAATATGCCATAGTCTATGTGGGATCTTGACAATAAAATACAACCTATGACTCAAATGTGTTTTGTTTCGAGAATATGTCAAATAAACATATAACAGACTCAATTGGAAATTTTGTCTTTACAACAGTGTTTTCTGAAGATTATCTAAGAGCGAATCTATATTAATTTTTCGAGAGGATTGCAACCATCTAATCATATTTTTCAACTGATTTTTCCTTAGGCATGAATACTTCTATTCTCTCTCTTTAGTATTATACGTTTTAAATATCGCCTAAACCTTAATTTACATGTTTTTCTTAAAATAAATTTTCAACCTTAATTAGGGAAAGTGAAATTTGTATTGGGACTGTTTTTTACGAAAAATCTTAATATGAATTAAGACTTTTAACCCTCATGTGCTTAGGGTAGAGATTAGATTTTTGGCTAGTATGGATATTTATTTACATGTAGAAAATTATAGTAGCTTTATTAAATTAAAAAGGTACTTGTGAAACCACCCAAAAACTATGTTAATATGAAAAAGGTAATTTTTTTGTGTGCATCATGAACTTGTGTGATGTGAAATTTATATTAGTTGCCTAAAATAAATTATCTTGATTATGGTGATTGATTGAACGAATTAAAATTAGGTTAAATTGTGATCGTAATAAAAATTGATAGAATCATGGGTAAAGATGCATTACGTGGAATATTGGTTTGATTATATTCATCATCGCAGGTACGAAGGGATTTTGGGTAGTTTACTCTCACCTTAATATTAGGAAGAGTTTCTAGGTATGGGACTAGTGGGTATGTCTTAGTTAGGGTTATCACTTTCTAGGTATGGAACTAGTTAGTGTAGATTTTTATGGATGGCAATATTCCGAGGTGGGGCTAATTTTTGTGTCATTTCGTTGATTCGAGGGTCTAGGCGCGAGAATAAAAGGAAATGTATGCTAGATATTTATCCTATATGTTAGTGTAGGATGTACTTGTGTTTTGGAGACCTCTAGGTATGAGACTAGGGGTGGATTTGCAGATTTGTGCTCTATAATAGGGTGGAGCTAATATACAATAATGAGAAATTGAAAAATTACAATTAATGCCTATGATAATAAACGTGTATTAAAATGTATTGGCATCGTTAATAAGTGTAGAAGTGACAGAATACGGGTTGGCTAGCTATTGAGACGTGGGTGTGTGTTGGCATCATCTATAAGTGCAGGGCCGACTAGATACAAACTGGTTGGCTATTATGACGTGTTGTGCGTAGAACCTCATCAATAATTGCAGGGCTGGCAGAATACGGATTGACTGGCTATAGCGAGGGGAATGCGGGTGGTGTAAAACTTTAGGCATGCCCAAATAAGTGCAGAACATACAGTAGGGTCGGTTGGCTATGAAGGCGTCACTATAATAATAATAATAATAATAATAATAATAATAATAATAATAATAATAATAATAATAATAATAATAATAATAATAATAATAATAATAATAATAATAATATTAATAATAATAATAATATTAATAATAATAATAATAATAATAATAATAATAATAATATTAATAATAATAATAATATTAATAATAATAATAATAATTTGATTAATTGATTTTAATAAAGAAGGTGACTTTAGAATAATGATCAGATTATGATATCATAAATTGGACTTAAAATTTTGGGGTTGCCTAGTTACGTGATTTAAATTTGTAGTAGTTGATTTTATTCGTATGTTAATAGTTATCTTGTTTAAATTAAAAATACTCTATTGTGGGGTCTATCATGTATAATTCTACTGCCTGGGTTCATGGACCCTAATGGGGGAGAGTAGCTAGTATTCATGCGGTGGGCTCTGGCCCATTGCGTTGACTAATATTTCAGGTTTAGTGCTGAAGCAGAAGCATAGGAATGATTGGAGATATTTTGGAGATACAACTGGATACTCATTTATTTTAGATGCTTTAGTTGTTTAGGATTCATTTTCTATTACGTTGCATTTATTATGAGACTTTATTATGGATTTGGTGGGCCAATCGATTCCAGAATTATTTACGATTTTTTTCAGATATTCACAATTAGATCATTTTATTCGAATTTATATGTATTTGGAGTTGGATTATTTTGGAGATTATCATGGTGATGAATTTTAATATTTTATGGATGATGATATTTATTGGATTAATCTGATTATTATCTTGTGCAATTTTTTTATATGTCTCATATCTGTCACATGCTCAGAATGATTACTTATTTAGTGACGCCCGACGTTGTTAGGCGACGATGGTTGGCCACCTCGCTTGTCAGATCGTGGAGGGTGTTACAAGTATATCACATATGCCCCATATTTGCAGCAATGCGTGTGTAATTTTAGGATTAGTGTTGATGCCAAACTCCTAATTGGGCTTTAATGAAAATTTAGGGAGTGACACTTTGGGTTTAGATAATTATTTAAACAAGTATTAATCACGTTTATAAGTCTATCTAATCATGTGATCATTTATGCTATGTATTCCGCGGTGAAGGATTTAATTCTCAATATATATTTTTATTTATTTATAAGTTAACTTAGTTTAAATATTTGCCAAGAATAATTATAGCATACAAATATTTAAATACCAAAAATCATCTTTTACACTTTATTTTAAAAGTAATAAATGAATTGAATTTAAAACAAAATTCCTCGTGGATTCAATATCCGAACTCGACACTATACGTACAAAACATGTGTAGTTAATGTTTAGCTTTTTGGTATCAAGGTGAAAAACTAACATCAACGAAAAGCGTATTTGCACGACAGTCGATTTATACTTTATCAAAATGGCCACGGTTGTCGGGGATTGTTTTATTTCAAAATTTAATTTATTTAATCCTTTCTTTATATATTTGTATATACTTTTTTTTACTTTGTACCGGTCATGCACAACTGCGCTTCAAGGACTGTTAATCTCTCAGCCGCATACAATGTTTTAAAATTTTCGTCTACAAATAACTTCAACTAATTATGTTTATTCCTAATATTCTTACTGATTCTAATGTTAATAAGGGTATGCAATTTTGTCATAATGATAATAATTTTCAAACTCCCCCCAAACCTATGGATTTTGGTGAATACTTGCAAAATAAAAAATAAAAAAGACTACAAAATTACCTTAGGCGAGTATTTACATAAGCATGAAAATGGTTTGGGGACATATGAAAATGTCCTAATTTAAAAATTCCTTTAAATTATTATAATAATGATACCAACAATTGTGATTATAATTCTCGGAAATATTATAACAATAATTCTTACAATTGTTATTCTAATAATTTTGAAAATAGTTACGATAATACTTCTTAAATTTTTCTTTCTAGTGAAATTCCTCTACTGCCAAATTCATTTGATGCATATTTGTAAAATCTAAAACATAAAGAATTTGATCATTGTTATCGAGAAGAAAATTATTATTGTGAAAGAAGAATTAGACGCTTTATTTGAATTCAATAATAATTTTGCTCCTAATACCTTAGAAGACGAAGTATGTTTTTATCTAAATGAGATATTCGAAGACTTTGAAGAGATTTCAACTTTTGAAGAAACCATTATTCTTCTCACCCAATTGACAAAGGAGATGTAAAATGAAAAGGATATGAAAATGGATTCACTTTTGAATCACCGAAATGATAGTTATTCCATCTCCTTTGAAATTCAACCCACACTTAATAATAAAAAATCAATCAAAGTTGAATTTATTTCCTCACCATTTTCATTCATCGTTATCGAACCATTACAAGTACTGCAAGAATCAGATGATAGTGTTAAGG
Organism: Sambucus nigra; assembly: GCA_949130495.1. Classification (NCBI taxonomy): domain Eukaryota; kingdom Viridiplantae; phylum Streptophyta; class Magnoliopsida; order Dipsacales; family Adoxaceae; genus Sambucus; species Sambucus nigra. Next base: position 476,272,854 of record OX422213.1, read on the forward strand.
ACTTTGACACTATTCTTGTCAACGGATGCTTTTTCGAAATGATTTTCATGATGGGATTTCACTTGAGTGTGCCCCACCTCCCATTCCAAATTGAAAAATATTTGGGAGAAAATTTTTGTTTTCTTAGAATCGAGTTGTAACCCGTTACATCCAAACCACCCATCACCTAAAAAAATACTTATTCAAAAACTTCTTATAGTTCATTTTTTTCGCCCAATGCATGCCTCCCCTTGCATAAAGAGAACTCCTATTTTTCTCGAGGTATGAAAAATCATGGGATTCCACCGTTAATCCCATAGACTCAATGTGTTTTCTGAGTGGACCCCCAAAAAATTCGTCTTTCAGTTTATGGCAAATTAGAAGATGATTTTTTTTTTTTATTTTGTACATATTGGGTTAAAAAAAATTATTTGCTTTGTTTTTCTTGTTTGCAATGTATTGTGTAGGATTATTGAATGTGATATTCGGGGATGACCACATATTGAATAACACCTCTATATTACTTTAATTGAATATTATTCTCAAATAACATTGAGTAGAATGTAACATTTTAGTTAAGGTGTGTCATAATGTATTTGCATACACCATGTTATTTTTTCTTTATTAAAAAAATAAAAATAAAAATAAGTGATTATTGTCAGAAGTTTCTCGGTGAAATTAACTCTAATGATTTAAATAATAAAAAATAAAAATTTGAAAATTTAAAAAAATAAAAATATTTTCTTTCTTGTTTTTAGGCTTTTTTCCTATTTTTTTTATTTTTCTTAGATTTTACTCTCTAAGTTACCTCATTATATTAAACAAAAACATTAAACATATCTAAGTATTATCCTACCTAAATAACTCTTTGGTTTATTTACCATTACTAATATTCTTTATTAGATCATATGATTATGTATTGACACCTTATGCACAACACGAATAAAACTTGCGTAATTGTTAAATTCTAAATGACTTGGTAAATTTAAAGATACATATGTTTACCTACCATGTGAGCTTTGTATTTTCTTCCATTCTGAGTGATGTATACACTTAGTCATTGGCAATATCAATATTCTTGTTTTGACAGTCTACTAAAGAATAGTGATATGAAATTTTATGAAACAAAATTCAAAAATTATGTTTTAACCTAAATTTTTATCAAAGGCAATTCGTTTTATCATTTCATTTGTTTACCAATATCTTGAAATTTATTAAAAAAGAAATGTAAAGTAAACTAGGGACTGAACAAAAATAAAGGAAGACAAGAAAAGAGAGAAAATAAAAATAAAGGAATTCAAAAAGAGACAAGAATTCCAAAGAAAAGAAAAGAAAAATAAGTTAATTTTCAAAACCTACGAGAGAGAAAAGAAAGAGACACAGAGGAAGGAAGGAGGAGTCTATAAGTGTTCTTGGTGCATAACCCAAGGACTCACATCACAAATCCCACCAAAGCATAGATCGAAAGAGGAGGAACACGTCTATGCTAATTTCACCACCGGATCAGAACATCATAATCGAGGCAAGTGTTTATTGCTTTATTTCTTTAGCGATAATTGTGTTCATGTTAGACTAGGTAATTACCCCATTATTAGGAAGAGGAATATTGTTGAAAATTTGGGAGAATTGATCATAAATTAGGACTCATTTGAATAAAGTTTGATTCCCTCATGTAGATAGGATTATGTCCACGAAATTATGATAATTTGATGATTAAATCTGGGTTTAATTTGGAGTGTTGCATATAAATTCGAGAACTAGGGTTCTTGATATATAAATTGGAGATTTTGATTTTATTAATGACTAGTGATGATTAAATGATGATATATTATTCGAAATCATGTATAGATGTTAGGTAGTTGATGGGAATTGAATGATTGGTGTTTGGGCTAATTATTTAGAGGTTTTAGGCTTAAAAATGGTGGAAACATAACTGTTAAGGCTATAAAACGTAACAGGTCTGGTGGGGGGGAGAAGAATGTTGAATCTCGTTCGAACGAGATTGAGCTTCGTTCGAGCAACAGGTGCAAAAATCAAAGAAATTTTCAGTTCAATCTAATTTGAGTTACATAGTTATTTTGAGTAAGGAAAAATGTCAGTTGATGAATTTAGTATAGTTCAGAATTGTTGGGAGGTAATTGTATAATGATACTTTATATAATGGGAAAGGTGAGTTAACCGGTGAAATTTCGAGAGAGAGAATAATCAAAACAATAAGATTCTAAGAAGTAATGAGAGAATACTACGTATGGAAAATATATGTATGGGTTGGGTAAATAAGTAATAAATTTTTAATAGTATGTGCGAATGCCTATTAGATGATTGTATTTATGTGTATCGCATACCTATGCTGCTTACTATCAGTAAGAGGTTTTGCGCAGTGGACTGTCTTATCTTAAGTGACCTAATAGGGGGATATTTGACTTATATCAAGAGCATATGAACTTGGATACGTGCTAGCTGTTACATAAGATAGTTTCGACGGTTTAATGGGAGCATAGATATGTGCGTGACCCATTTAGCTGGTGAGTACGATCGCCTCCAATATTTGTGTTATGAGATTTATGGTTCGTGAGAGACGTCGAGCCAATTGTCCTTTATGCAGTGAATAATGCATCGGGACTTGATAGCAAAGTATGCATTGCGCCAAGTGGTCTTAACCAAGGGGTATCGGGTTAGTGTGTGTGTATATATATATATATATATATATATATGGATGATGTGACTATATGTATATATATTTGTGCTTGTGGATATTTCAACTTTGTGAAACTAGTAGATACGGTAATAATAATAATTGCATTGCGCCAAGTGGTATTAACAAAGGGGTGCAGGTGTAGCATACATATATAGGGATGGTGTGACTATATGTATGAATAAACTAGGGAAAATTCTACTCTAAAATTAGTAGATATTGTAATAATGAGAAACAAAATACTTTTAGTTGGTAAAAGATTAACCTGTCGGATGGTGAACAATGATGTTTAGTTAAGAGGGATAAACTATTACAATAATGTATTATATGGGTGATACGGATATACTACTAGTGACGTAGATGATGGTATGATGACTTCCAACTAGTGAGGCTGGGTAGCATAACTAATAGGGAGTAGATGTACGTTAGGCATGCACAATAGATGAGAGGTGAGAATCTCATGCGAGAGTTCGAAACTAACATTCATATAATACTTGCTTCGTTGCAGTTTTAAATGCTTGATAAAACAAATATTTTTACTGCGCGGTCCTTGACCCGTTTCTTGCTATTCTCCTCTCTTTTGCTATATATATATATATATATCAGGTGCCAATCACAAGGTTGCCATCAGACTTAGACGCATGGCGAGCTGCATGTGTTGTGGAAGCTGTATGTTATTGAGATTAGGCGCTTCTCTCTTTCCATTCAGTTCTAGTTCAGACATTTCAGTTATGGAATGTGTTGTCCACTTCCAGTTTAGTTATTCAAAGGTTGTACTTTTCTTAGTATCGTTTCTTTTATTGTTGAATTGAGTATTATTACACGTTTGGTTTGAGAATTTGAACTGGAATGTTTTATCCAATCTTATTTAATTCAGTAACTATTTTCTATTCAGTATTTATTTTATTCTGGTGGAATGCAGATAATTTTTATTTTAATAATGAAAATTTATTAACGGATTAATTATTTATTAGGTGATAAATAAAATAAAATTATTTTTCGACAATGATGCTAAAAATGAACCAACCACACACTGTGATTTAATTTAATAAAGGACTGATCACCCGATATTTAATTAGGCAGGGTGTCATAGGTGGTATCAGAGCATCAGGTTCTAGTGTCCTTAGGATCTGTATGACTTTTCAAGTTTTAGCGTAGAGTTCTTTGATGTAGATCCTTACTATAGGATTGTTGTCTTCCCTTACGTATGCGACTTACGTTCTTCTGCTATGAATTATAATTGATGTGAATCATTATACGAAATCGTTTGTACATCACGCACTGAACATTATAGGACGACCAACAAGGACTGTAAGAAGGACGGCAGGAGAAGAAGCCCAACATAAGACATAGAGTAATTTGGGAATGGTGGACGTGATAAAAGTCACCATGAGTATTAGTTAAGAAAGTGATAAAAGAATCATCACTCGGGAATAAAAGGGTTCCCCAGGCACAGTCCTAGGTAACGGTGGAGTGATTTCAGGATTATCGAGCGTAGTCGACAAGGGGAAATCAGAGGGAATCTTTTGAAAGGCCATCGGTGAAGATGCAGAAAAGAAAGATAAAATTTTTAATAGGCCATTGGAAGTAAAAAATCCGAAGGAAATTGTGTCGAGTGGAGTGCAGCGACACTCAAAATTAAAATTGGAGTTAAATTTGTAGCTCTTAGGAGCGACATAAAGTTATTAGAGTCAATCACCACGTATAAATAAGCATGTTTGAAATTTAAAGAGAAATTTGGGTACGATTTGACCGTGAGGTCTTCCATTCGATGGTACGACAGAGATGCAAGTGAAATTTTGAAACTTAGCACAGTGAGTAGGCTAAAGACCAATCGTGAGAGATAGGTTGAATTGCCTAACGAATTTTGTACCTGGAAAAGGGGGATCATGTGTAGAATACGATGTTAGATGATAAATCCAGCTAGAATGACTGATGTTGATGTCATCAAGGTTATACATTTGCAAGTTATTTTAGCACTTCCAGAAGAAGTGAGCCAGGAGGGTTTGAGAATTTGGTTGAAAAGTAAAACTGAACTTAACAGTGTTAATGAAACGCCACATGAGAGTATGCCCAATAGGGAATTCATTTAGATAATTTCGATTGATTAACTTCCTACAAAGTGACGACGAAGTCAATTAGGGCTGTAGAGGCCAACTATAATTTCTAAAGTCCTGCATAGCTAAAGGGACAACGGGAGAACAATTGGGAGCTAAGACTGTCGGTCTGAGGGAAGGACATTCTAAAATGATCAGTGGGACCAGTGACGGGAAATGGCTCAGAAAGTTTCCCTATTTGTAGAGAGTGGGACTATCAATGTTGAATGTGTGCACGTTGATAAGTACAACCGATAAGATTTGAGGATTGTAAACCTTGTCATCTAGGCATAACAACAGGAGGAGTGAGGTTTTCAGAGGAGGAATTGGGTCAAGAAAATTGATCTCAAGGAGTTACAACCTGAGAGTGGTGAGTTCAGGAAGGACGAACAGAGTCATCGGTAATAGTAGCATACCGTATTTCAAGATCGATGGGGCCCAGGATGAAATAGGGTGGCCAGTAAGGCCATAATTGAGGTCTCGAGATTTAGGCCAATGTTTCAACGATGGGTGTGTAAGCCGCAAAACAGAATAATTTTTCCCACAGCAAGGAGGGGGAAGCTATGGGGTGAAATACTAGAGGTATAAAGATTGTAGATACTCATGGGCCATGTTGGAAATTACGTGTTAGGATCCTACGACCAAATGAGCTTGATGAAGTTTTGTTTCATTTTTGCGAGAAAAGGATTAGATCAAGTGACATGAGTGTATCACAATACATATATGAATTGTTAACACTAAACTTCGAGTGCGAGTCAAGTTTAGTGGGTACTTTAGTTTTAACAGTCTGGTTCCAAACATATTTACATTGGGTAACGGGGCTTTCTGATGTCGCCCGTGAGTGAGCCGGGTGGGCCCTAAAAAGCATATTTCATTATTAAAAAAAATTATTATTGCATTGAGTTATCAAAGCAAAGCTTATTATGTTAATGTGTAGTGATAATTATCGAATGTTTGAATGATAGTAGATTGAGTGATAAGACTATCATGATGGATACTCCGGGTGAGTAAAATTACTTTTATGTGGTGCCACCTGAAATAGGGTTGGGCATATATATATATATATATATGAAAATTTCATAATATCTTAGACTTTAGTGAGTAGGTTATCTCGTTAGATGTGATCTCGGTGCGTAGGGATTTATTTACTGATGTGACTCAGGATACATTGTGTTCTTTATCAAGCAACAAGAGATAACTTGTTATATATAGTGTCGAAATTGGGGATAGTGATAATGCCATAATTCATTATATTTTTACAAACATAAGTAGACTTTTATGTCAATATATGGAGATTGTGGCAAGGTACAAGTTATGGATTAGGGGCCTTACATATCTCGACGCCCGATAATGTTAGGTAGTAGTGTATCAGGAGGTTCCTTATTTGGATTTTTCTTTGAGAGATATCCCACGCATGAAACTAATGAACGTTGGGAGTCGGAGAGAAGTTTGGATGATAGTACATGTGATTCGTACCTTAGTAATTGTACATATATGAGAGTAATCGAGAGTGGAGAATTCCACTATAATGTGAGAATATATTTTATTTGTGCAAAAATGCGCAAGGCATAGGGTGTACGGGTGTCCTAGGTAGTTGAATCTTGACTTTGTTTCGGTTCAGAATGTATGGGATAAGGTAAATGAAGTTAGAAGTGGAGATAGTAGGACTTGATTGTACGCTCATGAGAGTGGTATTGTATTAGGCAATAGATGGTGATTCTCATGTGAATTCGACAACATGTAGCTCGGGGATTTGAAGTTTATTTCGTAAGATTGTTAGAGGCTTGTGTTTCATGAGAAACTGAGTATTAGAGCGGGGAAAGGACGAGCGACATGTGGTGAGGTAAAGTCACATGGATCACTATTAGAGGTACCTTTGAGAGGAAATAAGAGGTATTATGTTAAAGATGATAGCGGTGGTGGGATTTAACAAAGAGAAATATTGCTAAATTCATTTTCAATGGGTCACCTGTCCATTGGAAAAAGGGTGGACCACCCGAGACCGGCAGGGGTTTCTTCAACGTTAGGGATTCCAAAGTAGGAATGGGAGAGTACTCCCAAGGGTTTTATCACGAAGGGGGATACGATCCTATATGGGTGATAATGGATCGGTTGACCAAAATAGCTCATGTTATGCCAGTTAAGACTGGTCATACTAAAAGAAAATATGCGAAGATCCTTATAATCGAGATAGTGAGGTTAAGTGGGGTACCGCTTGACATCGAGTCCGATTGGGACAAGATCTTCATCTTTTGATACCGAGTTGTGGTTGAGTACAACCTATCATCCCATACAAATGGGCAGAACAAACATACTAATCAAATGATTAGGAAAATAAATTATATGTGTACCCTTGGATCTTTGGGAAGGACGAGAGTAGTCCCTTCCACAAGTTGAGTTTGTTTATAATAACTCTTATAAGTTAACTTTTGGGCATGGTGCCAGTCGAGGTATGGCACGGTAAACCTTGTTGTTCTCATGATCGTTGGCTAAAGGTGGGGGAAATAAATCCTATTGCAAAGATTCAAGATGATTTGATATCTATAGTGTATATGTGTGTAAAGCAGATACAACGCCAATAACTGACGCGTGTGCGATCGTTGCGAGATAAGATTGTGTGTATCTAAATAACGATTAATCTACTAAGGTGAGAATAGTAAAAGGATAGACAACGAATATATCTTAAATAAAGTTTAAGTAGTGAAACTTGAACGATAAGACTTGGGCTGGAACCTACGTGACAGGGTAACTTGGAGTTTAGAACAAAAATAGGTGGAGTGTTCATTATTATGGGTATTCGATAGTGTACTATATGGGTGGTACGAAGTAGTCCACTTGGGAGAGCAATGATGCAATGCACAACATATATTCAACATTGTTTGTACCTGGTATACTTTTTCGAATTTCGGGACGAAATTCCTTTGTAAGGGGGAAGTATGTAACACCCCGTATTTTCATGATATTAAATAATTATGAGAGAAATTAATTTGTTAGTTAATTAATTCGAATTAAAATAATTATTAACTAGCGTCCCAAGGGTTAATACTTATTGATGAAAATTATGGTATATTACTGTGTGAATATGTAATATGTGATTATAAAATTTTATAAATTATCGAGAGTGGGAAAATACGACAGTTTGGTATATTAAGTCAAGACGCGCGTGTGAGTCGTGTCGAGATTAATTTAATGGATTAAAGAAGTGAATTATTTTTAAGCAACTCGTATGGTCATTTCAAGTGCTCCATCGAATTCGGAACGGTTGAGATAGTCAGACAACTCTACTCGAGTATTATATTTGGACTCCGGCACCCCGTAGGGGTATTTTTGTCGTTTGAATTTTTGGGGAAATATTATGGACGAAAATTAAAGAAAATAAATAAGGTAGACATGGGGGGGAAAGGGTCTATCAGTTTCTAAACCTACAAGAGAGAAAAAAGAGAGACACAGAGGAAGTAAAAAGGAGTCCATAGGTGTTCTTAGTGCATAAATCAAGGACTCACATCACAAATCCCACCAAAGCTTAGATAGGAAGATGAGGAACACATCTATGACAATTTCGTCAATGGATCAGAACATAATAATTGAGGCAAGTTTTTATTTCTTTCTTTCTTTAGCGATAATTGTGTTCATGTTAGACTAGGTAATTACCCCATTATTATGAAGAGGAATATTGTTGAAAATTTGGGAGAATTGATCATAAATTAGAACTGATTTGAATGAAGTTTGATTCCCTTATGTAGATAGGATTATGTCCACGAAATTATGATAATTTGATGATTAAATCTGGGATTAATTTGGAGTGTTGCATATAAATTGGAGAACTAGGGTTCTTGATATATAAATTGGGGATTTCCATTTTATTAATGATTAGTGATGACTAAATGATGATATATTATTGGAAATCATGTATAGATGTTACGTAGTTGATGGGAATTGAATGATTGGCGTTTGGTATAATTATTTGAGAGGTTTTAGGCTTAAAAATGGTGGAAAACAGGACTGTTAAGGGTGTAGAACGTAACAAATTTGGTGGGGGAGAAGAATGTTGAATCTCGTTTGAACGAGATTGAGCTTTGTTTGAACGAGAAAGCTGATGTCGTTCAAATGACATCTGACCTCGTTCGAATGACAGGTCCAAAAATCAGAGAAATTTCCAGTTCAGTTCAATTCGAGTCACACACTTATTTTAAGTAAGGAAAAATGTCAGTTAATGAATTTAGTATAGTGCAGAATTGTTGGGAGGTAATTGTATAATGATACTTTATATAATGGGAAAAATGAGTTAACCATGGAAATTTTGAGAGAGAGAATAATCAAAATAATAAGATTCTAAGTAGTAATGAGAGAATACTACGTATGGAAAATATTTTTATGGGTTGGGTGAATACCTAAAACATTTTTGATAGGATGTGTGAATGCCTATAATATGATTGTATTTGTGTGTATAACATACCTACGCTGCTTGCTATCGGTAGGAGGTTTTGTGCAGTGGACAATCTTATCCTGGGTGACCTAATGGGGGGATATTTGACTTGTACCCCGAGCATATAAACTTTGATACGTGTTATCTATTACATAGGATAGTTTCAACGGTTGAATGGGAGCGTAGGTATGTGCGTGAGCCATTTAGATGGTAAGTATTTTTGCCTCCAATATTTGAGTTATGAGATTTATGGTTCGTGAGAGACGCCGAGCCAATTGTCCTTTATGCAGTGAGAGATGCACCGGGACATGATAACAGAGTATGCATTGTGCCAAGTGGTCTTAACCAAGGGGTGCATGATTAGTATATATATATATATATATATATATATATATATATATATATATATATATATATATATATATATATATATATATATATATAGGGATGATGTTACTATATGTATATATATTTGTGGTTGTGGATATTTCTACTTTGTGAAACTAGTAGATACGGTAATACTAATAATTCCTTTGCGCTAAGTGGTATTAACCAAGGGGTGCTAGTGTAGTATACATATATAGGGATGATGTTATTATATGTATAAATAAACTTGGGAAAATTCTACTGTGTGAAATTAGTATATACAGTAATAATGAGAAACAAAATACTTTTAGTTGGTAAAAGATTAACAAGTCGGATGGTGAATAATGATGTTTAGTTAAGAGGGATAAACTATTACAATAACTTATTGTATGGGCGATACAGATATACTACTAGTGACGTAGATGATGGTATGGTGACTTTCAACTAGTTAGGCTAGGTAGCATAACTAATAGGGAGTAGATGTACGTTAGACGTGCACAATGGATGAGAGGTGAGAATCTCATGTGAGAGTTCGAAACTAATATGCACATAATACTTGCTTCATCGCAATTTTAAATGCTTGATAAAACAAATATTTTCACAACTCGGGCCCTGACTCATTTCTTGCTATTCTCCTCTCTTTTGCTATATATATATATATATATATATATATATATATATATATATATATATATATATATATATATATATATATATATATATATATTATTTATCAGGTGCCTAGCCACAGGGTTTCCACCAGACTTAGACGCATGGATAATTTGGCGATCTGCATCTATTATGGAAGCTGTAGGTTATTGAGATTAGACGATTTTATCTTTCCATTCGGTTCTAATTCGGACATTTCAATTAGGGCTTGTGTCTCCCGCTTCCAGTTTAGCTATTCAGAGGTTGTACTTTTCTTAGTAGCATTTCTTCTATTGTTGGATTGAGTTGTATTACACGTTTGGTTTGAGAATTGGAACTCGAATGTTTTATCCAGTCTCATTGAATTTAGTAATTATTTTATATTCAATATTTATTTTATTCTGGTGGAATGCATATAGTTTATATTTTAATAATGAAAATTTATTAACGGGTTATTTGGGTATAATTCAAATTACATGTTTTGACACTTAGCTTAATTATTTATTAGGTGATAAATAAAATAAAATTATTTTTCGACAGTGTTGCTAAGAATGAACCAACCGGACACTGTGATTTACTTTAATAAAGCACTGATCACCCAGGATTTAGTTAGGCACGGTGTCACAATAACATAACAAAAATGTGCTTGTTCTGACAAAAATAATTTATGCAACTAAAAACTAAATAAAGAAAAAACATTGGTGCGCCCAACCCAACAAAGTGAACATCCTAATTCTTTATATTATGAATTTTTTTGGCAAAATATTTTTCTTTTTTACATGAAACTAACATGTACATTTTATCAAGAATATACAGAGTAACTACAAAAAAAATGAAAAATTCAATATCCAATCACCAGACCCATGTCCAAGTATAAAATTCTAAAACACAACAGTTTCAAATCACCAGCTTGCATGACCACGTAAATTATAAATAAAAAAACATCGACCCAGTCATAGATTTAACCTCTCCATTTCAAATCAAGTAAACCCAATCCTTAAAACAAATGAGAAATAACCAACGTCACATATATTAATAGAATTCCAGTACTATGCATTCAAACACACACTGAATAATCAATAGAATAAGATAAGTATGTGTCTACTTGGATAGTTTTAGCTTCATGTGTCTAAGGATCATAAGATGGGTGCGTTTTGTCGCAAACCTTTGACTGGACGTGACATGTGTACAATATATTTAACATGTTATGGATGTATTTTTATTATGATTAATACAAAAACTTCTTTCCATATTCAGGTCGTAAAATGATTTATCGAAGAAGTTCACTATAATTGTATCCTCTTTACAAATCCTCTAGTCCTATATCCTCTACTCCATTCCTCCATATCATTAAAATTAAACCCTTTAAAACATGTAAAAATTGGATTATTTTCCCAATTACAGCTTTCAAATGTCCTACACTTCCCATAAATAGCATACTCATTTTTTAGAGTAAACCCACTAACCCCCAATCTTCCATCCCCTCACGCCAACACCTATGCACTAGATTCCCATCGAAATTCAACATGTACTATGTCATAATCGACTCTTTCGATGAGGTGAAAGTGAAATGCACGTTTCCTTCTAGGTTATCTCCAAGAGCGACTTTAATGAATAATGAATAACATGGCTTAGTAATTCCAATGAAATTTTGACCACTCCACGGACCGTTACACCAATACACTCGACTAACGTTCCACACAATAACTTGTGGGATGTTACATAAATTAACACCTACTAAAAAGGTTCTAATTGATTGGTCATAAATAATTTGCTAAGAAGTTATATTATTCAATCATAATGACCCGTATATACATTGGAAGTACTTTTCAGCTTTCCTACAAGTGAAGCCGTAGGGTGTTGGAAGCTCTCCTAAAGTATCCTCAAAAGTCATCCTTCAAGACTAGATTCCCGATATCTTAAAGTTGCGCACTAGGGTTAACCGCTATTGGATTTGAAATATTTGATGACCATATGATATCCTTAATCCCATCAAAGACAACGAGATTTCCATCTTCTGAGATGGTAACCGTCCCGAAAGAATTATTTAGAGGCTTGTCTCTGTTTGCTAACCATTTTGCATTTGTTACAGAGACCTTCCTATTTGATAGGTATAGAAGAAAAATGGATCATATAAATCACAAATCCATAATCCAACCAAAACATTTTTAACTTTATTGAACTAAAAGATCCAAATTTAACTAAATTCATTGATTAAAATTTACAAAAAATAAAAAAAAAATAATATGTATACTGAAATTCAATTATATTGATAAAAATAATACCTTCTAATCCAAGTTGTAGGGTGGCCAGAAAAATAAATCGGTATACGAAAATTCAATTATATTTCAATGTTGATTATGTCGGGTGGTCGATAGGCCACATCGTTTGAGTATTGGTTCAAAGACTTTCCTTGGTACATTGCATCAAAAGATCGATGTGCAGCATCATTTGTACGTCGAATGACCTAAATTGCAATGGTGATGCGTGTTAGCTGGTCAATATGTTGCATCATTTAAGTGTTAGTTGGCCGACTTGCCCTAGTGCATCGTGTCAGCAGATCGACATGCAATATCGTTTGGGTGTCGCTCGACTAACGTGTAACATCATTTGGGTTCTGGAGAACAGGTGTACAATGCCATTTTAACGTTGATTGGTCAAAATATCATTGGTGTTGTGTGTCATTTAATCGACGTGCAATATCGTTTGAGGATCGATTGGCCAACTTTCCTTGGTGAATAGCATTGGTCGACCGACATGCACCATCATTGGGGTGTCGGATGGTTAATTGTGCTTTGATGATGTGAGTTAGTAAGTTGATGTGTAGTGTCAATTGGAGATCAGCTCGTCAATATTTTATGTATTTACACGACTTATCTAAGAAAGTGTGCAAAGCCTAATTAACCCAACTCCAATGTTCCCCCAAAACACTTCAATGCAATTTATGCCTTCTGCTACAATATTGTGTTGACCATAATAAGATGACAAACAAAGACTATAACACTTTTATTTAGATGGAACAAAGTTTAATATGTTTTAAACTATGACGAACACTACTCAAGTCAAAATTCCATGAGTTGGGAAGTGGGGGGGGGGGGGGGGGGGGGGATATGTCAATTAGTTCTAGATGTTTTTTCAGACAAATTTTGGGAAGTGGGGAGGGAAACTCCTCACTCTTTCTAGTAATCTTATGAGGCAAATTCTAAAATTCTAGCTAATAAAATTATAAGTTCACTATTTGATACACATGAATAATATCTAATCAACTCTATTATTATTCCATAACTGATTTAAACGTGTACTAGAGAGTGGAAATGAACTTAAACTTTTCTCAGGAATGTAAGACAATACACATTAGACATTAGTGACTTACACATGAAGATTCTCTTCACCAACTACCGCGTGAGTAGTCTTTTAGCGTAAGGAGTTCATATATAAGAAAAATGGATCTGATAAATTACAAACCCATAATACAATCAGAACAAAACAACACTTGTTGAAAACAGACACAAGAGCAGACACTCAAACCTAAAAAAACACCATTATTAACTTTCTATGCGAAAAGTAAAAATTCATAAACTTCATGCACTTTTGATATCTACAAACTGTATAATATTAATTAAGAAGCCTGGGAAATATTATTCTATTTTGGTAAAAACTAATCACGTAATTCGGTAATAAAAAATAATGAATTCAAATTTCACAACAAAATGATATAAATTATCTTTCTAGTTAATTCACACCCCACACCCATCAAATAAAGCACGGTTATACCAATAATTAACATTCTACAACGGATTGTTTCAACTATAGATAATATAAAAAAATTATTTCACTTGTTGTTCGCTAAAAGATTATCATGTACAATAAATTCAATTTCCATATATCGACCTGCTCTACTATGAGCTCATGGATGTTACAAGAACCACATTTTGGATATCCCTACTAAAAAAAAAGATCATCCTCCTAGGATCTAAAATTATACAAAACCTACTATTTTTAAAATAAAAACTAATAACAATCATGCCACGTTGCTTTGATTCTGCGGTATAATAGTTAGAACCTCACAATTCAAAAACAAAATTACAAAATTTCAATATTGATAGAAAAAAGAAGAAGAAAACTCTACAAGTGTTATAGAAAAATCCATATCTCCCAAGTACTTTATGTAAATGCAACATCAACTTAGGTATGTAAAAAGGGTGTATTACCATTTGTAACTACTTCCAGTGTCCATCTATTGTTCAAAAGATCAAGCGCAATTAGCCATTAGTGTATGTAAAGTAGGATATATATATATATATATATATATATATATAGAGAGAGAGAGAGAGAGAGAGAGAACAAGGCTCCAATACATCATTCTTCCTACACCACCCATACATCACACCTAGTTCTAGGCCCTGATAAACTTTTTTTTTCAAATTATATATATAAACTATGGAGTTAACCTTCCAATCAACATTTGTTCAAAAATGAGGTCAAAATATAATTTCTAGTTATTCTTAAAAGTCTAACAAATAATTACTGTAAATACCTTATTTTTTACCTAAATTTCTAGCTAGAAAATGTATTTTGACCTAAATTTTTGAACATGTATTGATTGAAAGGTTAATTTCAATAGAAAAATAAAAAATAGAAAAAAAGGTTTCTTAGGACCTATAACTAGGTGTGATGTATGATATGATGTACAGAGTATGACGTAGGAGAGCCTTCCTCTCTCTCTCTCTCTCTCTCTCTATATATATATATATATATATATATATATATATATATATATATATATATATGCACCAGTGGTGAATGATTCAAATTTTATTAACCCAACTCAAATTAATGCATTGACAAATTGACTAATTTATATAATTAAAAAGATCCCTCAATCATCTGATTAAATCTATTCAGAATAACAATTCCCAATTCTGAAACTATATGACAATAAAATTTCTTCAAATATTACCGCAATTAATAGATTATGCCAACGGAACAAGCCTTCATACAAATCTATATATGGCAAAAGAATTATGATGAAACCAGATTCCGCAACATTTAAAAAATTGAAACAAAGTATAGAAAACAAAAAATGCTACAATAACCCAATTTTAAAATAGCAAAAAATAAACGTATCAATAAGAAATATAAATAATACATCACTACTCACCATAAATCGAACATAGTTGAGATTTGGGGATTGATCTCTATCTACAATCAAAGATGAAATTTTGTGAGTAAGATAGTAAAAATTTTGGTCCAATTTCTTTACAAAAACATACTAGAAATAAACTCGTATTCAGGTACGATTTCTATGGAAACTTATAAAAACATATGGTACAAATCCAACCCTAGAAATTAATCTAAAGGACAAATAAATTTTACTTACAAATGATAGGGGACGAGATCATCTGAGATCATGAGAGTTTTTCTATATAGAATATGAGAGAGAGCATGAGAGTTATTCTGATATGATATGAGACATATTATGGTAGTTGTTTTGTGGAAAATGAGTACAAATCCATTTCGTCGAAGTGGCGGGAATTAAAAAAGGATCCCGCTTTTCCACCCAGTTATGTCAGTTCAAACAAATATCTAATATAATCAAAGACTTATATATTAGTGTATAAATCTGAGATAAATGGTTTAATTTTTATTTCAATTTCACTCAAAATTGAGATAAAGATGTTAAACTGTCATAAATTTATTTTGAGCATGCACAACTATTGAAGAGGTGGTCAAAGAAGAAGTAGATATAATAACTTCTTGAACAAATGGATCATAGGGACGTTCCTTAGGAGGAATGTAATATGAAATAGGCACAACCTCAACCGATTATGGAGTATCATCCAAAAGAAGAAATAACAACGTTATTATAAAAAAAAGAAAGAGCTCAACACTTCAAATTTGAATATAAAAGAAAGTAAATGCTCATCGTTTGAGACTCAATAACAGGCCTAGATAACCCAGTTGGTGTAGAAACATCCACCACATTCTCACTTGGCTTAGATTCCAGAGTATGTTCTAAGGAAGTTTGTGGTGTGTGATTTGGATTCACACGCCTTTAGAGTTCTTCTTCAATAACCTATTATAATGCTAATTTGAAACAACAATTATAGGCATCTTCTCCACTTGATCCATATGAGCTTACCTCTTTGGAACAACTTGAGGAAGGACAATATGATCATAAGTGTATTTTTATCTATCTAAACCATGTATGGCATCAATAAAATTTATAGGGATGGATTCCGTATAGGAAATAACCCCAGACACTAATTTATCTACCTTTTCCACTAAAATAGGAGTAGGTGGAGTAATAGAGCTAGGAGCAATACAACCGAGGTTAGAGGAACCTTTGGTGGTCTTCGTCTTCTTTGTAGTGTTAAACCCACCTCTATCTTTGGAAGAACCTATAGTAGAGGAAGATATTTTCTTCATTCCACTAATAACATTAACATGTTTCTTTTTGTCTTTCTTGGTCTCTGGTGGAAGCTCAATAGTTGAAGCCGAATGAGGAATGTTTTTAGGAAGGGGCCTCTCAATTGAACTTAAAGGGAATTCCATGCCAATAGGGGAGATATTATTCAAGCCTAATTCATTTTTCCCATACCTCTTAACATGAGGATACATATGCTCCATCGGAACATAATGCATAAAGACAAGGAGATTCATAGGGAAAAAGTGGCCGAACCAACCCAATGAGACTTGACCTTTTGATTCACCCTAGGATGGGCCAAACGACCATGATTTTCAAAACATAGAATAACCACAGTGAAACAAGTGAAATGAAGGCATGTTAAGAGAAAGGATTTATCTATTCGGTTACATCCACATATTGGCTTGGGTATGCCATGATCGTAACGAAATTTCCTGGCACAATAATAAGGATTATAAGCTTCACTCTCCATAGAACATTCAGTGTATGAAAGAATATGACTAGGTGTGAGTAGAAGAATCATAACCAAATACATATCCTTTGAAACATCATTCTTCGATCGAAAAGATTGCACAGTGGAAGCTCCAGACTTAAAAAAGAGAACATGTATGGAAATTTGTGATCCTATAAAGATGGTTGTCGAAGCATCTGTAATTTTTAATCAAATGAAGAAAAACTTTTTACTTTATTTTTTGTTCCAATCCATGATACATGGACGCCTTATAGGAAAGACACTGGTAGGTTGAGATCTGGGGGGAAAGAGGGGAAACTTGAATAGAGGAAGTCCATTAAAAATATACTGTTGAAAAAATTAGACAAATCATAATGCCCAAGTTATCACTCCATGTGAAAATAGGCTTGATCTAACCAAGTTTTCAAAGAACCAAGATTTATACCAGTCAGTGGAACATTGAATCCACGAGGTCACCTCACGGTAAAATTGACCAGGTCTGTACGACATTGGTCATTCGACTTTCTTAGGAGAAAGAAGCATAACCTGGGCCAAAGGGAGAATCTATTTAAACATTGTTGTCCTTTTGATCCCTAGTGAGCTTGATATGGGTCTTATATAAGTACTTAATGAATTGGAAAAATATAGGCTTGTGTAAGGACAAGTCAACTTATATGTATATTGGATTTATTACGTTTAGAAAAAAAAATATGTAAGTCATATGTTAGGATTTGAGTCTGGTTGTCATTCAAGCTTACGATTCGAATTGAAGATCGTATCAGTCAGGTAAAGTGACAATATTATCATTTCGATGTTTTATTTCGAGTTTTGTACTAAAAATACAAGGGATATCAATGAGGTATGAAGATCTATTATGTTTTATCCCTAACTACATTTTGGGTATTTTGTTTTTAAAATATTTTGAGGCCATTTTTAAAAACAATAAAGAAAATGTTTCATTTTTTATAAATGGTTCGAACAAAGTACTGCTTTTAGTTCAAAAGAGTTTTTAAAAGTCATTCGAACGACATGATTCATAAGAGAAATGGTCAAACAAGCTTTACACGAGTTTTAAATGAGATGGTTCTATTTTGCTGAAAGTTTTCGTTCAAAGATCATTCGATGATTGTTCAAATGAGTTTGGAAATCTCGTTCAAATGAGTATTATTTTGTTCAAATAAGAATGCAAAAGTCATTCGAACGATTTTATATTTTCACTAGAACGAGTTTTTTTAATTTTTTTGCTACTTCATTTTTCATGTTTTCTATAAATACTAGGGCTGGCAATGCGTTTTGGTTAAAGGTTTTGAAAAACCGATTTTTAGAGTCAAATATTGAGCTTTCCAAACCCTAATTTACACCTAAAGTTTGAGATCCATGTTTTAACATCTTATGTGTGTTTGAGATTTCTTATATATTGCACCAAGGTTGTTTTCTCTACAAATTGGAGAGTGCTTTAAGAGGTGGATAACGTGTTTGATGGATGGACCAGTCAAGAGACAAATAAGATCGGTGGGATATAGAGATGTGGGAAAGCGCCTGAATTGTGTTGGTTGTTACAAGGTATCTGAGAGCGGTTATGAATAAGGTAACAAGGAATAAGGAAACGCCTTTTGTCTTGAAGGTATCAGGTCACTTAGTAAGATTAAGTTGTTCTTATACATATCCTAATATCATAGGGGATTTGTGTGGCTGAACTGTTTGAGGTTTTTCTCGTTGTGTGTTTGTTCATACATCGTCATGTTGTGGTTTTCTCTATTTTCTTCTTTCTATATCACCAAGAAGCATGATTAGGTGAAGATAAAATTGCTAAACTATTTTACACAACACATTTGTTTAATTGGTGCAAAGATTAAAATCAGTTTAATTAATTTGAAAATTTAAAAATTGGTGTGTGTTTTGTTTAACCCTATTAGCACTTAGGGGTTTCACAAATTGGTATCAAATAGGGTTACACTAGTATATCGTTTTAGATCCCTGTTTAGTGCTCGTTTTTTATTTTTTGTCTGGATTTTAACTGTGAGGGTAGTTCCATTATCTGTCCCCCCATATTTAGTGGTTAAAACTATCCTTATTGGAAGGCGTGAATGCATTGTTTCTTAATACCAATTGATGAGAATGTTTGAAACTCTCTTGAGCAAGGCTGGTCTCTTTCCACCGAGGGTGGTTTACCAAAAGTGTTCTCTACTTGGACAACAAATGAAAAGAATGCCTCGAATTTTAATTCAAAATGAGTGAATGCTATTTTCTGCGGGGTTATGAGTGAAGATTTTAGACGAATTATAACCCGCGAGAGTACAATGATGGTTGGGATATTTTAGGATCAACGTACGATGGTACCGATATGTTTAGGGTTTCTAAGTTGAAAAAATTGATGATTAACTTTAAAATGATTAAAATTGTAGAGCATGAGTCTTTTGATGATTTTTATGCCAAGTTATCAGACATAGTCAACTCCTCGTTTAACTTTTTCGAGCCTATCCCCGAGTCAAGAGTGGTTCGAAAAATCTTAAGGTAACATCTTGAACGATTTAACATAAAAGTCACGATCCTAGATTTTCTAAGTAGTGCCGATACTATGTGGGTCCTAAATCTTGCAAGTGATCTTCAAACCTATGGGATGAACATGTGTCCTTTGAAGAAAGAATGTGAAAATAAATATAAGGGAATTGCTTTGAGAGACCATAAGGAGGATGTGCTAGTTTTTAATCATGAGGGTGACTTATATTCCAAAGTTATTCCTAGGTTGGCTAAGAAGCTCAAAAAGTTTCTTAATCTTAGAGAAGATAGGAGTATCGAGAAGAAATCTAGGAACTTCAATGTCCGTGATCGGAAGAAAAAGGATGATCCCAAGAAAGTGGATGATTGGGACAAGTGTTTTGAATGCCAAAGGTTTGGTCATTAGTCACTAGAGTGTCCCACAAAACTAAGGAAGGATGGAACGAAACCTAACTCATACAATGTTACCCTTAGTGATAGTAAGTCGAAAGAGGTGTGTGATTATTCGTGGAGAGTAACTACACTACTTTCAACTCTAGTCATGTGAGCCTTAATGCATAATCTTTCATTAAAAATAATCACATACATGATGGTTTTGAGGTCCGGACTTATGATTCCTAAGAGAGTGAGAATAAGTAATAGGATAGTTGTGATAAGTAAGAGAGTGAGATTTAAGTTGAATTTCATGAGTTTTAGACCGAGTCGTTGAAGTTGAAAAAAGGCCAACTTGAAGTTAAAGGCGCAGTTGAAAGAATATCTCGTAGGTAATGATGATGTTAAATTGATTAAGGATTTGAGGGCATGTGAGAGGAATCTTTGGGAGAAGCTTCAATACGTTGAGGGAAAAACATATAACCTGTAATACCCCGTATTTTCATGGCTTTTAAATTTAAGGATTTATTAAATTTAATTGAGATAAATTAATTTAATTTTAATCCGAAATGTTGTTTTAAATATTTACTAGCGTGACAAGAGTTAGTAATTATTGGGAATATATTATTTGTTGCATATTACTGGATGAGTATAGTAATATATGAGATTTATTTTTATAATATTGTCACGTGTGAATAAAATGACAATTGTGGAAATTTAAGTCGAGACGCGCCTGTGTCGTGTCGGGACTAAATGTGGATTAATAAAAGTGAATATTTTATAGGTTGTTCGTATGGTCGTTTTGAGTGCGCCAACACGTCCGGAAGGGTCGAGATAGTCAGAAAAGTATACCCGGGGGTTTTATTTGGGTCTCGGGGCATTTTTAGGCCTAATTAGTACCCCGGGAGGGCATTTTAGTCATTTTATATTTTTGGGTAATTAAGCCCACGAAAATTAAAGGGGTTATATCAGAGGTTTAGGTTATCTCCTAGGGTTAGATATCTCAAAACACTAGAACGGCCATTGGAGAGGAGAGCATTACAAGGCTCAAAACTCACCCGTTTGCACCGCCGCCACCGCCAACGCGTAGATCGCGAGACGGGGAACGCAACCACACCAAATTCAACACCAAACCAGATTTCTGAAGGCAAGTGTTTATCTTGCTTATTTCGTTGATGCATCATCCATATTAGTTTAGGAGTTATTAGGATGATATTTATGGGAGAAAAACCCAATTTGAGATGGGAAATTTTCATGTAGTGATGGTTTATATGATATTCTGGAAACCCTTTGTCATGTAAAGGATTACGAGTTTGATTAAGAAAAGAGTTCTAATCAGATACAAACACTAAAACATTTATTCCGGCCGATCGGACCGTTGGTATTGGATGAAATTTTATAGAGAATTAGCTGAAGACGAGAGGAAGCTACAAAAAAAACAATTCAGCTCGATCGGACCGTTCAATATTTTTTAATATTTTTTTTCTAGACAGTTTTATGTTTTGAGGACTCTTAGAGATAATAAAAATTCAATTAAAACTCCATTTTAATTCCGATTTCGAAACCGTTTGAAATTCTCATATTTGAAAATAAAATTCAAAATCCTTTAATGTAAGGCGAAATCTATATTTTTGGGATATTTTGCATAAGGGATAATGTAAGTATATATTAAAGGGGAGAGACACGTAAGAGAGAGTTACGTTGGAACATAAATAGATATCTACTGAATTGTACATTTGGAAGAATAAAGTCCATGAGGGTTACGTAGTAAGTTGGAAAAACCCTTCGAATTAAAGTTAGAAACGAACCATTATACTTGATAAATAATAATGGGAAAATAAGGATAAATGTTGTGAATGTGGGTTATTGGATAAACCTAAATTGATATAATAAAAGTGGTATATTTATATGATTGTGTATGCATATATTATATACTTGTGAAAATCATGCCCGCGCTACTTGCTATCCCTGAGGTTACCGCGCTGGGACGTTCTTATCTCGTGTGCCTTATGGGGGATATTGACTCGTACCCTAGAAGATAGGAATCCTAGGTGCAAGCTATCAAATCGGTAGTCACGGTCCTAAGAGACGTGAGGGTATGTACTGACCTCTTGGAGTTGAAAACTATGCTTCGCCTCAATATTGTTTGTGTATGTATTTATACAGTTCGAGAGTGATTCCGAACTTGTATTCCCTTTAGTACGATTGATACGGGGATTGGATAGCAGAGTATGCCCGCACCATAGTTTTTATGTGGGGTGATGTTATTATATATATATATATATATATATATATATTATACGAGTAGTTAATATATATATGAAATTCTGAAATCTGGAACTGCCTACTGTGATTTGATATGTAGGACATGGTTGATGACTCAAATTATAAATAATTGTTTTGAGAAAGTATAATATGACACTAGAAAACTTTATTGATTAATAAAGTTAAAAGGAGAAACTTGGTTACAAATTGAAATCTTACATTTTAAATACTTGTGTTGTTCAGTTGTAAATCCTCCGAATAACCTAAGATAAGTTAAATCATTGGGGAAAGATAGTGTGGTATATGACGAGATAGACCATTGGGAAGGTTAGTGCGATAGGTGTGCACATTAGAAGAGAGGTGAGAATTTCTCAAGAGAGTGTCGCACTAATATGTTGTTGCATTAGCCTGTAATCAATTTAAATACTTGCTAAACGAATTTTTAAATCATATACACTATCGAGCTCTGACCCGTTTCTATTTCCTTTTCTCTCTTATATATATATGTATATATTACAGGTGCCCAGCCACAGGGGCGTCTTGCATACCTTTGGCAGGAATGCGCTGCTGCTTAGGTGGGAGTTGCAGGCCTGTTGTTTAGACGACTTCATCCATTTGATTATACTCCTAGCATGTTCATTATTGGGGCATGTGTCGCCCTTTCCATTTTTCAATTGTTATTTGGATATTGTACTTCATCTATTTCTATTATTGTCACTTTGGGATTTATTATATTCTGGATGGTTTACTTTAAGTTATATTATTAGTAGCCAGTTGTTGAATGTTAAACTATTGGATTCATTGTTTAATAAAAAAAATAAATAAAACTTGAAAGGAATGTTAAAAATGGTTTTGAAACTTAGCTTAATTAATTAGGGTGTTTAAATTAGAACGACAGTGATGCTAAGAATTATCCAACTGTTCACCTTGATTTTAATTTAATAAAGGAGTGATCGCCCGGTATTTAATTAGGTGGGGTGTCACATAACCTTCATGGATTAGTTGAAAATTTAAAGAAAGTATCGCTAAATTTTGATGATTATTGTATTTTTCTTGAGTTTAGGATTGTGGAGTTGGAAGAAAAATTGAGAGACTCGAGTCACCTCAAAATTGATTTAGAATCTAGGTGAGAGAAGTTGGATAAGATTTTAAGCACTGTCCAATTTAGAAATGACAAGGTTGGAATTGGCTTCTATGATCAAATGCTTCCACTACTAAATCCAATGCTAATATTTTGAGACAGTCGACCATTGCCATGAAAAGGTCAACCCAAAGGTAACATTCCTCGTCGTGCCACCTGCACACATTGTGGTAGGAAAGTTCACCTTAGGCATTCTTTTTATGATTATTGAAAAGTACCTAGGGGGTTTAAGCCTAGTGTAACCATAGTTCCTCAAACCCAAGGTCATCACGCTAGACCTATATGGATTAAGAAATTCAATTTGAAGGCACTAAATGTTAAACTTGTTGATTATCGCATGCTTCCACATGATTCTCCTCTTCCTATACCTAACGAGTGATTGTGTTTGCATATTTTTCATATACTAGCTTTTGTACTTCATGTTATATATTATTACAAGATGTATATTGTATATGTCTTTTTTGCTTTTATTTTTCATTTATTGGGTGTATATGAGAAAACTACATATAGATTTTGTTTATCTTTTGAGTCATTTTTAAAAATGTTTAAAACATCAAAATGATTTTTGTTTTGTTTGTGTAGTTTGGTTCTACAAATTTAATATGGCATAACCGTATGTTTAAATTCAATTAATTACATGTTTTCCATGTGGCTAGAACATTTGTTTATGGTTTATAATGCTTTGGATTGTTCTTAATCATTCTGGCATGGAATTGTTCGAATTTGATTTGTTTAATGGATTCACTTTGTATATACCGCTGTGTAAGAACAATTTTTCTAACATTGTTCACAGTGTAGCTTTAGGCTAGTTTGGCTTATCCCGTTACAAAGCGTTATGCACCGTCAAGATGAACTGAACTCGGCATCTCCAAGTTTAAAGACTTCTCGACATCCCGTAAAGGTATAAGTAATTTAGAGTTTAAATTAATTTACAAAATTTATTTTTAGGTTGTTTATTTTTATCAGAAATTAACATGAGTTTTTTATTTCGAAAAGAAAAATAATTTACTTTTTAAATCTTGTTCAAACGAGAAGACATGAGGTTTGAAGGTTGTTCAATGTATTTTTCAAATGAGGTTCAAAGAAGGGCTTACTGTCTAGGATTTTTGGATGTCGTTAGAAGCGAGATTTTTCTCATTCGAATGCGATCACCATCTCGTTAGAATGACATGTGATCAGTGTTAGAGGTTCTCCACCATTCCCCATTAGCCACACCAACCTATGAATTCTATCAGTTCCCCTTGGCATTTTACAATATAGGGAATTAATTTGATAGGACCCTTGCCAAGAGCTGTAAATAACTATCAGTTCTTAATAGTGGCAATTGATTATTTCTTCAAATGGGTAGAGGCCGAGCCAATAATCACAATCACTTAGCAGAAGACTTTCCAGTTCACCTGGAAGAACATCATATGCAGGTATGGCCCTACAAATACCCTCATCTCAGACAATGGAACCCAATCCAAGAATGTTTCCTTAGAAACATACTGCGAAAGAGTAGGGATCATGAAGTTTTTCTCTTCTCCTAGTCGACCCCAGGAAAATGGTCGGAACGAGGTCATAAATCGAGCAATCCTTGATACGATAAAAAAAGAGGTTAGAAGAGGCCAAAGGAAGATGGATAGAGGAGGTATATGCTGTGATTTGGGCTTACAGGACGACGGTGAGGAAACTTAGAGGGGAAACCCCATTTATGTTATCCCATGGATCAGAGGCTGTCATCCCAACAGAGATAGGGCTCCAACTCATAGAGTCCAGATAAATAACCCTCGGATGAATGGGTAAGAGATAAGACTTGATATTGATTTGATTAATAAAAGAAGAGAAGATGCATAGATAAGACAGGCAGCCTATCAGTAGAGAGCTGCGAGGTTTTACAATCAGAGGGTAAAGTCAAGGCCGATAGCTATGGGAGATCTAGTCTTGAAGAAGACGTGGCAGAAAAATAATAAGCTCCATCCCCACGGGCATGGTCCTTATAAGGTCATTGATGAGGTCGTACCAGGTACCTATCGGCTAGAAAATCTTGAAGGAGAGCCTTTCTCCAACCATTGGAATTACGATCACTTAAAGAAATACTACTTATGAAGTTGCGATTGTTCTTATCTTTTTGTAATAAATATATCAGTTTATACAAAGGATGTTAATGAAAAAATAACAATGTTGTGATGATACTTTTGTTACAATGTATATGTTTTAAAAATAATTTATTTGGTGGGGTATGAGGTGAAACATCATTAACCTGGTGACCTCAGACCTTTAACATCATTTAGTTGGAGAAAATATGAGGTGAAACATCATTAACTTGGTGACCTCAGACCTTTAACATCATTCAGTTGGTGAAAATATGAGGTAAAGAATCATCAACTTGGTGACCTCAGACCTTTAAAATCATTTGTTTGGTGAATTATGAGGTGAACCATCATTAACTTGGTGAGCTCAGACCTCTAACATCATTTAGTTGATGAAAATATGAGATGAAACATCATTAACTTGGTGACCTCAGACCTTTAAAATCATTTAGTTGATGAAAATATGAGGTGAAACATCATTAACGTGGTGACCTAAGACCTTTAACATCATTTAGTTGGTGAAGAAATGAGGTGAAATATCATCAACTTGGTGACCTCAGACCTTTAACATCATTTGTTTTGTGAATTATAAGGCGAAACATCATTAACTTGGTGACCTCAGACCTCTAACATCATTTAGTTGATGAAATGATAAGGTGAAACATCATTAACTTGGTGACCTCAGACCTTTAACATCATTTAGTTCGTGAAAATATGAGGTGAAACATCATGAACTTTGTGTCCTCGGACCTTTAACATCATTTGGGTTGTGAAATAATGAGGTGAAACATCATCAACTTGGTGTCCTCAGACCTTCAACATCATTTGTTTGGTGAATTATGAGGTGAAACATCATTAACTTAGTGACCTCAAACCTTTAACATCATTAATTTGGTGAATTATGGGGTGAAACATCATTAACTTGCTGACCTCAGACCTTTAACATCATTATGAGGTGAAACATCATTAAATTGGTGACCTCAAACCTTTAACATCATTTAGTTGGTGAAAATATGAGGTGAAACATCATTAACTTAGTGACCTCAGAACTTTAATATCATTAATTTAGTGAATTATGAGGTGAAACATCATTAACTTGGTGACCTCAGACCTTTAACATCATTTAGTTGGTGAAAATATGAGGTTAAACATCATTAACATGGTGACCTTCGACCTTTAACATCATTTAGTTGATGAAAATATGAGGTAAAACATCATTAACTTGGTGACCTTAGACCTTTAACATCATTTAGTTGATGAAAATATAAGGTGAAACATCATTAACTTGGTGACCTCAAACCTTTAACATCATTTAGTTAGTGAAGATATGAGGTGAAACATCATCAACTTGGTGACCTCAGACCTTTAACATCATTTTTTTGGTGAATTACGAGGTGAAACATCATTAACTTGGTGACCTCAGACCTCTAACATCATTTAGTTAATGAAAATATGAGGTGAAACATCATTAACTTGGTGACCTCAGACCTTTAACATCATTTAGTTGGTGAAAATATGAGGTGAAACATCATGAACTTTGTATCCTCAGACCTTTAACATCACTTGGTTTGTGAAAATATGAGGTGAAACATCATCAACTTGGTGTCCTCGAACCTTTAACATCATTTGTTTGGTGAATTATGAGGTGAAACATCATTAACTTAGTGACCTCAGACCTTTAATATCATTAATTTGGTGAATTATGAGGTGAAACATCATTAACTTGGTGACCTCACACTTTTAACAACATTAATTTGGTAAATTATGAGGTGAAACATCATTAAATTGGTGACCTCAAACCTTTAACATCATTTAGTTGGTGAAAATATGAGGTTAAACATCATTAACTTACTCACCTCAGAACTTTAACTTCATTAATTTGGTGAATTATGAGGTGAAACATCATTAACTTGGTGACCTCAGACCTTTAACATCATTTAGTTGGTGAAAATATGAGGTTAAACATCATTAACTTGGTGACCTTCGACCTTTAACATCATTTAGTTTATGAAAATATGAGGTGAAACATCATTAACTTGGTGACCTCAGACCTTTAACATCATTTAGTTGGTGAAAATATGAGGTGAAACATCATTAACTTAGTGACCTCAAACCTTTTAACATCATTTGTTTGGTGAGTTATATATGTCTGTTGTCACTTGCTTTTATTCCCATTATCCAAATTTTATGATATGGCGGATAAATGAAACATCGTAGACATGAAATAGTAAGGCAACAAGTGAAGGAAATGTAATTGTATTCATTTGAACCAAAAAAATATTTCATCATTCCAAAGGAAGAGGTCACAGTTTACTAAATAAAGGTTACATAAAAAGCTTCACAAAAGTTCAGACATGTAGAGGAGACGCTCAGAGTTCAACTTCACCCTCAGCTTCAGTCGACATACTAGTAGCAGGGTCATTTGGCTCTGGGACTTGATTAGTAACTTCAACCCCGTCATCCTGATGCCCACCATCCTCGGTCTGAGTCACCTCAAGATAGCTCTTCTCGGATGGGTCACCCTCTTCAACCTCCTGCAGGGCTTTAGCAAGCTGAGCATTACCAAAGTCGAGGCTAATAAAGTCCTCTGTCGACAGACTACCAGAACTTTCTTGCTTCATGGAAGCCCATCGGCTAATTGTCTTTATGCCCCTCTCCAGATACTCAAGGCTGAAGCTGACAAACTCATTTGATACTTGGTACTCTTGGACGAATCTCTTTGAGGAAGCCTGAAAAACAACGTTGACCTTGGATTAAAGCCTCCGATCCTTATCCCTCAGAGCGTGGGCATGATCATTCTCCATCTTAGAAATCTTAACATCTCTCTCCTTCTGACCCTGCTTTACGGTCCACTTCAAGCTTCTCAACATCCTCTCCTTTCTGAATCAGAGGCAGCCTCTTCAGAGTATAGCTGGCCAAGCGGTGGAGAGAAATAAGACCTTGCAAAAAAAGGTTAGACGCATTAGTAAGAATGACTGGTTAAGATCAAAGATAACACTTGAAGAAAAAACTATAAATAAATACCTGAATGGCCCTAGGAATAGCAAACTCGACCAGTATAGGTACGTCCAGTGATTACAAGAAACGTTTATCATCTAAGGTGACCATTTGGCCGAGGGCATTATAAGCCTTGGTACTGTGATCGGGGATGCTATCGCCGATCTTCAAGCGAGAAACCAGGGCCTCGTTAGTAGAAATGGGGATGCCACACTCCATGGCTAGAATTTTGTGAGGTTTCGTACATGGAGGGTCAATCGTACACTTCCTCTTCTTAGTTGCATCAATAAGGGCCTTCCCCTTCTTTGCGTGGGAAGGGGGTCGTACAGTCTTGCCACTACACTTCTCCAGCAGTTTTATGATGCTTGAAGTAGACATATTCCAAAGATCTTCATAAACACCCTCTGGTCTCTCTATAAAAAACAAATATCGGAATTAGAAGATCAGACACATGAAAAGTACGAGACTGGACTTGGTTTAAAAAAAATTATTATAGAATACTTATGAAGCTCGGCCAAGGGGCCACTCCCAAGACCTATCTGAGACAAATAGTAAGGGGTCATCAGATGCTCATATTTGACGAGGTTTCCATCTTCACCCTGATTATGAAGGTCCTCAACGCTTTTACACTTCTCCTGGCTCAGTCCAGGGTCGGTTTTGGCAGAGATAGAAACCTTGGCCCACCTAAGTGGGGTCCTTGGAATAGACATTTCACTATTAGGGCCAAACTCCCAAGCCCCTGAGGCAAAGAAGAACTCAGTCTTCCAGTTGTGGTTAGAGGTTTGGTTCACCAATAACATCTTTTTCTCAGACTTCCTAGCTACAAAGTGATAGTAGCCAGGATGATTCTTAGTAGACAAGGGTATGTAGCAAGCTAATAATACCCTAATCGGAAGGTCAGTATGATGAACCACCTTCCAAACAATGATAGCCCCAAATAAGACCCTCTAAGCATTGGGGGAAAGTTGAAAAAGGAGCAAGTTTGATATGATAGAGGAAAGATCAGATAATGGGGTGGATTGGAAGATAAAAGTCGTGTTTGAACATCTACTCATAGACGCGAAGCTCTCCCTCTCGGCCGTCAAAATCCCTCTCTTCCTTCAGGGGTTTTCTTAAAGTAACGGATGAAGGAGTGGAGTACAAATGTATGAAGATAATAAGGTCATACTCAGTGACAGAATTCTCAGGACTATCAACCTTGGAAGTGTTAAGTACACTCTCTTCATCATTATCATCGTAGCCCTCAATGTTTTGAGGATGGTCTTCAGAGGGGGCTCCAGGAAAATCTACTAAAGGAACTGCCTCAATAGGGGCAGGGAAAGCTACACTAGGTTCTAAAATCTCTATGGAGGGAGACCTACAAGAGGTGATAGCATCTCGATGAGATGAGGAACGATCATAAACCTCTACTTCTTCAGAGATTCCACTTACCTTGGGAGGGTAGTCCATAGCCTCTTAGAAAGAGTCTACGGACTCAGTAGCCTCAGAGGTGGACATAAGGTCTGAAGAAGCTGACTCGGACATTGGCTCAGGAACCTCAGGTACTTCAGCAGGTTCAGTAGGCTCAGAGTATATGACCTTCAAAGGTGGAGGAAATATGGGTCTGAGAGGAAAGGCCTCGGCCCTACAAGCTTTTGCTTGGGCTAGCTCTATCTGTCTAATCTTCTCAAAGGTCTTCTTATGCAGAGTTAGAAACTCTTAAGCAAGCTTATACAAAGGTCTGAGCATATGGAGGATGACACTACACTTGTGAGAAAAACTCAATCTGCAAGTAGGTACACAACTTATGCTACCTATACTAAAGATCAAATGTTAGAAATTGAAAGGTTTCGAACAAGAACACCAAGAACACCCTAAGTTAGGTCATCGGAGAAGATGATCGGTTAGTCACCGAAAAATCCTAAAAGAGGGAAGTTCATGACTAAAACAACCTCAGAGTAGCCTGGTATGGCTCCAGTGCTACCTAACCGCTGCAACCCTAACCCTACAGCCACTTGACAGTGGTGGAAATCCTCATCGAAAAAGGGAAAGGTTACCAAAAAACCAAAAATGTAAATTAATATCCATAAATGAAAAGCTTGAAGGTGAAAAACAATATCTGGTGGCGTTCGAAGGAAGGAAGAAGAAATTAGAAGAAAGAACCTTGAGTTGCAGCGAAGTTTGGAGGTTTTGAGGATAATGTTGTAGAAAGGCTATAAGTGGGAGAGCTAAAGAAGAAGAAAGAAAATGAAAATTCTAAAGGGTTTAAATACCCTTGCAATGATGAGGTGCGAATATCGAGGCACTCATCATTGCCCTAGAAAGTCTAAAAGACGCCATCAGAGCTGTCATGCCTTGGGGAAAATGCTATCCACTTCAGAGAATGACATGTGTCCAAGGCACCACTCCAAACCCTAAGATATCAAAGCGTCTCTTCATTAACCTGACTCGTATACCCCTAAATCACCTACTCATATAGAAGACTAAGGGCTAGGGGTTATTGGTATGCCCAAAGTGTATCCTCGTACTTGGATTAACTAACCTCGGCTAACCTCACATTCGAGTCATCAGGAAGCTCACAGCAGCCATAAAAAAGATCATCTTCTGCAAGGTCGGCTCCTCATTGACCAACCTCAACTGGACAACAGCCGAGGTCAATAACATCTTATGGGCTCAAACTACTGCCAATCTCATCCTCTGCTTCAGCCGACACTGCATCCAACCTCATACCTAACGTCAGTTGATCATTCAGTCTGAGGTCATACTTAAGATTGGTAGGATAAGGCAGCTATTGGGCTTCACAATGTCGTACTTGGCCAGACCGAGGTTCCAATAGATGATGAAGTCCGAGCACACGCAAGAACATGGAAGACTTGGAACACGTGAGAAAATTAGTTATAACCAAATCATTCCCCTTACTTGAGGGAATATTTGGTCATCATTCCTTACATGTGGCCTAGCCAGGTGTCCAACTATGATTAGTTTATTCAACTAACACATGCTCATGGAATGCTTGGGGGGTATACTACACCCCCCAAGCACTATAAATACGTTTCTTCTCATACCTTGGAGGGGTATCTCGAAATTACAACCCTAGTAGAAACTCGGTTTATATACACAGTAGAGAGAGAAAGTGAGAGATTGTATCACAGGCCATTAGTGCCCTCATCTTAGTGATTCTTAGTCACACACTCACAGTGGATGCAGGAAAGATTGGCTGAACCACTTATATACCAGTGTTTCTCCTCTTCTCCTCACCTCCTTCTACTAGATATATACTCTTGTGTTGCCATTAATATTACAAGCTTGAGCTTATCAACAATTCATCTGGTGGTGCTGTTTACAGCATCATCAGTGGGGGAGTCACAACATAAAATTATTTTCACTAGAGTTCGTAGGTAAGTCAGATTTAGTGGGTGCGCAAATTTTAGTATCCATATTATATATATAAAATTACCATGGGGTAGCAGGGTTCTTTAATGTTAACCACGTGAGGGTGAGGGGGAAGTACACTAAAGGGATGTTGGAATTATGCAAGAGGTTACTACTTTCAAAAATTTTGAGAATATAGTAGATGATTGTTCCAAGTTTCGATGGGTTAGCGAAGGTTTGGAGCTATAGTGGATAGTTATAGTAAGTCTTTGTATTCGTTGTACCAGGGTATGGATTATTTTTTCTAAGTATCGTTTGAGATAAGTTATAGCTTATATATACGAGTATATATCTTAAAAATGTGTTTCATAATAATATGTTGATATTGTTAATTGTAATCACGAGGAGTAGGAAAGTTTACTGACGAGATTCAAGGGTGAATAGGCTTTTTCTTTAGGGGTAATATAGCTCGGGATTCTTTTCGCGTAAGAAAACTAGTGATAGTAAGGTCACGCTATTGTTTGTTGTCTTTTGTAGCATAAGAGTGGGTGTGTATGCTTTTGTGTCAAGAGATGGGTATTTATGGGTATGTGTTATGGACTGAGGGGATCCAAACGACCGATAATGTTAGGTAGTATTGTATCAGGGGGTTCCTTATTTGGATTTCGCTTTGCGAGACGTCCCATGCATGAAACTTAGCTCAACTTTGGGAATGGGGAGATGTTTGGTCATTAGTACATGGGTTGGGTACGTCGGTTATTTTACATATATGTGATTATGACTGCGAGATGTAAGTCATATTATGATTTTAATCTATAAGAAGCCGAGTATTATTTGTGCGATTGAGCACGGGTACTGGGTGTATGGGGCCCTGGTTAACTATATTAAATTCAAAATAATTCGCGATTACATATGAGAAAGATGGGTGTTGTGATCTTAAGGGTAGGTAACTTGGGAGCTAGTTGAGGTTTAGAGTACCATTCTTAACTTAATTTCAAGGACGAAATTACTTTGTAAGGGGGGAAGTATGTAACACCCCATAATTTTGAGGACTTATAATTTAATTATTTTTGGGAGAAATGAAACTTATTTAAATTGGAGAGATTTAAATTACGATTTGGAAAATTCTTTAAATTGGGGAATTATTTAAATTTGGCGAATTTAGATTTAATTATTCGGATTATTGTTGTGTTGCATTTTTAAGGTAAAAAATTGGATAATGTTATAAAGTATTTTGGATGACAATTCTGAGTGCATGGTTGTTTTCGAAAGGGTCAAGATTGATAGTACAAATACAGTACCCTACCATGGATGATACTCTGCACTTCATATGATTATATGATGCGCACGTCATGGTATAAGGTGTGTCCCTACTCAACAAAGGGTGCGGCCCCATCAAATACAGGGCGCGGCACATACCACTTGCCCATCATGAAAACGCCGCGGATCTACTCAGTACAGGGTGCGACACCTTTGGCTCTAGCATGTTGTAGGATGAAACACTCACATTTCTTGCCTTACAGGCCGCATCCTTCTCCATTACAGCAACTCCAGATTTTATGTACGTCACGTGCTCAGAGCACGTGAGCATATCTCCTATAAATAGAGGACCACACCTTGAAATAAAGGACCCAATCCTTTCCCTAGGAATAGTTTCTATAACACTTAGCAAAACCTTGACATACTATTTCTATATACATCCTCAACATATAGCTTGGGGGTGATTCATCTACGTCGTGGCCAGATCTACGACACACCTGGAACCGCATCATCCATGTATTATTTTTTATTCTTACACTTGTACACCTCATATGGCTTGATAATACTGTACAATGTAGCGCATCTAATGAGAGTAGTGAACCAAAGTGGATGTAGGCCTATTTTAGAGGTTGAACCACTATATACCTTGTCTTCTCTCTATTTACTCACTTTATCTATTTAATATACACTTTACTCTTGATTTGCTGATACGAGAACGACAAGTGGATGATTTCTCGTATCATCAATTTGGCGCCGTCTGTGGGAACGAGATATTTCAATTCTTTTTCTCTATGTTTCGAGTTGTTAGACACCTTATTTTATTCGTGGGAATCCCAGGGATCATCGTCTCACGAGTAAATTCTGGTTATTGAGCTCTATTTTATATTTTCACCCTTAAATGGGTATTTCGTATATTCAGATCTGTTCTGGTCTCTCTTTGATGAATTTAGATCTATTTTACATACCCCTGTGATATCGCCCCACCTAGATAAAGCTAGAAAGCTTGATGGGCTTTAGCCCCGCAAAGGTGGGTGATTAGGGAAGAGTTATGTTTACTCCCTTTTTGTTGTTCTTTGCTTGTGATTTAGGGTTTATCATTAGAATTGTGCCATTTTGTGCACCGAGAGATTATTCTCTCATGGATAGATCCTAGTAGGTGTGCTCTCCACGAGTTTTGATAGAAAAACCCAGTTTATGGGATTCAATTTTGGGAGTCCCTTCTCTGCCTAGGTATGGATGCGGTGTGGTAGTTCAACTACCTTACATGTTGCAGCCTCTACTGGGGAAGTTGCATTACAAAAGCTTCAAAACATCAAGGAACGGACTGAGGTGGTCTCCAGATCAACCTTGGTGAATATTATACAAAGGCCACGGCAGTACACCTGTGTGCTTTACTGGTCGCGGCCTCAACAGAATGCCATGCAGCAGTTCAAATGTTGCACCCCCATTTCCTAGTTGGTTACTCCAATATTTCTGAGATTGCTCACTTCTTCTAGTTTTGTCCCATATTATATATTTTGTAAAGACTAACAAAAGAAGAAATGGAAGGAGAATCCATCCAGAGCACAGAAATCAAAGATGAGATTGTGCAGTTGTACAATCACCTCAACTACCTCTACGACAGTCATGCCTCACTCCAGAATCAGGTCAACTATTTGATTCTGAGGGTCCTAATACTAGAGGCCGAGGCCTCACCCATTATGGGTGCGTAACCCAGGATCATTGCTTCAACATCCTTTGTTGCTGCGGTAGTACCAGATGATCCGTCCGCGAAAGCAGTGAGCAGGAGCCAAAAAACGAAATCAGAGAAGGCAAAAGAGATCTCTAAGGCTTACACCCCATTAGCCTTCCCAGTTGAAGACATATTTGAGTCCATTAAGGAGGACAAGCTGCTGAGGTGGCCAGAGAGGCTCAAAGCTCCACCCCACAAGAGGAATAAAGCTAAGTGGTGCAAGTTCCATCTGAACCATAGCCATGACACTGAGCAGTGCTATGCACTAAAGGATGAAATTGAAAGCCTAATTAGGCAAGGGATGTTGTGGAGGTTCCTCAAAGATGTTTAAGGAATGAAGTCTAGTCTCATATACCGCATGCCCATTTTTCATGCTTATGCCTCATATTCCATCTGTCTCTACTTTACAGTGACAACTCTTCTTATGCTGTTTTAAACTAAACTTTGTATTATCCTTGCAAAGTCATATATATATATATATATGAATATTTATATGAAATCAAGTTCACCTTTATAGTGCCATATTTTGATTCTCATTTCCATGAAATGTTATCTTATAAAGACCATTTTTCGTCTTAAACATATCTCGATTCGAGACAATATGTTATATCGGGGATGATAATATCTAAATGGGCCCACAATGCCCGTCAAGATGCCTGATTGTCCGAAAGCAGGTGACAATGGAAAAAGCAACTATCAAGAGTAGCTATCTAAATTAGCCTGCAATATCACCCGTAAGAGCTTCCAACGTCCGTTCTTAGCTTTCGGGATGCGTAATTAAGCTGGGGGGCTTGTAATATCTAGCCAAGGATGGCTTTATATATATATATATATATATATATATATATATATATAGCTGTGGGTGTATTAATAATATAACCCAGCCTGGGGAGGCTAGAAAGTATCCCGTGTATTAGCTGTGGGTGGCTTAATAACATAACCCAGCCTGGGGAGGCTTGAAAGTATCCCGTGTATTTGCTGTGGGTGTCTTAATAATATAACCCAGCTTGGGGACGCTTAAAATTATCCCGTGTATTAGATGTGGGTGGCTTAATAACATAACCCAGCCTAGGGAGGCTTGAAAGTATCCCGTATATTAGCTGTGGGTGGCTTAATAACATAACCCAACCTGGGGAGGCTTGATAGTATCCCATATATCAGTTGTGGGTGGCTTAATAACATAACCCGGCCTGGGGAGGCTTGATAATATCCCATTTATATACAGAAGGACGGTGTTAAAGAAGATAAAAGTTATACTCCGTGAAAGGAAATTATTGCTTTGCTGTAATCACGAAGCATGCCAAAGTTCTGAAAGGGCTAAGTTAGGGGAATTTGATTAGGCATAAATATTCCAAATCTATCCCATTAATTTTGACATTTTTATGATTCCCGGACGTTGCATTTATCTCAAATTTATCTCATATTTATGATACTAAACGTTTTGGTGAGTATTTTGTGCTTTGTGTATATCTCTTATGTTTTACAGGTAAATCGTGCAAGTGGATGGAAGAGAATAATCAAAAATAGTGAAAGAATTGTGAGTTAAAAAATTCAAGGGAAAATTGGTAATTTCTAGCTATAAACCGTAGGAGAGACAAAAAAAAAGTTAAAGAGCTCGAAGTCATGAGAATACTAGAAGAAACAATACCTCAATTCAAGCTACGGTGAAGAAGTTACAAGCATTCTAAGTTGAGAAAACTTTTGGAGGGCAAACTGTAAATAAGAAGAAAATGATGAAAAAAGGAAAACTTAGGTACAGGTCCAATCGGAACCGGTTCAGTCAGGAGAATCGGTTTGCCCTATTGGTTCTCTTATAGTTTCGGTTCGATCAATGGATTCGGTCCAGGCGAGATTTTTATCTCTTCCTAAATTTTTGCTAGAGTAATTTGATTCTATCAAAACCACTTTGGACGAATTTTGGCACATATTTTATGCCATTAGGTGTCTTAGGGAGATATTTAGATTCATAGTTAGATATATCATCAAGAACTAATTGGAGAACAACTTTTACACTTTTCATCAATAATTCAATTCAAGATCATGTATTTTTCGTTTTTTCTTCAATTGGGTTGATTTCTCTTGCATGCTATTGTGTTCTTCAAGTTGGTAATACAATTTCATCTCAAAATTCTTATTATTTCATAATGGTTTCTTGCACTACAATGTTTAATTGCGTATAAATCAATTACATTTCTAACTAAACTCATAGTGAGTTAGGGAACATGAACCCAACCTAGGTTTTTAAAGTTAAATATAAAATTCGAAACAATTGTATGATTAATTGTTGGAGTTTGATATTTTTATTGGGACTGGTATCATATATCTCTTAACTCCATTTTTCGAAGGCAACCACAATGTTTGAGAATATAGTATACGTGTTAAGAACTTTATCATTCACATTATTTAATTTGTTGACTAAATATTGTGCGGATTAACACCCACAAATGTTTAGTGCTTAGGATTACTTAATGTTTTTCTTCCAATTAATTAAATAATTTTTGATAATTTTATATTTAGCGGAGATTTCCTACGTCAAGGGATTGGATCCCAAATCCATTTTTCCGTAGTTATTTTCAAATGCGAGAATTTTAAGTTCTTGCTTTTTCTTAGTTTATTTTTGAATTTCCTAGTTTAATTTACTTGGAGCAATAGAAATTTTGAAAAAAAAACTAAAGTTACCTTTTCTTTCTTTCGTGAGTCGATATTGTAAGAGTGTGAACACGCCCACCAAGGATTCAAAAATTTTATTTTTGTATTTTTCAATTTAAATTCGAACACACAAATCCAATTTTAGTTAAATTTTAATTTTTGATTAAATTAGGTGGGCGTGCAAATATGTGTTCTAAATATATAATTGCATGTATCAAACTAAACATGCAAACACACTGAGATGAGGAAAATCCCCTTTACAGGGAAAAACTGTTTTACAAGACTCTTAACTTACAAAATACTTAGACAGACTAAGTATAACGCGTAGTATCTTCAAAACCTTATAAAGAGAACAACTCAGTCTAGAGTCATCCATAGGTAGTGGTCTACCCTCGGTATCTACTAATTCAGCCTTCTTCCTTCTTCGGTCGTGATCCCTCGGGTCACAAGGTCAGCCATAGAGAATCCTCTCCACAAGATGTATGTAGCATACAGAAACGTTGTAGGGTTTCAAAAGGATTCACAAAATATTTGGGGATGTAAAGTTGTGAATCAAAAAGTATTTGGAAACCCAAAAGATGGAAAAACTTTGGTTTAGACTTTTGTTTCACATTTTTTTTCCAAAGACCCATGCAAAAAGGGTTCAAAATAGGTATTTATGGGCCTGACACAATTTTCGAGGTGGCAACTCATTCGAACGAAACTTGAAGTCATTCGAACAAGAATAGCATCTCGTTTGAACGAAAAGCTCAGTTCGTTCGAACGAGACTATAATATCATTTGAACCAACTTCTGCCTAAGTAAGACCTGCTATGTAGAGAATTCTTGTTCAAAGTTCGTTTGATGCTCTAATCGAACGAGGCAACACAATATTTTTTATTTTAATTCCGTTAAAAATCCATTCTCAGTTTTTCCAAAAACACATCCCAAATATAAATATGAATAATTATGAAATCCTAAAAGTTTTATACCTTCATGAGATGTAGATAAGTCGTGAACTTAGAGATGTTAGAGTTCGGTTCGACGTGTCGGTGCCTGAAGGTTTGTAACGGGATATGCTAAATATGCTAAAGTCCAAATAAATACAAATGAAAAGCCTAAGCTAAATATTTGTACTTATAAATACCCCCCTTTAGCTATTCCATTACAAAACTAATCGAAACCCATATTACAAGAAATACCCCTCTATGACAAAAAATCCTAACACCCTCCCAAACGCTAGAAATGGAACGACATAGTGAAACTTTGTCTTCCGTCTAATCTTGTTCTTCTGTTAAATAACTTTATCTTCATGTGGTGTAATTTTTTCTTCATTTGGATACCTACACGCATGAAACGAAGAAAAATACCCATGATGCATAGAGTTTGGAATAGAAAATAGAAACTCGTAATGCGTTATCTCCCATAAATCAAACTCGTCATCAAATATTCCCCTTAATTTGTTTCCCCCCCCCCTTTTTTTTATCCAAAATAGACAAAGAAATAGAATCTAAACATGAAGTAAAAAGCATCACATATAGCAAGTAAGATATCATCACAAACATATAGAAATAACGCACATGTAATGATAAAATTAAAGACATACACAACAAACTATTTTTAAAGATTTTTAATTTTTTTCTCAAGTTTAAATTTGACAAATACAACACGAGAACTCAGGCACAAATAATCCAAACTATGATCAAGCACATGGAAAATATGGATTAAATGTAAACCGCAAAGACTCAACACATGATACCTTATATAATATATGCAAAACATACCAATGAAAATTCGACATATATATAGGTATAAATGACCCCAAAACCCGAAACAAAACATATACGCTTTACACACTAGCATAGTATCGATGTGTCCAAACATGTGGGATGGAATTAATGGGTGTGAACTAAATGAAAATGAATTATGACCCAACCACTCAAATATGTTCAAGAAGTTCTACTTGATCGCAAAACTTCATCAAAACTAATGTTTAGCCTCAAGTGGAAAGATAAGGTGAACAAACAAGCACAATGCACACAAGCCCAGAATATTAATGATTCTACATATCAATAGCGTCAAGAAAAATAAGCATAACTGGGATTCATTTTGCAAACCCATTGATATTCAACTAAACACCCTCAAAAGATAAACATATATCATATTTTCTTTTATAAATTCTTTTGGGTCTATTTCTTTTGAAAGATCAAACAAAATAAACTACGTTGGCCATTTTTGGACATTATTCTGTTTTTATTGCCTTTAATCATTTTATTAGGCTCTTGCCAATAGTGGCTTTCCCACAAAGAAGATTTGTTCCTTTCGCATCCCTTTCATGTTCACCCTCATATTTTTTTCAATATAATACAAACATTCTCATGGCAACGGTTCTTACCTGCACAAATCTCCCATAGTCACATAAACATGTAGATGAAAAAATTGAATGGAGAACATCTCACTAGGCTAAAATATATTTGTGAAGTTAAAGTTCAAAAAGCTCGTGCATGTGAGTCGGATCCATTAAGAAAATCAAGTTCGAAAAAACTCCATGCAAACGTGATTAAGAACAATCTAAGCATCTACAATCATAACCAAATGTCCTAGCCACGTGGAAAGTACGAAATGAATGAGAATCAAGCACATCAATATGCCCTACCAAATGTGTAAAACTAAGATACAAAAAACCAAAAATGTTTTTGTGGTTTTCCAAAAAATTATCAAAATAAAATCTTTTTGTATTTTTCCAATATGACTTAATAAAAGAAAAATATATTATAAAAGATACACATGTCATAACACTAGAAGACATATATCATGAAACATAACTATAGTATGACAAACAAAACCATGTAAGCAATCACCCATAAGATATAGTATATGAACAGTCATGTGTAAGCATGCGAGAATAAAGTAGTCGAACTTTTAATGACTATAAAAAAGATTTCATAACCCAAATAGATGTATACTTAATGCGTCGAGTTTTGGGAACCATAAAGACACTACACATCAACTTCCTAGGACCTCTTCCAAGATCATAACAAAAATGCCAACGGTGACCTTTCCTACCACAGTGTGTGCATGTGTATATGCGACGAGGAACGGGACATTCGAGTTGACCTTTTCTAATACCCTGGGATATGGTTGACCCTCAAAAATAAACAACGGCCTTGGATTTAGTAATAGAATCATTATAATCATGGGAGGTAGTACCATCATAACGAACACTATTTTAGTCTTTCATATCATATTTTAACCTCAAAATTCTAGATGTTAGCAAAGCATTAGACTCTTCAAGCTTTAGGGACTCTTCTTCACATTTTTAATCATTATTATAAGGTAATCTCGCTCCCCTAAATGAAAGTGAACTTATCAATAAGAGTCTCCTCATGTTCTTTGTCCTCACTAGCACGTAAATACACCCTAGAAATTTTAGTGTCTTTTAATTCTTTATCTAAAACCTGAACTCTATCATCACTCTCTTTCTTGGAAAATTCTAAATTTTTAAAATCACGGTCCATGTCCACAAGCTTTTCATGAAAGAAATCTCTTTTCGTTTGAACAGTTTGCAAAAGTTCCATAGCAACTTTAAAACGATTTTTTTTCAAGAATTTTAGTTCTTTTAGAAAACTTACAATGTAAACGAAATAAATTTTTACTATAGCTATCCATCAAGAGAAAGACAAAGAAATCAACACAAGAGATATGAATAAATAACTATCCTAAACAACACTAAACAAGGATCTACATGATAAATTAGTGCAACCTGTCTTATACCATTTGTAAGCGCGTGAACATGCCTGGCAAGGATGGTTACAGTAAAAAATTCTATTTTTTTATTTTTCAATTCTAAATCCCATTTTAGTCAAATTTTAATTTTTAATTAAATTAGGTGTGCATGCAAATACGTGTTCTAAATATATAATTACAAGTATCAAACCAAACATGCAAACACACAGAGATGCAAAAAAATACCTTTATAGGGCAAAACCTATATTCATCACTTTATAATGTTTTACAAGACTATCCAATCACAGACTACTTAGACCAACTAAGTATAATGAGCAGTGTTTTTAAAACCTTCTA
Source organism: Sambucus nigra (assembly GCA_949130495.1). NCBI lineage: Eukaryota > Viridiplantae > Streptophyta > Magnoliopsida > Dipsacales > Adoxaceae > Sambucus > Sambucus nigra. Next base: position 476,314,342 of record OX422213.1, read on the forward strand.
AAGAAAAAAGCTCGGTCCAGAGTCATCCACAGGTAGCGGTCTACCCTCGGTATCCACCGATGCAACCTTCTTCCTTCTTCAGCCATGATCCCCCGGGTCACAAGGTCGGTGGTAGAGAATCCTCTCCACAAGATTTTTGCAAGATACAGAAACGTTATATGGTTTTAAAAGGATTCGCAAAATATATGGGGATGTAAAGTTATGAATCAAAAATTATTTGGAAACCCAAAAGATGGAAAAAAACTGATTTAGATTTTCTGTTCAAATTATTTTCCAAAGTCCCATGCAAAAAGGGTTCAAAACAGATATTTATAGATTTGACACAAATTTTTAGGCGACGTATCATTCGAACAAAAACTGAAGTCGTTCGAATGAGAATAGCATCTCATTTGAACGAAATTCTCAGTTTGTTCAAACAATACTACAATCTCATTTGAACCAACTTCTAAAAAAGTAAGACCTCCTATGAATAGAATTCTCATCCGAAGTTAGTTTGATGCTCTAATCGAACGAGAAGCTAAATTCAATGTAACGAGTCAAGAACTCGTTTTAGCAGGATAACACAATTTTTTTTACTTTAAATCCTTTAAAAATCCACCCTCGGTCTTCTAAAAACACATCACAAATATAAATATAAATAATTATGAACTCCTAAAAGTTTTATACCTTCATGAGATGTAGAGGAGTCGTAAAATTTGAGATGCTGGAGTTTGGTTCGACGTGTTGGTGCATGGAGATTTCTAACAGGATACGTTAAATTTGTCGAAGTGCAAATAAATATAATTAAAAAGGCTAAGATAAAATATTTGCTCTTATAAATATCTAAATCTTAGAAGCCAACCCTACTTTCGTTAATTGTTTTATGACATATCCCCTGAGGATTTGACCGAAACTTACCAGGTATTACTTGAGCGACCATCTTGCACTTGAGCCGTATGTACACACGTAGCACACACATTCCGCATCATGTTCGTTCACATGTGTTAAATTTAGGGAGATAAGTTGTTTATATTGTGCACGTTAACTCTATTTAATCCTGAACAAAAAGGAGGACAAGTATTTCCATGGGGGGTGGGGGGGAAGTCTAACCTAAAGGGGATGCATACTTTGTGATGGAGATGTTTTACAAAGGGGGAGATTGTTTTCATATGTAGTTTATACTTGTGATATTCTCTTTGCATTTAAAGGCATGTTAAGTGTGCAATTTTAGTAATGAAGTGAAAAGTTTCACAAGAGAAAATCTAATCGAGTTTGTGTATGTTAAGTGTCTACACTTTTTCCATTTTGAGTTGGGATTGAGTCTTAGAGAGCTTAACAACCCAGTATGTGTTTTTGTTTTCGAGTTTTGACCTGTAAAAGACAAAGGGGTAGAAGGACAAATTTTCACATCGAGGCAATTTGTATGTATATTGGCCTTATTATGTTTGGACGAGACTTATTTTAGTCGTGGTTTAGGATTTGAGTTTGTTTGCCCTTTCCTATGATTTGCATTGAAAACCGTAGCAAAAAATTAAAGAGACGATCACATCATTTCGAGTTTCACATCGAGTTTAGTTTTCAGCATCTAAAGGATCTCAATAAGGTTGAATGTGTATTATGTTTTATCACTGGATACGTTTTGGGTGTTTTTATTTATAAAATGTTATGAGTCCATTTTTCCTTAAATGTTTTTTAAAGAATTTTTTTTATTTTTTTATAAATCATTCAAATGAAGTACTGTTTTTCGTTCAGATGAGTTTTTGAAAGTCGTTAGAATGACATGCTTCAAGTCATAAATATGGTTTCATTCAAATGAGATTCAAACTAGTTTCAAATGATATGTTATGTGTTTCCGAAAGTTTTCGTTCAAAGCTCGTTCGACGTCCATTCAAACGAGTTTGAAAATATCTTTCGAACAAGTTTTAGTTCTTTCAAATTAGATATAACTCGTTCGAACGACCTTGATATTTCGTTCGAACGATTTTTCTCTATTTTTTTGCATCTTTATTTTTTATGTATTCTGTAAATACTAGGGATGGCAAAGTGTTTTGGGGAGAGGGTTTGCAAAAATTATTTTCAAAGTAAAATATTAACCCTTGCAAACCCTAGTTTACACCTAAAGTTTGAGATCCATGTTTCAACATCTTCTGTGTATTTGAGATCTCTTGTTTACTACATCAAGGTTGTTTACTACATTGTGCAATATCTCGAGCAGTCAAGAGGCTGATAATATTGGTGGGATACCCAGACATAAGAAAGCACCTGCATTATATTGATTATTGAAAGGCATCCAATCATAGCTACGAAGAAGGTAACAAGGAACAAGGAAACACATCAAGGCTTAAAGGTGTAGAGTCGTTGAGTAAGTCTATGTTGTTCTTGTATATAGAACTATATCGTAGTGGACTTGTGTAGCTGGGTCGTCTGAAGTTTTTTCCCATTATGGGTTTTCCTCATACATCACTGTGTTGAGGTTTGCTTTATTTTTTCTTTATATATGACCTAAATTCATGCTTATATCAAGATAAAATTGGTATACTCTTTTACACAAAATAATGGTTTAATTGGTGGAAAGATTAAAATAAATTTAATTAATTTAAAAATTAAAAATTGGTGTGTTTTGTATTTAACCCTATTAGCACTTGGGCATTTCTCACACTGGTCAACTCACCAACTGACTCACGAACCAACTAGTCCAAAATACCTCATTTGGATATGTCATATTCATGTAACAGTATTTCATCGAAAGGAAGTTCACCACAAGACTCCAAGCCTAAAAATTCTTAAATGTATTCAATCGTAATAGTTAAGTATCCCCAATATCCAACGGAAGTGTGAGTCCCCACACGCTAACGAGATATCAACAGTTGGAGAGAAGGGTTGTTCTTTCAAAGAGTGAAGTTCCCAAGCCAGGTGGCTACTCGATCTAGACCAACATTGAGCATATCGTCTTTATTTTATCCTTGATGTAGGTCAACCAAATAGCAAATACATCAAGGGAATTTTTCATAAAATCAAAATTCTTTGGCATATATCAACTTTTTCATAAAAATCAAAATTCTTTATGGAATTTTTCAAATTATATAAAAATGAAAAACATATGAATAGAATAGAAATAAAATCTATCAATAGGGATATAGTATATGACATTGATAAACACCCTACACTAGATAAAGTATCCCTAGATAAAGTAACCAAACTCAATCAACGGATCAAATTCCCTAAGAATTCCTAAGATTCTTGAATCTAAGTGCATCTAAAGGTTTTTGTGAAAATATCGGCTAATTGACATTCGGTGCTCACAGAGATCAATTACATAACCTTCTCCTCAACAAAATCATAAATAAACTTCCCATATATCATATAGTGAGTTGTTCACGAATGTTGGACTGGATTACGGGATATATGAATTGCACTTATATTATCACACGAAATAGTCATTGTGTCTTGAAAAATTCTTGAATGTTCCGACATTTACTTCATTCATAAGAGTTATGTATAATAACTCTCGGCGGCTATATACTCGGCCTTCGTAGTGGACAAAATATAGAGGTTTGTTTCGTGCTCAACCAAGAGACAATATCACTCCAAAAATATAAATACCCACCCAGGGTGCTCCTACAACCATCAACATCTCCAGCCCAATGAACATTCGAATAAGAAAGAACATGGTCACCTATATGAAAGGAATACTAAATACCATAGGAAAGAGTTACACTCATGTATTTGATGATATGTTTAAGTGTGAGTAAGTGATACTCTTTTGAGGATGCTTGGTATCGCGCACATACTCCAACACTAAAGAAAATATCGGTATGCCTAATTGTTAAGTAGAGAAGACTACCTATCATGCTCCTATAATGGGTGTGCTCTACGTGATTGCCTCAAGCGTCTTTACTAAGCTTAGTTAATGTACTCATAAGGGTGCGTGAGTACTTAGCGTAGTTTAAACCAAACTTTTTCACTAATTCCCTAACATATTTAAATTGAGATATGAATATCCCATCCTCTAGCTGACGCACCTAGAGACCTAAGAAGAACGTAAGCTCACCAACAATGCTCATCTCAAACTCACTCTTCATCTACTCTTCAAAAGTGTGAACATGTTGGGATCATGTGTATCCAAATACTATGATCTCCACATAGATTTGAGCAACCAAGACAGTACCACTCTCTCTCCTATTAAAACATATCTTATCCACTCCCCCTCTCTTACAGTCACGAGCTAATAGATAAGAAATGATCATATCATACCAAGAACAGGGTGCTTTCTTCAAACCATACAAGGCCTTCTGAGGATAATAGACGTGTTTGGGTGCTTTGAGTCTTCGAAAAACTTTCGTTGTTCCACATACATTTCCTCCTATATAATGTCGTTAAGGAAATCACTCTTGACATCCATTTTATATAACTTTAAGAATAAATGACATGATGTGGTGAGTAGTAAGTGGGCGGACTGAAACCTAACAATAAAAGCGAATGTCTCATCAAAGTCTACACCCTCAATCTATGTATCTTTGAGTGACCAATCTATCCTTATTGCGAACTATGGTACCATTCTCATTCATCTTATACTTATAAATCCACTTAATACCTATCATATTTGTCTCGCTCGATAGGGGGACTAACTCCCAGATATCATTCTTGTGAAACTGAAGAAATTCATCTTGCATATCGAATATCCAATGCTCATCCTTGATTTCTTGTTTCACATTCTTGGGGTCGACGAAGCAGGTGTAGCAAAGGTATTTAACCATATTCTTAAGTTGAGCGCAAGTCTTGACACCTAGTGTGCGCTCACTAAGTATATCAAAAGGTTTAAGAATATTTTTAATCCAAGAGGGTGGATCCTTTAAATCAAGCATGGGGTCCACTGAGGTAGTACGAGAAGAGATGGGATTATCACCGAGGGTGCATCATCCTCACGTTCGGGGTCACAGTCAATAGACGGTGATGGCTCGTCGTCTCTATCATGATGTTTTTGACTCTATAACCTTAGACCTTACAAGGTTAAACATCCTATAAGCCCTACTCGATGATGAATAACCTAAAAGTATCCCCTCATCGCTCCAAGAGTTAAACTTTCTTAATTGCTATATATATCTGACGATGTAGCAAGTACTCCAAAGACACGTAAATACAATAGATTGGTTTTCCTCCCTATCCATAATTCATAAGTTGCATGTAACATATGTGGATGAAGATATACCCTATTCACCATATTTCATGCGATACTGACTGCCACTGCCCAAAAATGTCTAGGCACTTTTCTCCCAAGAAGCATGGATCTAGACATCTCTTGAATCGTACGGTTCTTCCTCTCAGCTATCCCATTTTATTGAGGATACGAATGGCTTAAAAATTATGCTTGATGCCCACTCTATCACAATAGATATCCACTCCATATTCTTTAAATTTAGTGTCGTTGTCACTACGCATCTAAATAATAGTGACACTGTGTTGGTTTTGTAGGGAACGACACTTGGTTATTAAGAACTCAATCGCATCGGACTTTTTCCTAAGAAATCCCATAATAGAATATCTCAAAAAGTCATCAACCATCATGAGAATGCATTTCTTACCACTTGAGCTCTCCATACGAGTAGGTTCCATAAGGTCCATGTGAATTAACTCCAAACACGTTTGGTGGTAATGGTATTCAAATTTCGATGGGGACTTCGAATTTGTTTACCTTGTTAGCAAGGCCAATAAGCCGAGGAAGTTGGTTTCCCAAATGATGGGAAGCCTCGAACTGTGTCTTTTTTCACTAATATCTTAATTTCTCTAAAGTTCACATGACCTAGTCATTGATACCAAATGTTCGTATAGGATACCGTGGAATTATTTCACACAAAGGAGGATTTGGTAATGATCCCATAGCAACTATCATCGTTCCTCACTCCTTGAAGTAATAGTTTGACCTTATCATCATTTCCCTTAGAAATTATCGTTGATACCATAGAAATTATCTTTTGTCTGTCCTTATCGATGTCGCCTCTAGTCATAGCATTATAAGCGTTCTCATGCAGAATAAACATCCATTGAAATTCTTACATTGATCTTTGTGCAGTCATGACTAAGAACTCAACTTTCTCTCTAAGATTAGAAAAGTCATTATAGCGGTGATAGGGAGTATGTGACGTTTATTTCTACCTAGCTTGTAGAAAAATTCCCTAAGGTTATCTCTTTTCTTGAAATAGGTGAAAACATAGGCTTGTCTGGGTCTACCTTGGTTCAGTCGTTTAGATTGAACTTTATTTTGTGGTTTAGTTCGAGGCCCATAAGTATTACCTTAAGTTTAGGAACTAATTTTAGTGCGACATGGAAAATGGATGCATTGTCGTAACCTATTCCTTGCCTCTCCCTAAAACCTAAAGCGGGGCCTAGGAAAATCTTTCCAACCTTCTTCTATATATCCTCCATAGTAACCTTAACCTCACAGACACGTTCGAGATCTTTCTCAAGTTGAGATATAAGGGCTTCAAGTTTATCACGAGACTCCACGGATGCTTAAAGATCTTTTGTAAGACTAGCAACTTTGTTAGTCATAGTCAAGTAACCATTTTCCCTATCTACTAAAATGACTCTTTCTCCCAAAGGAACTCTCACTGAGGACTCGCTCTCTCTCGACTCTCTCAACTCCTTCTCTAGAGATAAAACTCGAATCACCAAACCTTTGTTTTTCTTTTTTTTAAAACACCTGGCTTAAGCAAGTTAAAGGTCACTCTGTTCCTCACTCATAATGTCATTTCCCACACTTTCTACGGAATGAATAGACTCACTGTCGAGGTCATCATGTTTAGCAACTTCCTCATCAGCATGAGGTCAACTCGATGTACTTACATGACTATCCATAAACGCGGTGAAGTTACGTCCATGCACTGATTTATCCCTAGAATCCACCGACTCGACTTCGCTATCACTAATCATGGAATTGAAGGCAAATTTTTTGTTGCCTTGTCTCTTTAATCTTGTAGCACACTCGTGAGATTTGTAACCCTTTCCCTCGAACTCATAACATCTCGTTACATCTTTCTTAGGGAAGTCTTTTTTTCTTTTTCAAAATTTTTCTTTACCAATTTATACTTTTTGTCTTTCTCAAAGATTTTATTTTTCTTTGGAAGTATTTTATTTTCTAAGTTTGAGAATTTGTTTGAAATTTTTTGTAAAAAGGGCAAGATCATCAAGACAAAAATAAAACTCATAGTCAGAAGAAAATTCTTCTTTTTCTTTTAGATTGAACTTTTAAATCAATTACCATTTCCTTAGGTTTTACAGTTTTGGGAAACATGTAGATCTCATAAGTTTCAAGGTCTCTTACGAGTTCTTCTTACCTAAGCATATATAAAATTCCCAACGAGTTATGGACAGTAACCTTATAAATAAATCAGGTTGGAAAGGATCTCAAAATCTTTTTAACTACACACATCTCAGGAATTTTCTCAGCCAAATTAAAACTAAAGTTAACGATACCAGACAGTCGTGCATAAAATTCATCAAAAGATTTACACTGTATCATGGTAGTTTTCTCAAACTGTGTGGTGAGGTTTTGAAGATTAGAAGCTTTCACAGCATTGGTACCCTCATGAGGGTATCCCACGCTTCCTTTAACGTGGTGCACATCATGATGCGATGTAACTCGTGAGGGTGACAACACAAAAAATGGCATTTAAATCGCGTGACTTAAATTGACTCCATTTTAGTTCATCTTATCTCCAAGAAGTGATAAATTTAGGACCTATGACATCACCATTGGTCATAGTGGGTAGTGTCCATCCTCTATCACACATAAACCAAACGCGCTCATCAATCGCTTTCAAAGACGATCTCATTCGAGCTTTTCATTATGAATAATTAAACTCATTGAAAACATGTAGCCTATTCTAAAAATTATCCATAAAATCTAAATTTTATAGGATCACGCAAAAACTTAGTGCAACAGGCTCTCATACCAATTTGAGAAAAAAAAGACAACATTTTCAATGAATTTATCCGTATATTAGGTTACACACCCAAATTCAAATACTTTAAACTAAATTTTATCTTGATTAATAATTAGGTGTGCATACAAATTCGGTCCAAATTAAATAGTTAGTTAATCACACAATGAAACCCAACATGAGAAGAAGATAAGGAAAAATCCCTTTCAGGCAGAACCTAGTATTCAACACTGTAAAGAGTTTGACAGTCATAATCGACTTAAAGAGTACTTAGCTCCACTAAGTCTAATGCATAGGGTCTAAAAATCTTCTACAAAATACGACACAGTTCAGCACGGTCCACAGGAAGCTGTCTTCTCTCGGTATCCACCGATCAGCCTCAACATGCATGATCCTATAATCTTCATTCGTAGAGCCTCGACTCCACAAATCAGCAGTAGAGTAACCTCTATAAGGGTTTATTGCAAGTCTATGGAAACATGGCTTTGAACAAACTCAAAAAATCATATATGAGATGAAAGATTAGGAAAAGAAAAGTGTTTTTCCAAAACACAAAGATGATAACTTTTGGTTCAGTTATTGGGAATTCACTTTCGCCAAAAGTCTTGAAAAAAACTCATCAAAATCATTTTTTTTTAAATCATGAATTTTGAGCCGACAAAGTCATTCAAACGAAAATTGCAACTCGTTCGGATGAAAACACTAGTTTCGTTCTAATGAGATTTGGTCATGTTTGAATGAAACTCACTTAAATAATCTTTTAACGACCTTCTAACGAGATTGCACCTGTTAAACAGAGGATTTTAATTCAATGGCATTTGAATATCGTTATAACAAAAAGCTAATTTTGTTTTAACGAGATCTTAATCTCATTTGAACGAGATTAGAACTAAATTAAAAATTGTTTTTGAAATTTATTTGATCGAAATGCCTCGATTTGAAAAGTCAACATCTCAAAATATAATTTGATTAAGAAATAAAAATTACAAGTTGTATACCTCCATTAAAGTGTCAGTGACAAATCCAACGACTTGAAATCGAAAAACTATGCTCAGTCACTAACATACTTTCGAATGATCAAGGTGTCAATACGGATGTATTGCTCAATTTGAAACTCCGATTTATAACGAGGTACGCCAAAATAGTAAAAAGCCTAAGCTATGAGCAATTATAAAATCTTCCTCTTAAATAAACAAATCTCAAAACAAAATAACGAAAGCACATCATTTCTTCCTCTTCAAAATATTACTCATAGCACACATATTTTGAACACTTGTGTGAGCATCCTATACGACGTCCTTAACATTAGTCAACTCAGTGCCTATGTCACAACCAAGCCCCAAAAGAAGATGACCGAAAAAACTCACAGAAGAATAAAAATTGGGAGAGTCTTCAAAGGAAATAAACAAGATAGAACGCACTCGAGTTGACATTTGATATTCAATCTTATTCAACTATTCTTGGCACTAAGAATCCAAAATGGAATTCTCTGATGTAAGGGAGAACATATGTAATACCAGTGCCCAATATTTAATTTTTTATTCTCGTGTAAATTGTAATCATGTGAAAACCTTAGAATTTGGATAATTAATATGTGGGCTTTTAACTCTATATGATTATTCTTCGGCCTTGATGGAAATTAGTGGAAGTTTGTGGGGAAAAAATGGATATTTAAGGAACCTATCTAGATCGAACGAGCTCAAAAGTCATTCAAACTAGGTTCTCATTTCGTTCATACGAGGTTATAGTGGATTGAAAAAATCTCAGTTCGTTCAAAGTAGACATCCAATGACGATCAAACGACCCACCACTGCATAGGAGCATCACCTCATTAAAAGGTCACTCAATAAGGAGATCGAAGGAGATCTCAATCATGTTTGAATGATGTCCCATTCTCGTTTGAACGACATGTTGAGAAAACTTTTAAATCGGGTTGCCCTTGTGTGTTGTCGCATTTTGGACCTTTGGATTAATGAGGTGTTGAGTTTAGAAGGTTCCAGATGGTAAAAAAGGGTATAGGGTGATTCCTTTAGTCTTTAAACCCATTTTGGGCTAATTTTGGGTGTTATAGGAGAGAGAAACGGTGGGTTCTCTCCACCATTTTCATGCCAGCATTTACCTCTCTCTTCCCCTATCTAAGTTCAAGAATGATTCATCTTTCCTAAGCCCCTCCCTCCATTTCTATACCATTCCACCACCAACACTCCACCTTCTGCCCACATATTTTAAAAGTATTTCACCATAAATTAATTATACACCCATTTCCACCATTATTGAGAAAAGCTACGAATTTTGAAGGTGTTGTTGAAGGGGTTTCGCTTGGAGCATGCTTGTGGAGCTAGGCAAAGCCTTGGAGCCACCTTAGTAGGTGGGGGATTGCTATCATCTTCTTCTTTATCCACCATTTTTGGAGGTCCATTTGAGGATGGAAAAACTCTACTCTTAGTTTAAGACTCTATTTTACATACTAGAGGTCTCGTAGATAAAATTGTAAGAGTAGGGTTCATTTATGATACAAGAATGGTATTTCTTATGGTTTTGAGAAAAATGATATATTTCAAGAGAACTTTGTATTAAACATTTTTATGGAATAAAAATGTTGGAAGAATGATCATTTTGATTGGGAATATCTTATGAATAAATGCCTTAAAGTTTTCTTGTTAAAAATTGGGATTTTATATAAATGGACATTTTATTCAAGTTTAAAGAAACAAAAAAGTCTTTTGCCTCGAAAATTATGTTTTTGCAAACACTATGAAATTTCTAGAGTAAATCACATGTTACACACATTTTATAGGATTTTTGAACTTAAAATCCATCTTCTCGTGCATATAGACTTATAATATTTGAGGTTGAACATATAAACAAGTTTAACGGGGCTTTTATTGGGTTTGAACTTAAAATATAGACATTAGAATTTTTAGCCCTTAAAGTGTGTGAAAAAGGTATTGAAAAGGTTATAAGTGTATGGTTATAAAACTACATGTGTCAACGAAGTAAAAAAGGTATTTTTCTGTAAAAGTAGTCTTTAAATGTCAAATTATTTCTTAGAGAAACAAAGTGACGAAATAAATATGTTCCAACCTGAGAAGAGTGATACTCCAAAATATTTAAAAAATAATTAATGCGTTAAAAACACTTAAGAAGTTAGTATGGTTAACTTAATGGTGTTTTGAGAAATAACACTTGTGAAAATGGAGGAAAAGCGAGTCTGTAAACAAATGGGTAAAATGGTAATTTTACGTAAAGTGGAACATTTTTATGAAATAAAAATATTGGAAAAGGTGTTACACAAAATAGTCCTAGATGAACATGATTTTTGGGATATAATCAATATTAGAGGGAAAAGTACAAGAAATGATGCTTTTAAAGTGTAATACAAGTTGGGGTGAAATCCCGAGTTTTGGTTTAGACTGAAAAAAGGAAAAGTGAAATAATGTGGACATTTTCAAAATATTAAAACGCATTAATAAGGACTCGAATGACACTAGAAATAATTAAGAAGGGCCCGAAGCCCTGGTGTGTAAGACCCAAAATGACTGGCTAGAGCATATGGTAGCATAGCCGAAATTGTGGAGCCCGTTAAAGTATGCGAATATTGGAAGATTTTGAGAAAATGATAATGAACGTGGAACATATCAAGTAATGGTTTGTGTGGTGAATATATGGAAAGACAACCAAACTTGAATGGATTAATAATTTTTTTGGTAAAGGATAAAGTAAATAAGAAATATGAAAATCGATTAATGTCGATAAGGTAAAGGAATGGAGAAGTGAAGGGATTAAATGGGTAGTTAAGCAACCTAAATAATATTAACTCGTAATTAACACAAGGGTGTTCTTATGAAAGGTTTTCAAAGGAAAGTAAGTATTTTCTAACACGGTATTTGGGTGTGTTCAAAGGTGATTTTCAATGAAAATACTAGATAAGTTTAGGATGAGCAATAAGGAGATTTCGGTAAAAGAAATGATTTTCCTTAAACAAGAGTTATTATTTAAAGTATTTAACCCGGTGTGTTAAATCAAGAATTAAATGTCAAGTCAAGTGAAAGGGAAATTATTTTACAAGATTGAGGTGAATTAATAGGGGTGAGTAATGTTTTTGGAATAAAAACGGTTTCATGTGTATGTGTATATATATAAGGTAGTGGCATGTGCACGCGGATGTAACATGTTAGAGTCTCCTTTTTACCGTTTGTTTCTATATTTCATTGTTGTAATTTTCCACTGGGCATTTGGCTCATTCCCTCGTCTTTGTTACATCAGTTTGGATGCAGTTTCGTATTTTCAGAGCGTTGTATAGGTAAGTATTCTTTTTATTTTACGTTAGTAGCTATGTATGCCTTGATTTCGGAGACGCTTCCCACAGGTCCCTCACGTAGATTGATTTGAAATGGAAATCCCATGCTAACTAAGTGTAATGTTAAGTAAATAAAACTGGACTAAAAACATTATGTAGGATGTTTCATTGCACTTTACACCTAATGCTCGGATCGGACCGAATTGACCACGGGTAAGCCATAAATTCGGACCCGAGGCATTACACATGGTGTCAGAGCTCTAGGTTCAAGGTTCCTTTCAGGAGTGATGCGGTAACATCCGTAGTGAATCTTTTGACGTCAGTGTTAGTTTCATAATGGTCACACAAGATTGGCGACGGGTTCAGTTCATCTTCTCGATAGTGGATTTAAAGAGATTAGCACGATGAGTGATTCATTGCCAAGTGGCATGCAACCAATTTAGTTATCATTAGTCGCTTTTATGCTTCTAATTTAGATGTGTTAGTAAGTTACGAGTGTTTGTGCAAGCCAATGGTGGCGACGCCACGGTTTTTAGTGTGAGGTGCTTGTGCATCAACCCTTGATGATATGAGAGGTCTGTTGAGATATTGATTTAGCTTAATGACATCCATTAAATTAGAGACATGGATTATGTAAAGTCAAATGTGGGGACTAGGTGGCTAAAGCGTCATTCCTACGTGATTTTGTCTTTGATAATAATGCATTAAGTCCTGGGGTGAAGTACCTTCGAATAAATTGTGATGATGATGTAATTAGGTAAATTTGATCCTTGGGGTAGTACTATGTCGTAGGGCAAATGATAATTAGGTAAACATGAGGAACCGTGTAGGTCAACACTTGGGGATGTGTACTTAGTCCGAGTTATTAAAATAATATTTATAAACACCACATTCTTGTTATCCTTAAGTTTCTCCTCAGGTCCCTAGAACCTCCCCATTTCACAACAAACCCCAGGTCATACTCCGAGTATCGATCTAGAGACCATCGGGCGCTCCCAGGCCTTGTTTGACTCCAGTCAACTCTATTATCAGAGTGAAATCTCATTAAATCTTCGAAGGGCTCTTCATCCCCTCTTCAACGGTATGCCTCATGCACGAACCGGCATAATGGTTCAGATGAATGGACCATTTTACCACAAAAATCAATCCGGAGGCCACCGGGAACTCCCAGGCCACAATTTGACCCCAATCAACTTCATTGTCAGAGCTAAAGCTCTTTGAATCCTCGAAGGGCACTGAAATCCCTTTCCAATGATCTTCCCCATGCGTAAAAAGACATAACCGTTCGGATGAATGATCTATTTCTCCCCAAAAATTTATCTGGAGGCTAGTAGGCGCTCCTGGGCCGCGTTTGACCAAGGTCAACTCTTCAGCTCGAATGATACTAAATGAATCTTTAAAGGGCACTGAATACCCCTTCCAATGATCCACCCTATATGCAAATCAGCCTTACGGTACAGATGAATGACATGTTTTAATCCGAGAGGTCACAAGGCGCTTTCGAGACCCGGTTAACCAAAGTTAACTTTCTAAACTGAGCGAATCTCTTTGTAATTTTGAAGTACCTCGAGTAAAATTTCTAACTATCTGCCTTGTGCGCGATTCTGACTTACGGTTTGGATGAATAACCCATTACCATCTGATGATCTCCCATTCAAAGGACAAACGAGAGCTTTTGAGCCCCGTTTTGCCCAAAGTCAACTCCTGGATCTGGGAGTGGACCAAAGGACTCTTGAAGGTCTCTAAGTTATCTTTCTAATGGTATGCCTCGTGCATGATTTTGATTTATGAATTGCGTTCGACGACCATTTTTCAAAAAAATCTGCACGAGACTACCGATTGGTAGGTCCATTTCCTTGCCTATCGGATGTGTGTCTAGGGTTACCTACCAATTGGCATGATTAGTTCTATACCGATCAGTACCCCCTTAACCTATAAATAGTTGGCACGACCTCACTCCCGAAGCATTCCTCAGATTTATCAATATTAGTGATTTCAGGAACATTCTCTTGCAATTAGCGAAGTTTTCTTATGTGAAATACATTTCCATCTTCCATTTCGATCATTTTCATACCCAATTTAGCAAAATATCATTCTCTATCATCCTACATCCATCTCAACATTCAAAGGAGGTCATCAAAGATCAAGATCAAGCCTTAATTCTCCAAAGAAGGTAAAAAAATCCTTCTCTCTCTTTAAATTCTTTATTTTTGCAGTAGTTATATAAATTCTTATTCTAGATTTTAATTTTGTTCATAAACATTAATATCTCATCCTTTATTCATTATATTGCACGTACTTTATTTTCTATAAAAAAAAACTTAAAACAAAGAAAAAGAGGGTTACATCTATAAATTCCAACGGGATTATCCACCATAATTTCCCAGAACTTAAACACATTTTCTACGCATGCATATAATGAATTACCATTCGTATCTATAGGATAAACCCCATCCTTATGATGCATGCGAACTACGTGGAATTTGATACCTTTATAGGCTACATAGGCGTCTCAAGCTAAAACTTGAGACTCGAGTCCAAGTTCTCAATTCTCCATTTTTTCATTTTCGTATTTGCCTCCTTTTCATTAATGCATCATTTTAATATATATTACACTAGTGATCCTCATTGGTGTATTTTATCCAACATATATTATTGTTTCATCATAATGATCAATATCTCGATAAACGCATACATCGTATTTTCTAGATATTATTTTGGGAACATTCCTTTGGATGACCTCATTCTATCTTTTCTATGATATAAGTTGGGGGATTCCAATATCCATTTATGTATACATGCACACACACTTCACGGAGAAATTAACAAAAATAGTAACGCAAGCCCATGAGAGACCAAAAGGGTGGGATGGGTGCCTAACACCTTCCTATTCCATAACTTAGCCCCCGAACCTTTGAACTATTGGTTTCATAAGCATCAGTTGGTCTTTGATGTTGCTCTCTTAAGGTGAAAACATGTTCTTTTGCCTATTTTTTGCAAAATAGGTTGGTGACTCCATCTCTTTACATTCATCCCATACCGACGACGGTCGAAATGCTCCTAAAGAAAGCGGATGCGGGACCTTATCCTCCCCCTTTCCCCCCTCACCCCCCCCCCCCCCCCCACACACACACAGGGGAAGGGAGAGATTGGGATGGCCACACAATTATTGTAAGTAAGTGTCTTGGGTATTGTTTATCGAAAGTTGTACCTCACAAGGTATGATAAGAGTCACATGCAAACTGCGATAAGTATGTTATGTATGCAATAATAATGGTTAAGGAGACTTAGGATTAAACTCTAAATAGTCTTCCATGTAAGAATTTTAGGAGATATGATGCAATATTTAGGGATAGGATCTTTAGTGACGTCGGTGATGTAGACCTATAGGTTTATAGGTTTTGTATATGATGTCCTGTATCCTGCCCAAATCCGTGTTCATGTCAGTCTGTGATATGGTACGTGGCTTATGGAGACAACCATTTGTAAATAAGATAAGATTATTATCTAAGTGTCATGGACCATTTTAGTAGCCTATGTAATGGCTAGATGCAAGGGAGTTCTAGTGTGAGTATGGTTTAAGGGCGTCGTGGAGTATCTGTAGGACTAATTGTGTGTGGCGTCATTGGGAATAGGAATCGATTTATTATGATGTCTTAAGGTATTCAATGGTTGATGTGCGCCATATATAGAAGCTCGTGGACTAGTTTCTTTATGAGAACCTAATAGTCGTGAGGTGGATATTGAGAAATTTGTAGAGCGCGCCTGCGATGAGAAAGTCATGGATGATGAAATCTTGTCGGGTTTGAGGACTTTTACGTGGAGCATTTTTGGTGTCCTTAGGAATTTAGTTAAGTCTGGTATAAAAAAGTAATAGTGTCTTAGTGATGATCGTATTGAAGGTCATGTAATGATTTTAGGTTGTTGGTCAAGATTTAAAAAATTTGAATAGTTTAAGTGTTGGGTTTTGTCATCCGAATTGGCGTAGATGGGTGATGTAGCCTTCTAAGAGAAATTGGAAGCTTGTTTCATGAGTAGGCGTCATGCTCGGGTGTCATGAATTGATTAGTGTAGTCATTGTGACACTTGATTTTAAGGAGTACTAGGAAATGAAATTGGGACTTAGATTGATGATGTCATAATAATGACTTGAAAATGGCACCCTAGGGGGGATATCGAAGAATGGTTATAATGTTGATATGTGTCGACAACATAAGTTAGGATAAACCTAGCAAGATAGGGACTAGTTCTTAGAATGTCTTGCCAAGACGGTATGGATTAGAAGATATAGCCATGTGTGGTACTTACTACCCTTATAATGCCAATGACGACCGATGTGGCAGTTTGGGTAGAACTTAGAGATAAGCTCGGTGACAGCCTCGTGTAGGTAAAGGTTACTACAAGATAAATGTTTGGCAGAACTAGGTTCTTCCTAAGGAGACATTGGGGTACGATCATCGTATAACAATATTAATGACGACCTATGTGTATTAGGTTGGTCACCACGTCACTAGAAATATGGACAAAGTCGACATGGGCAAAAGCGTTGGCATTTGCGATCGAAGTGGCCCACATTCACTAAGGATGTAAAGGAAGAGCCTTACTCTTAAGGAGGGAATTCTAGTGTTTGTGTAAGGACATAAATTTCCAATTGAGTCCCTGTATTGTTTTGACTTGATTTCGTGAACAAAACTGTGTTTGTAATATGTCATAGGGAGATTTTTATTTTATCACGATCCCACTCGGTCTATGACGTATTGAAGAAAATTAAAGACGTTGCGACAAAGCTTCAAAGAATCAAATCATGCCGATGTTTAATTGGTGCAAGTTTAATCTTCTTTAAAGTTAATTGCTTTCCGAGATCACTCAGGTATGAATGCGTATAATTAATGGTGCTTGAAATTATTTTATAAAAGATAAGGACGTAATTTTTATAAAGAAAAATATTTTTAAAATGTTTTAAAGTGTTTTAAAAGGTTTACACGGTGTTTTAATTCTGATAAGTTCGAATAGGAGTTTGACTTATTTGGATATCTCATGGAAGAGACGTTTTGAACAAAAAGTTAAAACGTCAACTCTATCTCTCGAACGACGTCAGATCTCATTCGAACGAGATGCTGATGTCGCGCGAAGGACTTGCATTGTCGTTCGAATGACATGAAAATCGAGGAATTTTTTTTAATCCTATTTAAACACTGTTTTCATCATAATTTTGTAAGTGTGCATTCTAGAAAACTGTTTACGAACCAGATACTTGTTTGCATATGTTTTATAAGGTTTACAAAGCATAAACACATCCTTAGAGTTTGCAAAGATCGGAATTATCATTCTTATATGTTTATGTGATCTTGCTGCACCAAAGAAGTTTATTCTATCATTGAACATCAAAGGGTTTTGCGGTGAAGAAAAGAGAAGGACTTCTTGTTCGACATCGTAGACGAATCAAAGCCATTCGGTGGACACCGAGACATATGTGGACGTGTGTATTGTGGACAGGTATCGTGGAAGATGGAATTTCTGCATGGGAACTATTAAAGAACGGTAGAAGATCAGAAGGAGCGTCAAGAACCGTGGGGATCGAGTCTTAGTGTAAGGCTAATCTGTCTTTGTAAAACCATTATTCATAGTGATTGTCTGGCTTGGGCCATCTGAGGTTGTTTTCCCGTTTTAGGTTTTTTTCCTCGTACATTCGGTGTTGTGAGTATTCTTTACTTTATTTTACTTTCTTTAATCACTAGATGTGTGTTTAGGATTAATTAAGATAAAATCTGTTCAAATTAAGAATTGAGTTTTTCACAACTTGGTTTGGTGCATAATTTAAAAGTTGGATAATTTTTCGGAGAAAAATTTGGTTTTCTTTTGAAACACACATATCGGGATGCACTCTTTCAAATTGGTATCAGAGCTAGAAAACTTTTTTTATTTGTTTTGTGATCCCGTGTGTTTTCAAAGATGAATTCTGGATATAATGAATTTTCTCGAACTCCTATTTTTGATGGCACTAATTACACTTATTGGAAGATAAGAATGAGATGTTCTTTAAAATATATTGATGAGCGTGTGTGGATAGAAGTTGAGAAAGTTTGGACACCCCTTGTCACTATTGTAGGTGAGGTCACTAGTTTAAAGACTCTTGAGTCATGGACCAAAACTGAACAAAGACTTGCACAATATGATTCTAAGGGTTTGCACGTTATTGCTTCACATGTCACACAGGAAGAATATAATAGAATTATGACTTATGAAACATCAAAAGAGGCTTGGGATATTTTGTCACTCACTCACGAGGACACTAGAACAATTAGGGCATCAAAACTTCAAAATCTCACTACACAGTTTGAGACTATTAGGATGTTAGAAAGTGAGACTTTTGATGAGTTTTATGCTATGTTGTCCAATATTGTCAACTCGTCGTTTAACCTAGGTGAGAAAATTTCGAACAACCGTGTCATTAAGAAAATCCTTAGGTTGTTGCCTAGTAGGTTTGATGAAAAAGTGACCATTTTAAACTCCTTGGGTAGGTTATAGTTGACGAAACTAGAAGAGATTGTAGGTGACTTACAAACCTATGAAATCAACATGATTACCTCCAAGAAGGTGCCTAAGAAAGAAAAGGGTATTGCTTTGAAAACCCGAAAGGAGGAAATTAAAGTTTCGAATTCCGATTCCTATTTTGATTTTGAGGATGTTGCTTTGTTGGCAAAGAAATTTAAAAAATTAATTAATTTCAAAAGAAATCGAAAGATGCCAAGAAATTTGAAAAATTCAAAAACAACAAAGTATATCCCACCTCTAAGGATAAGTTTGAGAAGCCTAAGAGAGATGAGTCGAATAAGTATTTTGGGTATGAGGGGTACGGTCACAAAGTTAAGGAGTGTCCCACTAGAATTAAGAAAGAGGGCAAGCAACCCATTGTCTATAATTCCACCTTAAGTGATAGTGATCCGGAAGAGGGAAAGAGCTCTCTCATTGATCGTAACTTTGTGGCGTTTATGGCATGTCATGTGAGCGACGAAAATTCTCATGTGCATTACACTTCCGAGGAGGTTTTGAGTGTATCCCATGTTAGTGATGGTGAAGAGAGTGATGGCGAGGAGGTAGATGTGAAAGAGTTGCAAAATGCGTTTAATGAGTTGTATGCCGAAACAGTGAAAGTGAAAAAGGCTAACTCTAAATTACAAGCTAGGTTAAATGAGCGTGCCATAAAAAATAATGATAGTTTGATTGAGGATCTCAGGGCATGAGAGAAGAAGTTTAAGGAGAAACTAGATTTTGTGGAGAAAGAAAGAGATAATCTCTGTGGTTTGATGGAGTCCTTGAAAAATGAGATTTTAGAGTTTGAGGAGTCTAGGAGTTTGCTCGAGTCTAGGATTCATGAGTTGGAGGAGATATTGAGAGACTCGTCTAGAGTCAAGTTTGATTTAGAGGCTAGGTCGTAGAAGTTAGATAAGATCCTAGGCACCGTCCAAATTAAGGGAGATAGGGGAGGTATAGGTTTTGGTGAGAGAGTTCTTCCCATTCCCCCGGTACGTGTGAGAAACACTAGGAAGGTTAGGAAAGGTCCACATATAGGTAATCATTTCCACCATCACTTCACTTGCATGTTTTGTGGTAGGAAAGGTCACCTCAGGCGTTATTGTTACGACCTTAGACAAGATCCTAGGAAGTTTAGGAATAAAATTTCCCCAATTCCCAATTCCCAAAACCCCCATGCGTCGTTTTACACCTACTTGGGTTAGGAAATCGGATTTAGTGGCTTTAGGAATTAAACTTCATGATTCTTGTTTGGGTGAACTTGATTGTTCCCATGCTAAATCTAAAGGATGATAGTGTTACCATGTTTATCATATGCTAGTTTGCTTCATGATTTATTCATTGCTAGTATTATGACATATATATCATTTTGTATTATAGTTTTCATTTGTTTGAGTCTTATTTGAAAAATACAAAAAGATTTTTCTTTTTTTTTACAAAATTTGTGAAACCCAAAGAGATTTTGCATTTATTTGAGTCAAAATATGAAAAAGCCAAAAAGATTTTCGATTTGTATTTTTGAGTTTACATGCTTGATATGGCTTATTGGTGTGCTTGGACCCCCCCCCCCCCCCCATCGTTTCATTATCCATGTGGCTAGGACATTTGTTCATTATTATCGATGCTTAGAATGATGTTAACCATTGTTTATATGGGGTTGTTTCGAAGTTGATATGCATTTTTATTCGACTTTGTATATATGCCAACATTGCACACATGCACGAGTTTATATGGATGTTTGACTTCTCTTGCATATTTGAATTTGGTGAGGCGTTCTTTTCTCAATCTTGTCATCTATGCGTAAGTAGACTTAAGGAGAAGTGTGCATGTAAGAACCGTTTATCGTGAGGATATAAATTGGTAAAAATGATGAGTGATACTCATCGTGAAAGCCACCGTTTAAAAGAGCCCAAAAGAAAATGCAATATGCTAAGAAAAGGGCCAAAATTTATTTAGTTAATTCCAAAGAAAACATGATATTTTTTAGGGAGTTTGGATGGATTAAAAAATTTAAATGGGTTTGCACAACTAATCCCAATGTTGAAACATTATAATTTGACGCTATTGTTTGTAGAATCGTCAAAATTCTGGATTTGTGTGCATGTAGTATGTTTAGTTCATTAAGCTCACACTTTTATTGTCATATGTCTATGATAAAGTTTGATGATTTATCGCTATCATTTAGAGATTCTTGATCATTTCGATGTATTGGAATTGTGACTCATTTGTTGTAGTTTCACGCCCATTCATTCTGTATCCATGTTTGAGCACATCGGTACTATGTTTGCATGTAACTCACATTTTCAGTTTTTATGAGTTTTTGCTCTTTGTGTTAAAAGTCTACTGTTTTAACACTGTTTTGTTTTTGTTAGGCCCTTCCTGGAATATTTTTGTGGAAATTTGTTCGCTGGGCAAAAATATAACATATTTCTGGAAAAATATGAGAATTTGGCAGGTCGCAGGAAGTCGTTCAAACGACATCCCATGTCGCGCAAACGACCTCTGTACTTCGTTTGAGCGACTTCGAATCTCGTTTTAGCGAAGTCCTGTCTCGTTCGAATGACAGGCTGTTTTGGAGCTTCTGATTGGTTTGCAGTCCTCTGGGTTAAATTGTTTTTTTTTTTGGTACTGCTGGAAGTTTTTCTGGGCTGACTGATTTATATGCAGGTTCTTTTATCTCAAATTGATAGTTTTCATATAAGTTCTTTTATCACACCTGATTAGATTGCTATTCTCTTTGTGTGATTCTTGGTTTAGTAGCTTCTGATTTGTCATTACTTGGTCATATTTAGCTGGTTGTTTCATGATTATCTCTTCTCCGGGTTATCTATTCGAGACAAAAAGGGGGAGAGATGTATGTGATGTAGGGGGAGATTTAGATGTATGTGATGTACGGGGAGATTTGAGCATGTTTTGGTTTACATATGTTTGCAAATTAGTATCTCAAAATTTGGTATTACACATTGGTATCATTTTGCTGCTCAAATTGTTTAACAAATGATTTTTCAGAGATTATTCATATTGGTATCTATTATTGTTTGGTATCATTTGGATAAATATATTGGTTTCATTTTTTCCTCCACACTTCATTGGGTATTTGTTTGTCTGTTTCATGTGTGTAGGTATGTTTTAGCGATTCGAGATTTCAAGTCTACATCACATTTAGACAGTTCATGCTTGCCGGTGCTACATATTCTAGTCCGTGTCCTGTAATTTTTGATTTTGGGCTTATGGGATGGGTTTTAGGCGTCATACGGCTTGAAGGCCTGATTAGGCATTTCACTGGTTTAGTTTTGTCCCAGAATAGTCAAAGGGGGAGATTTGTAAGGACATAAATTTCCAATTGAGTCCTTGTATTGTTTTGACTTAATTTTGTGAACAAAACTGTGTTTGTAGTATGCCATAGGGAGATTTTTATTTTGTCACGATCCCACTTAGTCTATGATGTATTGAAAAAAATTGAAGACGTTGCGACAAAGATTCAAAGAATTAAATCACGCCGATATTTAATTGGTGAAATTTTAATCGTCTCCAAAGTTAATTGCATTCCGAGATCACTCAGGTATGAATGCGTATAATTAATGGTGCTCGGAATTGTTTTATAAAAGATAAGGATGTAATTTTTATAAAGAAAAATGTTTTAAAGTGTTTTAAAAGGTTTACACTACGTTTTAATTCTGATAAGTTCGAATAGGAGTTTGACTTATTTAGATCTTTCATGGAAGAGATGTTTTGAACAGAAAGTTAAAAAATTATCTCTGTCGCTCGAACGACATCAGATCTCGTTCGAACGAGATGCTAATGTCGCGCGAACGACTTGCGTTGTCGTTCGAATGACAGGAAATTGAGGCGGCATTTTTAATCCTATTTAAACAGTGTTTGCATCAGAATTTCGTAAGTGTGCATTCTAGAAAACTGTTTACGAACCAGAAACTTGTTTGCACATGTTTTCTAAGGTTTACAAAGCATAAACACATCCTTAGAGTTTGCAAAGATCCGAGTTATCATTATTATATGTTTACGTGATCTTGCTGCACCAAAGAAGTTTGTCCTATCATTGAACAACAAAGGGTTTTGCGGTGAAGAAAAGAGAAGGACTTCTTGTTCGACATCGTAGACGAATCAAAGCCATGTGGTGGACACCGAGACATACATGGACGCGTGTGTTGTGGACATGTATCGTGGAAGACGGAATTTCTGCGTGGGCACTATTGAAGAATGGTAGAAGATCAGAAGGAGCATCAAGTACGATGGGGATCAAGTCTTAGTGTAAGGCTACTCTGTATTTGTAAAACCATTATTCATAGTGAATGTCTGTCTTGGGCCGTCCGAGGTTATTTTCCCGTTTTGGGTTTTTTTCTCCGTACATCCGGCGTTGTGAGTATTCTTTACTTTATTTTACTTGATTTAATCACTAGATGCATGTTTAGGATTAATCAAGATAAAATCTGTTCAAAGTAAGAATTGAGTTTTTCACAACTTGGTTTGGTGCATAATTTAAAAGTTGGATAATTTTTCAGAGAAAAATTTGGTTTTGTTTTGAAACACACATATCGGGCTGCACTCTTTCAGTTTGAAGTCCCAAAGGATAATAGGTTCGTCTGTTTTCATCATCTGGTATGGATGAATGGATATGATTCAACTCGTCATGATTAGTGGCTCGAGCTAGGGTGTGTGGATAGGTCGGTACCCAGTGAGACTTTTTTGGAAGATTTGTAAACTTCAAAGAATGCGGTGAGGGCTTTCTTTTCATAACTCAGTCCTTTGCATACGAATGAAATTTTTTCGAAATAGTTGTCCATTATGTTCATTCCTTTTGTTCTTTTTAGTTTTGGTAATCGAGAATTGCATTTTCGCAATTGTGGTATACCGAATTTGTACCATGTCATGGTAGGGCGTTGTTTGGTCCGATAGATTTTGGGTGGACTTGGATGGCTCAATGTAGATCGATAACTAGGTGCGACCTTATCATAGGGGTCCTTGCTATTGCACAATGTTTTTGTGTACCAGTGTCTGCGCTTTCAGCCACACAGTTGTTCATAGTAACTATTCGCCTTAGAATTAGCGACCTTATGATTGGTCGGTATGACAGTCAATGGCTTTAGTTATAGAGAGGAGGCTGATGACTTGAGGACATTGTATAGTTTTAGAACTCGAGGAAACTTAGCACGCAGTGTTGTTTAGACACAGTGAGTGTATTGGCATAATACTCAGGTATGTGTTAGACAATTACATTCCTAGAGTGATCCAAGGTTCATGGAAGGATCTTGTGGAGGGCGTTAGTTACGCGCACGAATTGTGACTTGTAGGTTTATTTCTCCACGGGACTAGTGACTTGCAATATGATATTATATTGTCATGATGACTTGAGAAATTGAGGAAACTCATAATGTCTAGTCCTTAGATTTGAGATGGTTCTTGATGATGAATTTGATGTTAGTTGTATCACGGTTAATACTTAGGTGAGTGGACCCCTAGAGAGGCTTGTGTAGTAGGGATGTCTATTTTCTTTGGGTATTAGCAAGGTAGTCTTGATACTTGATTGAACATGATCGTTAAGTGAGTGGTGACTCGGGGACGTTGATTATTAGCATAACGGTGAGAATTATAGCATGTCGCATGTTGAACTTTTGGTGACAACCCCTATGTAAGATCGTGTGATGTTATCTTGTCTATTGACGACTTCAATGATTTTGTCTCCGACGAATTCTTTTACTTAGAGTAAGAATTTCAAAGTCCCATGAGCATGAGTAATCGGAGGATTGATAATTCGGGGGACAAATTTTTCCA
This sequence comes from Sambucus nigra, assembly GCA_949130495.1. Classification (NCBI taxonomy): domain Eukaryota; kingdom Viridiplantae; phylum Streptophyta; class Magnoliopsida; order Dipsacales; family Adoxaceae; genus Sambucus; species Sambucus nigra. The sequence continues at coordinate 476,338,885 of OX422213.1, forward strand.
AGGAGGGGAGACTGTACCCATGCTCGATATTATATTATTTTTTCCCATGTAAATTGTAACCATATGAAACCCTTAGGATTTGGATCATTAATATATGGGTTTTTATCTTTATACGATTGTTCTTTGGCCTTGATGGTAATTGTTGGAAGTTTTTGTGTAAAAATTGGAGATTTAAAGAACCTGGCTTGATCGAATGAGCTCAGAAGTCATTCGAATGAGATTCTCATTTCTTTCGAAGGAGGTTATAGTGGATAGAACAAAAAGTCCAGTTCATTCAAAGTAGATATCTAATGATGATCGAACAACCCACCCTTGCATAAGTTCATCACCTCGTTAGAAGATCGTTCAATAGGGAGATCGTTCAAACGACCTTTTCAGAAAACTTTTAAATCGGGTTGCCCTTGTGTGCGGTTGTATTTTGGACCCTTGGATTGATGAGGTATTGAGTTTAAAAGGTTCTAGATGGTAACGGGTTTAGGGTGATGTGCTTGCTCTTTAAAACTATTTTTGGGATCATTTGGGATTTTATAGGAGAGAGAAATGGGGGGTTCTCTCCACCATTTTCATGCCAATATTTACCTCTCTCTCTCTATCTCTCTAAGTTCAAGAATGATGCATCTTTCCCAAGACCCTACCACCATTGCTACACCATGCCACCATATTTTACAAGTATTTTACCATAAATAAGCCTCATACATTCATTTTCTCCATTATTGAGCAAAGCTACGAATTTTGAAGGTGTTGGTGGGGGGAGAAGAAGAATGAAGAAATTTACGGAGTTTTGAAGGAGGTTTTTCTTGGATTTTTCTTAGATCATGCTTGTGGAGATAGGCAACCTCCTTGAGTCCACCTTAGGAGGTGGGGGGTTTCCATCATCTTCTTCTTCATCCACCACTTTTGGAGCTCCATTTGAGGTGAAGAAAGCTCTACTCTTAGTTTAAGACTCTATTTTATATACTAGAGGTCTTGTAGATAAAATTGTAAATATAAGTTGCATTTATAATATAAGAATGGTATTTTTTATGATTTGTGCAAATGGGTTTAGAAAAGGTTTCAATGGTTTTGAGAAAAATGATATATTTCAAGAAAACTTGGTATTAAATATTTTTATGGGATAAAAATGTTGGAAGAATGCTCATTTTGATTAGGAATATTTTATGAATAAATGTCTCAAAGTTTTCTTGTGAAAAAATGGGATTTTATATAAATAGACATTTTATTCAAGTTTGGAAGAAACAAAAATGTTTTTTGCCGTGAAAATTATGTTTGTGAAAACATTATGAAATTTCTAGAGTAAATCACATGTTAGGCCCATTTGATAGGATTTTTCAACGTAAAATCCATCTTCTCGTGCATATAGACTTGTAATATTTTGAGGTTGAGCATATGAATAAGTTTGATGACGGTTTTATTGGGTTTAAAAATGAAATAAAGAAATTAAAATTTTCATCCCTTAAAGTGTGTCAAAAAGGTCTTGAAAAGGTGATAAGTGTATGGTTTTAAAACTACATGTATTAATGAAGGAAAACAGTGCTTTTCTTTAAAAGTAGTCCTTAAATGTCCAATGATTTCTTTGAGAAAGAAAGTGATGAAATAAAGATGTTTCCAACTTAAGAAGAATGATACTTCACAATTTTAAAAAAAAAAAGTGAATAATTTGTTACAAACACTTAAGAAGTTAGTATGGGTAACTTAATGGTATTTTAACAAATAACACTTGTGAAAATGGAGGAAAAGACGAGTTTGAAAACTAATTGGTAAAATGGTATTTTAATGTAAAGTGGAATATTTTTATGAAATAAAAATATTTGAAAGAGTATTACATAAAAATGGTCCTAAATGAACATGACTTTTGGGATAAAATCAATGTTAAAGTAAAAAGGACAAGAATTGATGCTTTTGAAGTGTAACACAAGTAGGGGTGAAACCCCAAGTTTTGGCTTCGGTCGAGAAAAGGAAAAGTGAAATAATGTGGACATTTGCAAAATATTAAAACACATTAATAAGGACTCTGGTGACACCGGGAATAGTTAAGGAGGGATCGTAGCCCTGGAGTGAAAGATCCAAAATCACTGGCCATAGCATATGGTAGCATAGCCAGCGGTGTGGAGCTTGTTAAAGTATGCGGATATTCAAAGATTTTGAGAAAAAGATAATGGTAATGTAGCATATCAAGAAATAGGTTGTGTGGTGAATATATGAAAAGACAACCTAACTTGAATGAAGTAATAAATGTTCTAGTAAAGGATAAAGTGGACAAAAAATGTGAAAATTGATTAATGTCCATAAGGTAAAGGAATGGAAAAGTGAAGGGATTAAATGGGTAGTTAAGCAACCTAAAGAAGCTCAATCCATAATTAACACAATGGTGTATTTATGAAAGGTTTTCAAAGAAAAATAAGTATTTTATGATACGATGCTTGCATGTGTTGAAATGTGATATTCAATGAAAATACTAAGATAAATTTGGCATGAGCAATAAGAAAATTTAAGTAAAAGAAATAATTTTCCTTAAAACAAGGGGTATTGTTAAAAGTATTTAACCGGGTGTGTTAAATCAACAAATATATGTCAATTCAAGTAAAAGAAAATTTGTTTTAAAAGATTAAGGTGAATTAATTGGGGTAAGTAACGTTTTTGGAATAAAAATGGTTTCACACATTAAAGTAAGTATATATATATATATAAGGTAGTGGCATGTGGACGTAGATATAACGTGTTAGAGTCTCCTTTCTGTTGTTCGTTTCTATATTGCATTGTAGTAATTTTTCACAGGGCATTCGTCTCATTCCATCATCTTTGTTATGGCAGGTTATGTGCAGTTTCGTATTTTGAGAGTGTTATACAAGTAAGTATTCTTTTTATTTTACGTTAGTAGATCTGTATGCTTGGATTCTTTGGACGCTTCCCACGAGTTCTTCACGTAACATGATTTGAAATAGAAATTGCATGCTAAATAATTGAAATGTTAAGTTTATAAAACTGGACTAGCAACATTATGTAGGATGTTTCATTATACTACACACATAACGCTCGGGTCAAACAGGGTTGGCCACGGGTAACCCATAAATTCAGGCCGGGGCGTTACAATATAGATAGTGAGAAGGATAAACTTGAGGTGGAACAGTAAGTCTTGTAATGACACCAACCCGAGTAATTTACTGATAGTAAGACTAACGAGTTAATTAAGGCTCAAACTTTTCCACAACTTCATCCTAAAGAATAGAAACCTTCAACCAAAATTAAGTGCATGATTAAATTACCTAAGGTAAGAGTCTGAGAGTGAGACAAAATCAAACCAAAATTTGGTCACATGAGTCCAACTTACGCCCTTTCCAATTACATATAACAACTGTTCATGTTAATAAGAAACTGTGTGTGGGCCCTAGGTTAGAAAAGGACAACAAGAAGCAACCATTTTGAGAATATAAAATTCCATATCCAAGTAGGTCTGGGGAAATTATTTCCAACCCAAAACCAAGAATGGTTGTCATTCAATAACGAAATACTTTCGTATTGGAAGGCATTCCAGCAATCCGTCCATGTGGGTAAATGGGATACTTTTCTTCAGGATATTTTTCTTTCGAGATACTTAAGTTCTCGGGAATCCTCTCATAAGTGATATTAACATACACACCATGAACTTTGGCAAGAAAGGAACTTATCATAAGATGTACCTTCCAATGACATAATATAATTCTCTAAACAAGTTAGGGTAGCAATGCCCGATTTGAAAACCAATAATACGCCACCCCTATTTGAAAATACGAGGTACATGAGTCTTATATAGAGAGTCCATATAAATAGAACTTTCCCCAATGTATGGAGAAATAGGAAAAAGCTTTTCAAATCTAGACGAAGTTGGGGAGGAAGTCGAGGAAAGTGAGCGAGATTTGAGAGTCATGAAGATATCCTGAAAATCACACACCATGACAAAATCATAGAAATCTAATGAGAAAATGGATATAAAATATATATTAGGGATCTTACACTAAAAATATAAGATAAAATCTCATGTATGATAAGAGGCTATATATTTATCAACGCTAACACATATATGATACTAGAATAGACTCACCTAATAAATGAGTAAGGAAAAGTAAGTGAATATTAATTTATATACATAAAAATCAATTCTGAAGAATGAATATCATCTCAAGACAAGTAAACTCATATAACATTGACAAAGAATCATTAACATCTGAAAAATCGCATGGGTCTCTCTATGGGTTGATAAAGTAAATTAATCTTAACCTAATTATTTTCAATTTCAATCGTGATTAATTAATTATCTAAGATCAAATATATCAATTCTAATTCAAATTAATTTAACATAAAGTGAACATTGTGCAAGTTAAAATGTTTAGTTTGTTCTTAATCTAATTAATTAAGTTGATTTTATAATTTACCAATCAATTAGTTAGGTCCAAATTTCATATGAGGTGAAAACAATTAAGAATGGTTAAAAATAAATGCAATCACACAAATAGGGACACATTCATTTAATGTGGAAAACCCTAGTAAAAACCATATGCACCCACGCCACACACAAGTCCACTAGTATAAAAAGTTTCAGGTATTACAAAAGGACATACACGATTTATAACCCTTGATTTGAAAACAACCAAAAATCATTCTATTAATCTACACTAGAACTTTGACTTGATAGCCACAACCCTCAAGCATCGGTATCCACCGATTTGTGAAACAGGTGTCTCTACTCGAATCTCCACTACAACTTCGGCTTCTGGCTCACAAGGCTCACAATCATGTATTGGATCGCAACCCAAGTCAATCGACCCACTTTTTGATGATGCTGGAAACAACACCACCAGATAAGGTGTTAACAAGCATAAACAAGTGATAACAATGGCAGCACAAGAGTATATATATATAGTAGAAGATGAGGAGAAGGGGATGAACACATCAATATAAGTGCTTTGGCAATTGCCTACGTCCACTCTGCAGGTGAGTGTAAATATCACTATCAAATGAGGCTCTAATGGCCTTAGTAATACAATCACTTCTCTTTCTCTCTACTATAAATGCAACAGAGTGTTAGCTAGGGTTATATTTTTCGGATCCTCTACAAGGTAGAGGATGACCTCTATATATAGTGTTTAGGGGGTGTAATGTACCCCCTAAGATCCAACCAGTATAAGGATAACACCTGGCTGATCTTAAGTAAACAATAATGACCTCAATATTCCCTCACGTGGAGGGAATGATTCAGTTGTAACAGATTTGTCCACGTGTACTAAACTATGTATGTGCTTGTAAATGCTTGGATCTCTTCGATTGGTGTAACCTCGGCCTGGAAGAGTATGAGGTTGGTGAAGTCCGACTGTTTCTTTGCTCCGAGGTTAGTCATAATGACCTCGGCCAGCAAGGCTAGCTGAGGTCAGCTATGTGTAGTTGTAACATCGACTTGGGTTGATGATGATGTTGCCAGATGATTGATCCCATGCAACATTACTGAGTCCTCGCCGACCTCGACTGATGCCCAGCCGAGGTTGATGTATGTTGTAGAAGCAAAATTGGTTGTGGTCAACCTTCTAAGAGCCGATGTTACTGATGGTTGTCTTAGGCATCTGGTCACCTCGACTACGATATTGGCCGAGGTTGATGACTCTAAGAAAGAGGGTGCACTTTGGGCATATCACTCACCCCCTGGCCCTTAGTTACCTATGTGAATATGTGATTGAGGGGTATGTAAGGCCGAGGCTGAGTTTTCTTGTGTGCCAATATTCTCTTGACACATGTCACTTGTTGAAGTGGGTGGCGTGCCTATCAAGGCATGATGATTTTGATTTGCCCCTTACGTTCCCTAGGCAATGATGGGCCTTGGTACTCGCACAAAAATGATGAGGTGGGTTTAAAACCCTTTCTTTCTTCTTCTTATTCATTTCTTCCTTCTATTTTTTGCCTGAGTTATCTTTCTGTAATTCTCTCTCTTCAAGAGCTCCGTTGTTGCTGCATTTGAGGGTTTTTTTGCTTCCAATCCTATTCTCCCTTATTTCACAATCAGGCAGGTATCATCTCCACCTTGCTTTACCATTTTTAGCCATTGCTTTTCATTTTTGCAATTTTCGGTGAGGTTTTGTGCTTTTTGGTGAGCGTTTTTGGGTTTTTTGGTCATTCTTTGCATTTTTTGGTGACCTTGTTCTTAGGTGTTCTTGGTGTTCATGGTTTGAAACCTTCCACCATCCCTATTTGATCCTTGGTTTATCTTGAGTTAAATTTATTTATCTGTTTTTGGTTTTGAATCACAAGTTTTGTGTCGTCTGCCTTATGCTCAGACCTCTGTATCAACTCATAAAAGATTTCCCTTACCTTCGTGAGAAGACTTTTGAAAAAATTAGGCAGATAGAGCTAGCCCAAGAGGAAGCTCATAGGGCCGAGTCCTTCCCTCTTAGACCTATATTTCCTCCTCCTCTGAAGGTTATCTACCTTAAGCCAATTGAGCCTACTGAGCCAGCAGAGGTTCCAATGGACCCAACACCCATGTCTGAGTCTGAGTCGTCTTCCTCAGACCCCATGTCTGTAGACTCTTTCCAAGAGTCTATGGATTACTCAATCAGGTAAGATCAGGTCCTTAATCAGGCCCAGGTTTTGAGTGGTGCCTCGTCTCACCATGGTGCTAGCACCTCACAACATTCTTTTGATGTTGAAATTATAGCGCCAAGTGTGGCCATTCCCCCCATTATTAATGCTATTCCCCTATCGGCTGCCACCGATGCTGAGTTCGCTCATAGGTTTCCTGATGGTCCCCCGGCATCTGCCCAGGACAATGTTGCTAGGGATGAAGATGATGGGTATGATAGCGATATAGACACATCTGAGGCCGTCGAGATTGAAAGCTCTATCAGTGAGCATAACCTTTTAACTTTTAGGCAACTCTATTCGATAAAACCTTCCATTAACCTTAGGAGACCTCTGAAGGGAGAGAGGGCCTTTGATGGACGAGATGGAGAGATCTGCATCTATGAGCATATGTTCAAGTTGGTCTTCCGTCTTCCTATTCACCCTTCCATCAGAGCCATATTATCCCACATAAATCTATCCCCTTCATAATTATCCCCTAACGCATGGAGGTTCATGATTAGGGACATCATCCTTCGGAGGGTTGTCCACCACTCAGACCTTCCCGTGAGGGTCTTCATAGGTTGTTACATCCCTTCCTTTTCCAAAAACCACCCTAACTATTACCACTTCTTAGCTAGGAAGTCAGAGAAGAAAATGTTGTTGGTTACCCAGACCTCAAACCACAACTGGAAACCTCGGTATTTCTTTGCATCTATGACATGGGAATTTGGTCCCCATAAGGCTTCTGGAACATCGGTTCCAAGGACCCTTTTGAGATGGGGGAAGGTCTCGCTTGCTGCTAAAGTCGACCCTGGACTTATCCAGGAGAATATTCAAAAGGTCAAGGATATTCAAGATCTGGCGGAGCAGGGTTGGCTAGTTAAATATGAACATCTCATGACCCCTTACCACCTCGCTCATACAGGCCTGGGGGGTGGTTCTTTGACAGATCTTCGTAAGTCTCATTTTTTGCAAGTTGTATCTCTTACTTTTTATTCCTCTAATTTACTAACTCAAATATTTCTTTTTGCAAATCGCCCTGAAGGTATTTCTGAAGACCTTTGGGAAATGTCTGCCCTAAGTTTTGTGAAGTTGATCAAGAAGGTTGACCAGAATGTACCACCTCCTACCACCAAAAAGAACATCGGCATATCCAAGGACGATGCCACAAAGAAGAGGAAGACCACAATCGATGTGAAACCTTTTAGGCAGAGCAAGAATCAGGGAGTGGATTATGCTATCCAAATATCCACAGACAATGCCCTGGATGCTCGTGTGGCTTAGCTGAAGATCAACGATAGTCTGATTGAACATGGTCTGAAGGCTGTTGATGCCATCGGCTCAGTGATGACTGAATAGGATAAACGTTTCCTACACTCTTTGGACATCCCACTGTTGGACGAGTTTACCCTCCATAGATCAATTCAGGTACTATTTTATGCTCATTTGCTCTCCTCAAGTGTTACCTCAGCTATCTTACATATTATAGCTCATGTGCTTATACATTTGTCCTTCCACTGCAGGGTATTTTGTCCATGCATCGTTTTGTTGACTGGACCCTGAAGAAAATGCCCTTGATAGGGAAGGGTCAAGAAGCTCTGAAAGTCCAAGCCTCTTTGAATACAGAGGTTGAACGTCTGAAGGAAGAGCTGAAGGAGGTTGAAAAGATGAAGGAGGTTGTCCAACAGAGAGATAGGGATATGGCCAAGCTAAAGAAGGACCATGAAGTGGCTCTAAAGGCTAAAGATGATGATCTTCAAGCTAAGGTGGCTGCTGTAGTCAGGGCTTCTTTAGAGGATGCTTCAGGGAAGATTATTAAGGATTATAAGGCCTCTGATGAGTTCATCAATTTTGGCTTTGAATACCTCGAAAAAGGTATCAAAGCAACTAGCAAGTGGGATCCTTGTAAGGAAAAAGATTCAGGGAGTTTGACTACCTCAGACTTTGAGGGTATAGGCTTTGGTGACCCCCGGTTTGCTCAGGCCTTACAAGAGGTTGAGGAGGCCGATATTGCTCGTGCTCAGACCGCTACATTGGAAGTCACCGAGACCGAAGATGGTAATCCACAGGATGACACAACCGAGGTGACCAACATCGGCCAAGATGACACGTTTTTACCTGCAGAGGATTAAAACTCTTCTTATGAAGATTTAAGTTATAATTTTGGTTTCCCTTCTGTACCCCTTAGCTTTTGTAAACTTTGATGGCCTATTGGCACATCTGACTTGTGACTCTTGAATATTCATTGATAGCTCATTAATCTCATCTTCTTCAGACTATATTATTTCCCTTCCAATGTTATGCTTGAATTCCTTGCCTCTTGAATGTATATTAATGATGTTTAAGGTTTGAGGTCATCCTATAATAATGTTTCACCTAGTAAATTATCACCAAACTAATGATGTTTAAGGTCTGAGGTCATCATATTATAATGTTTACCCTCATATTTATCACTAAACTAATGATGTCTAAGGTTTGAGATCATCCTATAATAATGTTTCACCTCATAAATTTCACCATATTAATGATGTTTAAGGTCTGAGGTCATCCTATAATGATGTTTACCCTCATAAATTATCACCAAACTAATCATGCTTAAGGTCTGAGGTCATATTATAATGATGTTTTCCTTCATAATTTTCACCAAATTAATGATGTTTAAAGGCCGAGGTCATCATAATATGATGTTCACCCTCATAATTTTCACCAAATTAATGATGTTAAAGGTGTGAGGTCACCATAATATGATGTTCATACTCATAATTTTCACTAGATTAATGATGTTAAAGGTATGAGGTCACCATAATATAATGTTCACCCTCATAATTTATCACCAAACTAATGATGTTAAAGGTCTGAGGTCATCCTATAATGATGTTTTCCCTCATAATTTTCACCAAATTAATGATGTTTAAAGGCTGAGGTTATTATAATATGATGTTCACCCTCATAATTTTTACCAAATTAATGATGTTAAAGGTCTAAGGTCACCATAATATGATGTTCATCCTCATAATTTTCACTAAATTAATGATGTTAAAGGTCAGAGGTCATCATAATATGATGTTCACCCTCATAATTTTCACCAAATTAATGATGTTAAAGGTCAGAGGTCACCATAATATGATGTTCATCCTCATAATTTATCACCAAACTACTGATGTTAACGGTCTGAGGTCACCATAATATGATGTTTACCCTCATAATTTTCACCAAATTAATGATGTTGAAGGTCTGAGGTCACCATAATATGATGTTCATCCTCATAATTTTCACCAAATTCATGATGTTAAAGGTCTGAGGTCACCATAATATGATGTTCACCATCATAATTTATCGCCAAAATAATGATGTTAAAGGTCTGAGGTCACCATAATATGATGTTCACCCTCATATTTTTTATCAAATTAATGATGTTAAAGGTCTGAGCTCATCCTATAATGATGTTTCACCTCATAAATTATCACCAAACTAATGATGTTAAAGGTACGAGGTCACCATAATATGATGTTCACGCTCATAATTTATTACCAAAACTAATGATGTTAAAGGCCTGTGGTCACCATAATATGATGGTCATGAAAAAATGTTACTAAAGCCGTTTAATACAAGATTAAACTATTTAAGTAACTCCAAACTATTTTTTGAGCAAACACTTTTCTTTAAATCAAATCAACTTTAATCACAAGATGTGTTTAATAAAACATGCACAAGATCAGTTCAAGATTTGTTAACAAGTTTTGAAAACAAAACTGAGACAGTTTAAATCAGTACAGCAATAAGAATGAGATGAGGAGATGTATAAAGATTAAAGACAAGAGATTTTAAACGTGGTAAAACCTCTCCCAACTGAGGAAACATCCACGGTGACTTCTAAGTCACAAACCAAAAATCCACTAAAAAAATATATTAATTACAAACTATATAACACATATGCACGAAAATCATACCTATACAAGTTTAGGAATGTAACCACTGGTATCCTTCTAACTTTTCTACAGTTCTGATTAATGATGTGGCTCCCAGTTTGCTAACTTCCACTTTGTTCCAGTCTTTACGTCGACTCATGTTTCAAGATCTTATTACCAACAGTTTCAGTGTTGTAGTGTGTAAGTGTTTGTGATGGTGCTCTAACACATGCATGCACACACACTCACGCTTATTTATACAAACAGTCCTATCAAATTACATAACAAATCTATATGCTGTGATTTTCAGTTTCTCTCTTCTCAGAAAACTAAAACCTTATTTAACCTTTAAAATGATCCTGGAATCCATGGCTATCTTGCTCTGAAGACGATTCAAGATCTTAATCAATTTCAGGGTTTTGAAAATACTTTTGAAATTGAAAACCGCCAAGTGTGATTCCAACTAGGTCAACGGTCTTTCAAAAGAACTAGAAACAGAAAATGATTTTGTTGATTTTGAAGGTGAAAACATTTACAGAAACTAATCAACAAAAGATTTCTTAAGACGAGAAACTAAGACTGCGGATCTAAGTGTAATATAACATAAAATGATAAGATGTATGATTTCTATAAAAAAGAAATACAGATCTGACCTAATGTTTAAATTGGACACAAGATCTTAAAACGAAGAGGTTTGAACCACGAAACAGCTTTCAAACCAACACTCAAAAACTCTCAAACACTCAGGGATGGTGTTTGGTGTAAACTGGTTTTTGGAAAAAGGGTTAGGGTTTAAAACTATTTAGACGAATTAGGGTTTCTAATTCTCTCTTTGGTTTCTCTCTTATCTCTCTTCTCTCTTCTCTCTTCTCACTCGAATTAAAAGAATTGGCAAAATTATCTTAATGGATGAGGGTTGCCTCCTTATATAGAGTGTTGAGAAGGATTGAGAAGGTTGAGATGAATATAAAGGCTGAGATTTAGTCTTGGTCTTTTGACTTCCATCCAATGATTTATGAGAAGCGGTAAGTTAAACGCTTTCTGATTAGCTTAGGGATGATCACAAGGATTGGGTTTGGACGCATGCAGGCCGTTGATAACAACAATCCAAGGGCTGGAAATAAACAATGGTTTTGTCTCTTAAAAGAAACATAAATCCAACCGGTAGTGTAGCAACAGGTGTAGGGCTGATAATGAACCTCACATGCGCGTCTAAAGTAATTACACAGCTTCCCTTACAGTCTCAAGTGCTTTCAGTTTCTACCCGAGTGAACTTTCTGACATAAAACCATAAAAACAGTATTTACAAAATCACCCCAAAACCTTTTAATTCCAATTTTAATTATGATAAAATTGTTTTTAAAAAACATTAAAAATTTCTAAAAATTATTAAAAAGGGTTTTAAGGGAAATTAACACCCACAACACACACACAATCAAATTATGCAATATATGACCCATGTATGCAGTCCTAATGTGTGTGAGTGTTTGTGAATATACCTTTGATCATTCAGACAAGAGGAATGAATTGTATAGAAGTATCTGAGGCTCTTTGGTATCTAGAGGAGGGACTCAATTTTGTCACTATTTCCAAACTAGATGAGCACTTATACAATGTAGAATCAAGTGAGTCAAGAGTATAAGGTGCTTCAATCTCCCCCTTTGGAAATATGAGACAAAATATCCTTTGAGTCATCTAGGACTCGTAGGGTTACAAAGAAATAAGGAAAAACCTATTCCTATAACAAAATTCTATCTACCCATTTCCTAGAAAAGAAAATTACATAACTCAACTATTTACAAACCAATACCCTAAAAATATCAAAGGTACAAATTCCTGCAAAGAATACTAAGATCAAGCATTTTAGAAATATGTACAGAAAAAAATGAACTCATAAGACTCAAATTTCTCCCCCATTTTGTCTCAAATGAACAAAAGGAAAAAAATATGCAAGTCAAGGATTTTATTCAGCACAAACCATACCTATCGATTTTTGCAAAGTAATAAATTTATTATAATCTAAAGGTTTGGTAAACATATCTGCGAGTTGCAAATCAGTAGGAAGATAATTAATTTCAAATTCCTTAGTCTCAACTAATTCGCGGATGAAGTGATGTCTGATTTTTATGTGTTTTGTTCGCAAGTGCTGAACAGGATTTTTTGAGATATTGATCGCGCTTTGATTATCACAATAGAGATGTAGTTGTTCTTCTTTAATACCATAATCACTTAGAATTTGCTTAATCCAAAGTAATTAAGCACATCAGCTTCCAGCGGCTATGTATTCAGATTCAGCTGTTGATAAAGAAGTGTAGTTTTATTTCTTACTAGTCCAACCTACCAAATTATTACCAATATAGTAACATGCTCCTGATGTGTTCTTACTATCATCAGTATACCCTGCCTAATCGGCATCAGTGTATCCTATTATAGTGCTAGGAGCATCTTTGGTGTACCAAAGTCCTAAATTTAGAGTGCCTTTTATGTACTTTATGATTCTTTTAACACGAAATAAATGGCTCTCTTTCGGATTGTTTTGATAACGGGCACACACACAAACAACGTACATAATATCAGGATGCGAGGCAGTAAGGTATAGCAAGGTTCCTATAATACTATGATATAATGTCGAATCTACGAATTTTCCAGTTTCATCCTTAGACAGTTTGACCGTAATACTCATGGGAGTTTTAGCATCTTTTGCACTCTCAAGGCCGAATTTTTTAACAATCTCTAAAGCATATTTTGATTGCGAAATAAATAATCCTTCTGAATTTTGTTTGACTTGAAGACCCAAGAAAAATTGTAACTCCCCCATAAGTGACATTTGAAATTCTTTATGCATACTTTCAGAAAAAAATTTGACTTCTGAGGGGGAAGTTGATTCAAAGATGATATCGTCAACATAAACTTGAGCTATAATGATATGTTTGTCAAAATGTTTGACAAAAAGGGTTTGATCATTTCCACCTCTCTTAAAACCTTTATCTAAGAGAAAATTGGAAAGGCGCTCATATCAGGCTCTTGGCGCTTGTTTTAGGCCATACAAAACCTTTTTAATACGAAACACGTGATTTGGATATTTAGGGTCAATGAACCCTTTTGGTTGTTCTACGTAGGTCTCCTCAGTCAATATTCCATTAAGGAAGGCAAATTTGACATCCATTTGGTAAAGCGTAAAATGCAAGTAGCAAGTAATGGCAAAGAGAAGACGAACAGATTCTAATCGAGTAATAGGAGAAAAAGTCTCGTTAAAATCTATTCTTTCAATTTGAGAGTATTCTTGAGCAACTAATCTGGCTTTATTTCTAATGATTATCCCACTTTCATCAGATTTATTTTTAAATATCCAACGTGTGCCAATAACCTTTTTGTGATCAGGCCTAGGTACAAGATACCAAACATCATAAATAACAAATTGAAGAAGCTCTTCCTACATTGAAGAAATCCAATGAGGATCATTCAATGTGTCATTTACATTCTTTGGTTCCATAAGGGAAACAAAACATGCATAATGAGAAAAGTTTCTTAATTGAGATCTTGTACGTACAGGCTCACTAGGTTTACCAACAATGTTATTTATAGGATGGTCTTTAGAAACCCAATTAGGTATTTCAAGTGTCTCAATTGGTAAAGAATCATCTATTTCTGGAGAGTCAATTTCTAAAACATTTGTAGACTCTTCCAAAATAGTTGGTTCTCTAGTCCTACTCTCTACAGTAGTGTCACTTACAATAACGTTTATAGATTCCATTAAGGTCTTAGTGCGAAGGTTATAGATATTGTATGCTCTACTATTAGGAGAATATCCTAGAAAGATGGCTTTATCTCCACGAGTCTCAAATTTGGATAAGTGTTCTCTGTCTTTGCAGAAATAACACGTACTACCAAAGGTTCTAAGATACTTAAGATTGGGCTTTTTCCCATACCAAAGTTTGTAAGGAGCTTGCTTATAATTCTTTCTAAGATAGACCCTATTTATAATATGACACGCGGTACGAATAGATTCTACCCCAAAATACTTAGGTAAACACTTGGCATGAATCATAACACGTGCCATATCTTGAAGGGTACAATTCTTTCTCTCAGCAATACCATTTTGTTGAGGAGTATTAGGAGCACTAAATTCATGTTTGTAACCATTATAGTCACAATACTCTATAACACCAATATCTAAGAATTCTCCACCTCTATCACTACGAATTCTATTTACTTGAGTGTCTTTCTCATTTTCAATTTGAAGTAAAATCTTCGAAAAGGTTTGGAAAGTGTCAGACTTTTTGTTTTAAGAAAGCTACCCAAGTAAATCTGGTGAAGTCATCAACCATAACAAGAATGTAATTGTGTCCACAGAGACTAACAGTTCGAGAAGGACCCATTAGGTCCATATGGATGAGCTCCAAAGGTTTAGAGGTAAGGATATCTTTAACTTTCTTATGAGGTGCCTTAACAATTTTACCTTCCTGACATGATCCACATACAATATTAGAAATAGGTTTGATATTAGGAATACCTCTAACTATTTCTTGTGAAGACAATCTACTAAGATTTTTGTAATTTATGTGACCCATTCGATTATTCCATACCTCATTGTCATCCATTCTGGCAATGTTACAGACCTCATTACTGTTTTGGACAGTATAACAATTGTCAGGAGTCCTAAGTCCTGTAATTATGCACTCACCTTTTTTCATTTAAAATTTTTCAATTATTGTTTGAAAAGGTGACAGTATGATTTGAGTCACAAAATTGCGAGATACTAAGTAAATTAGCCTTAAGGCCTTTTACTAGAAGAACATTTTCAAGTAAAGGTAATCCTTCTTCTTTGAGTGTTCCTTTACCAATGATTTGAGATGATACACCATCACCAAACATAACTTTTCCTCCAACAAAATTGGTTTTGTTTAAAAGTTTGGTATCATCCCCAGTCATATGCTTTGAACATCCAGAGTCTAAATACCAACCAGAGGGAGTGTGTTCAGCTTTTAGAGCATTAATCACAATGTTACACATCATCTGGGGTAATAGCTCATCTTTTCTAACCCAAACAGCTCTTGTTTTCATTTTGTGCTTATTTGCTCTCATTTGATAAAATTTGCGAGCACTAAATTTCTGTTGAAAAATGTTTTGTGCATGAGGTTGAATTATATGAACAACATGAGCATTTGGTTTAGAAAAGTTTCTAGTAATACTTCTTGGAAATGATCTTTTAGGTTTGGTCTTTCTCTTTCTATAGTTAGAGTTTTTGTCTAGTTATCTAGGTAGAACATAATTGTTACGACATCTCCTAGAGTAATTAAAGTTTTGGTACACAGGAGTATTATAGACAGGATTGACTAAACGTCTAGAGTAGAAACCTTAAAAATAATGACCATATAAGTCACAGTAAGAGCAATACAAATTGCTCGAGGATGGTATCTCCTTAGGGAAGTCTCTAAACATAGGCTTCATGGTAGGTTGAACCTTATTCCTAGGGAGTACAGTTTGAAAGGCAGAATCACTTTTCCTAATCGGGGGGCAGACATATTTAGCCTTAGGTGGACTTTCACACTTAGAGTAACTTGATTCCCCAATATCAAACTTTGATTGTTTTTCATCAAACTCTTGTTTTAGAGAATGAAAATCTGGGCAAGTATCTATAGGTCTTTTGCCTCCTGACACAAACTTAATTGGTTCAAAGTTTTTAATTTATGTCTTCAAATTTGGGAAAAACCCTATTCCAGTTCGATCATCAGAATTGGTTTTTGAATCAGCAACAAAACCATCAAAATAGTTTGAATTATTTTCAAATTTTGCAAATTTTTTGAAAACAGTTGCTGTCTTTTCTTTAGATTGTTCCAATTCTAATAATGTCCCTTTATATTTTTTCTCCAGAATTTCATTTTCTTCAATCAAATTCTTCAATTTTTGATCAAAATTTTTAACTTCATTTTCATGAGTTAGGCATTGGGTATTATACTCTTCAACATTAAGTTTAACCATCAGGCTTAGGTCTTCTAGTTTCTTAGTGAGATCCTTCACAATCTTCTCTAGTCTAGTGCTTTTCTTGAGAGTTTTTACATAAAGTGTGTGAATGTCAGGGAGGTCTTCAGTGTTCGAATCACTAAGTGTGGTGTGTGAAGTGACCCCTAAGGATTCAATTCTTTAACTCACGCACCCATTGACATCATCATTATCGCTTTCCCTTTGACTCAAACACCCCGTGGTAGAACTAGCAATATTATAAAAAATTAAAGCATCTAAACCAGTAGTAGCATGATTCATAACAACAGAAATAGAGTTACTAACATCATTCTCACACATAAGCATATCATCATTGTAGATTATCTTAGCAAAGAAAGACATGCAAGGATCAAAATCATCAGATGATTTAGGTTCCTCATTTTTAGAATCACTTGAATCATCCCATATTTTGGAAATGTTGGCCCTAGTATGTTTATTGGCAGTGTTCAATTTCGCTCTATAGTCTTGTGTTATATGTACTAGTTTTCCACATCTAAAACATTCAATGTTCTTGAAGTCTTTGTTGGGTCTCATGTCCTCGTGATGTTTGTCTTGACCTTTCTCATGAGATTTGTAGTTAGACTGAGTTGGATAATTTGGCTTGTCTTGTTTGTTTGCCAATTTATTTGTAAATTTGACAATTTTCTTAAATTGTTTTGACATGAAGGCAATTTGATTATCCAAACTATCTATATCACATTCCTCATCAGAATCATCAGTGGGAATAGTATACTCAGGTTTCATCAGCTTAGAGGAAAAACTTAAGTTGGAACTAGTTTGTTTCCTATGGGACTGGGTCATTTGTTTCTTAAATTCTAATTCCATTTCCATAGTTCGCAGTTTACTACTGAGTAATTCAGGAGTGAGATTTTGATCACACATTTTCTCAATAGCATATCTTTTATCATCAAATTTCTGTGGTAGTGATCTTAGAATTTTAGATAAAATTTCATGTTTATCATATATTAACCCATTAGCATGCATTTTGGTCACAATGTCAGTCAATTTCATGTAAAAATCATCAAAGGATTCAGAGTCTGATATAATTAGAGAGTTATACTGTTGGACAAGCATTTGAGTTTTAGCAGCCTTAACTCTAGTGTCACCTTCATGTGAAGTGATTAGTGTATCCCAAGCTTCCTTAGAAGTGTCACAAGATGAGATCCTTTTGAACTCATGTTCATTTATGGACATAAATATGGCATTCTTGCCTTTGTTGTTGTTTCGAGAAGTTTGCTTCTCTTCTTGAGTGAATTCACTTAATGATTTCTTAATCCTCTCATTACTTCCTTTTGTGGCTGGTTTAGTAGGATAAGTGTATCCATTTTTACCAATATCCCAGACATCATCTCCCAAGGTTCCTTGTATAAAATCAACCACTCTTACCTTCCAGTAGGCAAAATTGTTTCCATCAAAGAGAGGGGGTCTGGTCAAGTTGCTAAATCTTTCATTTTTCTCCTCCATTGTTTTGATATCAAGAAAAAAAATTTAGAAAACACTAGATCTTTTAAAAAGATTTCCAAAGCTCTGATACCAATTGAAAAAATGTTACTAAACCCGTTTAATACAAGATTAAACTATTTAAGTAACTTTGAATTGTTTTTTTGAGGAAACTCTTTTCTTTAAATCAAATCAGTTTTAATCACAAGATGTGTTTAATAAAACATGCACGAGATCAGTTCAAGATTTGTTAAAAAGTTTTGAAAATAAAACTGAGACAGTTTAAATCAGCACACCAATAAGAATGAGATGAGGAGATGTAGAAAGATTAAAGACAAGAGATTTTTAACGTGGTAAAACCTCACCCAATTGAGGAAACATCCACGGTGACTTCTAAGTCACAAACCAAAAATCCACTAAAACAAAATATATTAGTTACAAATTATATAACACACATGCACACAAATCAGACCTATACAAGTTTAGGAATGTACCCACTGGTGTCCTTCTAACTTTTCTGCAGTTGTGATTATTGATGTGGCTCTCCCAGTTTGCTAACTTCCACTTTGTTCCAGTCTTACGTCGACTCTTATTTCAAGATCTTATTACCAACACTTTCAGTGTTATAGTGTGTAAGTGTTTGTGATGGTGCTCTAACACATGCATGCACACACACTCACGCTTATTTATACAAACAGTCCTATCAAATTACATAACAGATCTATATGCTGTGATTTTCAGTTTCTCTCTTCTCAGAAAACTAAAACCTTATTTGATCTTTAAAATGATCCCGTAATCCACGACTATCTTGCTCTGAAGACGATTCAAGATCTTAATCAATTTCAGGATTTTGAAAATACTTTTGAAATTAAAAACCTCCAAGTGTGATTCCAACTAGGTCAAAGATCTTATTTCAAAAGAACTAGAAATACAAAATGATTTTGTTGATTTTGAAGGTGAAAACATTTGCAAAAAATAATCAACAAAATATTTCTCAAGACGAGAAACCAAGACTGAAGATCCAAGTGTAATATAACATAAAATGATAAGATCTATGATTTCTATAAAATAGAAATACATATCTGACCTAATGTTTAAGTTGGACACAAGATCTTAAAACGAAGAGGTTTGAACCACGAAACAGCTTTCAAACCAACACTCAAAAACTCTCAAACACTTATGGATGGTGTTTGGTGTAAACTGGTTTTTGGAAAAAGGGTTAGGGTTTGAAACTGTTTAGATGAATTAGGGTTTCTAATTCTCTCTCTGGTTTCTCTCTCTTTTCTCTCTTTTCTTTCTTCTTTCTTCTCACTCGAATTAAACGAAGTGGCAAAAGTCCCTTAATGGCTGAGGGTTAGCCTCCTTATATAGAGGACTGGGAAGGATCGAGAAGGCTGAGATTTAGTATTTGCCTTTTGACTTCCATCCAACGGTTTAAGAGAAGTGGTAAGTTAAACGCTTTCTGATTGGCTTAGAGATGATCACAGGGATTGGGTTTGGACACATGCAGGACGTTGATAACAACAATCCAAGGGCTGGAAATAAACAACGGTTTTATCTCTTAAAAGAAACACAAATCCAACCGATAGTGTAGCGGCAGGTGTAGGGATGATATCGAACCTCACACGTGCGTCTAAAGTAATTACACAGCTTCCCTTACAGTCTCAAGTGCTTTCGTTTTCTACCCAAGTGAACTTTCAGGCATAAAACCATAAAACCAATATTTACAAACTCACCCCAAAACCTTTTAATTAAAATTTTAATTATGAAAAAATTCTTTTTAAAAAATATTAAAAATTCCCAAAAATTATTAAAAATGGTTTTAAGGGAAATTAACACACACAACACACACACAATCAAATTATGCAATATATGATCCATGTATGCAGTCCTAATGTGTGAGAGTGTTTATGAATATACCTTTGATCAATCAGACAAGAGGAATGAATTGTATAGAAGTATCTGAGGCTCTTTGGTATCTAGGGGAGGGACTCAATTTTATCACTATTTCCAAACTACATGAGCACTTATACAATGTAGAATCAAGTGAGTCAAGAGTATAAGGTGCTTCAGTTCACCCTTATAATTTTCTCCAAATTAATGATGTTAAAGGTCTGAGGTCATCCTATAATGATGTTTCACCTCATAAATTATCACCACACTAATTATGTTTAAGGTCTAAGGTCATCCTATAATGATGTTTTACCTCATATTTCACTAAATTAATGATGTTAAAGGTCTGAGGTCAACATAATATGATGTTACACCTCATAATTTTCACCAAATTAATGATGTTAAAGGTCTGAGGTCACCATAATATGATGTTCACCCTTATAGTTTATCACCAAACTAATGATGTTAATGGTCTGAGGTCACCATAATATGATGTTCATCCTCATAATTTTCACAAAATTAATGATGTTAAAGGTCTGAGGTCACCATAATATGATGTTAGACCTCATAATTTTCACCAAATTAATGATGTTAAAGGTATGAGGTCACCATAATATAATGTTCACCCTCATAATTTTCACCAAATTAATGATGTTTAAACATAATGCAACAAAGTATTGACACTGGAAATGCTCTTTTCATTAACATCCTCTTCATAAAATGATACATGTATTGTAAAGAAACAACTGCAACGTCATATGTAATATTTCTTCAAGTGGTCAGCATTCTAAGGATTGGAAAAAGGTTCCCTTTTGAGATTTTCTAGCCGGTAAGTACCAGGAACAACCTCATCGACTACTCTGTAAGGACCATCCCAGTTTGGATGGAGCTTATTTGCCTTCTGCAATGTCTTTTTTAGGACTAGGTCTCCCACAGCTATAGGCCTTGATTTCACCCTTTGATTATAGAACTTTGTTGTTCTCTGTTGGTAGGCTGCCTATCTGATCTCTGCATCTTCCCTTCTCTCTTCAATCAAATCCAAGTCAAGTCTTCTCTCTTCTCCATTCCTCTAAGGATCATAGGTCTAAACTCTATGAGTAGGGAGTCCTACTTCTATAGGGATGACAGCTTCTGAACCATGTGCTAGCATAAAAGGAGTCTCTCCCGTTGGTGTCCTTGATGTTGTCATGTAGGCCCATAACACTGCATATACCTCTTCTGTTCATCTCCCTTTGGCCTCTTCCAATATCTTCTTAATCCCATCAAGGATTGTTCGATTTGTGACTTTCGTTTGACCATTTGCCTGGGGTCACCCAGGAGAAGAGAAGAACTTCTTGATCCCCACTCTTTCACAATATTTTTCTAAGGAAGCATTCTTGAACTGGATTCCATTATCTGAGATGAGGGTGTTTGGAAGGCCATATCTGCATATGATGTTCTTTTTAGATGAACTGGAATGTTTTATGTTCTGTAATCGTGATCATCGGCTCAGCCTCTACCCACTGGGAGAAGTAATCAATTGCCACCACTAAGAATCTATAGTTGTTTGCATCTCTTAGCAAAGGTCCTACCAAGTTAATACCCCATACTACAAATGGCCAAGGTGAGTTAATTGACATCACAGGCTGATAAGGTTGGTGAGGGATGGTGGAGAATCTCTGACACTTGTCGCATTTCTTCACATAAGCAGCTGCATCTTTGGCCAAGGTTGGCCATCGGTACCCTGAGTAATTATCCTCTTAGCTAGAGGCCTCCATCCTATGTGACTTGAACAAGAGCCTTCATGTACATTTTATAAGACATGAGGAACCTCTGAAGGGTGGAAACATATAAGGAGAGGGAGTAGGAACCCCTTCTTATACAGGACATTCCTACAATTAAGAACTTGGCAGCCCTGAACCTCAGCTTTCTCCTTCTAACTTTGATTATGTAAGATCTCCATGTCGGATGTATATGATGAGTAGATCCATCCATGAGGCTCCCATATTCTGATTGAGGTAAGTTCTGGCAACCTCTTCTTCTTCGATGGTTGGCTTCTTAACTGGTACCGTTCTTCTTATATCTGTCCTCGTTGCTAAGGCCAATTGAGCGAGTGCATCAGCTCAAATATTGTCTTACCGAGGTATCCTCTTCATCTTCACCTTCTTAAAGCCTTCTAGCATCGTTCTCACCCTCATCAGGTATTTGGCCATCCTTTCATCTTTGGTCTCATACACCCCAAGAATTTGGTTGACAACTAACCTCGAGTCACTGTGGACTAGGAGTCGGCCAACACTAAGGGTTTTTGGCAAGGAGAGACTTGGTATTAATGCCTCATACTCTGACTTATTATTTAAATCCTTGAAGTTGAACCTCAGTGCATATTTAATATTGGTACCATCTGGTGTGGACACTATCATCCCTACTCCACTCCCGTTTTCATAAGATGACGCATCAACGAAGAGGTTCCAAACATATTCATTTAAAGAGAAGTTCCCCTCTGACAGGGTCCCTTACTTTAAGAGGTACTTGTCTTACTCATTCTCAACTACACTTTTTCTGGACCTGCTTGACCCAACCTCGTCCGGATCGTGGAAGACGTTTATGTTTGGGTCGTCAGCAATTCTTTGACTAATTTCAATCTCAACCTCTTCCCAGGTGAACTCTGCTACAAAGTCTGTAAGTGCCTGCCCTTTGATGGAAACTATGGGTTGATAAATAATGTCATACTCCCCCAACTCGATGGCCCAGGTCATTAGCCTGCCTGAATTTTCAAGCTTATGGAGGACCTGTCTTAGTGGGGAATCAACGAGGACAACCATAAAGTGCGCTTGGAAGTATGGCTTCATCTTCCTAGAAGCGTGTATCAAAGCATAAGCTAATTTTTCCATTCGAGGGTACTTTTGTTCAGACCCTTGAAGAGCTTTATTGTTGAAATATACTGTCCTCTTCACTCCATCATCTTCTCTTACTATGATTGCACTAATGGTTGATTCTAAAATAGCTAGATATACGTACAACCTTTCCCCAAGAATGGGTCGCGACAAGAGTAGAGGGGATCCAAGGTAGGACTTGATCTCCTTAAAATCCTTATCGCATTCCTCATACCATTCGAAAGCCTTTCTAAGAACTTTAAAAAAAGGAAGACACTTGTCCGTAGCTCTCGAGATGAACCTGTTCAGCGCAAGAACTCTTCCGGTTAACCTCTGAACATCTTTGATGGTTCTGGGTGTGTTCATTTCCAGCAGGGCCTTGATCTTCTCAGGGTTAGCCTCTATCCCCCTCTGATTGACGATGAATCACAAAAACTTTCCAGCTCCTACCCCGAAGACACACTTGGTTGGGTTGAGCTTCATACTGTATATGTCCATGGTGTCGAAAGTTTTTTCAAGGTCGGCCACGTGAGTGTCGGCCTTCAGTCTCTTCGTCAGCATTTCGTCCACATACACTTCCATGGACTTGCCTATTTGATCTTCCAACATCTTATTTACAAGACGTTGGTAAGTAGCCCCTGCATTCTTCAGTCCAAAGGGTATGACTTTATAATAATAGGTCCCCTTGTCTGTGATGAATGCTATCTTCTCTAAGTCTTCTAGGTTCATGAAGATCTGATTATACCCAGAATAGGCATCCATGAAGCTAATAAGCTCATGTCCAGCTGTGGCATCCACCATTTGATCAATACAAGGAAGGGGGAAACTGTATTTTGGGCAAGACTTGTTCAAATCAGTGAAGTCTACGCACATCCTCCATTTCTCATTTACCTTTGGTACTATGACTGCATTGGAAAACCACTCGGGGTATATGACCTCCCTGATGAACTTGGCTTATTCAAGCTTTCTGACTTCTTCTCTGATAACATTAAGGATTGTTCGATTCGTGACCTCCGTTTGACCATTTGCCTGGGGTCGGCCAGGAGAAGAGAAGAACTGCTTGATCCCCACTCTTTCACAATATTTTTCTAAGGAAGCATTCTTGAACTGGTTTCTATTATCTTAGATGAGGGTGTTTGGAAGGCCATATCTACATATGATATTCTTCCAGATGAACTAGAAGGTATTCTATTCAGTAATCTTGATCATCAGCTCAGCCTCTACCCACTTAGAGAAGTAATCAATTGCCACCACTAAGAATCGATAGTTGTTTATAGGTCTTAATAAAGGTCCTACCAAGTCAATACCCCATACTGTAAATGGCCAAGGTGAGCTAATTGACATCATAGGCTAATAAGATTGGTGAGGGATGGTTGAGAATCTTTGACACTTGTCGTATCTCTTCACATAAGCAGATGCATCTTTGGCCAAGGTCGGCCACCAGTATCCTTGAGTAATTATCCTCTTAGCTAGAGGCCTCCCTCCTATATGACTTAAACAAGAGCCTTCATGTACATTATGCAAGACATGAAGAACCTCTTAAGGGTGGACACATCTAAGGAGAGGGAGTAATAACCCCTTCTTATACAGGGCATCTCCTACAATTGAGAACTTGGCATCCCTGAACCTCATCTTTCTCCTTTCCAACTTTGATTCTGGAAACTCTCCATGTCGGATGTATCTGATGAGTGGGTCCATCCATAAGGCTCCCATATTCAGATTGAGGCAAGTTCTGTCAACCTCTTCTTCTTCGATGGTTTGCTTGTGCAAGATTTTAACTGGTACTGTTCTTCTTATATATGTCCTTATTACTGAGGCCAACCTAGAGAGTGCATCGGCTCGACTATTGTCTTGTTGAGATATCCTATTCACCTTCACCTCCTTGAAGCCTTTAAGCGTCGTTCTCACCCTCTTTAGGTATTTGGCCATACTTTCATCTTTGTCCTCATACACCCCAAGAATTTGGTTGATAACTAACCTCGAGTCACTATGGACTAGGAGTCGGCCAACACTAAGGGCTTTTGCCAAGGAAAGACCCGCTATCAATACCTCATACTATGTCTCATTGTTTGAAGCCTTGAAGTTAAACCTTTGCACATATTTAATGCCAGTACCATCTGGTGCTGACACTATCGGCCCTTCTCCACTCTCGTGTTCACAAGATGACCCATCAACGAAGAGGTTCCAAATATCTTCATTTGAAGAGAAGTTCCCCTCTGACAGGGTCCCTTACTTGAAGAGGTACCTGTCTTCCTTTAGCGCTAGTAACATCATATTTCTCTCTTAAATATACTCTCCTCCTTTGATTGTTGGGCTTAACGTCTTCCATAACATTGAGTTTGTGGCACCTGGCCTTAGGATCAATATCTGGCATATATGCATGGCTCCAGATAAAAATTCTTTGTCTCTTCCTCAAAAACTTCACCAGCTCTTCCTTGATCTCAGGTCTTAGGGCTTTGACAATTTGGACAATTTTTTCTGACTCTTCCTCATTGAGAACAGTGGATTCTACCTCTTCTGCGGCTTCTCCCTTTTTTAGCTTTGTCTCATCTCTAGGGTCAAGGGTGTCGATGTTTTAAGTGGTTATAGCCTTCTTATGAGCTTATATCTCTTCTGCAGAGTTGAAGTAGCATTCACGTGCCGATGTTTGGTCACCTTGTACTTCTCCTACCTCATAGGGGGTCAGGAATTTTAGCATTTGGTGAACTGTTGAAGGAACAACCTTAAATTCTTTTAGGGTTACTCTTACTATGATGAGGTTATAGGCTGAGAAGACGTTCTCATCCATCACAAAGAAATTAATTTTTTTGGTCAACCTCTTAGGCCACTCATCTCCCATTCTTACATCCATCTCATACATGCCCAACGGATGAACCTTTTCTCCACTGAAACCGATCAACGAGTGATGATAAGGGACAATCCTAGCTCTGCTGAGGACTAGGCTCTTGAAACAGGGCTAGAACATCACTTCTGCTGAACTTCCCCCATCAACGAGGATTCTCTATACCTCACATCCTTGCACCCTTGTGGTGATTACCAAAGGGTCATCGTGTGGAGCTAGTATACCTTTTAAATTAAGTCAGGAGAGTCTAAATAAGAGAGTATCCATATATACCTTCTTTCTCTTCTCGTGTTTAACCTCTGAAGATGCCAAATTCACAACCTCTGCTTTGGTCACTGACTTAGCCTCTGCCACGTGAGCTTTACGGTCGGCTATCTCTGAGCCATCCCCTGTTAGTCCTCCACGGATGGTGTTAACACCAAAAGAGATCATACCAACCCTCTTCACCAGGACATTGTCGTCTTTTGGTGGGAGGTCAGGGTCATCATCATCATTTGAGTCCTCAGCTCTTCTGGTTGGGGCATCTTCTCGACACCTATCATTTCTCTTCTTTTTAGGGTCGTCTCTTACCCCCTTAGAAGCCCTACCATCTATATACTTCCTGAGCTTTCTAGACTTCAACATCTTCTCAATCTCATCCTTCAAGGTAAAGAACTTGTCAGTCAGATGACCGTGGTCTTGGTGGAACTCGCACCATAGGTTCTTATTCCTCTTATATGGAGGAGCCTTAAACTTCTCTATCCATCTTAGGGACCGTTCATTTTTTATTTCATTAAGGATGTGTTCATAGCTCACAGTTAGAGGAGTGTAGTGTGCAAACTTGTCGTCTGCATCCCTCTTCTTCCCATCCTTCTTCCTTTGGAATTTTCCACTGCTACTTTTGTTCTCATCCTCATACTTTGCGGCCATTTCCTCTTCAGCGTTCATAACCCTACCAGTTGTTGCTAACAGCTCAGCCATGGATTTTAGAGGGTCTTCAGTAAGCTTCCAAAGTATCCCTCCTTTTGTAATCCTCCTATAAGAGCTGTCATAGCTATATTCTCTTCGTAGTCTTCAACCTCTAACTTTTCCTTGTTGAATCTTGCAATGTAGTCTCCGAGGCTCTCATTTTGGCCTTGTTTTACATAGAGTAGATGGGTTGTCTTCTTCTGAGGTCTTACCCCAAAATAGAAGTTGTGTATGAATCGCTCAACCAAACCTTTAAAGTTCTCCATAGAATTTTTAGGAAGGGAAGTGAACCAAATATGCGCAGCTCCCGTCAAAGTGCTTGAAAAAGCTCGTCACCTCATTTCATCAGGGATTGAATAAATGTCTGCTACAGATTGATACATCTCAATATGATGTACCGGGTCGGTACTTCCATCATACTTGGGAGACACCATAGGTGGTTTGAATTTGGCAAGGGTTGGGAAGTTATCTATCCTTTCCACAAATGGGGAGCCCTCTGAGAAACCCATTTAAAGTAGGTCTCGACTTTTGATGAGGTTCCCTATCTTCTCTTTCAGCCATTGGATGGAGTCATTCCATGGTTTAGCAACGTCTTCCTGGACGAGGTTGTCCCCAGCCACCTCCAAGGGGTGGACTGAGGGTTCCCCAACTGCAGCACAACATCGGCTGTTGACCTCTTGGCCACAGTCTCGGCCATGTAAGGGTCGACCATGGCGAGGTTGATGTTCACCATCTCCCCTCTGAGAGCTAGCTACACTTATCGACCTGGATAACCTCTGCCTCAGATCATTAACTGGGCCGAGCCTTTCAAAGGCCGACCCTCTACTCAAGCGATCAAAAGTTGATCCTCTTGGCTGGGCATCACCAACCTCGACCCTTATTTCTCCGCAACCTCGGCTCTACTATATAGGTCATACTGGGTTGTCTGAAACCTCATATGGCTCCCAGCAGTCTGCTGGAGCATCATCTGCTTCGATATCATCGTATCAATCCTCAGGTCAAGGGTTTCCTTGCCTCCCCATACGCAAACGCCTAGGGTTAGTAACGTCCCTCCTCCATTGAGGTGTAGGTTGGTCCTTTCGTGGTGCTTGGGGTGATCCCCTAGACTCTGGATGTGGTTGAACAACCGCTGGAGTAATCATTTCCGGTGAGATCCTAGGAGGGCTCATCATATTTTGACTTAGCTGGGCAAACTGCTCCTTCATTACTTGATGCGTTGTGGCCAATGACCTCAAGGCTACTGCCACCTCAGCTATCTTGGACTGGGGTGGTTCTTGGCTGGAACTAGGTCCTCTAATGCCAAATGGTGGAGGAGATGGTGGTAACTCCGGTGCCAAATGTTAGGGCTAAAGAGTTTGTGATGAAAATATGAGAAATCTTAAATACCTTAAAGGACCTCTTTTAATGGTGAAATAGCTTCACATGAAGGGTAAGGCTTGGTTCACCACCAGAGTCTCCAGTGAGGTTAATCTAGAAAAAAAAAAGATGAATCTTCTCTTTTCCACAGACAGCACCAAAATGATGATGCTGGAAATAACACCACCAGATAAGGTGATATATATATATATATATATATATATATATATATATATATATATATATATATATATATATATATATATAGAGAGAGAGAGAGAGAGAGAGAGAGAGAGAGAGAGGAGATGAGGAGAAGGGGATAAAGCAATATAAATGATTCGGTAATTTCCTACGTCCACTATGCAGGTGAGTGTAAATATCACTATCAAATGAGGCTCTAATGGACTTAGTAATACAATCACTCCTCTTTCTTTCTCTACTGTAAATGCAACAGAGTTTTGGCTAGGGTTATATTTTTCGGATCCTATACAAGGTAGAGGATGACCTCTATATATAGTGTTTAGGGGGTGTAATGTACCCCCTAAGCATGCAATGAGCATATTCATAAAGATCAAACCAGTATAAGGATGACACCTGGCTGATCTTAAGTAAACAATAATGACCTCAATATTCCCTCACGTGGAGGGAATAATTCGGTTGTAACAGCTTTGTCCGCATATTCCAAACCATGTATGTTCTTATAAAGGCTCGGAGCTCTTCGATTGGTGTAACCTTGGCCTGGCAGAGTATGAGGTTGGTGAAGTCCGACTGTTGCTTTTCTCCGAGGTTATTCATAATGACCTCGGCCAGCAAAGCTGGTCGAGGTTAGGTATGTGTATTTGTAACGTCGTCTTGGGTCGATGATGACTTTGCAA
The DNA here is from genome assembly GCA_949130495.1 of Sambucus nigra. Lineage (NCBI taxonomy): Eukaryota > Viridiplantae > Streptophyta > Magnoliopsida > Dipsacales > Adoxaceae > Sambucus > Sambucus nigra. The sequence goes on from OX422213.1 coordinate 476,367,587, forward strand.
GATGATTGATCCCATGTAACATTACTGAGTCCTCACCGACCTCGGCTGATGCCCATCTGAGGTTGATGTATGTTGTAGAAGCAATGTCGGCTGTGGTCGACCTTTTAAGAGTCGATGTTACTGATGGTTGTCTTAGACATCTGGTCACCTCGGCTACGATATTGGCCGAGGTTGATGACTCTGAGTAAGAGGGTGCACTTTGGGCATATCACTTATCTCGAACCTTAACAATCTTTGATCAAAACTAAAGAAAAAACTCCAGAGATTTGTATTTTAAATTGTGGAAAATTATGTTTTCTAAAACACCATTAAAAAATATTATTTAATGTGAAGAATATTTTCTAAAACATGAAAAGGAGAACAATATAAGAAGCATTGGTTTTGGGAGCGTTTAAGGATTTTAGGCTCACACAAGTTGTCTGCAAAACATAATTGTATTTTTATAGAAAATTTGAGATATGTTTTCAAGAGTTATCTAAAAATAAAACACTTAAAAACCAAATTTAAAATCATTAAAAATAATTTTAAAAACAAGAGAGTAAGGTAAACTCAACAACCCTACCGCAAACCAATAATAGTATGTCAGGTGTCCAAGCTGGCGATCGCGAACTAAGGGATCGTAATCAGGGGTGTCGCAACCGTGAAAGGCTTCGTCACGCAGTATGGCTGTGGACACTGGTTGAGTTTTCAGTTTTTCTCTTTTATATGCTTTTTATAGAGCCATGTAGGTTAAAATCCCTATAGGGAAATTCTCTAGTGTCACAAAAAATATTGAACCTTTTCCCCCATCCTGATATGACCCTCTATCATGAGAGGACATGCAAGTCTGATTTCACGAACTCTTTTATTTTTTCACAAATGTAAAGGTAAGGAGAAAATTCAGTGTCCGAAAAGAAATATTTTTCAAAAAAAAATCTTAAAAAAATTCACCAAAGTTAAATTAATTTTATATTTTGAAAAACATATTTTTCTCACATGCACTACCTATTCATTTGGCTTGAACTTTGGTGAGATGGATATTTATGCTGTGTTGATGTGGTTGTATCGTTGGCGTAGAATTCGATTGTGTAGACGATCTTCAATCAACTTGACATAAACCTAAACTACATTTTGATATGGAATTTAGACAACACGGAGAACTATGTTCTTTTAACATATTAACAATACATCAAAAATCAAGACCTAAATCCAATAGAGGGAAATAAAAAAATCTAGGAAGTGTAAAACTTACTTAAAAGATGATTGACCACTAGATGAAGGATAAGAACTCCTAAAAGCTTCCAAGGTTTGGATAAGGGAGGAAGGCAAGGAGCTACAAGTGTATAGATATTTGATAAGATAGAATTGGGTAAAAATTTATAGAAATGAGAATTGGGTAAACTTAAACAACCTAGACACTAACATATGTTTGAACGAATTTTTTAAAATAGTAAAAAAACTTATTTGGGGATTTTTTTTGTGATGACACTAATTGTTGATGTAAAAAATTAGATTACTCTAATTATTCAATCACAGATAAATAAATGAGACAAAAGATTTTAAAGTGGTTCAGCCTTGTATGAATGGCCTACATTCACTGTTATGTTATTGCTGAGTGTTTGGGAATTCTCGATTACATGTGCTATCAAGAAATTCCGGTCCCTTTGAATGAGGGTGATACAAGGTATTTATAGCCCTTAGGCTGTACATGAAAGGGTGATACATTAAATGATATACATATGAAAGGGTAACTCATTTAATGCTCTTCAAACGTGTGCGTCAAGATGATAAGCATTCAATGAATAGTTGAACTGTTTATTATCTGGAAATCAATGCTGTGGTCGAGATGTAGCTCGTACCGCCTTAGTTGGTCGTCGTCCAAGAGTTCCTCGTAGAATTGGAGTTCTTCGGAGAACAAGAGTTCCTCGGAGGGTTGGTGTTCCTCGGAAGACTGGTGTTCCTCGGAGTACACCTGTTGCTCGGAGTGAGTATGTTGGTCGGGGGAATGATCTTCCTCGTTGCTATTGTGCCACATAGATTGACACGTGTCTTCTTATTATTCGTCCACATCAGCATACTAATTTTGGTATCAACAGAAGCCTCCAATGTTTCATATTTCGAACTTTGAGGAGTATGGAACATTCTTTCTCGGTATATGGCAATATTAAATGACCTTCCTGGGTTTTAGGAGCCTTTTCTTCGTATTTGAATTTCCTTCCAAATTCGCAGAATCCACCTTTTTGCATTTTTATAAGCGCTTTGATCTTCGTGCACTTTTTGTCCTTTTAGCTGCCGGTAGCGTAATAGTTTCCTTTTTGTAATCATTTCTTTTGTCGTTTCCCAAGGCAAAGTATTTAAACTACAGAGGCAATCCCATCGTCTTCTACCTTTTTCAATTTTTGCTTTCGAGTTTTCTATAGCTTTTCTCTCTCCTGTGCGTTCATCCCTTTCTTCGTTTGTTTGTCAACAGATCTCCTTTTTCCTGTAAGATTTTCTTCCTTCTCCTTCATTTCTTTCTATTCACCATGGTTTATATTATCGAAGCTCTTGAGAAATTCCGTTCTGACTTTTCTATTCCTTCTTGGGTAACTTTGGAGAGTCTTTCTGAGCCTTCAAGTTATTTTGATTGGGCTGAGGGACATTGGTTCCCTAGCCTCTTTATTGCTGAATGTGGATTTTCTTTTCCACCAAACCCTTTGTGTTTAGAGTTCTGTCAGTATTTCGATGTTGTCCCTGCAAAAATAGCCCCCAACACATGGAGAATAGTTAATGGGGTGTATAGGTTAAATCAAACTCATGGAACTCATATAGGAATTCCTGAGATTATGTACTTTTATAGATGGGCTGTTTTAGACAATGTTTTTTATTTAAAAACTAGGTTTTTGAAAAGGGCCTTAATAGTCAACCTCCCTGATGCAAACAGGGATTATTTTGAACATGGGGTAGTTATAAAAAATAGGCAACATGCCCCTTTGGTTGGAGATGCAGTATATGAGGGTCCCAAATGCCCTCCATATGGCAATGGGATAGGTTATTTTCATTTTATTTCATTTTTGAATTTATGATTTCATTGTGTTTGACAAAATGTATGACTGATATTTCACTATGTATTTGTTTGCAGTTGACAGTAAGAGAAAAACTCCCAAAGAATCAGAAGTTAATATAAAGCATTTGAAACATATCTGGAATTTTCATCGAAGAATTGCAGACGAGCACATCAGGTCTGCTTCATATTTGTTGCAGTACAGGAGCTACACATCATCCTTTACTGCTCGTCTTGTGATCAGTATTAGTGAACCCTTGCCAGCTTCTCAGGAATCTTCACCAGAATCTCACATTCCTTTGAGTCAGAAGATGGGCAAAAGAATAGTTCCTGCTATCTTCGACGAGACTTCCTCTGCTGGAGATGGAAAGAGAAGCAAGAATGATGTCCCAAAGGGGACAAAGAAAGTAGATCCTGCCCCTTCTATTGCTCCTCAGAAGGCTGCCGAGAAGCCCCTAGTGGCTCCGAGAAAGAAGAATGCACCTGTGGAGGTGGTCCCAACCAAAAGTTCTTTCGTTGAAACTACTGAAGTGCCATTGAGGAGATTGAAGAAATCCTCCTTGGTTACTTTGACTGAAACCATTTCCTAGCTCCAAACTAGTGGAGCTGGTATCCCAACCATTATTCCCCCGAGTTCTGCAATGAGCTCGGTAAAGACTTGGGCTATCCCTGAAGTCCAAGGAATTGAAGAAAACATGTCTAGGGATATGCTGACATCCCTAGCTACTCGTCACATTTCTTCCGTAATCTTCTCTTATCCTGAATTTTTCTTTCTTTCAGTCAATATAAGTATCTCGACACTGACTTATCATTATTTTCTTTTTCAGCTGGTGAGTTGCTTTAACACCATAGTGAAGAAAGATGAAGCAATCAAGGCTTCCAGCTCCTCGTCTGGAGTAGAGGATGCTTTCCAGGGCTTGGCCCAATCTTTGAAGGATTCTCGTCAAAAATATGACGAGGATAGGGGTGAATGGGAGAAGAAGATGGCTGCGTCTGAGGCAGAGAAGATACAGTTGGGAAATAAGGTGAAAGACTTGGAGAGAGAGAATAAAAAATATGCCGAGAAGCTCACAAGTTTTGGGGAACTTGAGGATAAGTTGAAATCATCTGAGGAAGAGCTGACCCTTCTGCGAGAAGTAAATCGCCAGAAGGAGGAGGTGGAGGCTAAGTTGAAAGCCAACGAGAATCTTCTATCCGAGAAGCTCTCCTCGGAAAAAATGAAGAGGAAAATGGCTATGAAAAAATCCTTTCTAACTAGTTGGGACAAAGTATGGGATAGGGGGGTAGCAGCAATGATGACCCAGGTGCAGTATGGGAGTTTGAAATACTTCCGAGATGGTTGGGTTGCTGCCTTGCAAGAATTGAAAGTGAGCGAGGACTCTGAATTATCTCAACAACATCTTCCTGGCCCTCCTCCTGTAATTGAAGATGAGGATGAAGATGAAGCTGCATCTGAAGAGTCTTCAATGACAGTGGCTGATCAAGTCCTTGCTCCACAACCCAACCAGACAATCGCCGAGGAGATTCCGTCCTTACTTTCTCCTCCTGAACAAATCCCAACTCCAGCCGACCAAATTATTATTCCCACCGAGCAACTAAGCTCCTCGTCCCAGCCTCCCGAGAAAGTCTTGGGAGACAAGGAAAAGGTGTGAAGTTGTTCGGTATTCTCTTTTATTTTTCCTTTTACTTGTACTTTGTATCCTAGATCTTTATAACTTTGCCTTATGATCTAATAAAATTTGAGTTCTTTTCTTCCATATGATTGTCACTTATCTATTTGCACTCTGTCTTGATCTTCTTTTTCTTTCTCTGTTAGTTTCTGGCCAGGATGGATCTACTGTCTTCTAATGACACAAAGTTGATGCAGCAATACCATGAATATTATAAAGCTGGTCACACAGACCTAAGTGCATCAGAAGTTGCCGACATCCTTGGCCATGGTGCTTAAGAACAGGCAGTAGAAGCTTATCAATACCTGAAGGGCTTACTTGATCGAGTTGTGGCCAATAACGTGGCTTACTATGACATGATAGAGGAGCTTCAATATACTTTAGAAGATCTTCAGACTCAGTACAAAGAATCAACTGCCCTTTTGCACGAGGGGTATGAAAAGAGGTATCAACAGCTTTATGTCGAGACAGGCCACAAAAAGATCCTTGCTGGGTACGATGTCAGGAAGAGAACCCTAAGGGGTGAAGTTGAAGCTTGTAGACAGATTGCCGAGCTGCTAGATCAAGAAAATAACAATTTGCAGAAAGAGCTGGCACAATATAAGTCTGCAGCATCTTCTTCAACAGCTGTAATCCCAGTGACTGACGAGGGATTTTCCTTTCTAGAGGTTGAGAATGCCAAATTAAGGCAAGAGTTGGATACCTTGAGAAGATCTGGTACTTCTACTGCTACTCGGGGACGAGGAAGAGGTTCTCGTGGTCGAGGAAGAGCTGCTCAGAATGCTGTCGAAGAATCAAGTTCTCGACCTGCTCGGGGAGGATCAAGAGCTCTTAGTCGTAATGTTGAAGAGGCTCGTACTCGATCAACATTGGAAAACCAAGCATTCCAATTAATGGCTAAGAACCAAGCTTTGTATGATCTGTCCAAGAAGGTTAGAGAACTGGAACAACAGCTTTCTTTAAAGGACTCAGTATTGAAGACTAATGAACTTTTCTTCCAAAGTCTTAACGAGAAGATTGCAAGGTTGACATTTCAATTTAATAAACAGCCCAGGGAGTTTTGGATGGCTGGATACAACGAAGCTTTATTCCATTTAGATGATCGTATCCAGAATGCCAATAATGAGGGCTACAAGCAAGGTTGGCTGAATGCCTTGGGCGTGTTGAAGCTCGAACAAGGGCACTACCTATGGGACTATCATGATCATGGGGTACTAGACTTGCCCGTGACACCTTATAAATTGGACATGGAATGGATCCCAGCTCGTGCCATTCCTCGGAACTTAATTGCAAAGTACCTCGGTGACTATAATATTCATTCTCAGATCGAGGTATCTCGTCCCGAGGATCTACTGAACACTCCTTCAATAATGAACGTCAGAATGCTCCGAGATATTAATTTCATTAATTCTCCCCTTTGCCTAGAAGATCCTACTGCTGGCGAGGAGCCTATTTCAAAAGCAAAAGGGAAAAGACCAGTAGAATAGGAAATTCTGATGTAATAATTAGTACACAATTTAATATCAATGTAATAAACTTATGTAATTCATTTTGAATTTAATGAAAGAATTTCATTTTTGTTTGCAAATTTGCATTGCTCTTGTATTTGTCAAACACTTTATATTTGTGCTTGCATAACAATATTGTGTGGTTCATCGACCAACTTAATAAAAAATTACAAGTATTAATAATGCTGCTCGATCACTTAATAATAAAGTAATGAGTATAAAAATGTTTAAAATTTTTCCAACCAACCAAGGTTGTTAAATTGTGCTCGTCGATCAATTATAGTTAGTGAGAGTTTTTATCCCCGAACAGCTATACTTGGTAAATTTTTATCTTTTTCATAAAATGTGCCCGACCAACTAAGGTCGATGATCTTTCCTCATCGACCAACTACAGTTAGTGGGTTTTTATCCCCGACCAACTATACTTGGTTCAGTTTGGAATATTTGTTCTTCGAGGAACTTTTATGTAATAAACTTACTTCCCGACCAACATAAATTGGCATTTGAGATAATATCTTACTTCCTAACCAACCGAGATTGTTTTCGTCGATCATCTTTTGCTCTCGCCCTTTTACCAACCGGGGTTGGCCGTGGGTCTGAACTATCATGTCCACTAGCTCTTTTACCAACCTGAGTTGGTCACACTAGTGTACGCCTCCTAACCAAAGGAGTATAGTTTGTTCTCGCCCTTTTACCAACCGGAGTTGGTCATGGGTTTGAACTATCATGTCCACTAGTTCTTTTACCAACCTGAGTTGGTCACGCTAGTGTACGCCTCCTAACCAAAGGAGTGTAGTTTGTTTTCACCCTTTTACCAACCGGAGTTGGTCGTGGGTTTGAACTATCATGTCCACTAGTTATTTTACCAACCTGAGTTAGTCACGCTAGTGTATGCCTCCTAACCAAAGGAGTGTAGTTTGTTCTCGCCCTTTTACCAACCGGAGTTGGTCATGGGTTTGAACTATCGTCTTTTTTTTACTGCCGAGCAGCATAGTGTTAAACACACTATTATTCCCCGAAAAACTTTCAATAAAAGGAGAGAAGATTGTGAAATATCATCGTTTTATTCATATTGATGGAACTGCTTTACATTTTACATCACTGATAATACTTGCGTAGGTGTTCAGCATTCCATGCATTCTTAAATTCCTCTCCTTCTAGAGTTGCTATTTGGTAAGTTCCTGGTCGGACAACTGCAGTGACTCGGTAAGGTCCATGCCAGTTTACTTCCAACTTATTGTACTTCTTAATGACCTTCTTTAGCACGTAATCTCCTTCTTTTAAGTCGCATTTTTTCACCCTCTTGTTGTAGAACAGGGTTGTTCGCTGTTGATAAGCAGCATTCCTAATGGCTGCCTCTTCTCTAACTTCCTCGAGCATGTCCAAATCTAATCTCCTCATTAAGTCACTGACTGGGGAATTGAAATTCAGCACTCTGTGTGTTGGAAGACCCAACTCGGCAGGTATTACAACCTCACTTCCAAATGCCAGCATATATGGTGATTCTCCAGTTGCTGCTCGGGGAGTTGTTCGGTAAGCCCACAATACTGACTGTAGCTCATTAATCTAATTAGCTTTAGCCTCACTTAGCCTCTTCTTCAAACCATTTAGTATTATTCTGTTCGTCACTTCAGTCTGCCCATTGCTTTGAGGATGGCCTGGTGCTGAATGAACCTTCAAAATGTTTGACTGATGACAATAGGCGGCAAAATCCTCGTTATCAAATTGTGTTCCATGGTCTGTGATGAAGGCATGAAGGAGACCATATCGGCAGATTATATTCTTCCAAACGAACTGGTATACCTTCTCGTACGTCATATCAATAAGTGGCTCAGCTTCTACCCACTTAGTAAAATAATCCACTGACATGACGAGGTACTTGAATCTTCCTCGGGTCGTTGGCAGTGGTCCAACCAGATCAATTCCCCACATGGAAAATGGCCAAGGGGAACTTATGGGTGTCAACAATGCTTGTGGAGTACGTCGGATGGAAGAAAAACGTTGGCATTTATCACATCTCTTAGCATAGGCTATACAATCAGCCCTCATCGTTGGCCAGTAGTATCCCTGCGTCATCACCCTTTGCAAAAGTGTCCGACCTGCTACATGGGCTCCATAAGACCCTTCATGGATCTCTTCAATCAATTCTTTTACCTCGGAGGGATGTACACATCGTTGCAAACCTGCCATAATTCCTTGTCTATACAATACACCATTAGTTAGTACATACCGATCAGCTTTAAACTTCAATTTCTTGGCAGCGATCTTATCCTCCGGTAATTCTCCTTCCTCGACATAAGCCCTGATGGGATCCATCCAAGATGGTCCTAAATCAAGAGTAATAATATTCATCGTCAGGTCTTCATCTATGCTTCGACTTTCTAACACCTCAATGGGTATCGTTCTTCGCAACTCGCTACGAGTAGCTGATGCTAGTCGGGCCAGTGCGTCTGCTTGTGCATTCTCCATTCTTGGTATTCTGATCAACTGAATGGCATCAAATTCTGCCAACAACTCCATCGCCTTTTCATGATACCTGACCATTAATTCTCCTTTAACTGCATACGTTCCCATCATCTGATTCACAATTAATTGAGAATCACTGAATACCATCACTTGTTGCGCTTCCATAATCTTTGTTAAATTAAGACCTGCTATCAAGGCTTCATACTCAGCCTCATTATTGGAAGCTTTGAATTGGAATCGTAAGGCATATTCCACGTCAATCTCATCTGGTGTGTTCAAAACAATCCCTGCCCCACAACCTGTTGTGCAAGATGACCCATCTAGATATAATTTCCATGTTGGTAATTCGTCTTCAAATTTATTATCTGACAGAGTTCCTCGGTGAAATATCTTTTGTTTCCTTTCATCCTCCCCTAGTATTTTTCGCTCTTCGTCGACCATCTCTTCTTGCCCTTTTACCAACCGGAGTTGATCTGTACTTATGTCTGTTGATCCTGTAACATCCACAGGTTGGTCAGCGAGCAACTTTTGCTCCTCGGGGGTATCAGGATATGTAAATTCTGCTATAAAGTCTGCTATAGCCTTCCCTTTTAATGATGATCTGAGTTCATATACAATATCATATTCACCGAGCTCTATTGCCCAATACATCAGTCTTCCTGATTTTTCTGGCTTATGAAGGGCTTGTCTCAATGGCATATCGGTATATACGACGATGGTATGGGCCTGGAAATAAGGCCTCATTCTTCTACTTGCTTCAATTAATGCCAATGACAATTTTTCCAGCTTCGGGTACCTGATCTCTGCACCTCGGAAAACCTTAATTGAGTAATAAATTGGCTTCTAGATTCCATTCTCCATCCTGATCAATGTCGAGCTGACTGCATTCTCTGATACTACCAGGTACAAGTACAACTTTTCTCCCATTACTGGCCTGGACAACAGTGGAGGTGCTCCTAGATATTTCTTCAAATCTTGAAAGGATTTTTCACATTCGTCATTCCACTCGAAAGTTTTTCGAAGTGTTTTGAAGAATGGGAGGCATCTATCAGTTGCTCGGGATACAAATCTGTTGAGCGTTGCAACTCGTCCTGTAAGACTCTGCACCTCTTTTTTCGTCGTTGGAGATCGCAACCCTAAAAGAGATTTGATCTTTGCTGGATTTGCCTCAATGCCTCGCTGGTTGACGATGTACCTGAGGAACATTCCTTCTCGTACTCCAAAGGTGCACTTCATCGGGTTGAGCTTCATCTAGTATTTATCTAGTTGATCAAAGGTCTGACCTAAGTCAACTAGATGATCCGCAGCTTTCTTGCTCTTTGTCAGCATATCGTCGACATAGACCTCCATATTGCAACTGATTTGTTCGGCAAAAACCTTGTTCATCAGCCGCTGGTATGTCGCTCTTGCATTTTTCAAACCAAAAGGCATAACATTATAACAATAAGTTCCTCTAGGGGTAATGAAAGAAGTGCTTTCCCTGTCTTCAGGTTTCATTTTGATCTGGTTGTAACCAGAGTAAGCATCCATGAAGCTGAGCAGCTCGTGTCCCGAGGTAGCATCCACTAGTTGATCAATTCTGGGTAATGGAAAATGATCCTTTGGGCATGCCTTGTTGAGATCAGTGAAATCAACACGCATTCTCCATTTATTATTTTTCTTCTTCACCATCACCACATTTGCCAACCAGTCTGGATACTTCACATCTTCAATGAATTGGGCTTTCTGGAGCTTCTCGACCTCCTCTTGTATAGCTTGATTCTTTTCGGGACTAAATACTCTTCTTCTTTGCTTTACAGGCTTGATCTCCTTATTCACATTGAGCTCGTGACATAAGAAGTTTGGATTTATTCCTGGCATGTCTTCATGACTCCATGCAAAAGTTTTTTTCCTGTTTTTCAAGAAAGTTATCAACTCCTGTTTTATTGAAGCATTTAACGACGAACCTATCTGGGTTACTCGTTCAGGATGCTCGTCGTCCAGAATAACATTTTCTATAGATTCCACCACCTGTTCGTTTACAAGTTGGTATTCATCTCTAGGATCGAGTGTTTCGATTTCTGTACCTTCATCCACTTGGTAGGTAGTAGTCTTTTTCCTTGATTCTTCAAGCTCCTATTGCTCGGCAGACGAATAATAGCATTCCCGAGCTACTTTCTGATCACCTTTCACAACTCCTACTCCGAAATTTGTGGAGAATTTTAAGCACTGATGTACTATAGATGGGACTGCTTCGAATTTCTTCAAACCAACTCTTCCCATGATGATGTTGTAAGCTGACTACACATTCTTATCCATCACAAAGAAGCGTATTTTTTCTGTTCGACAAGCAGGCCAAGTTTCAATGAATATATCCAACTTGATCGTCCCAAGTGGAAAGACTTTCTCGCCAGCAAAACCCAATAGAGGTCTGTGATAAGGTTCCAATTGAGATAATTTCAAATTTAAACTGTCAAAGCATGAATAGTACATGATGTCTGCCGAACTACCATTATCTACCAGAACTCTTGAAATCACTACTTCTTTCATCCTCATTTTGATCACCAAAGGGTCGTCATGAGGGTAAAGAACACCTGCAAGGTCGTTTTTTGAAAAACCGATGACCAGCTTCTCTTTGTTTACCTTCCTCGGGCGATCCTCTTCAGCCAAATTTATCCGTTGAATGTATGAGCAAGCCTAAGCCTCACCGAGGTAAGCTTTTCTTTCTGCAGTAAGGTCTCCTCCTCCCACGTCTCCTCCTGTAATGACATTACAATCAAATGACCCAAAGCGTATTGAAAATACCTCTCGTTCTGGCTGTTTTGGTTTCTTGGGAAGATCGGGGTCATCTTCTGTATCATCTTCATGATCCCTTTTCTTTTTATCCTCTGCTCGACGAGGAGATCTAGACCTTTCTCTAGTTCGGTCATTATTCCTTCTTTCGCCTCACCGATCAACATACTTCGCCAGCTTCCCTCTTCGGATGAGTGTTTCAATCTCGTTCTGAAGAGCTATGCAATTTTTGGTTATATGGCCGTGATCCTTATGGAACTCACAATATTTATCCCTATTCCTCAGGTCAGGGTCTGACCTCAGTTTCTTTGGCCACTTTACTTCCTCGTTATTCTTGATTTCTTCCAAGACATGATTAATACCCATTTTCAAAGGAGTATAATTATCGAATTTCTTCAGGACTTCCCATGACGATTTATTATTCTTGGAATGCTTGTCACCGCCATTGCCCTTATGTTATTTCTTCTTGGATTTGTCGTCTTCCACCTTGGTTTCTTTATCCATATTCTTCTTCGCAGCCATAGCCTCCTCGGCATTCATGGTTTTGGCCGCTTTCGCCATCAATTCTGACATAGTTGTAGGTGGATCTTTGGCCAAAGTGTAATACAACTTGTTAGGCAACAACCCACTCATCAAGGCGGTGATTGCTGTCTTTTCTTCATAATCTATAACTTCTAATTTCTCGTTATTGAAACGAGTTATGTAATCTCTAGTACTCTCACCAGATTTTTGTGTAACACTTAACAAGTGTGCTACTCTTTTTACTGGCTTTGCTCCAAAACAGAAATTGCCGATGAACAACTCGGCCAACTGAAAGAAATTTGAAATCTTATCCCGAGGAAGATTGTTGTACCATATCTGGGCAGGTCCAGTAAGAGTTCCTGAGAATGCTCTACATCTCATCTCGTCGGGGACAGCATAGATATCGGCGACAGCTTGATATTGCTCTATATGAAGAACAGGATCTGTCTTTCCATCATATTTGGGGATCACTACTGGTGCTTTAAACTTCGACGGGGTAGGAAAACCCACAATGGCCTGGACAAAAGGTGTCCCTTGAACAAAAGTTCGTTGTAAGGGATTCTTCGCCTTAGCCATTTCTCCCAATCTATCCTCCAAGTGCTGAATGGAACCCTTCCACGCATCGTTTCCTTCCTCGGGCTGATTAGTTCGAGCAATTGATTGTTCTGATGTGGCCTCTTGAGATCTATCTTGACGAGAAACTGGTCGTGATTGTGCTGATCCTTCTCTTAGATCTGATGGTCGTCGAAAACTCCTCGACATGGTCTTAGGTGGACTCTTATTCCTCCTAGGGCCTAATCGACTGAAAGGAGACACCCTACTCAGTCTTTCCAAGGCACTGGGTCTTTCTGGAGAGAGAGTGATGCATTGATCAGTATCTGTAGCCCTTATTGACGAAGTTCGCCCAGGTTGATAAGAGAAATCATCAGATTCCTCATTACGATATGACTCAGTACGCCTGGATCATGAAGAATGTAAGTAGGTTTGCCTCTGACCACTTCGCTGTCCTGAACGCGCAGGTGCACCGCCATGAAGGGTCTGTATGAGTTGTCGCATTGTTTCCTGCATGGCGGTTTGTCCTTGAGCCAGATTCGTCATAATCCCAGCCAGATCTGGAGGTGCAGAGGGATTTGGAAGATTTCCACCATTTCCAACGTTTCGATTGCTGGATTCCGGGTTATCTGCCATTGATGATGAATGATTTTTGGTGAAAAGCGATAATAACAATCGTTCCCACAGACGGCGCCAATCTGTTGATGTAAAAAATTAGATTACTCTAATTATTCAATCACAGATAAATAAATGAGACAAAAGATTTTAAAGTGGTTCAGCCTTGTATGAATGGCCTACATCCACTGTTATGTTATTGCTGAGTGTTTGGGAATTCTCGATTACAAGTGCTATCAAGAAATTCCGGTCCCTTTGAATGAGGGTGATACAAGGTATTTATAGCCCTTAGGCTGTACATGAAAGGGTGATACATTAAATGATATACATATGAAAGGGTAACTCATTTAATGCTCTTCAAGCGTGTGCGTCAAGATGATAAGCATTCAATGAATAGTTGAACTGTTTATTATCTGGCAATCAATGTTGTGGTCGAGATGCAGCTCGAACCGCCTTAGTTGCTCGTCGTCCAAGAGTTCCTCGGAGCATTGGAGTTCCTCAGAGGACAAGAGTTCCTCGGAGGGTTGGTGTTCCTCGGAAGACTGGTGTTCCTCGGAGTACACCTGTTGCTCGGAGTGAGTATGTTGGTCGGGGGAATGATCTTCCTCGTTGCTATTGTGCCACGTAGATTGACACGTGTCTTCTTATTATTCGTCCACATCAGCATGCTAATTTTGGTATCAACACTAATGAAATACTTAGAAAATCAACTTAATAATTTTTTTTGCTATTTTTCAAAATCGGTTTGCAACTTAGGATCTGATTTTAGGATCTCACCTGATCGAGAGAGAGAGAGAGAGAGGATCCTGGACGGGTGCCCTTTCACGAGTGCCCAAGAATGGTGTATTTTTTTAAATACTAAAAATATATCTTTTTAAAAAAAAAATTGTGTTGTTTAAAAATTTCGGGAGATTTTTGAAAAAAAATATTAACTCAGAATAATTTTTTTGCTATTTTAAAAAAATGAGTCAAAATATGTCAAATTTTAATGTGCTAAAAACTCATATATATTTGATCCATTATTTAAAATAGCAACAAAATACATTTTGAACTGATTTTTTTTACAAGTCCTATGAAATGTTTAAACACCACAATATATATATATAGGCAGACTCATGTGTACACTACGTTTGCACAGTGTTGACACACACTAATTTTTTTAAAGCATTAAAAAATATATTTTTTAGTTGATTTTTTTATGTGATATTTAAACGTTTAAAAGGACTCATATAAAAAATCAACTCAAAAAAACTTTTTTTGCTATTTTTAAAATATCGGTCAAACTTTCACAGCTTTTAAAGTGCTTAAAAGCAATGAAAGTTTGACCGAATTTTAAAAAATAGTAAAAAAAGTTTTTTTTAGCTGATTTTTTTTACATGGGTCTGTTGAAATGTTTAAATATCATTAAAAAAAATCAAGTCAAAAATATTTTTTTTAATATTTAAAAAAATAATGTGCAAACTAAGTGTGAGAGAGAGAGAGAGAGAGAGTGTGTGAGAGGGAGGGCCAATTGGAAATGTTATGTCATTATGCATCATTCGATATTCTGGTGTGAAACAAGGAAAAAAATGGAGAGGATTGCTGGGCCCAAGTTGAGATGGTCCGTGTACTTATTCTTGGAATCCTAGGTCTCAAAATGTGGCATCAATATGTAATATTTTACTTTTTGCTTGAGATTCCTCGGTGACATACTATTAGTATACGTTATCGATAAGTAGTCCCGGAAACAAAGAAGGGGGGTGTTGGTCCAAGTTATAGCATTTATAATAAAATTCAACTTGGCAATTTCTTTATGCGAGGGTTCTATTTTATTAGAATATATTCCATGTCTCTTAGGCTGCTTCTCTTGATATGAAACTTCAATTATACTCATTTAATCATATTCTTCTTTGGCCCATTACAAGTGTACCATATTCCTACTGGTCCCGCTTAACTCTTGTCGAAATACTTTAATCAACAACAGATTGTTATCTCATATCAGTATCATATCAACTGATAAGGAGAACAAAATGGCGTTGGGGAAATTAATTGTCGTAACAGATTTGAAGTCCTGAAAATCAATTTATAAAATTGTATAATTTATTTACTCATTGTAAACATGATGTTTGTTTAATGTTAATTTAATGTTAGCAAGTCAATCGTATTAGGTCAATTGACTGAATAGGGAACACACTGTTTCACCACGTATACAATTGATGTTGGATTTATCCATACATTTTTAGTTCTCTGTGTTTAGTCCATGCGCAGCTCAAGTAAATGTCTGACAACACAGGTACAAAAATAAAAAATAAATTCTAAAAATTAACCTAACGGGCTATTTTTTTTTTCAGCCACACATCTATTGAAACTTCACCCTTGAGTATGTAGGTAAGTTGGAATAACTAATTATATTCTTATCCAGACTAGGTGCAAGTTTAATTCCAATATTGAAAAAAAATTGAGATACAAAAGTTTCATTTGTCGTTAAGCATTTAGGTTCAATAGTTCTTTTTACTAGGGTAATGGAGTCCATTAGTTTCTTATTAGTTATTTCGGAATTAAAATTAACAAAACCCATCAATTGATCATTAATAAATTACTTTTTCCAGCTGAAAAAATATTTGTATCCCCAAATACATTAATATATACTTGTAAATATATATTTATACAACAATGCTTATATATCAACGTTCGTATAATATATTTATATATTAAAATTTATTCATAAACTTATATTGATAAGTATACTTATACAAATACATTTACCTATTAACGTATATTTGAAATATCAATATTTTTTGGGCGACACCGAAATGAGGCACATTAGGTGTGACACTCTATTGTATCGCATTCGTATTAGCTCGTGCTTGGGTTTTATTATTATTGGCTCGGACACGAGTCAATATGAGTGCGACACGCCAACGTGTTGCCTCAAAATGTGTCGATTTAGGGTGTCGACGTAAGACTACTCTTGAAAAAAAAATCATAATATATTTATATTAGTATATTTATAACGTTCATATTATTTATTTATCAGTAACTTCATAAACGGACTAATTTTCACATAGAATGTATATTTATCTTTTAAGTTCTTTCTATATGCTTTTGTTGAATACTATTATGTCCACTCAAACAAATTGTTGGGTTTGGGCCATGTTTTGGCTGACATTTTCGGTTGAAAAATTAGTGAAACGACGAAAAAGATAAATATGTGGGAGCATCTTCTTCTTTAACATAATTATAAACAATAATGCTCTGATGGCTATGGGTGACTTGGTTAATAAATTATTGCTAAGTTAACTGTGTACGTAGGGGTGTGTAGAAAAATGGATATCGAACCATCGAATCGATTAAATCGAACCAGATCGATGATTGCGGGCCAATTTATTTTTATGGTCGATTCGGTTCGGTTTAAGCAGGATAAAAATTGATAAGTTCGGTTTGGCTTTTGATTTGGACCACATAGGGCCCCGGTAGAATCGAACCCATCAGCACTACTTATTATATAATATTATATGTATGTTTTATTATTAGTTAGTTATATAATATAATATAATATACTAAAATAATAGAAATGTTTAACATGATATTTTATAATATAATATGAAATATATATAATATTATATATATCTTATGACTAGTTTGCTATATAATATAATATACTAAAATGATAGAAATGTTTAATATGGTATTATGTATTAAAATCAAGTTGAAATATATATGGATTTAGGACACTTTTGAACCATTTTTCAAATTTGTTACATATAAATAAAATAGTGTTAGTTGAATTTAAATGAAAAATGTTAAAAAAATGAAAAGAATATTAAAAATATCAGCCCTATCAAAATCGGTTAAACCGAATCGGCTCTGCCAATATCAGCCTTGTCAAAACCTGACGGTCAAACCGAACCTGTTTTCTCCAAAACCAACCCTGTTCGGTTCGGTTAATCGATACAGCTGGTTAGGTTTCGGTTCAAATTATCCGAAAATCGATAAAGTCGGTTCAACTTAAAAAAGGCTAAAAACATAACCGACCCCCTTCACACCCCTATGTGTGTGCGAGAGAGGTAACATCGTGTTCTCTACTAACGAACAAGTTGTCATTTTTTGGGAAGAATGTAAAAAATATATATTAACATTTCCATTATATTTATGATGTTATAAAATTAGTTCGTAAAATTATTCAATAACAAAAATGTGCTTTTAGCATCTTAAAATTCAATATCTCCTTTATTTTTCTAGATCCATAATCTACTCCACCAAATAACAATGATCCTTCTATTTTCTTTTATTTTTCCTTAATTAAAGTTGTATATTTTTTTAATAAAAATTCTATAATTTCTTTTTCTTTATAAGTCTAGCCCCTATTTTTTGTAACTAGAAAGAGATGTTTTATTATTTTAAAAAAAAAATACTAATGCTGCTTTCTTTCCAAAAAATGAAGCAAGGATGTTACTGAAACTTCTGTCATCAAACTCTCCCACTACTACTCCTTCACTAGAGCGAAAAAATAATTTTGCACCGTTAATATGTTTATATTTCCTACTTGATTTTCAATATTTTAGATGTAATAACACTAGATAATTGTTTCTTTTTGTTATCGTTGCTCCGCCGCTAGATCACAAAATTATATTTACAATTTTTTCAGTGCAAAATTAAATTTGCAATGTTAATACAACATACTCATTTTGCACTATAACACTAAAAAATTGATTACGCAAACTAACTAAATATTTTTTATGGAAATGAAAAATGAAGGATATAAAACATTAAAAATGATACAAAAAATCCAAAACGAAATGACTGTGTAGATTTAAATTTGCATTTTGACGAAGGAGTACTGATGGTTGGAGTCGAATGATCGGAAGCCAAACTACATCTATTGTCTAATGTTTTAAACACTATAGAATTAGTATAGTTTTATTAATAAAACACCCCAATTTAACGGGGAAAAAACAAAATAGGAACAAGAGTTGTATATTAAAAAAACTTATAAAAATGGTAGTTTTAATAAATTAATTTTTTTTATTATGGACAAAAGAAATAAGGACCATTTTTTATAAAATAAAAGTTAACTGTCCTAAAACTATAATTGTGATCTATACTTAATTCTCTATTTTTAATATAATCGTAATATTGGTATTTTTAAAAATAAAATCAACTTAAGAAATAGAGAGTATTTCTATGAAAACAAAATTATATGTCCTATATCTGTTGTGCGGGGGCGTCGTGCCTGTATCGACAAGTTCTCCATGTCCAACAAACCAATCACACCAAATATAGTAATCTAAATAAAGAAATATAAAAGAGATGAAAGAACACAAAATTTACATTCTTCACCAAATTGGCAATGTCCATGGGTGATCCATGTCACTAAATACAAGAAGATTACAAATGGAGGGACTTTTTATTACTCCATGATAACCGCATAGTAGCAGAATATGAGGGGATTCACTCGGCTTTTATTATTTTACCCAGAGGAGGTTGATATGGAGGCAAAAAAGATGGAAATATTTATCAGGGTCCTTAATTGGAGGATCATATGATTGTTGCTTGGTAACCCGACCTTCACTACTTACATGCAGGTAGTGAATGCCTTTCAGCAAGATAGTCTCCTAAAAAGGAAAAAATAAGGAATGAGTAAGGACCGAAAGCAAGAGAGGATAGTGAGTCGTTCCAAGCTTAGGGAGGTTCACATTAGCATAGTGGATCGACAACCTAAAAGGTTTCATGGTTTAAACTAACGACATCGTAAGGGAAAATAGGGTCAGAGTTTTCATGGCCACTAAGGCCAAGGATAACATGGTCAGTAGGGCGAGGCATATCAAGGCTAATCTGGCCACGACTAGAGGGGACAAGGCCAACTAGGACATGGTTAACAGAACTGATCCTAGAGATAGGTCCAATAAGGCCTCTAGAAGGACTGTCCCTATAGATGATTTTGGTACACTTGTGGCGAGAAGGACCACTCTTTCAGGAGGTACCCTAGGGGAAACTAAGATTCCAGCAAGTCCACCCTCAGGATTTACTAGCCTCACCTTCATTTTACGTATTGCCTCTACCACCACAATATCTGAAATTTCCACCACCACGTAGAGACCCAGCTCAGGGACGCCCTCATCTATGCCATGGATGTGTTTTCAACGTTGGTCAACAGAATTATCAATCCCCACCCCAGTCCATAATTGGTATGTTATATATTGATGGTTGTTATGCACGAGTATTCATTGACACTAGAACATCACATTATTTTGTTATGTTTTCAATGTTTATCAATAGAATTATCAATCCCCGCCCCAGGCCACAGTTGGTATGTTCTATATTAATGGTTGTTATGCACGAGTATTTTGACACTAGAGCATCACACTGTTTTGTTAGTAGTTCATTTACCATGACTTCGGGTTTGATAGATATTTTTATCGAGGTTTAATTACATGTAAATACCCCAGTGGGTAGGGGTGCAACCTTGCGTCAAGTTTTTAGAGACGTGGCATTCAGGCAATACTTTTTAGATGAACTAATGCTTTTAAATACATGAACGTAGGAATTTATATTGGGTATGGATTGGTTAGTTCAGTATCACGACCAGATTGACTTCACTCTATCACGTTTCAATTCCCGAGCATGAGATTTTTCTCACAGTTATGCCTAGGCTCGACGGAGGATCTAGCACACATTTATATTACATCGATGTGAGATTATTAGAGAAGGTTATTATGTCTTTTGATTTTATACATGCAGTCCAAGAGTTTTTTAATTTATTTGATAAGGTACTAGGGATACCACCTGCCCATGAGATCTATGTGTGATAGATATAGCATTGGTCATCAGGACCATAACAAGGTCATTGTACATGATGGATCCATTCGACATGATGGATTTACGATAAAAGATTTAATATTTCTTAAGTCAGGGGTTCATACGGAGGAGTACACGTCTGTGGAAAGCTCCAATCCTTCTTATTAAAATAAGGATTATTCAGTGTGGTTATTTGTGGACTATTGAGAGTTGATCAAGGTCACAATATGAAACAAGTGTTTTTTCCATATTTTGGTGACTTCTTAAATCAGTTGAAGGGCGTGTCATTCTTTTTAAAGATTGACTTACACTTGGGTTATCATTAATTGAGGATTCGAGATGAGGAGATCCCACAAATGAATTTTCTAATGCGGTATGGATTGTATAAATTAGGGGTCATGACATTTAGTTTAACTAATGCTCTATCCATGTTCATATATTTGATGAACATAATGTTCTGGCCTTACCTAGATCAATTCGTCATCGTGTTTATATATGACATTATTGTCTACTCCTAGTTCGAGGATAAATATTCACAACATCTTAGGACAATTTTGCAGACACTTCGAGAATATAAGATTTACACTAAATTCTCTAAGCATGGGTTTTGTTTGTAAGGAGTTCAGTTATTGGGGCATATTGTATCGGAGGTTGAGATTTATGTTGATCATAAAAATTTCTCGGTAGTGATGGAGTAGGGACAACCCACGATACCTACTGAGGTCAGGAGCTTCTTTGGGTTAGCACAGTACTACATGAGGTTTATTTAAGTGTTATCGAAGATTTCCTTGCCACTAACTCACCTCACCAAGAAGGAGTTATTGTTTATTTGGGATGATTCTAGCCAAAGACCTTTTGATAAACTGAAGGAGAAACTCAAAACCACGTTCGTACTTGCTTTACCATGAGGCAAGGTGGAATATATGGTTTAGACCAACGCATCGCTTCAGGAAATCAAAGGGGTTTTGATATAGGTGGAAAGGCCCATAGCTTACGATTCTCACAATCTTAATCCTCATGTGGGAAATTACCTCACCCGTGATTTGGAGTTAATTAAGGTAGTTTTTTCTCTTCTTATTTAAAGGTACTAGTTATTGGGTGAGACATTCATGTGATTCTCATACCACAAGGTCCTTCAGTACTTTTTCACGCATTGAGATTTGAATATGCAATAAAGGAGGTGGTTGGAGTTTGTGAAGGACTATCACTTCTCTATTCAGTATCATTTAGGAAGCTGAACATACTGGTAGATGGCATGACCAATTGATAGATTGTGAGTCAAGCAGCATTATGGGAAGAGCATGGGATAGTATAACAACTCTATTGATAAAGAAGAGGGATACATTATGCTGGATGGATGCAAAAGAGGCATTGTTAGGAGTTGTGGTCATTACACCCGATTCAAGACCAGGCTTCAAACTCCTTTTGTTAAGAGAATGTGCAAGAATTTTTATCCAGGTGATTTTTTTTCCATTTGATTGACTCAAATGAGGATTGAGATGTCATGGATGACTGGTTATGTCGAAGGGCCTCGAGATATGAAAAACAGTGTTGATCGAGGGACATATGGTTTGTTATTCATTGTGCATCTTGGGAGTGATAAGATTTACCATGACATGAGGAGGGAGTACTGGTGGGATGGCATGAAGAGAGATATAGCAATATTTGTGTCTAAGTGTGATACCTTCCAGTTGGTGAAGGTGGAACAACAATGACCAACTAAAGGGTTGCAGCCATTGGAGATCCTTGTGTGGAAGTGGAAAAGTATTTACATAGACTTCATAGTTGGATTATCGAGGTGCCAATGGGAAAATGATTGTGTTTAGGTCATTATCGATGACTGACCAAAGTGGCCCACTTTCTTCTTGTACGGACAAGTTACACTACATATGAGTACGCGTGACTCTTTGTTTTAGATTTTTTTATGTCTTCACGAATCATTGCTCAATATTGTGTCTGACAGGGACCATATGTTTATTTCTAGGTTTCAGGGGAAATTCTAAGAGGCTTTGGGGGTATAGTTGAATATAATTATAACATTTCACCCTCAGACGCATAGTTAAACTGAGTGGGTGAATCAAATTTTGGAAGACATGATGAGTTCTTGTGTTTTTCACCTCAAGGGGTGTTGGTATCAACACTTACCACTCGGGGAGTTTTCCTATAAAAATAGTTAACAGTAGAATATTAGTATGGCACCTTATGAGGATTTTTATGGAAGAATGTGCCATTATCTCAATTGTTGGCTAGAGACAAGGGATAATGGGTTTTTAGACTAGATTTTGTTTGAGAAACCTCTGAGAAAGTGACACTCATAAGGGAGCATACGAACACTGCCTAGAGTATGCAGGAGAGCTATGCCAATATATGGAAGTGCAAACTAGAATTTCCAGTTGGATATCAGGTTCTTCTAAAGGTCTCCCCAGTGATGGGAGTTATGAGACATGGTTCCAAAGGGAAGTCGGCACCCCGATATGTAAGTCCTTTGATGAACATGGACAGGGTGGGGTCAGTGGCCTATCATTTCACCTTACTCGACCATCTTTAGTGGGTAAACGACATCTTCCATATCTTTATGCTAAAAACATTCTTAATGAATGAGTTATCGTACTAGAAGATCAACCTCAATGGGATTGAGCTATAGCCAAAAGCGAGTTATGAGTATAAATCACAACGTATTGTTGATAAAGAAGAGCATATGTTGCTATCACAAGGCATCCATTTAGTCCATATCGAATAGAGACACTAGACTGAGGCCAAGTCTACGTGGGAGAAAGAGGATAACATGCGGGTGAGGTAACTTGATATCTTCGAGTGAGGTAAATAATAGTTAAATTTTGAGGACAAAATTCCTTATTAGAGGGGGAGCAATATAATACCCCATATTTTCCTGCATTTATTAAATTATTTAATTATTATAATTTGTCATTAATACTCCAAAATTTATTATTTAATTATTATTCCCTCGGTATTGGGTCTCACCAATCGTGAAGTAGGTTCTAGTAATACCGACTCACACTTAACAAATACATAATTAACTTGTAACTTAATCATCTCGTGTCAATTAATAAATTAATTTAATAGGGTAATTAGTTTGTAAAATGTGTTCCCATTTGGATTTGATTCTTTGAAGATTTAGAAAGTTCGTTTTTAGTTTAAAATATTGGAATTAAGTCTTTGGGTTTAGTATATGAGTTGGGCCAAGTTTTGGGCCATTTGGAGCATGTTTTGGGCTCATTGGCTTAAGGCTATTTTAGGTCCTAAGGTTAATTTTCGATTAGTTTTTAATATATACTAGTTAGGAAACTATAAACTCTCATAACAAAATTTGAAAGCACCCCTAGCAGTTAAGGAGAACGAGGGAACAGCAAGAATTGAATAATTTGGGGGTTTGGGGTTTTTATTCGTACAATTGATCTAAGGCTAATATATTTTTATTAAGAATGTAATTAGGATTGTTCTAGTATAGTGGTAGTAGGTTGGAATATGAAATTAAACTCATGTAATCTTATATATAATGATAATTAACCTAAATTTGTAATTATAACTAATCATACGTTTAAGCCTAGTTTGTAATGAAGAACTATTGTAACATTGATATTGAATAATCAAACTGAACCACCAAATAATTTAATATGGACCTAAAAACAATACATCTTAAACATAGTAATGTTTATTTGTAAAATCCCTCACCTTATGCTTATTACTGGATTTAATTCCGAGGATAATTTAACTAATGTTGTTTAGATGATGAACTTAGAATTAAAAACTTAAAACCTATAATTATATCCTTAAACGTAGTTTTAATCATCTATATCTTATTAATACACGTTAGTAATACCCGTATATAGGTTAGAGTAGAAGGGGATGGGCTGATTCGATGTTTAAAGACTTTGAGTTTGGATTAATATTTGGTTATGGTCGTCACTGTACAAGGAAGAAGGTCTTTAGGTCCAAGTTGTTCAAACGAGAGTGGGAATCTCATTCGAACAAGTTTGGAGTTTCATTTGAACGACATGGGGTATTTAGTTCAAACGACTTATGGGTCTCATTCGAACGACTTATGAGTCTCATTAGAAAAACATTAAGTCAACATAGTTAAGAACTTTTAACCCTTATAGTATGTTAATATGAGATTGAAGATATTTCTTTAGAAATCTCTTGTGTAAGACTGATTGTTGTTTAGTTTTGTAACATAGTAGTTTGCTTTGGGGTATTTATATGAATAACGAGTAACCCATTTAGTGGTGAAGAGGCAACATTTAGTTCACTAAAAATGGTGGTAAATAGAGTTCTTTAATTATCACAATGATGCGTAATAAATACATAATGTTTGATCATTAAATTACCCTTTGGTGTTAATCTATATGGAGAGAGAAATAAGAACTATGAATACCCCAAAGTAAGAACGTTAGCACCAATGGGTGAATGTGATAATGTTTGGGATTAATAAGTTCTTGAGTTCTTCTTGAGAACTAAGCAAATGTATTATTGGCGATAGAAAATTTTCGTTCGTTTCAAGGTTTGACAACTTGATAGTTGGATGATCTTATCAAAGGATAATTGGGGGTATTTTTAGGACGAGGTTAGTCGCGAGGGAACTAAGAGAGCATTAAATGTTGGTTCAGACTACCATGCCTAACATATCGTTAGCATTAAATTTTGAATGAAATATAGAGTGACCAGATGACGATGTCAGGTGGTACAATGTGGCCTCAGAGCCTTTTTGTTCACCAATTCACCAAATCGTCGATTTTGTTGTATATTTGATTTGACATGGTTAAGTATGGTTTGACATCACTCAGATAATTTAAGATATGATAATATTTTTGGTGCCAAAATATATATGTCGATGACAATGAGTTTAACAAAGATTTCTCAAGTAGTGATCTTTAGGGTTGTCTTGACGCTTTACCTGGTGTATTCAAAATGGGTGAGTATAATTCCTTATCGATGTCGTACTCTTTATCCTCCAAATCAATTCTCTCAAAGGATCCACGAGTAAGTTTCCTCGATAGAGCATGTAAGATCTCCCCACGTCCTTCCAGGCCTAGTCTATTGCTGGTACTGAGTAATCTCACTTATATTACAAAATAGAGCATAATCATAAAAAAATAAGATAAAATACATGCTGGATCATCTTACTTCTTCTGCAGGACTTCATTATGCGACATTTAATGTCCATTTTTTCTTGATATTTTGTTAATCACTTAATAAGGGGGTTTACGATTAAGGCCCTCCTACATTTTCTACCTTATAGAGAAAGTTATTGTGTCAACAAGAAGTTTCTGTACAAAACATCTCTAGCCTATGAACCACAAACTGAGCACCTTGTTTATTTGCATAATTGTGAAACATTACGTGTATATATATAATTTAAGGCTAATGTCCCATCATCTTTCATGGACTGATTTTTGTTTACGTAATAATCGTTTTCCCTTATATTTAAAGATATTCCTCAGGTAAATCAATTATCTAGTAGAGTAACAATTATTTTCCTTTTTAGAATAAAAGTGCTCTAATGACACCAGAAATGGTAACACCAAATCAATGTAAATATGCAATCTCAAACCAGTATATTAATGGAGTGTAAATAGATATATAAATGTAGATGGAGGTGAGTCAAAGAGGGAGATAAGACAGAATATAAGTGGTTCAACCTATTTAGACCTACTCCACTATGTGAGTGTGGGTGCAATCCACTAAGAAATGGATCTAATGGCCATGGGATATAGAACACTCAAGCTTTCTCTCTCCACTGTAGTTTAGACAAAGTTTCATCAAGGGTTTTGTCATAATCTATCCTTTATAAATATGTATAAGAAAAGTATATATAGTGCTTGGGGGGGGGGGGGGGGGGAGGGGTATAGTGTACCCCGCAAGCATGTAATAATCATGTGTGGAATTTTCTTGGCCAATGAGGTTGATCCATCTATCACTGTCCCATGTAGATCGTGATGATGAAATATTTCCTCACATGTGAGGGAGATATTTTTATAACAGTTTGGTCCACATGGGATCCGCAACCTTTGCACACACTCCCACGCATTACCCAATCCACAAGCTTTGCCAGTTGTCTACTGTCCACCGTCCGTCTAGGCCGAGGCCAATTTATTGTGATGGAGTCCACTGATGGAATGGAACTTGTCCTGTTGTTACGTCTCCCCTTATCCTCTTCGTCCGGGTGATGAACGAGGACGAGAGAAGTAGATCATTGGAGTAATGATGTGGGTAATGTTGATTAGTCTTCTGGGATGAGGCCGAGGCACCTTGCGATGAACTATTGCCTGAGGACGAGTCAGATCAGGTTGAGCCCAAGGCCATGTCATAACTCCTTATGCTGAATGGATTGATGATGGTCGACTTTAGCCGAGGTGATAAAACAGTGGGACGGGGTTATACGTGGTATATCAATCACCCATATCCCTTAGTCTTCAATATGAAATGAAGGTTGAGGAATAAAGCATCTTCTGGTTATGAGTTTAAAAGCCATCCTTTAATATGTCAGATCTGAAGAGTTCAATGAATATTGAATTAACACTTGGAAGCCATTGTGTGGAATGGTGTTTGGCTCAAGAATGATCATCGTAAGTGAGGCTTAGGGCATTGTGCTCTAATTATGACCTCCTTGGAAGTTGTGTAAAATTATTTGAGGTATTTATATGATTTAAAAACACATTTTCTCTCTCCAGTTTCATCTTCTTCGCACGCAAGACATTTCTCACTCAAAATCTAGGTTATTTCTCTCTTATTCAAACATTCTCAGGCGAGGTTCTTAAGCGTATCCTTCCTCCTCGTTCTTCCAATCAATCAAGGTAACCTTTTACCTATCTCTTTTTCAAGATTCTACCCCTTTAAAGTTAGTCTAAGCCTTTTTAAATTTCCCGATGAGTTTTATGTTTTTTGGCATATGTGATTGGGGTTTCTGGGTAGCTATCTAAGTGGTTATTTGGAATTTCTATGGATTGATTGGTGGTTTGTGGTATTTTCTATCTTTTTTAGTCTGCTTTGCCCTTTGATTGACCAATTTTAAACCTCCGGTGAAACCCCGATGAACGTTGTTCTTTACTGTCTTTAATTGTTCGAGGATAAAAATGATCAAGTTTTCCCATTTTGATTCCTAAGTCAATCTTAGTCAAACCTTCACGTTTTTATGCTTTTTTATCTCTTTATTGCTTAAGTTTGAGCTCGGATTCTTGGATGTTAAAGACTCTCTACGAGTTACCAGAATGATATCCCACACTTTGGGAGAGGTACTTCCAAGAGGTATGTCAGATAGAGGAAGAGGCCTACACAAGACGTAGAGTCGACCCTGATTTCATTCGAATCATTTGTCCAATTCCATTAAAGACTATCTTACCCTCTTCCTCTGAGATTGCCGGAGATGAGATGTCTAACTCGTGCTCTGCTCCATCAGCGAGTAGAGATTCCTTTGAATAGGCTATAAGAGTATCACCCACACGTACTATCGGGTCTGAGATGGTCGAGAGATCATCCCCGACGTCATCTTGTAACCAGGCTAAGTCCTCAGGCTGAGATGATTCTTCAGTCCAGATTATGGATGATGGGTCTTCTAGTGAGGATAATTCTTCCATTAAAATCATCTCATACCCTTCTGAGCCCAGAGTCAACATTGTCGACCCTTCAACTGCAATCCTCCCATAGCCATGATCGAGAATGATTTTCAAGAGAGGTTTCCAGATGGGTCTCCAACTGCTGAATCTCTTGGAGAGGATAAGGCCCCAGAGGGTGAGGACATAGAGGCTGAGGAGCCAGTTAATTACACTTTTACCGGAACCTTTCAATCTTCTGTTAAAGAAGTGGACTTTTTTCTTTGGAGACATCTATGCAGCATAAAATATGATGTAGTCATGTGTGTCCCTAATGAGGATGAGAGATTTTATGGCGGATGAGAAGGTGAGTTTGTGGTGAGGTCATTGTATATGAACATATGTTCAAGGTTGGCATTAGACTGCCTTTCCATCCTTCTATCAGGTCCATTCTATCTAGCCTGGGACTTACTCCCTCCCAACTAGTACCAAATTCCTAACGGATCATACTCAGCTACGTCGCCCTATGGATGAACAAATACATGGACGATCCTTCAGTCAATATATTGAAAGCCTGCTATAGTGTCTCGTCCTTAAGGACTCAGCCCGATTATTACCACCTGGGAAAGGGGAAACCTGACAAGAAGATTATCCAAGTTGTCTAAACATCTAACCATTCTAGGAAGGCTAGGTTCTTTTTTATTTCTGGGGCCTGGGAATTTTTTATCCAGGCCGACCTATCTAACAACGAGCTGAGAGTTCCCTGCAACTGGGCCAACCCATCCCTGACCTCCAAATTGGACCCCAGCCTCAGTGTTGCCGATCGGAAGAGGGTTGAGTATTTGAAGAGCTAGGGGAAGGAAGGTGCCCTTACCAAATTTGAGGATATTACGACTCCTGACTTTGTAGAAAGGGCTATCTTAGAGGTTGATCCCCTAGCCGAGCTATGTGAGTCACTGAAAATTTTCTATTTTTAAGTCTTTTGTCATCTTTGATTGTTATGACTAATCACCTCTGATTATCTTTTACAGATCATACTGCTCATATCTTCGACGACTTATGGAACATGATGTCTCCTAGTTTAAAGAGTGTCTTAAATAAGGGAGGCAATAAGCCTATGACAAAATCTACTGTTGGAGAGTTGACCAACCTTGAGGTCGACCAGAAGATAAAGATGCTAGCTACGCCTAATTTCGTTCACCATGACAAAGAGATGAGGTATAGAACAAATACTCCCCCGTAGAGGGTACTAATTTCTTTAGGTCCCGGCTCATCCTTAGGGGACTCTTTTGAGATATTTTAGATGGAAAACCTTGCTCAACTCCAGGCTTGCCCTGACTCTACTATTCCATCGGTGATGAGGTCAATAGATGGTCTCGTAAATTTCCATTCAAAGGGGGATTATAAGTTCTTGGGGAAGATGCCTCCCCTGAAGACCTTGGATTTCGATTTTCATCACCTAGAACATGTATTAGATTCGTATTAAACTTTCATGTCATCTCATATATCATTTTTCCTCAGTTTATTCTAATATCTATATATAAATTTTTGTAGGTTGTGTCTACCATCACCTCCATCAACAAATGGGCCATAAAGAATGGGCCAAAGTTCCAAAAGGGTGAGAAAACCATCCATGACTTGGCCATTTTGAAGAAAAAGCATAGCGACTGCCGTAAGGAATTCAATAGGGTTATGGACAAGTTCAAATCTGATCACGCTGAGGATCTGAAGAAAAAATATGGTGAGCTGACTATGCCGAAGACCCAAGTTGCTAATCATGCCACAGACCTGGTCACTGCCGTCAAGAAGGCTAAGGACGAGGCAATCTCGGCTAAAGCTATCTGGAATATCAAGGAAGATGCAACAGAAGATTATAATCATCTAAAAAGTTTCTTAGATTTGGCATAAAGTACTTCAAAAAAGGTGCCAATGGGTCATCATAAAGTTTTCTAAAGTGGTCTCCTCCATCAGTGTCGAGCTACAAGCTCCTGACGTGGAGGGTCCTTACATAGAGTCGGCTCTATAATATGTTGAGTCCTTACATACAGCCGAGGGAGATGACATTATGGATGAGGCCCCTATTAAGGCTGACACCAATGTTGCTATCGGGGAAACTCCAACCATCAATGTTGAGCCAACTCAAGAAACTCCAACCATCAATGTTGACCAAACTCAGGTCGATGAAGGTGATGGAGAGTCAACCCTGAATATGGAGCCAACTGTATAGGGTGGTGTCTGTGACCAATACCCTTTACTTTGTAACAACTTTTTGTGAACACTTCAATTATTTCCTCCATTTGTATTTGAACTGAGATTTTGTAATGAGCTTAATGTCATATTTAAATTAATGAATGGATGGTGTTTTATCGCGTACTTGAGGTGTCTTTATCTGTTTGTATGTCTGAACTCGACTGATGTTTAATAAATAACCATGCTTGAATGGCTTATAATCTTAAGATCACTAGCTAATAATTGTTTTTTCCACATTGTACCGTCCTCAGATGAGATAAATATAACCAAATAAATGATTTTCGAATTTGAATTCACCAAATTATGGTGTTATATCCCAAGTCCTCTCTCATCATCTTGAGAATGTATGGACGAGAGCTACCTCATCCATACATTGTCATCTCGACCGAGAGATTTTTTTATTAAGTTAATGATGTTAAAGATAAACCATAATAAAATGATTTTTGAATTTGAATTCACTAAATTATGGTGTTATATCATAAGTCCCCTCTCGTTGTTTTGAGAGTGTATGGATGAGAGCTACCTCGTTCAAACACTGTCGTCTCGGTCGAGAGAGTGTTCTACCAAATTAATGGTGTTAAAGATTAATCATAATAAAATGATTTTTGAATTTTAATTCACCAAATTATGGTGTTATATCACAAGTTCCCTCTCGTCGTTTGGAGAGTGTATGGACGAGAGCTACCTCATCCATACACTGTCATCTCGACCGAGAGAGTGTTTCACCAAATTAATGATGTTGAGATAAACCATAATAAAGTGATTTTTGAATACCAAATTATGGTGTTATATCACAAGTCCCCTCTCATCGTTTTGAGAGTGTATGGGCGATATATACCTCGTCCTACACTGTCATCTCGGCCGAGATAGTTTTCCACCAAGTTAATGATGTTAGGATATTGTTCCCCCTATCAAGGTTATTGGGAGTCCATGGAAGAGGTTAGCCCCATCCAGACTGTCATGTCACCGAGAGCAAGGTAAAGCTACTTCACCACATAAGTGATGTTCCATAACATAGGATGAAATGAAACATGCAATCTGAAATACTCATACAACAATAATAGGAGAGAACACTTGCAATCTTTCATTCATTACTTTTCTTTTCATAAAATGTTACGTTGATATGAGAAATTTATTCAAAGACGTAGTGATAATACTTTTTTAGATGGTCGGCATTCCAAGGATTGGAGAATGGATCTCCTTCCGAATTCTCGAGCTGATACGTGCATAGAACCACCTCTTTCGTTACCCGACAGAAACCATGCCAATTATGATGAAGTTTATTGGGATTCTGCCAAGTCTTCCTCAAAACTAAGTCTTCGACTGCCAATCGTCGATCCTTCACTCCTTTATTATAAAATCTGGAAATTCTCTGTTAGTAGACTGCTTACCTAATTTATGCATCTTTTCTTCTCACCTCAATGAGGTCTAGATCCAACATCCTCTCTTCGGCATTTGCTTTTGGGTCATAGGTCTGCACCCTATGGCTTGCAAAACGCATAAAAGGGGTTTCTCCTATCAGAGTCCTCGCTATCGTCCTGTAGGCCTACAAGACGCATGAACATTATTCTTCCATAGACCCTTGGCATCTTCTAACTTCTTCTTTATCCCATCCAGTATGGTTCTGTTAGTTACCTTTGTTTGGCCATTCGCCTGGGTTCGTCCTAGAGCTAAGGAAAATTATTTAATGCCGACCCTCTTACAATAGGCTTCGAATGAATCACTTTTCAACTTCTTTCCATTACCTGAGATGAGGGTATGAGGAAAACCATATCTATAAATAATTTTCCTCCAAATGAACTTAAAGGTCTTTGTCTCAGTGATTGTAATGATGGCCTCTTCTTCAACCCATTTTGAGAAGTAGTCAATCGCCAATATGATGCATCTGTAATTTCTAGTTTCTCTAGGCAAGGGTCCTACCAAATCAATTCCCCAAATAGCAAATGTCCAGGGAGAGGTGATAAAAGATAGAGGTTGATGAGGATGATGAGGGATGCTAGTGAACCACTAACACTTGTCACATCTCTTGACATAATTGGTTGCATCCCGAGCTAAGGCTGGCCACAAATATCCCTTGGATACCACCCTTTTCGCCAAAGACATCCCTCTTATATGGCTGGAGAAGGAACCTTTATGTATATCTTTCAAAATGTACTCTACATCCGCTGGATGGACACATCGGAGTAGAGGTAGGAGGAATCCTTTTTTGTACAAAATGTTCCCAATCACCAAGAACTTAGTAGCTTTATAACTTAGCATCTACCTTTCCAACTTTGACCCTGGCAGTTCACCATATTTTATATATCGAACGAGAGGGTCCATCGAAGATTCTCCTAGCTCCAGGTTAAAGCCATTCTGAATTGCGTTGTCTTCTTCTTTAATGCTCGGTCGGTGTAGGATCTCTACTGGTACTGATCTTCGTATTTCAGTCCTGGTTACATAGGCAAATTTTTCCAGTGCATTAGCTCGACCATTTTCTAACCAAGGGATCCTTTTCAGTTTCACCTCCCTGAAGTTTTTTAATGCTGCTTTCACCCTAGCCAGGTATCTTCCTATCCTCTCGTCCTGAGCCTCGCACACTCCTAAGATTTGGTTAAACACCAGTCTGGAATCACTGTAAACTAACAATTGACTTACGTTTAGAGCTCTGGCGAGGGAGAGACCAACAAGAAGGGCCTCATACTCAGATTTATTATTAGAGGCCTTGAACTTGAATCTCAAAGCATATTTAATATCGGTTCCTTTTGGTTCTGACATAATCAGGCCAACTTCACTCCATGTTTCACATGATGAGCCATCAATAAAGAGGCTCCACAAAGTTCCTTTCTCAGAAATATTACCCTCTTCCAACGCTCCATAATTGAACAAAAATATTTCTTCTTCATTATCGGCCACTCCTCTCCTAGCCGTACTCATCTCGACCTCATTCGGTGGAGGCATGTTCTCTTTTCTAGCACAAGCTGGAGTTTCAATCTCTTCTGCGTCGACCTCGTCCCGTGTGAACTCGGCTATAAAATTAGCTAGGGCCTTCCCCTTGGTGGCCATTCTTGGTTGATACGTGATATTAAATTCTCGCACCTCTATAGACCAGGCCATTAGCCTACCTAATTTCTAAGGTTTATGGATGACCTACCTAAAAGGGGAGTCTCCTAGGATGACCATGGTATGTTCTTTGAAGTAGGTCTTCATCTTCCTAAATGCATTAATGAGAGCATAAGGCAATTTCTCCATGTTTGGGTACCTCTGCTCATCCCCTTCAAGAGCCTTAGCATTGAAATATACTGGCTTTTGTATACCCTCATCGTCTCTTATAATCATTGTACTGATGGTCGACTCTAACACGGTTAGGTAGAAATACAACCTATCCCCTTGAACATATCATGATAATAGGAGTGGGGAGACGAGATATGACTTTAATTCTTGAAAGTCCTTATCACACTCTTCATTCCACTCAAAGTATTTCCTTAGCACCTTGAAAAAGGAGAGACACTTATTAATAGCACTAAATACGAACCTGTTCAGAGTTGCCACTCGTTCAGTCAACCTCTGGACTTTGTTTATTGTCATTGGAGTCTTTATCTCCACTAAGGCTTTGATTGTTTCTGGGTTAGCTTATATCCCCCGTTGATTGACAATAAAAACAAAAAAATTTCATGCACCAACTCTGAAGACACAATTTGAGGGATTTAGCTTCATACGATATTTATCCATAGTGTCGACAGGGCGCTCTAAGTCGTCCATATGCGTCTCGGCCTTAAGACTCTTGGTAAGCATGTCATCAATGTACACCTCTATGGTATTTCCTATCTGATCCTCAAATATTTTGTTTACTATCCTCTGGTTGATAACCTCGTCATTCTTGAGGCCGAAGGACTACCTTATAGCAGTATGTGCATTTGTCTATAATGAATGAGGTCTTCTCGGCATCATCCGGGTTTCTGAATATTTGATTATAACCTCGATAGGCATCCATAAAACTCATCAATTCATGGCCAATCATGGCATCAACCATTCGGTCTATTCTTAGCATAAGAAAGTTATCTTTAGGGCAAGCCTTATTCAAGTTTGTGAAATCAACACACATTCTCCACTTGTCGTTGGCCTTTGGAACTATGACAGCGTTGGCTAATCACTCTGGGTAGAAGACTTCCCTGATGAAGTCGGCTTTCTCTAACTTCTATATCTCATCTCTTATAAATTCGTACTTCTCTCTAGAGTACACTCTCCTTCTTTGTCTGATTGGCTTTGACTCCTCGACCACATTCAACTTGTGATAGAGGACCTTAGGACCAATTCCAGGCATAATTTCATGGCTCCAAGAAAAAATGCTCTGCCTCTCCCTAAACAGTTTAATCAACTATTATTTAAATTTTTTCTTCAGGTCCTTACCGACTTGGACGACTTATTTCGGCTCGTACTCGTGGAGGACGATGGATTCTACCTCCTTAGCGGCTTTGCCCTTTTTCAGCTTGGTCTCATTTCTGGGGTCTAGAGTGTCTATATTGTAAGTTGTGGTGGCCCTTTTATGCGTCTCTCTCTCCTTAGTCAAGTTGAAGTAGCATTCGCGTGCCTCAACTTGGTCACCTTGAACTTCACCTACTCCATAAGGAGTCAGGAATTTTATCATCTATTGAACTGTTAAGGGCACGACCTCAAACTACTTGAGGGCTACTCATCCCAAAATTATGTTGTAGGCTAAGTAGACATGCTCATCTATAATAAAGAAACTAATATTCTTTATGAGGAATTTCAGCCAAATGTTCTCCATTCTAACCTCCATTTCATAAATTCTCAAAGTTTGTACCTTCTCTCCACTAAGCCCATTCAGGGGTTGGTGATATAGGATGAGTCTCTTGTTTCTCAATTTTAGGCCCTTATAATAATCCTAGAACATCACATCGGTCGAGCTACCACCATTGACCAATATCTTGGGGACTTCATACCCATGTACCAAGGTGGTGATAACTAAAGGGTCATCATATAGGGGCAGGGTCCCTTTGAAATCCAACCTTGAAAATCCCATTATCAGTGTATTCATATTAACTTTTGTTCTCTTAACCTTCTTCGGCTCAATAGTTGCCGAGTGCACCTCTTTGGGCTTTGGAAGCAGATCCTTGGCTTCTGGCACATAAGATTTCGTGTCAGTAATTTCCTTTCCACCACCTGTAAGTCCTCCACAAATCATTTTAACTTCGAGAAAAATCATGTTCAACCAACCTTTAGGATCTGTGACTGGAGGTGGCAGGTCTGGGATAGCTTCATCATTATCGTCTTGGCTTGCTAGGGAATCAGGCCTGCATTTATCATTCCTCTTCTTCTAGGTTTCATCTCGGCCACCCTTTAAGCTTTTCTTATCCACATATTTCCTCAACTTTCCTTTCTTTAACATTTTTTCAATCTCGTCTTTTAGAGCGAAACATCTATAATTTTTTCGACCATGATCTTAGTGAAATTCACACCATTTTTTTTGTCCCTCTTGTGAAGAGGGGCTCTGATATTTTCTGGCCATCTTAGGGACCTATCATTCTTAATCTCATTCAAGATCATTTCAGGGTTGGTCATTAACGGGAATGTAGTTAGTGAACTTTTCATCCGTCGACCTCTTCTTGTCTCCTTTGCCCTTAGCCTTTGGGGACTTATTCCCACTGGCTCCTTTTTCATCTTCATACTTATCTCCCATGGCCTCTTCAGCATTCATGACTTTCCCAGTCATAGCCATGAGTTCTGCTATGGACTTTAGAGGGATTTAGACCAATTTCCATAAAAGTTTTCCTTTATGCAGACCACCCATCAAGGCATGGATTGTTATATTCTCATCATAATCTTCGACCTCCAGCTTTTCCTTATTGAAGCGGGATATGCAATCCCACAGAGACTCATTCTTCACTTTTTTCACACATAGAAAATGAGTGATCTTCTTTCTTGGCTTGAACCTAAAACAAAAATTATGTATAAACCTCTCTTTAAGCTTCTTAATGTTCTCAATTGAGTTTCTCGGAAGGGAAGTATACCAAACATGTGTGGGACCTATCAAAGTACTTAAGAACGCTCTATATTTCATCTCGTATGAGATCGAGAAGATAACCACACCAAATTGATACATCCCAACATGATGGACCGATTTGGTACTCTCATCGTACTTCGGTGTCACCACCAACAGCTTGAACTTAGTCGGGGTAGGATAATTCACAATCCCAGGGATAAATGGTGACCCTTTATTATAACCCCTCAACAGAGGGTCTCGAATTTTTAGCAAGTCTCTGATTTTATCCTTTAATCTATGAATACAACAATTCCAGGGTTTATCAGTCGTCGTTGTTATCTCGCCCTCGATCAAAACAACATTGTCTCCAACCCCTTCTCTATCGGCTGGGTGAACTGAAGGTTCTCTAGAAGCCATTCTTTGTCAGTTGTTAACCTCGCGTTGTTCCTCGTCTTAGCCTCGTAGAGGCCTACGATCATCACATCTATCATTTCTCCTGGATCTATGAATGCTTCAAGATCTAGAGAGGCGATTCCTCAAATCCCCTGCTGGGATGAGCCTATCAAAGGCGAACCCCCTGCTTAGTCTATAAAATGTTGATGCACGTGGCTGGCATTTTCGGCTCGATTTGACACTATTTCCTCTGCTGGGCTAAATTGGATGCACAGTATTCATCGAGATCTAGTAAGGCTCCTAACATTATCTTTCGTCCTCATAATCATAATGACCATCCTTTGACTCTTGACCTTCCCTCCCCAAGGGTAAACGCCTAGGGTCGGACACATCTCTATACCTTTGCTGTGGAGGCATCTTTTTGTGTGGGGCCTGGGGTGGTCCCCTGGCCGCTAAATCTGGATGGCTTCTCTGGAAGCTGGAGTTATCATCTCATCTCCGACCCCCGTGGGTCTAGCCATAATATTCTTACTGAATGAATGGAGATACACTTGGATTATTTGTTGGCTGGCCACCAATAAGCGCAGCGCTGCCGCCACCTCAACCATTTTTGACTGGGGTCGGGCTTGGCTCGAGATTGAAACAATGCCCAGAGGCAGATCGCAAGCCATATCTCCGATGAACTGGAAGAGCTATAAATCTGAAAAAAGGCTTGAGAGGCTTAACTGGAGATCGTTTAATAATGATGCAGGCCTGCCTGAGCGGAGCTGGATCACCACTAGAGAATCCCGTGAGTACAAGCTAAATAAGGAGGAGGAAGAAGTTGCACTTCATACCCACAAACGGCGGCACATTGATGATATTAGAAATGGTATCACCAAATTAATGTAAATATGCAAGATTAAACCAGTATATCAATGGAGTGTAAATATGTATATAAATGTAGATAGAGGTGAGGCAAAAAGGGAGATAAGACATAATATAAGTGGTTCAGCCTATCTAGGCCTACTCCACTGTGTGAGTGTGTGTGAAATCCACTAAGACAGGGATCTAATGGCCTTGGGATACCGAACACTCAAGCTTTCTCTCTCTACTATAATTTAGACAGAGTTTCAGCTAGGGTTTGTAATAATTGATCCTTTATAAAGATGTAGAAGACACATATATATAGTTCTTGGGGGATGTAGTGTACCCCCAAGCATGTAATAAACATGTGTGGAATGGTCATGGCCAATGAGATTGAGCCATCTATGACTATCACATGTAGATCACGATGGTGAAATATTACCTCACATGTGGGGGATAGGTTGTTATAACGCTTTGGTCCATGTGGGATCCGCAGCCCAAACACACACTCCCACACGTTCCCCAATCCACGCGCTCTGCCAGCTTTCTATTATCGCTCGTTCATCCAGATCGAGGCCCAGTTGTCGAGATGGAGTCCAGTGATAGAATGACACCTATTGTTGAGATATCTACCCCTGTCCTCGTCGTCTGGGTGACGACCGAGGACGAGGGAAGTAGATCATAGGAGTAATGATGTGGGGAATGTTGACTAGTCTTTCGACACGAGGCCGAGGCACCTTGCGATGAATAATCGGTCGAGGAAAAATCAGATCAGGCTGAGCCCATGGCTGAGTCAGAAATCCTTATACGAGATGGATTGGAGATGGTCGGCTTTGGCAGAGGTGATAAAACTCTGGCATGGGTCTATACGTGGTATATCATGCTCTGATACCAATCTGTAAATGCCAATTTTTAAATTCAAAAGGATGGTTCACATAATATTCCAAATTTTAAATTTCACCTATAATTTTAATTAAATTAAACTAAAAAATATAGAGTTTTCATTTAAACAAAAAATTAATTCATGTTCCAAATTAGGCCAAACAAACCAAACATGAATATTTACAAATTAAATATGTTGACTTGAATTAAATTAAACTAAGCTTTACCCAATTTTAAATTTGAACCAATTTAAACAAATGTTGTGATTAAACAAATTTTTATGTTTTTCAGCCTAAGCATGCATCTACGTGATTTTTGCAAGATAAAAATAAACACACCATAACACTGCGATGTACAAGGGAAACCCACAATGGGAAAACCTCAGCCGGCCCAGCCAAAAGTCCATAAGGTATGGTTTTACACAAGACACGACAGAAAGACTTACTCAACACCTTGACACCCTCGCAAGCCTTGACGCTTCTTCATTATTCTACCTACGCCTAGTAGATAACTCAGGAATCCACCTTCGTCTCAGAGTCCACCGATGGGGCACAACTATCATCAACACACGAAGTCTACCTCTGTATGTATGCCATGAATCAACAAAATGGAATCCTCCATAGGAAACTATGTCCTTTTGGGGTAGAGAATGAAAATCGGTGCCAACAATGATCTCAAAGAATAATATATATATTGGTACTTGGATCAAAATAAAGTATTGGGTGTAAACTAGTTTTTGTGTTGGAATTAAAGCTTTGTGAATCATAAAAAAGGGAACTTTTTGGTTAGATTTTTGGCTCTCAAGGGCTCTTGAAAATCTAGAAAAGTCACTCAAAAAATATTATTCCCATACTCTTAAAAGTAGGTAATAAAGAAGTAGGGAAGTGGGTGGTTTTCGGAAAAATTGACGAAAACTGTCAAAAAACTGTAATGTCGTTCGAACGACTTTTAAGTCTCGTTCGAATGAGATTAAAGATGTTAATGTCATTAGAACGATACTACGAATGAGATTGCATAGAAAAACTTCGTTTCGTATCTCGTTCGAATGACCTGGGGATCTTGTTCGAACGAGGTTCAAATTTCCTTCGAACGACTTTTCAAAAAAAATTACTTTTCTTTAAAAAATAAAAAATCATTTTAAACTTTCTATAGTAAAAAAATGACACCCAATTAAAATTCCAAGTCTCTCTATATATATCATATACATTCATACCTTTAGAGACCATGGAAGAATTAAAAGGTTGATGATGTTCAACTTAGCACGAAAACCGATAATGATGATATCTTCAATATATGCTTGGTCGCTACGTCTTCAACTCAAACGTCATAGGCTTGAAGGTCACAAGCTTCTATCCTATGACTCAAATAGTTTTGTCTGGAATTAAGCCAACACTTATAAATTGACTCAATTGGAAATTTGTCCTTACAAATCTTCCTATTTGTCTATTCCAGGAGAAAACCAAAATAAATCTTATGGGTCGTCAAGCTCATCTCAAAGACACATATCCCACCCAAAAAATAAAAAATACAGACGCTTGACCGACACATGGGATGAGAAGCTTTGCTTGATTTAAAAGGTTACCGCTAAAATGAAAACCTGCACACTTAAACACACCATCAAACACATAGGGAATATAAAAATATATAGTGCATTATTAAATTCTCCCCCTAATTAAATTATCCCTCTTTGTCTAACAATGTCTACCCAAGAAAGGACGTCTCTCCCTAAGATAGATCTTCTCAAATTAAAAGGTTTACATACCATTTCTCCCCCTTTTTGCTCAGGAATAGACAAAGGATAAATTCATATAATAACTCATTTCTTCCCCAATTAAAACAAAGTATCCCCCTAAATGTAACAAGTTATAAGAATAATGAAAAAAACAAGTACATCATGCAATGGTGTATATAGTTACAAGTACAATAAAGTAACATGGCAACAAAAGAGAAACTAATCCACATAAAGATTAATAGATACCAACTACGATGTGATTAAAAAAATATGCTAACTAGAATGTAATTATATAAGCATGGGATATCAATGAAAAATCGCAACAAGATAGATACCAATATCAACAAGATGCATACATAGATTAGATAGCAAGGCAGAAACTCAAAAAACAAATAATACCATATCTATAAATACTCAAATGATACCAATGACACACAAGCACATATATATAGGAATAAATACCACATAAGACACAAAATACAACAAGTTTTCCACACTCATATGGCATAAATGTGTCTAAATAACCATGTGGTAATTGTAGTGAAGAGGTGTGAACTAGAGACTAAAGAATTATGACCCATTCACTTGAAAAATGTTCAAGGAGTTCTATTTGATCGCAAAAACTTTATCAAACTTAGATTTAGCCTCATGCGACAAGATATAGTGAACTCAAAGAACAAACAAGCACAATCCATACAAGCCTAGAATTTTGATGATTTTACAAACCAATAGAGTCATGAAAAAATAAGCATAACTAGATACAATGTCATTGCGCAAACTAGTTGATATTTCCGTCCAAGCTCCCTCATAAATAATAATTCTTTTTTCTTTTGTTAGAATGAACATACCAAACTAAACTATGTAGGACTTGGCTACTTTTTACAATGCCACACTTTTTTTAGGCCCTTTTCAAACTCTTTGGGTCTTAGCTACTTTTTACAATGACACACTTTTTTAGGCCCGATTGAAATGGTGGCTTAATCGCAAAGGACATGTGTTCTTTTCGTAGCCCTTCCACATGTTCACTCATCATTCTTTATATATAAACAAATTCCTAACGGGTAACAGTTCTTACATGCACAAATCCTCTATAGTCATGAAGATATGTAGATGAAAAAATTTATAGGAGAACATATCACTTAGCTTAAATCTACATGTGGAGTTAAAGTTCAAAAAGCTTGTGCATGTGTGTGAGAGGCATATAAAAAAGAGAATTTATTAAGCAACTCAAAATCAAACTTCTTCGTGCAAGCATGATAAAGAATATTTTAAGAATTGAAATTCATAACCAAAAGTCATAGCCACATGGAAGCGGGGAAATGATATAGGATTCGAGCACAAGTATATGCCACGTAAAATGTGTAGAACTAAAATACAAAAAAAATGAGTTTTTCAAAAATTTTAAATAAACAAAAAAAATCAACTCAAAAGACAAACAAAATCTATTTGTATTTTTTCAAATACGAACAAATAAATACAAAATAAAATACAAAAAATACACATATCATAATTCTAGAACAATTTATATAATGAAGCATAAACTAGAATATGACAAGCAAACATACAACTAGCAAAAATCTATCATGAATCGCAAAAGCTAATGCATGTACACAAAACAAACACAATCAACCTTTAGATTTAGCAAGAGAAGAATCATGTGCAAGTAAATGAGAATCATAAACTCTATCATGTAAAGCCTCCAAATCGGATCTCCTAACCTATAGGAATGAAACGTGACGCTCCCGAGATTTGGTGACCTTGGGGACTCTACCCTTTGACTTCCTAGGACCATTTCTAAGGTCAAAACAAAACCTACTAAGGTTACCCTTCGACCACAATGTGTGTAAGTGAAAACACGGTGAGAAGTATTACCTAAGGATTGACCTTTACTAGTGTTCTAAGACGATTCTCTCAAAATCATGGTTTTGGCTTTATTAATGAATGGATTTTGAGTATTGAAGCCAATACCACACATGTCATCTTTGATTTAGATGGTGCCTAAGATTTTATTTAATTTCTCCAACCTACACTCCAAATCAAATTTGACCCGACTTGAGTCTCTCAATTTCTCTTCAAGCTCCACTATTCTAGACTCAAGTAAACTCTTACTCTCTTCAAACTCAATAATATCTTTCTCTATAGCCACCATTAAACCTCTAAGGATATCTCTTTCCCCTTTAGCGTACTCTAGATTCTCACGAAGAGTTATCTCACGTTCCTTAAGATTATCAATTAAATCACTTTCATCACCACTTGTAGCACGTTCTCTCAATTTAGCTTTCAACTTAAAGTTTGCCCTTTTTAATTTCAACGACTCCGCATACAACTCACAAAAGGCTACTTGAAGTTCACCTTCATCCTCCTCTTCATTATTCTTACTCTCTTATCCACTCTATTTACCAGAAAACTAATGGGATTCACAAACATTGGTTATGGAAGTGTAATGTATTAAGTTATCATCAACGAAAG
Source organism: Sambucus nigra (assembly GCA_949130495.1). Classification (NCBI taxonomy): domain Eukaryota; kingdom Viridiplantae; phylum Streptophyta; class Magnoliopsida; order Dipsacales; family Adoxaceae; genus Sambucus; species Sambucus nigra. The sequence goes on from OX422213.1 coordinate 476,409,596, forward strand.
ATTTTTCACTACCACTCACATGACAATCCATGAATGCGGTAAAATTGCACTCAATGGGGGAATTGGGTCCCTCTGCCGGTTCACTATCACTAAGGGTGGCATTATATGAAATCGGTTTCTTTCCCTCCTTCCTTACTTTAGTGGGACACTCGAATGCCCTATGGCCATATCCCTCACAACCACAACATCTATTCGACTCGTCCCTATTATGGTCTTCATTACTATTTTTAGGGAATTTCTCGGATTTATTATGCTTAGACTTCTCAATCTTCTTATAATAATTTTTAAGTTTCACTTTATTAATCTTAAGAAATTTTCTAAACTTCTTAGAAAACAAAGCCATATCATCCGAGTCAATCTCAAAATCATCATCCGAAACTGATGTTTCCTCCTTCTGGGCTTCCAAAGCTAAGACCTTATCTCTTTTCATCGCATCCTTAGAGGGAAACATGTCGAGGTCATAGGTTTTTAAGTCACCTACAATATTTTCATGTTTTGTAGAGTCTAAAGTTCCTAAAGAACTTTTAGAACAAATATAGTAGGTAATGAGCTCAAAATTTTCTTTACGACACATTTGTTGGGTATCTTTTCTCCCAAATTAAACTTGAATTCACAATATCGATCAATCTCGCATAGAACTCGTCAAAACTCTCACTTCCTAGCATCTTAATGGTTTCAAATTGAGGGGTGAGGTTTTGGATTTTAGAAGCTTTAACAACACTTGTACCTTCATGGGTGAGTTGGAGTATATCCCATGCCTCCTTAGACATTTCACATGTCATAATCCGGCAAAACTCATCCCGTGTGGCCGCACTAAAAAGACCATTTAAACCTCGGGAATTAAAGTTTGCTAGTTTAATCTTATTCTCACTCCATCTTTCTATGGGCCTAGGGACATGAACTTCTTCTTCTAGACATGTTGGTGGGGGTCACCCTTTAACAACTGATTGCCAAAACCACTCATCTAACGATTTAAGTGCCAACCTCATATGCACTTTCCAATCTGCATAGTTGGAACTATAAAAAATATGAAATTTTGAAACAGGTATATTTTTTATATTTAAACCCAAAAATTGATCTTAACACAATAAATTAGCGTTCTCGCCTTGATTCCACTTGTTAGAATAAAAATGCGCTCATACCAATCTGTAAATGCCAATTTCTAAATTCAAATGGATGGTTCACAAAATATTCCAAATTTCACCCAAAATTATAATTAAATTAAACTAAATAAATATTTAAATTTCCACCTAAACAAAAAATTAATTCAAGTTCCAAATTAGGCCAAACATGAATATTTACGAATTAAATATGTAACTTGAATAAAATTAAACTAAACTTTACCCAATATTAAATTTGCACCAATTTAAACAATTGTTGTTGTTGATACAAAAAATTATCCACTTACGTGGACCAATCAGAAATAAACATGTGTCATCCATAATGGAAATAATACTAGTCAGCAAGGTATAACCACCGACCAAGGCTTGGAATGCCTACCATCATACTAGAATGCCGAGTAACACCAGGAAGCTCGATCAACAATAGGGAGGCTGACCAACAGTATCAGCAAAATGCCAACAACCAGAAACATTATGGGTATTCTGTATTGATGTAAATTCCTAATTTATAAAGGCATTCCATCATTTAACATTCCATCTCTTTTCCTCCCTATTGTGCTATAAATATGTTGTAATCCCTTCATCAAGGGCAGTTAATTGAAAGGCAAACACAAGGCAATAACGACAACAATGTACGTGCGCTTTTCTCCATAAGCCGAACCATTTTAAAAACATTCTTGTCTCTTTCTTTTACTCACAAATATTATCTGTGATTAAATAATTAGACATAATCTATTATTTTACATCGACAGATTGGATCCATATATGGGATCGTATTTCTAAACATTTTTACTCATTCATTTACCCAACATGATTGATATTCATGAATTAAGCACTGGGAATGATGGCATTCCTCTTCTTCCATCTTCTTCACCAATCAATAATGATCTGGCTGGAATACTGGATAGCCTTGCTAGAGGATAGGAGGTTATGCAAGATACCATTAGGAAGTTAGCCTAAACACTGCAGGCTGGATCTCTTGCCTTGTCCTCTCATTGCAATATGCCACCACTACCCCCGCCAAGAAACAACAGGTATAGCCAATCCTAGACTACCAGAGATACGTTCTACCATACAGGAGCAAGTTCTTCATTTAGAATTTCAGAAGCATATAATGAATAATCTTATACTCCTGAAAGATTGAGTGCTTTAGAAAGGTTAAGCTAAGCATCTACCATTGATCATTTGGGACCCAGGGGAACATCAATGTTCCCAGGGCATTATCGAGGAATACTCGATGACCAGTCAACCAACGTGAGGGCTCAGCCCAATCTAGATAAGATTCCCGATGATCTATCTGTGCTGAGCAGACCTCACGGGAAGAGAGTTTAGCACAAACAGCTAGTCATTACAACCATGCTGCAACTCATAGATCTGATGCTGGTAATAATGCATGGAAGGGATCTATTTAACGATTGGAAGATAGGTTAGGAGAAATGGCGAAGGTAAAAAACCCTTTGCAATGAAGTTTTGTGAAAGGATCTCCTTTTGCGCAAACTATTGTGGATTTTCCACTCCTTCAAAGTTTAAAGCTCCTATGGTTACTCCCAAGTATGATGGTAAAACAGATCATATTCTTCGCATAGAGAAATACTAAGCAACAACTGATATTCATGATGTTCCTGATGAAATGAGATGCAGGGCCTTCTCGGGTACAATTACAGGGCCTGCTCAGATTTGGTACAATAGTCTTCTTCGGGGATTTTTTTTAGTTTTAACCAGCTCACTGAGCTATTTATTAGTAACTTTTTCTTTAGAGACAAACCGTTAAAAAGATCAGCTCATCTGCTAAGTGTAAGGCAAAGGGTAGGAGAAAGTACTAGAGATTATATTACTCGTTTTCAACAACGAGAAGTTGGAGTTCATTCATTACGAGGAGAAAATAACTATCATAACCCTCATGAGGGGACTTCTTCCTGAGAAACTTTACTACACACTCGCCAAAGATCCTCCAAAGACAATGAAAGAATTGATGGCTAAAGCAACCAAGATAATGAATGCCGAGAAAGCTATGGCATCCAAACAAAACTCAGGTATAAATTCTGAAGGCAAAACCGAGTAAAAGGAGCAGAAAGAGCATAAGGATCATAAGGAATCCAAGAAAAAAGTGAAGATCGACATGATAAAAAAATACAACAATTACACTCCATTAACGATGGGTATCCACCATGTTTTGGAAGAAATAAAGAAGAAGACCACCACTTACCAAGTGGATATTATTAATCCCAATAGTGACTCCGAGGTGGAAACTTTAGATCCTAGAGAGGAGACATAGTTGGTAAAAGGTCAAATTGTAGAAACAACGGAGAATATCATCTTAGACGACGACAAGCCAGAGAGAATTACACAAGTAGGATCAACACTAGACCATGTTCTTAAACAGGAGTTAGTTATGTTCCTGAGACAGAGAAATCACATGTTCGCTTGGAGTCATGAGGACATTCCTAGGATTGATTCCAATTTCCTCTATCATGAGCTCAACGTCAATAAGGATTCCAAGCCAGCGAAGTACAGACATAGGGTATTTAGCCCCGAGAAGAACCAGGCTATCCAGGAGGAGGTGGAGAAACTTCAGAAAGCCTCATTCATTGAATATGTAAAATATACAGATTGGTTAGTCAACGTTGTTATGGTCAAAAAGAAAAATAACAAATGGATAATGTGTGTTGACTTTAAAGATTTGAACAAAGCTCGCCGAAAGTACCACTTTCCTTTGCCCAAGATTAATCAACTTGATGATGCTACATCAATGCATGAACTATTGAGTTTTATGGATGCATATTCGGGTTATAACCAGATTAAGATGAAGCCTGAAGATAGGGAAATCACTTTTTTCATTACTCCTCGAGGAACATATTGCTATAATGTTATGCCATTTGGTTTGAAAAATGCAGGTGCTACTTGCCAGAGGTTAGTGAACAAAGTCTTTGAGGAATAGATTAGCAAAAATATGGAGGTATACGTAGATGACATGTTGAATATCAAAAAAGAATCCGATCACATGGACGACCTCAACCAAACCTTCGATCAATTGGAGAAGCACCAAATGAAGTTGAATCTGACCAAGTACATATTCAGTGTCCAAGAAGTCATGTGACTCAGGTACATAGTAAATCGGGTGGGGGGGGGGGAATTAAGGCTAACCCTGACAAAAACAAGGTGTTGATTGAAATGCAGTCCCCAAACAGCAAAAAGGAGGTGCAAAGGCTCACTAGGATAGTAGCAGCATTGAACAAATTTGTGTCTCAAGCTACAGACAAGTGTTTACCATTCTTTAAAGTGCTGAGGAAGAGTTTTGAATGGAATGATGAATGCGAGAAAGATTTTATAGAATTGAAAAAGTATTTTGGATCACCCCCATTGCTTTCCCGATCAGTGTTGGGAGAAAAATTATATTTAAACATAGCGTCTCTAAGTTAGCAATAAGTTCTGCTTTGATACGAGAAGATAACGGAGTTTAAAAACATGTCTACTACACTGACAAAGACTTCCAAGGAGAAAAATATTAGATATCCATGTTTGGAGAAGTTATCTTTGGCATTATTTGAGGCATCCAGATGGATGAAACCTTACTTCCAAGCACAAATTATTGTGGTGTACACTGATATGCCTCTTCAACAAGCTTTGCATAAACCAGAGAAGTCTGGGAGGTAAATGTACTGGGAAGTAGAACTCGGGGAGTACGATATTGTATATGAGCTAAGGTCCTCATTAAAGGTTTAAGATGTGGCAGACTTCTTTACTGAATTCACTTATCCAGAAGTTCCCGATCAATGGAACATTCAGGCGGAGGAAACCCAACCAGGGGAAAGCCCAATCAAAGTCATCACCGACCAATAGCCCAAGTAGACCCCATTAGGGACAATCTCATAAGAAGTTGTTGCCGACCTACCGAAAACATCAATTAAGATGCAAGAGATGGCCAAAAGATATGATAAGGCAAGAAGCAAAGTATTTCATTATAGGATATTAACAGACCAAATGTTTGATAATAAAATCCCCATATGGAACTTATATGTAGATAGATCCTCATGTGCAGTAGGAAGTGGAACATGTATAATACTCAATACCCCTGATGGGATAGTTATTAAATATGATTTACGATTCTAATTTCCAGACATAAATAACGCAGCAGAGTATGAAGCTCTCATTATGGGCTTAAATTTATCTGAATCACTAAACGTAGAGCAAGTTGTGGCACACAGTGATTCTCAGTTGGTAGTGAATCAAATTTTGAGTTTGTATGGAGACAAAGGAGAACTAATGATAAGATACTTAGCCAAGGCATTGGAGGTTATAGAAAAGTTACCTACTGTTCAGATCAGTCACCAGAATTGAGCTAAGAAAAACCATTCCCGTTAAACGTTTGGCCAATCGAAGCATTGGTTAAAACTTGATGATTAATTTCATTACGATAGACATGGGACCCTCCTGGATGGATCCCATTAGAGCTTATATTGAGCAAGGAATCCTTCTAGTAAATTTTATTAAAGCCAAAAATAATAAGTACAAAGAAGCAAGATATGCATTAGATAAAGGAGTACTATACATGAGAGGGTTAACAGCTACTCTGCAGCACCGTGTTGAACTAACTTGAAGTTAAATAACTAATAGAAGAAGTTCATTAAGTATCTTGTGGAGCTCATATAGTAGGAAAATCATTACTACAGTGAATGAATACTTAAGGGTATTACTAGCTGACCATGAGGGCATATTGCACAACCATTGTAAAAAAGTGTGAGAAGTGCCAGAGGTTATTAAATATTCGCAAAGCTCCACATGCAGCTTTGAATCCTATTACTTCACCTTGTCCATTTGCTATTTAGGGAATAGACTTGGTTGAGCCATTACCGACCACCCGAGGAAGATTTACGTACTTGTTCATAGTTGTTGACTATTTCATAAAATGGGTTGAAGCATAATCATTAGTGGATATGCCTTATGAAAAGGTGCACCAGTTCATCTAGAAAAACATCATTTGTAGATATGTTTTTCCATATGCCTTCATTACTGATTGTGGTACACAGTTTGACAATGACGAGTTTGCAGCATACTGTACCCAATCCAAGATTCAAAAGTTGCACTCTGGTCTAAGTCATCCTCAAAGCAATGGGCAAACTTAGGTAACGACCAAAACTTTACTCAGTGGGTTGAAGAAAAGACTTGATGATGCTAAAGGGAATTGAATAAATGAATTTTACGGGCATACCGAACAACTCCAAGAGCAGCGACTGGATAAATACCATACATGTTGGCCTTTGGTATGGAAGCAATCATACCAGCTAAAATAGGCTTTCCAACTCATAGAGGCAAAGGCTAAACCTGGACATGTTGGAAGAGGTGTGTGAAGATGTTTCTTTGAGGAACACTTCCTATAAATAATAAAGAGCACGCTTTTATAATTAAGTGGTGGGGCTATGAACTCCATTGACAACCCTCAAAGTATTGGGGGCTACTCTAGCAGGTACAATGTCAAAGTATTGACAAAATTCCAGACAAAAATGATTTGGGGGAAAACTAGAACCACATTCAGCAACGAATAAAGAAGGGATCCAATAACCTTCAGATAAAGAAAAAATGTTTGTAGGGGGATTGGGAACTCTAAGTCTACCCAGTCTGGTATGTTCCATTCTTTTCTAAACTCATCTAGAGAGACAATAGCGTAAACCATGTTTCAATATGAAGAAAAGAAGAAAGAGAAAGAATTCTTACAAAGGCTTAAGGATTCAACAAGAAATAGAAAATAGTAAGAACGATCGCATGAAAGCTCAGGAAATTGTAGCAAAAACATAAAGGGTTTGAGGTAAGAGATGACCGGGATTTTACCCCCTTTTATAGATTTCCTCGAAAATCGATGAACGTAATGATTAAAGTGAAACGAAGATTGAAATTTTCGTAGCTAAGTAGAAAAAGACGTATTTGGCCCAAAATGATTCATTATAATTATGGATATATACAAAAAATGCCATCATCAGTACACGCCATCAACAAAGATAATAATTTACAAGTGTTGAAAGTCGGCAATCGACCAAGCATCATAAATATAGCTCGAGCTACTACCAGAACTAAATGCTTCATACTTTCAATCAAGCATCAAGCATGGAAGATTAGGGACTTCTGTTGATACCAAAAATTACCCACTTACGCGGACCAATTAGAAATAGACACGTGTAATCCACAATGGCAATACTCCTAGTCAGTAAGGTATAACCATCGACCAAGGCTTGGAATGATAACCATCATACTGGAATGCCGACAAACACCAGGAAGCCCGACCAACAGTAGGGAGGTCGACCAACAATATCAGTAAAATGCCAATAGCCAGAAAACATTATGGATATTCTGAACTTATGTAAATGCCTAATTTATAAAGGCATTCCATCCTTTAACATTCCATCTCTTTATCTCCCTATTGGGATATAAATACGTTATAATCCCTTCGTCCAGGGCTGTTAATTGAAAGGCAAACACAAGGCAATACCTAGCACAGTGGACGTAGGCTTTACTCCATAAGTTGAACCACTTTAAAAAACTTTTTATCTCTTTCTTTTACTTACAAATATTATCTGTGATTAAATAATTAGACCTAGTCTAGTTTTTTACATCAACAGTTGTGATTAAACTAATTTTTATCTTTTAAGCCTAAGCACGCATCTATGTGATTTTTGCAAGATAAAAATAAACACACCATAACGCTGCGATGTACGAGGAAAACGCACAATGGGAAAAACCTTGGATGACCCAGCCACAAGTCCACTAGGTATGGTTTGACATAAGACACAACAGAAAGACTTACTCAACAACCTAACACCCTCGCAAGCCTTGATGCTTATGAGTTCTTTTACCTCCACCTAGTCGACAACTCAGGATTCCACCTTTGTCTCGGAGTCCATCGATGGGGCATAACTACCATCAACACACGAAGTCCGCCTGTGTATGTACACCACGATTCAAAAAAATGAAATATTTTTTTGGGAAACTGACTCCTTTTGGGGTAGAGAATGAAAGTCGGTGCCAGCATGATGATCCCAAACAATAATATATAAATCGTTACTTGGATGAAAATAAAATATTGGGAGTAAACTAGTTTTTGTGTTGGAATTACAGTTTTGTAAATCACAAAAAAAAAAGGGAATTTTTGGTTAGAGTTTTAGCTCTCAAAGGATCTTGAAAATTTAGAAAAATTCACTCAAAAAATGTTATTCCCGTACTCATAAAAGTAGGTGAGAAAGAAATGGGGAAGTGGGTGGTTTTTGGAAAAACAGACGAAAACTGCCAAAAAACTGTAATGTCATTTGAATGAATTTTAAATCTCGTTCGAATGAGATTGCAGACATTAATGTCGTTCGAATGTTACTACGAACGAGATTACGAACGATATTGCAGAGAAAAACTTTGTTTGATATCTTGTTCGAACGACCTAGGATCTCATTCGAACAAGGTTTAAATTTTGTTCGAATGACTTTTAAGAAAAAATAGTTTTCATTAAAAAAACCATTTAAAACTTTGTTTAGCAAAATAAATGACATAAAATAAAAATTCCAAGTCTCTCTCTCTCTCTCTCTCTATATATATATATATATATATATATATATATATATATATATATATATATTCATACCTTTAGAGACCATGGAAAAATTAAAAGGTTGATGACGTACAACTTGGCATAAAAATCGGCATGGGATGTTGAACACGAACGTCGTAGGATAGAAGGTACGTCATAGGATTGAAGGTCACAAAATTCTATCCTACGGCTCAAGTAGTTTTTTCTGGAATTAAGACAACACTTACAAATTGACTCTGTAGGACCCGTTTTCTTTCGAATGTGTTTTAAGGATATCAAAACCAACTTTCTTTTTTAAAAACCTTTTTCCAAATTTTAAATGCACCAAGTGTGTGAACCAATTTTAATTAAGCCCAATTTTATCTTACTTAATCCTAAACATGCATCTAGGTGATTAAAGCAAGTAAAATAAATAAGTTCACAAAGGAATCGTCGGATGTACGAGGAAACCACGAGGGGAAAAAACCTCGGACGACCCAAGCTAGACAATCACTGTGATATGGTATTACAAAGTACAAATGATAGACGTACTCAACGACTTGATCCCCATAAGTATTGATGCTCCTATAATCCTTCGACCACTCCTCCACAGTGCCCACACAGAAGTCCTTCTACGATGGTCATCCTTCGCACACGGTGTCCACTGATGCAGCTTGGCAACGCCTACGATGTCGAACTCAAACTCCTTTGCTTCTTCACCGCAAAACCCAACGTTGAAAGTGATGAACAAACTCCAATGGTGAAAACCAAGATCTCTATAACATATGAGTATGAAAGATTGGATCTTGAAACTTTAAGGATGTTATTAGACTTTGAAAACCTTAGAAAACTTGTGCAGAAAATGTACTGTATGTAAACTAATTTTATGGTTCTGCAACTTACGAAATTATGAGAGAAACATGTCGTAAATAATAAACTTGAGTCGACGCATCGTTCGAATGAGATGAGGTTGTCGTTCGAACGAGATAGCAATGTCATTTAAACAATAAACTCATGTCCTTTGAATGACCTCCACATGTCGTTTGAAGGATTGTGAATGTTGTTTGAACCATCTATAAAAGGAAAGGTTCTATATAACTCTCAAAAATCATTATCTCAGAATAAACGAAGTTAAAACATTTTTAAAATATTTTTTTAATAAAAATAACATCCTAAAAACAATTTTCGAGTCCCATAAACATTACGCATTCATACCTGAGTGATCTTGGAATGCAAAGAAGATGTGAAAAGTTCACCAAATTAATCTCGGAATGATTTATCTTCGAATCTTGGCCGCAACGTCTTCAATAAACTTTGTCATAGACTGTATGGGATCGTGATAATAAAAAATCTAGCTATGACTAAAAAATAATATTTTCTTCTAGGAATAAGTCAAATACTACAATGGACTCAATTGCAAATTTTGTCCTTATAAATCTCCCCCTTTGACTATCCTGGGTCAAAACCCAAACAGTGAAATGCCTATATCGGGCCATCAATCCGTATGATGCCTAAATCCTATCCCATAGAACCCAAAATCAAAATTACAAGACAAGGCTAGTAAAAGTTGGTCCGGCAAGCATGAGCTGCCTGAATGTGATGTAGACTTGAAATCTTGACTCGCTGAAGAATACCTACACACATGAAACAGAAAAATACCCTGTAAAGTACGGAGGAACAAATGATATAACCATTATGATACCAATATGAAATATCAATACCAATTTGTAAAATTAAAATCAAATCATTTGTTAAACATGTAAGCAAAATACTGTGATACCAATTGTGAAAATAAACATCAAACAATCATGATATCAATTTGTGCAAAAATTATGTGCTCATTAAACAAATAAAACTCCTCCACATCACATGCATCTCTCCCCCTTTTTGTCTTGAATAGACAATAAGTGAAAAATATAAACAAACATCAAATCTAGAAAGTGATAATAAATGAAGCATATTTAGATAAACATGAACCTCCAGTTAAAAATAATCAGCATTTACCAACTCGTACCTAGAAAACAGAAGTCAAAAGAGAGAAATCATCAAAATTGTAATCGACGTTATTAAACAAATAATACAGTATTAACACTTAAGCATGGATTATCAAGATGAACTCCATAAAACTGTCTAAAAGTACCCAAAACATAAGAATATCATCATATAAAGGCAACAGGTACAAAATTAGAAGAATTCTAAAAAACTCTTCGAGGTAGCTCGAACGACAATGCACTATCTTTTGAATGAGTTTGCATTTCACTCGAACCAAGTCATCAAGTAACATAAAAAACATCAAAAAAGTAGGCTCTCGGGTGATGAAACCTTTCAAGCGACCATCGCATGAGACTTCAAGCAACCTGTCCCTAACATTTTTCTCTTTGTCGCTCGAACCTCGCGTGAACAAAACTTCGTGCGACATCAGCTTGTCGCTCGAACAAAGTCTAAATGTCATTTGAATGACATTAAACTTTCTCAATTCCAGTTCTAAAAATGATAAAGTTCCGTCCAATGAAAAAATATCCTGAAAATGTTAACTAGAAAGAGCAAACAGCAGCAAAACAGACTCAAAATAGAAAAAAATAAAACAAGTAAAACAATGTGAGTTTCATGCCAGTATAGTATCAATGTGCTAAAACATGAATATGGAGTGAATGGGCATGAGCTACAAGAAATGAATCACAACTCCAACACATTAAAACGGTTAAGAAGCTCTAATTGATAGCTAAATATCATCAAACTTAGTTTTATCTATATTATATAATTAATATAACGAGCTAAATGAACTAAACAATCAAGATACTCACAAATCCAAAATTTTGACAATTCTACAAGCAATAGTGTCATGATACTATTTTTTCAACATTAGGATTTGTAGTGCAAACCCGTTTTTTATTTCCATCCAAACTCCCTCAAACATATATATTTTTTTCAAGATATTTTGAGGTTTCAATTTTTCTCAAATTAGAGAAATCCTATTGGCCCTATTTTGGCATATGATTCTTTTTATTTTCCTAATTTTTTCTTGGGCTCTTTTAAACGGTGGCTTTCACGGCCTGATTATTATTCACTCGCAACCCTTTCCCGTGAACACTCATCATTTTTTCAATTTATGCACTATTAATCCTCATGGTAAACGGTTCTTACATGCATAACTCGTCCTAAGTCTACTTATGCATAGATGACATAATTGAGATAAGAATGTCTCACCAGACTCAGATATGTATGAGATGTCAAACATTCATATAAACTTGTGCGTGTGTGTAACGATAGAATATATACAAAGTTGAACTCAAATGCACATCAACTTCGAAATAACCCCATTAAGACAATGGTTAAGATCATTCAACACATCAACAATTATGACCAAATTTCCTAGACACATAGATAATGAAATGATGGGGGTCCAACCACACTAATATTCCATATCCAAAATGAATAAATCATGACACAAAAATAAATCAAAAATATTTTTGTGTTTTTCTGAAAAAATATTTTAAGACCAAAAATCTTTTTGTATTTTTAAAAAAATTCTATGAAAAATAAAATCTTTTTTCAAATAAGACTCAAATAAATAAAAAATATAATACAAAGAGAGAAACATATCATAACACTAGCAAGATATATATCACTATGCAAAGACTAGCGTTTGACAAATATATCGTGCAAGCAACTATCCATAAGAAATAGCGTGTGAAGCATCATGTGCTAGCATGTAAGAATCAACCAATGAAGCATTTAGCATCTCCAAAATGGATTTCCTAACCCAAATAGGTATATACCTAACAAAATGGGTTTTGGGAACCGTCAGGACACTACGTTTAAACTTCCTAGGGTCTTGTCTAAGATCATAACAAAAACTCCAAAGGTGACGTTTCCTACCACAATGCAAACATGTGAAAACTCGAGGAGGAACGCGACCTTTAGGTTGAACTTTTCTAACACCCTCCGATGTGGTGATGCTCTTAAACAAACTATGGTTTTGGATTTAACAGTAGGAAAACTTGAACAATATAAGCCACTACCATCACTACTCAAACTACTCAGGTCATTTAAATTATTTTGCAACTTCAAAATTTTAGACTTCAGCAAATAATTAGACTCCTCAAATTCTTGGGACTCTTTCTTTAAATTCTCAATTACCCCTAGAAGGTTATCTCACTATCCCTCAATGTGAGCAAACCTATCCTTAAGAGTCTCCTCACGTGCTATAAAATTATTAATCAAACTATTTTCATCAACGACACAAATCCTATAATTATTTAAGTCCTTTATCACTTTTTCAGGGCTATATTATCACTCTCTTCCTTGTCCAAAATTAAAGATTTAAAGTTATTATACAAAGCCGTAAACTTCTCATGAATAATGTCTCTTTAAGTTTGAAAAGTTTGCAAATGTAATCATATGTCTAAATGAGAATTTTCTTCTTCAAGAATTTCAATTCATTTTGTAAACTTCAAATTTAAAAGATTTAATTTGGCAAAACTTTGAGAATCCATCAAGAGAAAAACACACCAAGAGAGATAAATAAATGTGACTACCAAAGAACACAAAATAAGGATCTGCACACTAAACAAGTGTTTCTAGCTCTGATACCAATTTGTAGGCCCCTTTTTCTTTTGAATTTATTTTAAGTATGTCAAAACCAACTTTCCTTTTAAAAAATCTTTTTTCAAATTTTATATGAACCAAATGTGTGAACCAATTTTAGTTATACCCAATTTTATATTGTTTAATCCTAAACATTCATCTAGGTGAATACATCAAGTAAAATAAAGAAGTTCACAAAGGAAACTCCGGATGTACGTGGAAACCATTAAGGAAAAAACCTCAGATTTCCCAAGCTAGACAATCACTATGATGTGGTATTACAAAGTACAGACGATAGACTTAGTCAACAACTCGATCCCCCACAAGTCTTGATGCTTATCTGATACTTAGACCACTCCTCCACAGTACCCACACAGAAGTCCTTCTACGATGCTCGTCCACAACACACACACCCACATATGTCTCTGTAATACCCGCACCTTTAAATTGTACTTGCATGATTATCCTTTATTTTGCGATGCTCCGTCAATGAAATTTTTACGTTGCACGTTCCCGCATGAGTTATGATTTATGTTCGTATAATTATTTTAAGTACTTTGGTTAAGTTTCACGCGATTTGGACAGGCAACGAACGCTACGCGAACTTATGTACTAATTGTCTTACGATGTGCGACACAGTGAAAGTCTAATTTTGCACGTACTGTTTAGGATGCCTCGGAAGGTCAAAAAAATATTCTGACCATATATTTAGGCTCATAAAAATATAAGGAATATTACCACGCGAAGAAAAATTGAAAAAAAATATGTTTTGCGTGGAGGTCCCGTTTCTTGCGCGTATTGTTTAGGATGCCTCGGAAGGTCAAAAAATATTCCGACCATATATTTAGGCTCATAAAAATATAAGGAATATTACCACGTGAAGAAAAATCGAAAAAAAATATGTTTTGCGCGGAGGTTCCGTTTCTTGCGCGGATTGTTTAGGACGCCTCGGAAGGTCGAAAAATATTCCGACCATATATTTAGACTCATAAAAATATAAGGAATACTACCATGCGAAGAAAAATAAAAAACAAATATGTTTTGAGTGGAGGTCCCGTTTCTTGCACGTATTGTTTAGGATACCTCGGAAGGTCAACAAAATATTGTGAATATATTTTTTGACTCACAAAAATATAAGGAATATTACTATGAGGAGGAAAATCGGAAAAAAATACTTTTGCGCGGAGGTCCCGATCTTGCGCATCTTGTAGAGGATAATCCGGGAGGTCAAACGACTATTGTAAATATGATTTTTTATCCAAACAAATGCAAGGAATATGAATCTCAAATTAAAAGTTCCAAAAAAAAAAATTGGCAGGAGAGAGAAAGTGACGAAAATACCCCTTATTTATGGTGTCAACTTGTGTGTGAGAAATGAGAGACTTGATGTGGTGGTGTAGTCTCTTTCACCCATCAGATTTCCAGACCTTAATAAACTCTTTCACTCTTTTGGAAAGTGCCTAGCTTTTAGTCTTTGGCTATAATATGGAAGATAACTATTTTTGGCTTATAAGAGTCTTGTGAGGGGTGAGGGTTTGGAGCCAAAAACTTCATCTCTTTCCATCAGATTTCTCTCTTTTTCCATAGCCAAAGGAATGTGGTTCTCTTTTAAATTCGTGAGTCTATTTTACCAAACATTTCTCACCATTGTTGCACTATTTTGGAGGTCTCAAACTCCATTAAAGCTTGCTTAAGAAGTAGGACAACTTGTTGGTGGATTTGGAGCCTTTGAGTGGTGGCTTTGTGAAGTTTTATGGTGTTCCTCTTCCAACTTCTTCAACATACTCCTCTTCCTATTTTCAAGTAGGGTTTTCCTCACTCTTAAACTCTTTTATTTCAAATGCTAATATGAACAAGATGATGAGAAAAATGTGACTTTTTAACTCTTCTCCCTTATTTTCATATGCTATGAAAAACCCATTTTGTGAAAAATGATAAATGGAGAAGATGATGTTTAGAATAAATTTTCAGATTATTATATATGTTGAAATCATGCTATAAATGTAATAATCTCATGAAATAAACATAGAAAATGGAATGCTACAAGAAAATGACTAGTTAATGCATTTGTTGGGTTTTCTAAGGAAGAAGACCCATTTTCATGAAATAGTGTATGTAGTATGTGTTAGTCTTGACATTAACATGATTAATGTTGAAATATAGTGGTCTAAATATGTGTTTAGTAATCTCATAAAACAGCCCCAAAATCTAATATGTTGAAATATTAGTTTAAGCCTCTGGAATATGTTAAATAAGGCTTATAATTATATAAATGGCTTTATATGTAAAATGTGCTAAAATGGGTTGTACATCACTAATAAAGGTTTAAATGTTGGTGGAAACATGTAGTAAATTAAAGAATAATTTTTGTACTTAAAACCCACTTAAAAAGGTAATTTTTGGTAAAAAAAATGCCTTAGTGGCAGATTTGGTAAATATGAAGAAAAGTCACTTAAATGGTGTTTTTACATGAAAAATACTTGAAAAATGCCAAGGAAATGCTTTTTAGATTATAAAAGTATAAGATGGCATTTTGGTAAATCAAAGTGTTGTAAAGGTGACTTAGTATATTTTAGTGTTCAGCGTTGACACTAGAACGCCTCCTCGGCTCGTAGGATGCAAAGACTAATAACGGGCTTTAATAACAAAACCGGATAAGTTGAATTGTGAACATTGAGAATAATGTTAAACACATGAAAGATATGATATTCGGATGACGCCGAGAGAAAATAATTAAGGAGGGCATGACGTCCCTAGTGGTGAAAGACCCCAAACAAACTGCAGTAGTATATGGCGGCGGAGACCGGTGGTGTGAGGCCACGAAGTCCGTGAGTGTTTGTTGGCAAAATCCCAAAAACAATGTTAAGTAAGGAACGAGAAAAATTCACATAACTTAAACTAATGAATAGGAATTCATTAATTATTATGTGGATGACATAAGTGGGATATGATTAAGTTCCTGGCTTGGAATATTAAAAGAGTCTTTCTATAGGAACCGACGAAATGACTTACAGTTTGTTTACCGAATGATGTGTAAAGTGACATTGAAAAGAAGAAAGAAAAAACTTTGTTGGGGTAAACCGGCAATAGCAGGTATCAATTAAAAAAAATTAAAAACAATATAAATGCTATTATAATATAGCAATCTCCAACTTAGACGTTATCAAACAAGACACAATCTTTAAAAATAGCTTATTCAAAACAGAGTCTTCAATAGGTATTTTAAAACAGAGCCAATAACTGTTATCACATCTAAGATAAAATAGAACCCTCAAAAATTATAAAATTCCAAAATATCACATTGTTGATAAAAACAGTGTTGATATACTTAATAAAACCACAACAACTAAATTTAACATTTTGGCAGGCCATTGCTTTGCCAATTTGCATTTGAACTTAAGTCAATTCTCATTTGCATTCCATTGTTCCTTTCATTCATGCCATCCCAAAATGGATAATATAAATCCTGAAATAATATTTAATCCATTAGTAGAATTTGATAAAAATAATAAAATAAAAATTTATTTTGTGAAGCCTCAAATTACCTGCATAAATACATCATGATTTTGTGAAGCCTCAAATTGACTAGGTATCACTTGGAGAACATTTTGTTGGCTAGAAATTTGAGTAGTACCTTCTTTCTGTTATGATAATAAATATTAAATAGCATTAAATAATAATAATAATAATTAACCTTTAAAAAATTACAATAAAATTAAACTCCGTCATTCCTTTAATTAACGAACCTTTTTTTCTTCTTATGGACAAATTTTTTCGTCATTCCTTGTTGCCTTTTACAACGGGGTCGGCCTTTTCTATTAACGGCTAATGGAGATCGAATAGTTGCACCTTCTTTGACATTGGCATCTTCCCCATGTGATGAGGTTTTGAGTTGTTCAATTGCAAATGGAGTAGGTTGACTAGTTGCACAAATTTCTGCATTATCCAACTCATTAGATAACCATTTTATCCAATTCATCACCCATTTCGTGCGATCTTCACTTTCCGTTGCCTTTTCCACAACCTCATAAAACGAATTACACATTCTATCATTGCGCTCATTCTCAGGATTCATTTCCCAATCCGAATAAATTATTTTAATCTTAGAGTGGCGCCTTTTGACATCTTTTCTCCACCGCCGAAGAATGTATTTTTCAGGTATAAAGTCATACTTTTTTTTAATTAAAACTGTGAGGCAATGTCTACATAAGATACCCCGTGACTCAAATAAGCGACAATTACACTTGACATCACAATCAATAGGGTTGAAAGTGACCATAAACGTGACGTCTCGTTCTCTAATTCCGACAAAATCCTCATTTACTCCATACAACTCAATCCCACCACCATCTCTAATTTGAGTCAAATTACAATATAATTTCCCTTTCATCTCCTCTTGAACCTCCATAAATTTTGCATTAGTGTAACAATCTTGGAATTGTTTCTCAATTTTATATCTAGTAACACATGGAATTGAGGCTTTGAAGGTATCAAAGTCTTGTTGGCTCTCCTTCTCAACCTTACTTCGCAACGCATTCTCGTATTGTTCAACAAATTGTTTGAGGGTGGTCTTTGAATTTACATAACCATCAAAGAAGGCATTCATACTCTTACTTCTTTTAGTGGTAGACATTCCCGCCCAAAATGAATCTTTAACACAAGCGGGAACCCATCGATGCCTCTCGCTATATAGCCCTCCCAACCACTCGTTCTCTTTGAGGTTAAAATTTTCAATTAATTTATGCCAACTTGCTTCAAAATCAATGATAGTGAGAGAGTCAT
This sequence comes from Sambucus nigra, assembly GCA_949130495.1. NCBI lineage: Eukaryota > Viridiplantae > Streptophyta > Magnoliopsida > Dipsacales > Adoxaceae > Sambucus > Sambucus nigra. Next base: position 476,427,632 of record OX422213.1, read on the forward strand.
AAATCACACATTTTAAAGAATTCTTCATGGATTCATATTGGGCATACCCTTTTAATTTTTCCAATAATTTCTTCATAATGTGCCACAAGCACCACCTATGTCGCGAGTTTGGAAAGACAATTTCAATGGCATTTTTCATGGCCTTATCTTGATCAGTTATGATTGCATGGGGAGCATGGTCATTCATGGAAGAAAGCCATGACCTGAAAAGCCAAATAAATGCATTTGTATCCTCACTCGATATCAACCCACATCCTAATAATATTGATTGGCCATGATGATTCACCCCAACAAAAGGGGCAAAGGGCATGTCATACGTGTTAGTCAAGTACCTTGTATAAAATGAGATAACATCCCCAAACTCCTCATACGCCGCCCTACTTCTAGCATCCGCCCAAAACAAATTCTTCATTCTCCCCTCATTATCAAAATCCATGTCATAGTAGAAATTAGAATTATTAGCCTGCATTTTACGAAAGTAGTTTTGAACAGCTAAAGCATCTCCCTCCCCAAGTCTAAACTTTCTCACTTTGTCAATATAGTTATAACAATCCTTGATCAAAAACGGTACATTCTCATTCCCACCGGCTTCCACTACGCACGCACTAAAATTTTTATTAGGTCTTATACCGGCTCTATCATTTAGTTCAAGTCTCCTTTTCACCACTTTAGTTATTACCCGATTAGCCTTGAAATATCGTGATTTTCCCGGGCTCACATGATGGTTGTGGTCAAGGGATACACTATTAATGATCCACTTTCCATTAGAACACAAAACGGCATTCATTTTAGCACCACAATTACTTCGGCAACTTGGTGGCAATTTGAAAGAATTTTTACTCGTACTTTCTTTTTTTCCCTCTCGACTGCAAGCAAGACTAACCCATCGTACAACACCATCATCCCCTCTCTTTGAAGTCCTCTTCTTTACAGAAAAACCTTTTTCATTACCATATTTTCTATAATACGCCAACATATCATCAATAGTGTCAAATGTCATTCCAACTTTAGGCTCAATCAAGTTTTCTTCATGAACATCCTTATTTTTATCTACCTCATTCTCCTCAATTCCTTCAATATATTCTACTTCATTTTCCACAACTTCTTCACTACACTTATTCAAGTCAATGCCAGGATATTCTTGAGAAAAATCATAATCCATTCCTATTTAATTTTAACAAAACAAAGCACCATTTTAAAAAAATAGAAATTGAAACCTAACAAAAAAAAAAATACTTATTTACCTTTTTACTTTTCTAAAAAAAATACTTATTTTAATCCACATAATCCATAAAAAATAGTTTTGATAAATAAAGAATATAAACTATTAACTCTTATAAAATACTAAATGAGATTTAAAAAAAAATATATATAAATTAGATGAACTAAATAAAAAATAATTTTAATAATTTTAATATTTAAACAAATATATAAATGAGATGAACCAAATTAAAACTTACTTGGATAAGGGTTGGTGATGTTGTACAGGAACCTTAAAAGCCAACCTTTGGATGTGTAATTTGGATGTTGTACAGAAAGTTAAAAGCCCACCTTTGGATGTTGTATTTGGATGCTATACACGAACAATAAAAGCTTAAGAAGAAAATGAAAGGTTTGGGAAAAAAAAAGCTTTAAAAATGAGCACTTTTTACCCATCTGCTGTAGCCAAGTATATTGGCTTTGGCGCCACTTTTCTCTGCAAGCTGTATGCCACATATTTCGGTAATATCACTTTCTGTCAAAGCAACGGGCACAATAGAATTTTTCATATTAAAATGCTAAGAGTGAGTGGGCACATAGCCCAGGGCATTGCATATAGGTGAATTTATGACTAAGTTAAAGAATCTTGTTAGTATAGATACATGATAACTTAGTTGAATATAATGAAGGCTTCTTGAATATTGTTAGCATAGTTAAATGTTAACTAAAATAATCATTAATGATAATTAATGAATATGAGAAAATGATGGTTTTCAGAATTACTAAAATTCATTCTATATGTATAGTATTTTGCTATGAAAATTATTGCTTAGTATTCCCACCCTACTGGGCATTTCGCTCATACCCTATTTTCTAAAAGCCCAGGTACAACAGGTGGTATGTCGAGTAAGGATGTTGGAAAGGACGCAGAAAGTGCTAGTCGTCGTTAGAGGCTCTATAACCGATTTTTAATCCATGGACTTATGTTGAACCGTAATCCTTTATGTTTTGTTAAGACAATTTGGTTTGAACTTGAACTATTTGGAAATTGTAATAATACAGGGATTTATGCTTTATTTATGGATTAAATCTTACCAAAGGTTTACTTGTTAAATTGTTAATTGGATATTAACTTGAAAAATATGGGCCTCACCTTTTCACAATAAAAGAAATAAAAGGTTTTCTTGAAGTATAATGTGGCAACTGTTTTCCAATTTAATAAAATGTTTTATCCCCCTCCCCCTTAATACCTTGGTTCGGATACGGGTTATTCCAATGGTAACTCTAATCCGGATCGGGGAGTTACAACTTGGTATCAGAGCATTAGGATCCTCATGAGCGTCGGAGTGATTCTCGTTTTAGTTCCCTTTCGTTCCGCATATATTATAATCATACTAAACTTTCCTATCATATAGGATGTCCCCTACTCGCAACACTGCGACCGACAACAACGAGTTGCAGAGTATTTAGGAAGCAGTGCGCCACTTAGATGAGACTATCTGCCATCAATAGAGGGGTGACACCGTACTCTTATGTGAGGTACATCATGTGTCAATTTGATAAATTTATAAGACTAAGTCGTAAGAGAAATGTTTACTAATTTTCGTTGCATATTAGCTAAAGAGCTTGTAAGTCCATCTATGGGACTAGGTTATTAGGTAGTACACTTATAAGTATTGATTCTATGGAGATTAGAATGACTAAGTAACTTGATTTTGATTTGGGTTTAGATAATCACACTAATTCAAGATAACTTACGAAGGAATCTATACAGTCCTCAGGACTTAGCATTAGAAATGATGGTATTAATTTATGGTTTTAGAAATTTATGGGATAGCTTAAGGCTTAGCATGTAATGAGATGGTTACATAGTAAGATAAGTTGGTTGTCGTGGTGGGATAGTCATTAAAGATTAAATTATGTGTTATGATGAATTTTGTTTTGGGTAGCATTTTATATAGGCATATGAATTCATATCAAATTTTCCTTTGAAGCCATGTGCTAAGAATTATCTAATGATGTATTAGTACATGAAGTAGTTATTTCCTAGTAATGATGAACCTTAAATTGTACCCCATGTACTATAGTGAAAAAGATGTCCTTATGATGTCAATAATATAAAGTTATAGTTGGTGTAACACGTAGAAAATAAGATTAGTGTTTGGACCATTGAGGAATTAAATTAGTGGCCATGATCGGTTGTTTCACATTAAAAGATTATGTCATGACGATTCTTGCACTTGCATGAGTGTGTTTAATTGGAGATGATTGAATTGGTATCCTTAGAAAATTATATGTTGAGATTTACATAATCGACTATTGATGGTTATAACACGATTGAGTCATATTGATATTGTGGCAATACCTTGGAGTTAGTGCCATGGCTTTGTTTATAAACATGTATTACAGTATGAGTTTTATGAAAAATGTCAGGTCGATAAGTGTGAGTTACGCACTTGGGAAACTTAGAACACGATGATGCTCATAATGGATTTAGATATTGCACTCAAGATGAAGTGTTAAGCTTGATTATAGCACATGTGCATGTTACCTTTACGGTTTAGTATGATCCAAAAGAGGAGACTCATTAGGTCTTAGAAATGGATTTTACTTGGAAAAAAAAATTAAGGTGTCATAGTAACTCGTTCGATAGTTATGAATTGAGACCACATATGATGTTGATAAGGATTGTAGTGATGGTCCACATGGTAAGTTTATGTGAGTTTTGTGTTTTGTTAGAATGAGGAGGATCTTGAGGTTTAAAAGTTAGAAATCGCATATAGATATTGTGGAGACTTAAGTATGCAGGTCAGAGTCTAGACTAATACTTTGGCATATATGCAGGTAAGTTAGAATTTTAGAGTTTAAGTTTTCATTGTTGTTCGCACTTCCTGTGGCATGGTTCGTTGCCCGAATTCAATTATTTCATTCTGGAATTACAATCGCCTAATTCGCTGCATCTTCTTACGTCTTCATTGATCCCGATAATGGGAATTTGTTGTTTCAATTGTGGGTCTATATTCAGGGGTGCGTAAAGCTCAGTAGTAATGAGGGATATGTCGGGTTAAGTCTAATGCGTCGAGGTACATGAGTACGCTCTTCTTAGGATGCACCTTTGTTTTACACCGGTGGGTGTGTAAGCGCGGTCTCGCGATTTATTGCATGTAGTCTGTATGTGTACTTGATAACGTTAGGTTGACAGACTCATTAGTTAACATGTATAGCTAATTACGATGTATATTGTGGATTTCAGGTCACAACTCTAAGACATTATGAATATTAGAACTTGACGGGACATTAAATACTGGAGTTGTACTCCGTATGAAATTTACAGATTGAGAATGTAGTGTCTCATGTGTATTTGAGTTGTGATACCTAAGATGATTCTACGATAATACGTAGTCTCATAGGAAGTATCGGTCGGATGGGCCATTGGGATTAAATGACTTTCTTAAAATCATTGATGAGAACAGTTATTGATGTGGAGGATGTGTGTGCCTAAGATAGTTAAGATTCAAATCGTTTGACAAAATGTAGGCTTGTAAATCACGACGTTCGGAATAAATTCATGATGATGAGTTCTTTGGGTGTTAGAAAAATATTTGGTGAAAAAAAATCGAGTTATTATTGAACGAACAAGTTAGGAATGCTTGGTAGTTAGAAATAAGACTCTATAGTACACTATTATTTGGTTAACATGAGGGTGGGTTGATTGTGTCAGTCGTCAAGGAACTGCAGTCGGAGATTCCTGCAAGGTTCCATCAGTCTCGCTCAGCATACATCCCGGTGCGACGAAGATGTATAACGACCTATGTAAAGATTTATAGTGGTCTGGGATGAAGGGGGATGTAGAGATGTGTGTGGCTAAATGCTATACGTGCCAGAAGGTGAAGGCCACGCACAAGAAGCCAGTCGGGTTATTGTAGCCACTCTCTATGGTCGAGCGGAAGTGGGAGCACATCACTATGGACTTCATCATAGTACCTCAATCTGAACGGGGTCATGATGCAATTTGAGTTGTGGTGGATCACCCCGCGAAGTTTGCACACTTTCCGTCGATCAGGATCACAGACATCATAACAAAGTTGACCCAGTTTGTACATACGGGAGATTGTCCGACTCCACGGTGTACCGTTGACCATGGTTTTTTTATAGAGATCTTTGGATTGTTTCACGGTTCTGGAGGAAGGTTTAATAGGAGCTGGGTATTGATCTGAATTTATGATGGCTTACCATATGGAGACAAACGGATAGTTAGAGCGTACGGTTCCGATTCTGGAGGACTTGTTGCGGGCATGTGCACTTCATTTTTAGGGTAGTTAGGACGAAAACTTGCGTCTAGCAGAATTTTCATACAATAATAGTTACCAAACTAGTATCAAGATGCCCCCCTTCGAGGCTTTGTATGGGTGACCGTGTCATTTTCAAGTGTGTTGGGCAGAGGTGGGCGAGAAGCACCTTACAACTCGGATATGATCAAGGAGATAACTGAAAAGGTTCAGTTGATACGGGAGAGGCTGGCAATGGCTCAGGTCAGATAGGAGAATTATGCCGACAATCATTGTACACCGTTAGAGTTCAGAGTGGATGATAAAATGTTATTGAAGGTTAAGGCTAGGACTGGTAGAAAGAGGTTTGGTCAGAAGGGCAAGCTATCCCCTCGGTACATTGGACCCTTCGAGCTTTTGGAAAGGGTCGGGGATGTCTCATACCAATTAGCGCTACCTCCACAGTTAGTTCATGCCCACAATGTCTTTCACGTCTCTATGCTGAAGAAGTATCTGCATGATCCTCGCCATGTGATCAACTGGAAGAACATCGAGTTAGAAGAGGATACAACATTCTTAACTCGACCCATATCCATCTTGGACCGAGAGAACCGGGTTCTGCGCAACAAAGTCATTCCGTTGGTGAAGATCCTATGGGAATCGCAGGGAGCCGAAGGTGTCACTTGGGAGCGAGAATCCGAGATGCGAGAGGAATATCCACAGCTTTTCGAGTGACTTATGATGAATTTCAGGGACGAAATCTCCAAAGGAGGGGAGAATGTAATACCCGCACCTTTAAATTGTACTTGCATGATTATCCTTTATTTAGCGACGCTCCGTTAATGAAATTTTTACGTTGCATGTTCCTGCATGAGTTACGATTTATGTTCGTATAATTATTTTAAGTACTTTGGTTAAGTTTCACGCGATTCGGACAGGCAACGAAGGTAACGCGAACTTTTGTACTAATTGTCTTACGACGCGCGACACAGCGAAAGTCTAGTTTTGCGCGTATTGTTTAGGATGCCTTGGAAGGTCAAAAAATATTCCGACCATATATTTAGGCTCATAAAAATATAAGGAATATTACCACGCGAAGAAAAATAAAAAAAATATGTTTTGTGCGGAGGTCCCGTTTCTTGTGCGTATTATTTAGGATGCCTCGGAAGGTCAAAAAAATATTTCTACCATATATTTAGGCTCATAAAAATATAAGGAATATTACCACGCGATGAAAAATCGAAAAAAAAAATGTTTTGCGCGAAGGTCCCGTTTCTTGCGCGTATTGTTTAGGATGCCTCGGAAGGTCAAAAAATATTCCGACCATATATTTAGACTCATAAAAATATAAGGAATATTACCATGAGAAGAAACAATAAAAAAAATATATGTTTTGCGTGGAGGTCCCGTTTCTTGCGCGTATTGTTTAGGACACCTCGGAAGGTCAAAAAAATATTGTGAATATATTTTTTGACTCACAAAATTATAAGGAATATTACTATGGAGAGGAAAATAAAAATAAAAAAATACTTTTGCGTGGAGGTCCCGATCTTGCGCATCTTGTAGAGAACAATCCGGGAGGTCAAACGACTATTGTAAATATGATTTTTTTAGCCAAACAAATGCAAGGAATATGAATCTAAAATTAAAAGTTCAAAAAAAAAATTGGTAGGAGAGAGAAAGTGACGAAAATACCCCTTTATTTATGGTGTCAACTTGTGTGTGAGAAATGAGAGACTTGATGTGGTGGTGTAGTCTCTTTCACCCATCAGATTTTCAGACCTTAATAAACTCTTTCACTCTTTTGGAAAGTGCCTAGCTTTTAGTCTTTGGCTATAGGATGGAAGATAACTATTTTTGGCTTATAAGAGTCTTGTGAGGGGTGATGGTTTGGAGCCAAAAACTTCATCTCTTTCCATCCGATTTCTCTCTTTTTCCATAGCTAAAGGAATGTGGTTCTCTTTTAAATTCGTGAGTCTATTTTACCACCCATTTCCCACCATTGTTGCACTATTTTGGAGGTCTCAAACTCCATTAAAGCTTGCTTAAGAAGTAGGACAGTTTGTTGGTGGTTTTGGAGCCTTTGAGTGGTGGCTTTGTGAAGTTTTATGTTGTTCCTCTTCCATCGTCTTCAACCTTCTCCTCTTCCTATTTCCAAGTAGGGTTTTCCTCACTCTTAAACTCTTTTATATCAAATGCTAATATGAACAAGATGATGAGAAAAATGTGACTTTTTAACTCTTCTCCCTTATTTTCATATGCTATGAAAAACCCATTTTGTGAAAAATGATAAATGGAGAAAATGATGTTTAGAATAAATTTTCAGATTATTATATATGTTGAAATCATGCTATAAATGTAATAATCTCATGAAATAAACATAGGAAATGGAATGCTACAAGAAAATGACTAGTTAATGCATTTGTTGGGTTTTCTAAGGAAGAAGACCCATTTTCATGAAATAGTGTATGTAGTATGTGTTAGTCTTGACATTAACATGATTAATGTTGAAATATAGTGGTCTAAATATGTGTTTAGTAATCTCATAAAAACAGCCCCAAAATCTAATATGTTGAAATATTAGTTTAAGCCTCTTGAATATGTTAAATAAGGCTTATAATTATATAAATGGCTTTATATGTAAAAGTGTGCTAAAATGGGTTGTACATCACTAACAAAGGTTTAAATATTGGTGGAAACATGTAGTACATTAAAGAATGATTTTTGTACTTAAAACCCACTTAAAAAGGTAATTTTTGGTAAAGAAATGCCTTAGTGGCAGATTTAGTAAATATGAAGAAAAGTCACTTAAATGGTGTTTTTACATGAAAAATACTTGAAAAATGCTAAGGAAATGCTTTTTAGATTATAAAAGTATAAGATGACATTTTGGTAAATCAAAGTGTTGTAAAGGTGACTTAGTATATTTTAGTGTTCGGCGTTGACACTAGAATGCCTCCTCGGCTCGTAGGATGCAAATACTAATAACGGGCTTTAATAACAAAACCGGATAAGTTGAATTGTGAACATTGAGAATAATGTTAAACACATGAAAGATATGATATTCGGATGACGCCGAGAGAAAATAATTAAGGAGGGCATGATGTCCCTAGTGGTGAAAGACCCCAAACAAACTGCAGTAGTATATGGCGGCGGAGATCAGTGGTGTGAGGCCACGAAGTCCGTGAGTGTTTGTTGGCAAAATCCCAAAAACAATGTTAAGTGAGGAATGAGAAAAATTCACAGAACTTAAACTAATGAATAAAAATTCATTAATTATTATGTGGATGACATAAGTGGGATATGATTAAGTTCCTGGCTTAGAATATTAAAATGCTAAGAGTGAGTGGGCACGTAGCCCAGGGCATTGCATATAGGTGCATTTATGACTAAGTTAAAGAATCTTGTTAGTATAGATACATGATAACTTAGTTGAATATAATGAAGGCTTCTTGAATATTGTTAGCATAGTTAAATGTTAACTAAAATAATCATTAATGATAATTAATGAATATGAGAAAATGATGGTTTTCAGAATTACTAAAATGCATTGTATATGTATAGTATTTTGCTATGAAAATTATTGCTTAGTATTCCCACCCTACTGATCATTTCGCTCATACCCTATTTTCTAAAAGCCCTGGTACAACAGGTGGTATGTCGAGTAAGGATGTTGGAAAGGCCGCAGAAAGTACTAGTCGTCGTTAGAGGCTCTATAACCGATTTTTAATCCATGGACTTATGTTGAACCGTAATCCTTTATGTTTTGTTAAGACAATTTGGTTTGAACTTGAACTATTTGGAAATTGTAATAATACAGGGATTTATGCTTTATTTATGGATTAAATCTTACCAAAGGTTTACTTGTTAAATTGTTAATTGGATATTAACTTGCAAAATATTGTCCTCACCTATTCACAATAAAAGAAATCAAAGGTTTTCTTGAAGTATAATGTTGCAACTGTTTTCCAATTTAATAAAATGTTTTATCCCCCTCCCCTTTAATACCTTGGTTTGGATACGGGTTATTCCAACGGTAACTCTAATCCGGATCGGGGAGTTACAACTTGGTATCAGAGCATTAGGATCCTCATGAGCGTCGGAGTGATTCTCGTTTTAGTTCCCTTTTGTCCCGCATATATTATAATCATACTAAACTTTCCTATCATATAGGATGTCCCCTACTCGCAACACTGCGAGCGACAACAACGAGTTACAGAGTATTTAGGAGGCAGTGCGCCACTTAGTTGAGACTATCTGCCATCAGTAGAGGGGTGACACCGTACTCTTATGTGAGGTACATCATGTGTCAATTTGATAAATTTATAAGACTAAGTCGTAAGAGAAATGTCTACTAATTTTCGTCGCATATTAGCTAAAGAGCTTGTAAGTCCATCTATGGGACTAGGTTATTAGGTAGTACACTTATAAGTATTGATTCTATGGAGATTAGAATGACTAAGTAACTTGATTTTGATTTGGGTTTAGATAATCACACTAATTCAAGATAACTTACGAAGGAATCTATACAGTCCTCTGGACTTAGCATTAGAAATGATGGTATTAATTTATGGTTTTAGAAATTTTTGAGATAGCTTAAGGCTTAGCATGTAATGAGATGGTTACACAGTAAGATAAGTTGGTTTTCGTGGTGGGATAGTCATTAAAGATTAAATTATGTGTTATGATGAATTTTGTTTTGGGTAGCATTTTAGATAGGCATATGAATTCATATCAAATTGTCCTTTGGAGTCATGTGCTAAGAATTATCCAATGATGTATTAGTACTTGTAGTAGTTATTGCCTAGTAATGATGAACCTTAAATTGTACCCCATGTACTATAGTGAAAAAGATGTCCTTATGATGTCAATAATATAAAGTTATAGTTGGTGTAACACGTAGCAAATAAGATTAGTGTTTGGACCATTGAGGAATTAAATTAGTGGCCATGATCGGTTGTTTCACATTAAAGGATTATGTCATGACGATTCTTGCACTTGCATGAGTGTGTTTAATTGGAGATGATTGAATTGGTATCCTTAGAAAATTATATGTTGAGATTTACATAATCAACTATTGATGGTTATAACACGATTGAGTCATATTGATATTATGGCAATACCTTGGAATTAGTGCCATGGCTTTGTTTATAAACATGTATTACGGTATGAGTTTTATGAAAAATGTCAGGTCGATAAGTGTGAGTTACGCACTTGGGAAACTTAGAACACGATGATGCTCATAATGGATTTATAGATTGCACTCAAGATGAAGTGTTAAGCTTGATTATAGCACATGTGCATGTTACCTTTACGGTTTAGTATGATCCAAGTGAGGAGACTCATTAGGTCTTAGAAATGGATAATGCTTGGAAAAAAAAAATTAAGGTGTCATAGTAACTCGTCCGATAGTTATGAATTGAGACCACATATGATGTTGATAAGGATTGTAGTGATGGTCCACATGGTAAGTTTATGTGAGTTTTGTGTTTTGTTAGAATGAGGAGGATCTTGAGGTGTAAAAGTTAGAAATCGCATATAGATATTGTGGAGACTTAAGTATGCAGGTCAGTGTCTAGACTAATACTTTGGCATATATGTAGGTAAGTTAGAATTTTAGAGTTTAAGTGTTCATTGTGGTTCGCACTTCCTGTGGCATGGGTCGTTGCCCGAATTCAATTATTTCATTCTGGAATTACAATCGCCTAATTCGCTGCATCTTTTTACGTCTTCATTGATCCCGATAATGGGAAGTTGTTGTTTTCAATTGTGGGTCTATATTCAGGTGTGAGTAAAGCATAGTAGTAATGAGGGATATGTCGGGTTAAGTCTAATGCGTCGAGGTACATGAGTACGCTCTTCTTAGGATGCACCTTTGTTTTACACCGGTGCGTGTGTAAGCGCGGTCTCGCGATTTATTGCATGTAGTCTGTATGTGTACTTGATAACGTTAGGTTGAAAGACTCATTAGTTAACATGTATAGATAATTACCATATATATCATGGATTTCAGGTCACGACTCTAAGACATTATGAATATTAGAACTTGACAGGACATTAAATACTGGTGTTGCACTCCGTATGAAATTTGCAGATTGAGAATGTAATGTCTCATGTGTATTTGGGTTGTGATACCTAAGATGATTCTACGATAATACGTAGTCTCATAGGAAGTATCGGTCGGATGGGCCATTGGGATTAAATGACTTTCTTAAAATCATTGATGAGAATAGTTATTGATGTGGAGGATGTGTGTGCCTAAGATAGGTAAGATTCAAATCGTTTGACAAAATGTAGGCTTGTAAATCACGACGTTCGGAATAAATTCATGATGATGAGTTCTTTGGGTGTTAGAAAAATATTTGGTGAAAAAAAATCGAGTTATTGTTGAACGAACAAGTTAGGAATGCTTGGTAGTTAGAAATAAGACTTTATAGTGCACTATTATCGGGTTAACATGAGGGTGGGTTGATTGTGTCAGTCGTCAAGGAACTGCAGTCGGAGATTCCTGCAAGGTTCCATCAGTCTCGCTCAGCATACATCCCGGTGCGTCGAAGATGTATAACGACCTATGTAAAGATTTCTAGTGGTCTGGGATGAAGTGGGAGGTAGCGATGTGTGTGGATAAATGCTATACATGCCAGAAGGTGAAGGCCGCGCACAAGAAGCCAGTCGGGTTATTGTAGCCACTCTCTATGGTCGAGTGGAAGTGGGAGCACATCACTATGGACTTTATCATAATACCTCGATCTGAACGGGGTCATGATGCAATTTGAGTTGTGGTGGATCACCCCGCGAAGTTTGCACACTTCTTGTCGATCAGGATCACAGACATCATAACAAAGTTTACCCAGTTTGTACATACCAGAGATTGTCCGACTCCACGGTGTACCCTTGACCATGGTTTTTGATAGAGATCTTCGGATTGTTTCACGGTTCTGGAGGAAGGTTTAGCAGGAGCTGGGTATTGATATGAATTTATGTATGGCTTACCATATGGAGACAAACGGATAGTTAGAGCGTACGGTTCCGATTCTGGAGGACTTGTTGCGGGCATGTGCACTTCATTTTTAGGGTAGTTAGGACGAAAACTTGCCTTTAGCAGAATTTTTATACAATAATAGTTACCAAGATAGTATCAAGATGCCCCCCTTCGAGGCTTTGTATGGGTGACCGTGTCATTTTCAAGTGTGTTGGGCAGAGGTGGGCGAGAAGCACCTTACAACTCGGATATGATCAAGGAGATAACTGAAAAGGTTCAGTTGATACGGGAGAGGCTGGCAATGGCTCAGGTCAGATAGGAGAATTATGCCGACAATCATTGTACACCGTTAGAGTTCGGAGTGGATGATAAAGTGTTATTGAAGGTTAAGGCTAGGACTGGTAGAAAGAGGTTTGGTCAGAAGGGCAAGCTTTACCCTCAGTACATTGGACCCTTCGAGCTTTTGGAAAGGGTCGGGGATGTCTCACCCCAATTAGCGCTACCTCCACAGTTAGTTCATGCCCACAATGTCTTTCACGTCTCTATGCTGAAGAAGTATCTGCATGATCCTAGCCATGTGATCAACTGGAAGAACATCGAGTTAGAAGAGGATACAACATTCTTAACTCGACCCATATCCATCTTGGACCGAGAGAACCGGGTTCTGCGCAACAAAGTCATTCCGTTGGTGAAGATCCTATGGGAATAGCAGGGAGCCGAAGGTGCCACTTGGGAGCGAGAATCTGAGATGCGAGAGGAACATCCACAGCCTTTCGAGTGACTTATGATGAATTTCGTGGGCGAAATCTCCTAAGGAGGGGAGAATGTAATACCCGCACCTTTAAATTGTACTTGCATGATTATCCTTTATTTAGCGACGCTCCGTTAATGAAATTTTTACGTTGCGTGTTCCCTCATGAGTTACGATTTATGTTCGTATAATTATTTTAAGTACTTTGGTTAAGTTTCACGCGATTCGGACAGGCAACGAACGCTACGCGAACTTATGTACTAATTGTCTTACGACGCGCGACACAGCGAAAGTCTAGTTTTGCGCGTATTGTTTAGGATGCCTCGCAAGGTCAAAAAATATTCCGACCATATATTTAGGCTCATAAAAATATAAGGAATATTACCACGCGAAGAAAAATCGAAAAAAAATATGTTTTGTGCGGAGGTCCCGTTTCTTGCGCGTATTATTTAGGATGCCTCGGAAGGTCAAAAAAATACTCCGACCATATATTTAGGCTCATAAAAATATAAGGAATATTACCACGCGATGAAAAATCGAAAAAAAATATGTTTTGCGCGGAGGTCCCGTTTCTTGCGCGTATTATTTAGGATGCCTCGGAAGGTCCAAAAATATTCCGACCATATGTTTAGACTCATAAAAATATAAGGAATATTACCATGCGAAGAAAAATCGAAAAAAAATATGTTTTGCGCGGAGGTCCCGTTTCTTGCTCGTATTGTTTAGGACGCCTCGGAAGGTCTAAAAATATTCCGACCATATATTTAGACTCATAAAAATATAAGGAATATTACCATGTGAAGAAAAATCGAAAAAAAATATGTTTTGCGCGGAGGTCCCGTTTCTTGCGCGTATTGTTTAGGACACATCGTAAGGTTAAAAAATATTGTGAATATATTTTTTGACTCACAAAAATATAAGAAATATTACTATGAAGAGGAAAATCGAAAAAAAAAACTACTTTTGCGCGGAGGTCCCGATCTTGCGCATCTTGTAGAGGACAATCCGGGAGGTCAAACGACTATTGTAAATATGATTTTTTGGCCAAACAAATGCAAGGAATATGAATCTAAAATTAAAAGTTCAAAAAAAAAAAAATTGGCAGGAGAGAGAAAGTGACGAAAATACCCCTTATTTATGGTGTCAACTTGTGTGTGAGAAATGAGAGACTTGATGTGGTGGTGTAGTCTCTTTCACCCATCATATTTTCAGACCTTAATAAACTCTTTCACTCTTTTGGAAAGTGCCTAGCTTTTAGTCTTTGGCTATAGGATGGAAGATAACTATTTTTGGCTTATAAGAGTCTTGTGAGGGGTGAGGGTTTGGAGCCAAAAACTTCATCTCTTTCCATCAGATTTCTCTCTTTTTCCATAGCCAAAGGAATGTGGTTCTCTTTTAAATTCTTGAGTCTATTTTACCACCCATTTCCCACCATTGTTGCACTATTTTGGAGGTCTCAAACTCCATTAAAGCTTGCTTAAGAAGTAGGACAGCTTGTTGGTGGTTTTGGAGCCTTTGAGTGGTGGCTTTGTGAAGTTTTATGGTGTTCCTCTTCCATCTTCTTCAACCTTCTCCTCTTCCTATTTCCAAGTAGGGTTTTCCTCACTCTTAAACTCTTTTATTTCAAATGCTAATATGAACAAGATGATGAGAAAAATGTGACTTTTTAACTCTTCTCCCGTATTTTCATATGCTATGAAAAACCCATTTTGTGAAAAATGATAAATGGAGAAGATGATGTTTAGAATAAATTTTCAAATTATTATATATGTTGAAATCATGCTATAAATGTAATAATATCATGAAATAAACATAGGAAATGGAATGCTACAAGAAAATGACTAGTTAATGCATTTGTTGGGTTTTCTAAGGAAGAAGACCCATTTTCATGAAATAGTGTATGTAGTATGTGTTAGTCTTGAAATTAACATGGTTAATGTTGAAATATAGTGGTCTAAATATGTGTTTAGTAATCTCATAAAAACAGCCCCAAAATCTAATATGTTGAAATATTAGTTTAAGCCTCTTGAATATGTTAAATAAGGCTTATAATTATATAAATGGCTTTATATGTAAAAGTGTGCTAAAATGGGTTGTACATCACTAATAAAGGTTTAAATGTTGGTGGAAACATGTAGTACATTAAAGAATGATTTTTGTACTTAAAACCCAATTAAAAAGGTAATTTTTGGTAAAAAAATGCCTTAGTGGCAGATTTGGTAAATATGAAGAAAAGTCACTTAAATGGTGTTTTTACATGAAAAATACTTGAAAAATGCCAAGGAAATGATTTTTAGATAATAAAAGTATAAGATGGAATTTTGGTAAATCAAAGTGTTGTAACGGTGACTTAGTATATTTTACTGTTCGGCGTTGACACTAGAATGCCTCCTCGGCTCGTAGGATGCAAAGACTAATAACGGGCTTTAATAACAAAACCGGATAAGTTGAATTGTGAACATTGAGAATAATGTTAAACACATGAAAGATATGATATTCGGATGACGCCGAGAGAAAATAATTAAGGAGGGCATGACGTCCCTAGTGGTGAAAGACCCCAAACAAACTGCAGTAGTATATGGCGGCGGAGACCGGTGGTGTGAGGCCATGAAGTCCATGAGGGTTTGTTGGAAAAATCCCAAAAACAATGTTGAGTAAGGAATGAGAAAAATTCACAGAACTTAAACTAATGAATAAGAATTCATTAATTATTATGTGGATGACATAAGTGGGATATGATTAAGTTCCTGGCTTGGAATATTAAAATGCTAAGAGTGAGTGGGCACGTAGCCCAGGGCATTGCATGTAGGTGCATTTATGACTAAGTTAAAGAATCTTGTTAGTATAGATACATGATAACTTAGTTGAATATGATGAAGGCTTCTTGAATATTGTTAGCATAGTTAAATGTTAACTAAAATAATCATTAATGATAATTAATGAATATGAGAAAATGATGGTTTTCAGAATTACTAAAATGCATTGTATATGTATAGTATTTTGCTATGAAAATTATTGCTTAGTATTCCCACCCTACTGGGCATTTCTCTCATACCCTATTTTCTAAAAGCCCAGGTACAACAGGTGGTATGTCGAGTAAGGATGTTGGAAAGGCCGCAGAAAGTGCAAGTCGTCGTTAGAGGCCCTATAACCGATTTTTAATCCATGGACTTATGTTGAACCGTAATCCTTTATGTTTTGTTAAGACAATTTGGTTTGAACTTGAACTATTTGGAAATTTTAATAATACAGGGATTTATGCTTTATTTATGGATTAAATCTTACCAAAGGTTTCCTTGTTAAATTGTTAATTGGATATTAACTTGCAAAATATGGGCCTCACCTTTTCACAATAAAAGAAATCAAAGGTTTTCTTGAAGTATAATGTGGCAACTGTTTTCCAATTTAATAAAATGTTTTATCCCCCTCCACCTTAATACCTTGGTTCGGATACGGGTTATTCCAACGGTAACTCTAATCCGGATCGCGGCGTTACAGTCTCAATATCCATCGATGTAGCTTAGCAACGTTCACGATGTTGAACATGAACTCCTTCGCTTCTCAATTGCAACACCTATTGTTCAAAGTGACGAACAAACTCCAATAGTGCAACCCAAGATCTCTATAGCATATGAGTATGAAATCTCGGATCTTGAAACTCTTAGGATGTTTTTAGACTTTGAAAGACTTAGAAAACTTGTACAGAAAACATAATGTATGTAAAATGATTCTCTCGTTTTGAAACTTACAAAATTCTGAGAGAAACATGCCTTAAATAATAAACTTGAGTCGGTGCATCGTTCAAACGAGATGAGGTTTCCATTTAAATGAGATAGCAATGTCGTTTGAATGACAAAGCCATGTCGTTTGAACGAACTCCACATGACGTTTGAACGATTGTGAATGTCATTTGAACCATCTAAAAAAAGGAAGGTTCTATACGACTCTCAACAATCATTATCTTAGAATAAATGAAGTCAAAACATTTTTTAATAAAAATAACCACCTAAAAACATTTTTTGAGTCCCATAAACATTACGCATTCATACCTGAGCAATCTCAGAATGCAATGAAGGCGTGAAACATGCACAAAATTAATCTTGGCATGATTTATCTTTAAAGCTTGACCACAACGTCTTCAATAAACTTTGTCACAGTAAAAAATCTATCTATGACTCAAAATTAATATTTTGTTCTGGGAATAAGTAAAATACAACAATGGAATCAATTAGAAATTTTCTCCTTACAGACTCAATTAGAAATTTGTCCTTACATTCCTCATCGCTTCAAATACTCTATTGTCTTCTCATTTAAAACTTTCTAAGACTTCAAATATTTGATAGAGAGTTCATAGATTTTGTTATTAGAGAGAGTAATCATTCTTATATTTTCCTTACTCAAACATTACCATTGTTCTTCCCATTTCGGTACCTTTTCTGTCATCGTTCTTTTCCTTTTATTTTCACATCTTTTCCACCATTAAAAACCCTCACTTAGATATGGTCACTTCCTCTCCCACAAATTCCAAAAGAAAAACCATCCTTGTACTGATGCAAAATATCCACAACCAATTGTTGGTCTTCTTTACTAAGCTTTGCGTTTATCGATGTCACCTTCTTATTTTTCTTCAATTCCTATGTTCACTTCCAACACTAGATTTAGTTTGTTTAATATGTGTTTTTTGTATTCTATTGCCAAAATTTCTAGATCACCACTACCCTAAGGTGCTTCATCCTCTCTATCTTCTTGTAACACTTAATCAGTCCAATTTATGTTCTTTTCTTCACTAATTTTGGTATTCATATCTAAATCTCTAAACTTGTACAACACAATGACAAGAGTTTAATTGGCGTTTTCTAAATCAATAGGTGTGATACCTATAAATCTATTATTTTGTTTATTTTATTTGGTCCCATCATACTAAACTCTAGTTCTTCTCAAGCTTTATATGAGACTTTTCCTCCTGATGCTTCGAGTACTAATGCGTCCACCTTGATAGGCCCCATAATATGTTAGTAGAGTTTAACTTCAACACAGTTAGATCTAGTGTGGAATGGCGAAGGATCTTCTTCCACCTCCTCCACATTCCCATCCTCCTTCATTAACAACAGATTTTGATTCATGGAAAAAGGGATACATTTATTAGAATAGATCCAATCCCTACTAAGTAAAGCATTAAAGCTTGGTTTATTATCAATGATAAAGATATCACCTTAAAAATATTTTATGCCTACTTTAATATGTATTGGTAGTACACCTTTGGTCGAATTTTTATCTCCAGCAAAATTGGAGATTATGATTTGAGTCTGGAGCAATTTAGGATTTTATTAATTTATTATAGAAAGCGTGGAGCACAACATTATGTTAATAAGAATGACATTATCTAGAAATATTCTATTTATTAAAACTACACTGATCAAAGACTTTATAAGAAAAGGATTAATGCAATTGGTCATATCTATAGTAGGCTTTTCGAAATCATATATGACATCTAAAGTAAACACAAATAAATTAGGAATATCTACCTCTTAACGCTCATCTTCATCCATCTCTATCTCTGGGACTTCTTTTAGCTTCGAACCTCTTTAGGAGGATCACCACCCTATTGATTGTCACTTATTGTGGTTGGGAACTAAATTGGATGAATATCTATTGAAAAGATATCGGAGAAGTTCATGTTACATCTACAAACGCCATCTCATCATTCTCTTTCTCACAAGAGGAACTTTCTTCAAATGCACTGTCTTCCTACACACTCGTGACCTCTTCTAATTATTTAATCTTCTCGACCAACATGCCTGAAGAAGATTGGCTCCCTTCTTGCTTCCTACATACCCTTGGATTTGGATTGGAACACAAAGATGCGATTCAATCTAATCTTGTTTGTCACAAAATCTTTGAAGCCTCTTATCATGCCATGTACTTCCTTGGAATCCCCCTTTGCTGTGTGAAAAAGATCACAATTTATGGCTCTCTTTTCATTTATTTTGATAGATGCACCAAATGACACATCCTTAGAGCTACCTTTTGAGGCTTCATAAATTTTGGCCTCCTAGGCACCTCATTAAATTGTTGGAAAACCTTTGGATATTAAGCCACGAACCAATCGGGTACTCCCTTCACTATAAAAATTGATATTGCATTCCTCATAGGCTCCTAAGTATTTGTGATATTTTTCTTAATTTAAGCCTGGCCAGATATACTGGTTATTCCTTAGTGTCTTTGAGTTTCCTCGAGAATTGCAAGGGCTGTTGAAGAGCCTCATTTACCCCGAGATAATTCCATGGAAACCCTCTTAGATTTAGAATTCTTGGTTCTTAGTGGAATAACCACCATTTCCATTTTATGAGGATTTTTTTGTTTCTTTCATTTTATAGCAAAAGTTAATGCAGCTATGCGTACTACTCTCCATACTTAATACACATGTGTTTTAAAAATATTTTGATCCGGATCAGTAGCTATTTCAAGCTTAGAATTTTTAGACTCAAATTTTATCTTCATTTTGTACTCAACAAGACCTTTATTCCTTGGTAATAGTATGGATTACATATTATTTCCTATCTCTTTTACATTGGGTAATGGGTCTTTATCAAACCCCATAGTATTTCCCCTTTTTCCAAGGAATTTGATCTTCCATTTTCTGATCAACTCTTGCACCATGTCATAGAACAATCATTAGTTGAGTGAGAATAAACATTATGCCATTTACTATAATCTTTCCTTTGATTTCATTTATTCTTGGCATTTTTCCATCTTCGGGCAACTTTATCATTTTAACTCATAGGAGATAATTAAAAATTTCTTCTACCTAATAGATATCAAAGGAATATTTCTTAATCATCCCTTTTGATTTTGTTTCAAAGAATTTTGTTACTTTGTTCTTTCGAACAAAAGGTTCACATAATGTTCCTCTCTTATTATTCCTCTAAAAGAGGCGCATATCTGGACACTTTGGCGCTTAATTCTACCAAATCTATGAACTTGTTAGCATATAACTTCTTTTAAAGCCTAGATCCCATCCCGTTTTGGTCCAACTAGACAAATTCAGACTCAAACAACCTTGTTTTTCATATGTTCTTAGTTCTTTTAAACCTATTTATATAACTAGTTTCTCTTTCATTTAGATTTTAACTTAATCGAGTCATATTATCTATATGCACTTATGGTTCAGTTTGAAGAAGATCTTCCATTTGCTGCCAAGTTTGAAAAGTATTAGGTGGCATGCTTACGAACTAAGAGAAGGTTATATGAGTGACGGAACTAGAGAACAAATATAGTTTTAGATATTCATTAGTTCCTGCATCAACACATCGACTAATTAACATTATTACATGTTCCACAATGGATTAACTCTCATATTCGGAGGATAGGGAAAGAGTTAGGAACTTGAATCCCTTTGGAAATTCAATCCCTTCTACCCATTTAGGTTATCCTGTAGATTGGAGTCTGCACCCCCGATCCATTGGTTCAAAAATCTCATGAATGAGGTCCACAATCTCATTCCTTCCAACTCCACTAGGTAATTATCTGTTTGGTTAGGCAAAAGCTTGGTTTATCCCTAGTATTGGTTGCACCAAAGGAGGTGGATTTGTGGAGGATCATTTTGATATGTTTGAAAGGGCATTGGTTGAGGTGCCTTAGGGACCTGGTTATCTTCCATTTGGATGGTCTCATTACCAAATCTCCAGTTATTTACCAAACCCTCATGTCCATATTCAAAAATAGGATTTTTGAGTAATCCATAATTCAAAGCCCCCGGAAAACCTAAATTGGATCATTATAACATGGCCTATCTTACCCACTAAACAGTGCGCTTGTATTCAAATTAGAAATTATTTAATTAAATCGCAATTTTTCAATTAAATCCTAAAACATGCATCCAGGTGTGATTGAAATTAATATGATCACGCAAGAATAGTCAATCACAAACGAAAACACATAAATGAGGAAAAATCCCCCAAAGGGGCAAAACCTTTTTATTTTCACTATAATTTGTAAAAATGGTTACACGGATTACAATGAAAATAAGTGTGATAAAGGGATACCCTCGGGTGTCGGTTTCGATGTCATCGACTGAAATCTCCCGCAGGAACTCCAGGTGGGCAACAATGAAGAAGAGAACGGATTCTCCATAAATTACTCCAAAACGATCCTCATAAAGGTTTAATAATTCACATACATAGATGGGAGTGTTTATATGAATAAACAAGGTGTAAAACCTTAAAAAGTGAAGTCTATTTCTGGGCAGTTTTTCGCAGAAATCGTGTTGTGAAAAGACTTGAGAAAATGTGTAAAATGTACACTGGTATTTATACAAAAATCGAGGCGACAACGACGCTCGAACGAGATAGGCATCTCGCTCGAAACGAAGGACACGTATCTTTTGAATGACTTTGCGCGAGATGCTGATATCGCTTGAACGACAGTGCTAGCTCCTTTGAACGATCTCATCGACCGAGGTACTCCGCTTCTACACTTAGAAAAAATTCTGTTGTTGATAAAAATAATTCAGACTTCGAAAAACATTTTCTTAAAAATTTCCCAAATATTTATGCAAAAATAAACAACTCCATTAAATCATTTTACCAATATTGCGTACTGGAGTTGTGGAGAACAGTTAAGCATCACGTTGCATGTAGCATGATGCACGTGCGAAGATGATGGATGCTTGGATTCGGATAGAAGTCGTCGAGGATGATCGTGTTGACATGCCAAATGTAGCGGTATCAGACATATATACTATGATCTAGGAAAAATAGAAAATTCCTAGATTCTACCTCGGACATTTATAAAATTATGTCCTGACAAATCTCTCCCCTATGTCTATGTCGGTACATGCATAAAAAATACGAATCATGCAATCTCCCTAAAACAAATGACATACAATATAATATCCCCATTAAACCCTCAAACTGAGAATACTACATGACATGTCTTCAATCAAACTTCAATATCTTCAAATCTTCAGCTCTTCAGAAACTCCCAAATCTTTTCTCATCAGGGTGTGCAATCCAATAAATCAACGTTGTACCTACACACATGAGATAAAGAAAATATCCCTGACAAGCAACAGTTTGAAATATAATGATATGAAAAAATCAAATATCAATTAAGCTTAAGCAAATCATTGATAGATCAACGAAACACTTCTCCCTCATAATTCACTCTCCCCCTTTTTATGTTGTCCCCAAATAGACAAATATGAGAAGCATAAATATGGAAAATGTCACATGTTAATCAACTTGCTCTTTTTGAATTTTTCAAATTTTTTCACACATAATCGACAACAAAAAATCACACCATGAAAGAACAAAAACAACCAAGTCAATGATAGCGTAAATGTAGGGGTGTGATCAAATTCGATAGGAAAATCAATGCATACAAACATGATATATTTGCACGATGAATATCGGATACTCCTAACAAATGCACTCAACATCTTCCTTAGGTATAAAAATATGGAAATATGAGAGATTGACTCAATCAAATCAAAAAATCAAAGCTCAAAATGATTTCCACACCAATAACGTCCAAAATGATTTAATGCTTTTTCAGGACTTTCAAGGAAGTGCAAACCCGTTTAAATTCTCCAACTAAACTCCCTCAGATTTATATTTTGAATAGAGGTGATCTAAATTCTCAACTTTGGAGAATTGATGGTGAAACATAAATGCCCATATTTGGCATGTATTGCTTTTTATTGCCTTTAAAGTTTTTCAGGATCTTTTAACCTCTTTGGACCCCAGATAATAAAATTCCTCAATTTTTTAGGTTCGATTTAATGGTGGCTTAATCGCAAAGGATAGATAATTACCTTTCGTAGCCCTTCACCGTTTAAAAAAAAACAATCTCACCAAACGATTTTTTACATGCATTCCAATCTTGTCAAGTTTTATCGCATATGGTTCATTGTATGAACAGAATTGAGATGAAAACACTTAAGCCAATATGTGATAGACAAGTACAATAATCAAATAAAATCGTGCATGTGTGCAATAAAGGAGATAAGGAGCTAAACATGTAGAAAGATATCACTAATCACATCTCAAAGACTCTAAACAATGTAAAACACATGGATGCAATGATGTAGCATCTCAAATCACTATCAAACAGTCACATGGATAAATGGAATGAAAGTTGTCACTCGGCTATCTTAAATACTCATCCATAAAAGGTGCAAATAAAAATACAAAAAACTTTTTGGATTTTTCAAAACAAATATAAATAAGAAAAAATAATAATATACATGATACAAATAAGAAATAGGAATCATATGATACGAACATGACAATGCATCCTATCATAGAAATGAACCAAACCCTCAGTTAACTGTGAAAATTCCCAAAGACTTCCTAAGACTCTCAAATCTAAGGGAATCTAAAGGCTTCGTGAAAATATCAGTCAACTGACGGTCGGTGGGTAAGAAAATTAGGGATACGACTTTCTCCTCAACTAACTGTCGTATAAAGTGCTCGCGTATCCTGATGTGCTTTGTGCGCGAATGCTGGACTAGTTTGTGGGATATGTGTATCGCGCTCATGTTATCATAGGAAATGGTCATAGTGTCCTACGAAATCCTATAATCGTCTAGAATTTACTTCATCTACAAGAGATGTGTGCAATAACTCCCGGCGGCGATGTACTCAGCCTCCGTAGTGGACAAATAAATGGAGTTTTGCTTATTGGTTAGCCAGGATATAAGAGCAAAACCAAAATAGAAACACCCACCATAAGTGCTCCTACAACCATCTACATCCCCAGCCCAACCAGCATTCGAATAGGTGGATAAACAGTCATCGGTATCAAAGGAATACCAAATACCATATGAGAGAATCCTACTCACGTATTTGATAATACGTTTTAGAGAGAGTAAGTGTGACTCTTTTAGGGATGCCTAATATCGCGCACAGACTCCAACACTAAAGGCTATGTCGGGATAACCGGCAGTCAAGTATAGAAGAATACCTATCATACTCCGATACAAGGTTTGCTTTACGTCCTTACCTGAAGTGTCCTTAGTAAGCTTGATAGAAGTACTCATAGGTGTACGTGCATGCTTAGTGGAGTCTAAACCAAATTTCTTCACTAGGTCTCTAGCATACTTGGATTGGTAGGTGAACATCCCATCCTCTAGCTGACTAACCTGGAGACCAAGGAAGAAAGTAAGCTCACCTACCATGCTCATCTCAAACTCACTCATCTCCTCCTCAAAGTGGTGAGCATGATGTGAGCACGTGGATCCAAAGACTATGTCGTCCTCATAGACATGGGCAACCAAAATAGCACCATCATCTCTCCTGAAGAACAACGTCATATCAACTCCCCCTCTCTTGAAGCAACAGGCTAAGAGATAGGAAGTAAGCCTCTCATACCAAGCACGGGGTGCTTACTTCAAATCATACAAGGCTTTCCTCAGATATTAGACGTGCTCCAGATGCTTAGGGTCTTTAAATCCTTTTGGTTGTTCCACGTAAACCTTCTCCTGTAGAATACCGTTTAGAAAGGCACTCTTGACATCCATCTGATATAACTTGAAATGCAGATGACATGAGATAACGAGTAGTAAGAGGACGAACTGAAGCCTCACAACAGGAGAAAATGTCTCCTCAAAGTATACACCCTCTATCTGTGTGTACCCTTAAGTAACCAACCTAGACTTATTTCTAATTATGGTACCATTTTCATCCATTTAATTCTTAAAAATCCACCTGGTACCTATCACATTAGTCTCACTAGGTCGGGGGACAAGTTTCCAGACATTGTTCTTTTTAAACTGAAGCAACTCATCTTGTATGGCAGATATACAGTGTTCATCCTTGAGTGCTTCTTTATGATTCTTGGTATCGACTGTGGACGTGTAGGAAAAATGACTAACAACGTTCTATAGTTGAGCAAGAGTCTTGACCCCTAAAGTGGGATCGCCAACAATGGCAGAGGGATCATGACTCTTACGAACCCAAGCAGGTGTGTCCCCTAACACAGGAATAGGGTCCACGGGGTGTGGGTAAGGGACAAGTAAATCGCTGCCAGAAAAGTCCTGATCCTCACACTGAAGGCTAGGATCAATAAATATCGAAGGCTCATCATCTTACACGGTGAAGTTATAGACTCCATAACCTTAGAACTCTTCAGGTTAAAAACTCAGTGCGCTCTACTATTTGATGAATATCCTATCAATAATACCTCGTCGCTCCAGGAGTCAAACTTTCCTAATTTCTCTCTATCCCTTATGATGTAACATTTACTCCCAAAGACACAAAATATGCAAGGTTGGGTTTCTTGCCAGTCCACAATTCATAAGGCGTCTTAAGTGTGTGTGGACGCAGGTAAACCCTATTCACCGTGTGGCATGCAGTAGACACTGCCTCTGCCCAAAATCTCCTAGCAACCTTACAACCTAGAAGCATAAATCTAGACATTTCTTGAATCGTCCTATTATTTCTCTCAATAATCCCATTTTGCTGAGGAGTCTTCACAGTAGAAAACTCATGTTTGATTCCAAGGCTGTTATAATAAAGATTTACCTTTACTTCCTTAAATTATGTGCCGTTGTCACTACGTAACCTATTAATTGTGACTCCTTGTTGATTTTGCACGACATGACACTTGGTCGTTAAAAAATCTACAACATCGGATTTCTCTCTCAAAAAACCTACAATATAATATCTGGAGAAATCATCCACCATCACAAGGATATACCTCTTACCACCCAGACTCTCAGTACGACTAGGAACCATAAGATCCATGTGAATCAACTCAATTACACGGGAGGTGGTAATAGAATGCAACTTCCTATAGGGGCTACGGATTTCCTTTCCAAATTTATAGGGTCCACAAACCGTGGAAGTTGTCTTTCCAAGTGATGGTAAGCCACGTACTAGGTCCTTTTTAGCTAGGCGTGTAAAATATCTAACGTTCACATGACCTAGACGTTGGTGCCACAGATCCATAGTAGTGATCGTGGCGCTGTTATAGATAAGAGAGGATATGGGCACAGTCCCATAGTAATTATCCTTTATCCTCACCCCTTGCACTAAAAGTTTACCAGCTTGATTATAGACATTACACGAGTCCCGGTCAAACTTTACGGCAAAGTCAGCATCGCACAGTTGGCTAATTCTGAGAAAGTTTTCTTTCAAACCTTTGATGTACAAAACATTATCTAGCTTAGGAAATCCTGTTAACTCTATTGTACCTCATCCTATGATGGTAGATTTGCTCCCGTCTCCAAAGGTGGCTCTACCTTCCTTATACTCCTTTAGGTTGGTAAAAAATGAGACATCACCTGTCATATGTTTGGAGCACCCACTATCAAAATACCATTGTGAGGTATTATGTGCTTTGAGAGCGACATGAATAACAAGGGCCTTTTTATCTTTACCCAAGAAGTGGTAACCTTTTGTTTACCCTTATTGTTGTTGGTTTTAGTCGGGATGCGGGAAGCATTCACTGACGGCAAAGACATCCGTCAGAATTCCTCCATCAAACTCTATGATGTAGCAACTAAACACTCAACACGCTCTCTCAGACTTGGAAAATTATCAGTACGATGTGGTGGAGCAGTAATATGTCGTGTCCGACCCGAACTATGGCAAAAATACAAAAGAACATAGTCTTAGGCGGACCTGGGTTTACTTTTATTGGTTAAAATCTACTTCATGGATTTTGACAATGGCCATATGGAGTCATAATAAACTTAGGAATTGGTCCAGGTGAAATTTGGGACGTGGAGGCACCATCATAACCTATTCCTTGCCTATCAACAAAACCTAAAGCGGGGTTGAGGAGCATCTTTTCCATCTTTCATGATATGTCCTCGATTTGAACCTTGACTTCCCGTGCTCTCTCAAGATCATGAGTAAGCTGGGCAACAAGGGCTTTAAGTTTCTTTCGAGTCTCTAGGGAGGAATGGAGCTCACTCGTAATACTAGACACTTGTTTAGCCAAGTCCCCTTTCTCTTTCTCAAAACCACACAGTCTCTCTCTTAACATGCTTTTTTTCTCAACACAGGCAGACTCTCTCTCTCTCTCTCAAGGTAGTGCAGGTGGAGGTCTTTCTCTCTCTCTCTCTCTCTCTCGCTTCTTCTAAATCTTCCTCTAACATGGTGATCCTAAGAACTAATGTTTTGTTACGCTTTTTGGTTTTAAATGACTCATTATATAACTCAACGTAGGCGTATTGAAGATTACTCTCGCTATCACTTGCATCATCCTCCCCCTCACTCACATCGCTCTCACTATCGAGGTGTCCATGTGAATCAGCATCCTCAACGTCGCGAGGAGCACCAGAAGTACTCACATGACTAGCCATGAATGCGATGAAGTTACACTCATGAAACTAGTCTCCTAAGTCCACCGACTCGACCTCACTGTCGTCGCTAAGGGTAGCATTAAGGACAACTTTGCCTTTTTCTTTGGCAAGTCTGTTAGGCCTGGTAGCACACTCAAAAGTTCTATGTCCCTTATTGTCGTACTCATAACATCTCTCACTGTCTTTCTTAGGAGGGTCTTTAAAATCCCTTTCATTTTTCTTTTCAAATTTATTTTTCTCAAAATTCTTTTTATCTTTGAAATTACCATTTTTCTTGAATTTGAGAATTTTCTTGAAATTTTTAGCAAACAGGGTCAAATCATCTAAATCAAAGTCACACTCAGAATATGAGGTTTCTATATCCCTTTTTCTAGATGACTCTACCCTCTTTCTTGCTCACCCTCACTCTTTATCTCCTGGGCACTAAGTGCAATTCCCTTATCTTTAGGCTTGACAGATTTGGGAAACATATCAATTTCATACGTTTGTAAGTCTCCTACAAGTTCCTCCAATTTAAGCGTGTTTAAATTTCCCATAGAATTTAGCACAGTGACTTTAGGGATAAAACGCTTATGCAGTGATCTAAGAATATGTCACCAAGATTAAAGCTAGTGTTAACAATATCAGACAGTCTAGCATAAAACTCATCAAAACATTCAGTCTCAAGCATGGTGATGGTTTCAAATTGAGTTGTTAAATTTTGCAATTTAGACTCTTTCACAACATTAGTTCTTTCATGGGTAAGTTGTAAAATATCCCATGCCTATTTTGACGTGGTGCACATCATTATGCGTCGGAACTCGTCAGGTGTGACAAATTCGGAAATACCACTTAAACCCTTTGAATGAAAAGATGATCATTTAAATTCTTCTTTAGTCCAAGCATTGACAGATTTTAAACTAGTCACATTCTCAATAGTGATGGAGGGAGGTGTCCACCCTCTTTCAACAAAAATCCAGACTCTTTCATCAATGGCCTTTAAAGAAAATTTCATGTGGCCGTTCCAGTAAGCATAATTAGTCCCGTCAAAAACTGGCATTTATTATATAATTTCTCCATTGAACACAACCTTTTTCAAAAATCAATTTTTTTAGAAAATTGTCATCTTAGAAAATTTTTGTGAAAAATTACACGGTATAATTGTGTAATTGGCTTTTATACCAATTTAAAGAGTGCGCTTGCGTTCAAATTAGAAATTATTTAATTAAATCACAGTTTTTCAATTACATCTTAAAACATGCATCTAGGTGTGATTGAAATTAAATGATCATGCAAGAACAACCAATCACAAACGAAAACACATAAATGAGGAAAAATCCCCCCAACGGGGCAAAACCTTTTTATTTTAACTATAATTTGTGAAAACGATTACACGGATTACAATGAAAATAAGTGTGACAAAGAAATACCTTCGGGTGTCGGTTTCGATGTCGTCGGATGAAATCTCCCGCAGGAACTCCAGGTGGGTAACAATGAAGAAGAGAACGGCTTCTCCACAAATTAATCCAGATGAGTAAAAACGATCATCATGAAGGTTTAACAATTCACATACATAGATGGGAGTGTTTATGTGAATAAACAAGGTGTAAAATCTTAAAAAGTGAAATCTATTTCGGGGAAGTTTTTCACAGAAATCGTGTTGTGAAAAGACTTGATAAAACGTGTAGAAGGTACACTGGCATTTATATGAAAATCTAGGCGGCGGCGGCGCTCGAACGAGATAGGCATCTCGCTCGAACGAAGGACACTCATCGTTCGAATGACTTCGCGAGAGATGCTGATCTCGCTCGCACGACAGTGCTAGCTCATTTGAATAAGCTCGTCGATCGAGGCACTCCCCTTCTACACTTAGAAAAAATTATGCTTTTGATAAAAATAATTCAGACTTCGAACAAACAGTTTTTGAAAAATTTCCCAAATATTTATGCAAAAATAAACAACTCCATTCAATTATTTTACCAATATTGCGTAGTGGAATAGTTGGAAATAATTGAGCAACACGTCGCATGTATCATGATGCACGTGTGAAGATGATGGATGCATGGATTCGGATAAAGGCTGTTGAGGATGATCGTGTTGACGTGTCGAATGTTGCGGTATCAGACATACAAACTTTGATCTAGGGAAAATAGAAAATTCCTAGATTCTACCCCCGACATTTATAAAATTATGTCCTTACACCCACTTCTAGGACAGACAATTTTCATATTGGGTTATAATAACTCATTTTTTGGGAAGTTTTATATGTTCCCAAACCCTCAAGTAGGTTATTCACACCTAAACTAGTGGTATAGTTTTCCATCTTTATATTTATTCCAAAATTAGTGTCACCATTATTGGGCCTATACTATACACAAGGTGAAAACACTACAAGAAAACTATTTTTTTTCGGAACTTTTTTCTCGGTATTATTTAAAAATGCTGAGATTTTTTTTTACCAGCATTTATTTATAAATATTAAAAATTCACAGCATTTATATTGATGTGCCGCATAAATAGAGCATTTTTTAATTAATGCTGGAATAAATGTGGTATTTTTTAGGCATTTCATAATAAATGCCATTAAAATTAGGGGGAAAAATGCCACTTTTAGTTTTTGGCGGGTGTTTGTATTTTGTTAAAAAAAACACCCACGTTCCAAGCTAAAACCTCTAACAGTATCTCCCATCTCGCCTATTCCTCCTGATGAATCTCCACCAATTCTAATCCTTCTCAAAACTCTCCCCCCTCAATTAGTTTGATATAATAATTCTCAATCCTTCCCAAAAATACCCACGTTCCAAGTTAAAACCTTAATAGTATCTACCGTTGTTCTTTGTTCTTTGAAGACTCGGACCTGTTCTGGTAGGTAAGTTGCGTTTTTCTTTTTTTTTTTTGGTATATTTTTTGTATAGGTATATCAAAACCCATCTCGAACCTGTTGGACCTGTTCTTGGATCATTGTTGTTCTTTTTTTAATCTATTTTGGTCACTACAATTGGTTTTGATTATACTGTTATTGTTTATTATTTAAACATTAAATTCTGTTGATGCAAGATATATATACCATGAATCCAAAACACAAATTAATTGATATGTGTGAGCTAGAGATTTTTTTGTGTGAGTTTTCTATTGGTTTTTTGTTTAGTTTGTAAAGAATTGCATTTGGGTAGCTTCAAATCAATCTATATATCACATATGCTTAGATATAATCTCCTCATAAATAATTTCTATTGTTTGATTGTATTTGTGTTTGAACTAGGGGTGGAAATTTGGGTCAACGGGTCGTACTTTGGGCCGACACGACACGAAATGATAAGGTTTTTTTGGACACGAATACGACACAACACGAATTCGTATTTTTTTTAGTTGACACGAACACTATCCGAATAAAAAATAACACGACATGACAACAAGAATTTCTTAAATTTCACGTCTATAAAAAACGATAACACGATAACACGACATGACACGACTCATAATTAAGACACGAACACGACACGACACGACTTCGTGTAAATAAACACGACTCGAACACGAAACATCATGTCAATTTTGGGTCAATTTCGTGTCATTCCGTGTCTTTTTTTCATGTCGTTTCTAAAATTGTCACCCATAGTTTGAAACTTTGGTGGCTTATTTTAGATTTTTTTTTGGGTAAATGGCTTGAATATCATTCAATCCGTTTTTTAATTTTTTTTGTTACCAATCAAAATTAGTCAATTCACTACTGTTTTGGTTAAAGTTGGTGAAATTTGTACTTATTTTTAATGACCACTTTTATGGAAATTTTGTAGTTTTTATCAAATATCTAGAATTGTTGCTTTGAATCTGGAGAATGTCAAAATACAAAATTTGTAGGAAAATTGAATTCATTGTTATATTAATATTATTGTTTACAATGGTCTTGTTTCTTAGTCGTTACTGTTTTTTTGCTTCTATTTATATAATTAAATGAAGTATATACAAGATATGATTCATCCACGACCTAGCATATTTAGTTGTTCATCTATTTTTGGTAACTACAAATTTTTTTCACTCTTTCATTTATTTGAATTGGTTAAAAAAGTCCAGTTAAACATAAATCTAAATCACTCCCTATGATATCATCTTTGTGCAACTCTTACACCCTTGTTTTAATTGATTACTATTATTGTAATCATCTAAATCGATGCAGTTTTGTACAATAGGGGGTTATATACATCTAAATTTCTTCATTTTATATCACTAAATATTAGTAGTTTTCATATTAGGCCATATCTAAATGGTGTTATAATTAAAGTCTTACTATTTGTAAATTTACATAGTTTTGAAGGAGTATATTAATGATTTATGGTTTAACATTTTGTTTATTTATTGTATTTTTTTAATGAATTTTTCCTAATGAATCTAACAACAATTTTATGATAGTGTGAGGTAATCAACAATCTTTTCAAATGGATAGCGATAAGAGTTGGATAGAATTGTCAAGAGTTTCTCAGCCTTATATTAAAGGAGTTAATGGGTTTCTTGATTTTGCATTTGCTAATAAATACCTCGATCTAGTGATCAAGTGTCCATGTAAGAAATGTCAAAATACCATTAGCCATAAAAGAGAAGTTATTTATGAGCATCTCATCATACATGGGTATGTTAAGAATTACACTCGGTGGATTTATCACGTAAAAGGTGCTCCATACACAATGGGAACTAGTGGAGTGAATGAAGTGCATGCCTCGAATACAAGAGATGATATGTGTGGACTACTACATGATATATTTGTAAATCGAAGTGAAGAGGGTATGCGATGTAACGACCCGTATGAAGACCAGGATTGGGAAGGATGAAAATGCATTAACATTTTTCAAGTTGTTAAAAGATGGGGAGCGTGAGTTATACCCTGGTTGCAAATCTTTCACATCACTTTCATTCATTGTTCGTCTCTTTCATATGAAAACACTTGATAAGGGGAGCCACACGTCGTTTACAGCATTGCTTCAATTCTTAAAAGAGGCACTTCCGGAGGGTGTGAAATTGCTAGGTTCATACTCTCAAGTAAGAAAGATAGTTAATGATCTGGGGTTTGATTATCAAAAAATTCATGCATGTCCGAATGATTGTATTTTTATTGGAAAGAGAACAAAGATCATGAGGATTGCATAGTATGTCATACATCAAGATGGAAGCAATTTTCGGGTGAGTTTGATGATGAAGAAGCTAGGGGTCAAAAAATTCCCGCAAAGGTTGTTAGGTAGTTTCCACTAAAACCAAGGATTCAAAGATTATTTATGTCATTGAAAACATCCTCCCTCATGAGATGACATGCATAGAAACGCGATGACAACGGCATATTAAGGCACCCCACTGATTTTAATGCATGGAAAATCTTCGATCAATAAAATCTAAAATTTTCCAGTGACTCGCGCAATATTAGGCTCGGACTAGGAGCCGATGACTTCAATCCTTTTAAAATAATGAGCATTTCTCATAGCACATGGTCCGCTGTTTTGATGATATATAACTTGCCTCCGTGGTTGTGTATGAAGCAACCTTATCTTAAAATGTCTACATTGATTGATGGTACACGCAACCCAGGAAATAAAATTGATGTTTACTTGCAGCCTCTCATCGATGAGTTGAAGGAATTGTGGAATGATGACCTACTTACTTACGATACATCGACTGAAAAAATGTTTTGTATGAGTGCAGCATTAATGTTGATAATTAGTGACTTTCCTACGTATGCAAACTTGTCATGTTGGAGTACAAAAGGGAGATTGGCTTGTCCTTATTGCAACAAGAACACTCATTCACAATGGTTAAAGAATGGGAAGAAATTTTGCTATATGGGCCATTATCGGTGGTTGGATCACAACCATAAATTTAGAAATGATAGCGTTGCTTTTGATGTGAAAGTTAAAAGAGAAGTGAAGCCAACTCAAGTATCCGGGGATATTATCTTGGAGCAATTAGAGGCAATGGAAAGAAATAATGAGAAGAGTCACTCATCGGGGACGAAGAAGAGAAAAACGAGTATCGATGGTGAAGGGAATTATGATAGTTCTCTAAATTGGAAGAAAAAAGCATATTCTTCCAGTTGCCATACTGGAAGGATCACTTGATTCGTCACAATATTGATGTTATGCATGTAGAGAAAAATGTGTGCGATAACATACTTTGGACATTGTTAAATGTTGATGGAAAATCAAAAGATAATATAAAGGCTCGTCGAGACCTTGAGAACATGGGTATTTGAAAACCATTGCACCCTAAAATCTTGTCAGATAGAAAAGTATATTTACCACCAGCATGCTTCACAATGAGTAAAAGTGATTAAGACGTATTTTGTAAGGTTTTAAAGAATATCAAAGTCCCAGATTTTTATGCATCTAATATTTCATGGTGTGTAAACATTAGAGACCGTAATATTTCTAGACTTAAGAGCCATGATAATCATATCATAATGCAATAACTACTCCCGCTAGTAGTACAAAAATCGTTGCCTATGAATGTAGCAAGGTCTTTGATTGAATTATGTCATTTCTATCGGCAGCTCTATTCAAAGACAATAACCTCCAAAAATTATGAATATTTGCAAGATCGTGTTGCTCTTACACTCTGTCATCTTAAGAAAATCTTCCCCCCAAATGTTTTCGATGTTATGGAGCATTTGACAATCGATTTAGCCGAGGAGGCAATAATTGCTGGACCAGTACAGTTTCGATGGATGTATCCCATAGAGAGGTACGTTTTGTGTATGCATTATGTTTGTATCACCTAAATTAATTCATATGAATGCTACTTTAATTTTTTTACAATGACGAACAGGTTTTTATTCACACTAAAAGAATATTTTCGTAACTGAAGTCATCCAAAAGGTACAATTGCTGAAGGATACCTAGCAGAGGAATGCACGACATTTTGTGCGAGGTACCTGGGTGATATTGAGAGTAAGTTAAATTGACCTTTATGAAATGATGAAGATGATGAGAACGCAAGTTAAATAGGTCATACATTAGGTAAAGGAGTAGCATTTATGCTTGATGACACTTCATTTTCACAAGCACATCGGTACGTGTTATCTGACTCCGCCGCGGTGCAGCCTTTTCGTGAGTAAGATAACATTTGAATGAATTTTAAACTTTATGTAATTAAATATCACTCTACGTTATTGAGTTTATAGATACATGTTTTACAGGAAACATATAACAATGCTAAACCAAGAGAGACCTCATGTGGGACACTACAAAATTAACTGCATTCACAACGAAATGTTTCACAAATGGTTTGGGGATCATGTAAGTCATCTTTTGTATTTATATGTAACCACATTTTAATTTGTTAATAACACATTTAATTTTTACACATCTAATTTTTATTATTCAATCATATGAAAAAATTTAGGTACGGAATCTAAATGAGGGCGAGGTGTCAAAGGAAGTTGCAATTTTGGCTTTAGGCCCCTCCCATTGGGCTAGGAGATACACGGGATATATTGTAAATGTGTTTAGGTTTCTCACAAAGAAGCGTGACAAAATATTGAATACTCAGAATAGTGGAGTTATGCTTAATGCCACCACCGAATGTTTTGGAAGTGAAAAGGACAAACGACCTATTTTGGGGGATGTAACATATTATGGAGTATTAACAGATATATTTTAATTGCACTATTCAAGTGTGAATGGGTTGATACTCATTCGGGGACGACAAAGGATGATTTTGAGTTCACGTTAGTGAACTTCAAACATTCACTATAAAAGCATAATCGACTGTCAGATTAACCGTTTATATTAGCATCTCAGGCCAAACAAATTTGGTATATGCGAGACCCGATTGAAGAAGATTGGAAAGTTTTCATGAAGATGACACCGAGATATTTGTATAACATGTATGGTAAAGATACTTATGGAGGTGACACAATATATGAAGAAGTTGAGACGTACAACATCCAACGACTGGATGACACTCTAATCAACCATGATGGGGATATTACATAGGTTAGGGTTGATGTGGAGGGAACAACTGTTAACAACATAGTTGATATATATGGCGGTGATGATATCCGTGTTGATATTGATGAGGATTGTAGTGATGAGGATGCTTATGAGACAGAGACTTGTCAAGATGATTCAGAGGCGGATGAGGAAGCTAATGAGAGTGATATAAACGAAAGTGATGAAAATGAGGAGACCAGTGATGATTATGATATTGAAAGTGATGATTATGATACTGACATGGATGAAGATGACAATTGACATAAATTTTTCAGTTATGAATGGTTTTATTTTTAAGGATGCTTAGATGTTCACGAAATTTGATATTCTGTTCTTAGTTTAATATTTTAAAAATGGCTAATGACTGAATGCATTTTATTTGTTTCACGTCATATATATGAATGGATAAATAATGATGGAGAGTCAAGTTCTTTTTGTATTTATTTTTAATTATTTTTATTTATGTATATATTGATGATTAATGAATGACTGCATTTTATATTTCTTGCCTTTTATTGATGATTACATCTACTAATGTATAGGTCTTATTCAATGTGTGATGTTATGGTATAAAATAGGATTTTCACTCACATATTCAATGGATGTTGAAGTTAGAAAGTTCCTTCTAGACCCAAAATTTTAGTTCTTGCTGGTGCAATAGGGCATTTGACAGCTTTGGCATTGGTAGTTGTCAATTTATAAAGGTATTTTTTTCTTAGTTGACTGATACCCGCTTCAACATATATTTGGTATGTTTGTTTATGTTTTGTGTTTATATTCATGGAACTTAAGATATGTATTTTTGAATACCATTATTGAGGGAACTCTTATCAAATTATCTCATATGTTACTATTTCAGTAACTCATCATAATAGGCAAAATGTAAATATATATGTTATGTTTCTCATATGTTACGTAGAGTATCAAATAGTGTTTTGTGTTGATGGTGTTAAGGTTGAGCAGTGGAGATGTAGGTGGGTTTAAGTTGTTGTTTAGTTTGGGGGTGGGAAAATGTACTCAATAGCAAGTTCTGGGAATTATCTGCAGAGAAGAGTGACGTTCTTCCCTCTTTAAGATTGAGTTATCATCATCTTCCACCCCATCTAAAGTGGTTGTTTACATACTGCTTAATATTTCCCAAGGACTATCAGTTTCACAAGTTTGAACTAGTTTTATTATGGATGGTAGAAGGCTTTTTGCAACAAGCAGAGGAAAATAAGAAAATGGAGGAGATAGGTTTTCAATAGTTCAATGAGTTATTATCAAGGTCCTTTTTTCAACATTCAAGTGGTGATCAATCACAATTTGTGGTGCACGACCTCATGAATGACTTAGCTCAATTTGTCCCTGGTCAAATATGCTTTAGGATGGATGATAAGATGATAAGTAATGAGCAAAAAACAATTTCTGAAAAGGCTCGTCACTCATCGTCCATCTGCCTAAAGTATGGAACCTTTAATAAATTTAAGTCCTTTTCTAAGGGTTGGAGTTTGAGAACTTTTTTACGCTACCAGTTTATAATTCGAGATATCGGGAATAATTCCACTAGACTAATAAGGTTGTCCATGAATTATTACCGAAGCTACGGTGCTTACGAGTGTTACATTTGAGTGGTTATTGCATAAATAAGTTATCAAATTCAATTGGTGATTTAATACAACTTCGGTATCTTAATTTACCGAAGACTCTCATCAAATAGTTAGATTTGAATTATCATTTGGTCATTAAAATATGCCAACTAGTCTTAGCATACCACTTATTTTTTAATTAAAAATTATTTGAACAGAATTTCAATAAGTTGATTATTCTTTCTTATCAGACTTTTTCTCCATGTGTATTTGTCGTAGGAATTTAGATCAGTGAAAACTATAGATTCTGCAGTTTGACTGAATTTGGAATTCAACTTTATATCTCTCTCAAGTTTTTAGTCACTTACGACTCTCTCTAATCTGAGGTAACTTCCTTTGTCTTCTGTGTTGTGTGTATGTACTATGTGTGTACTTATGTGGTACAAACTCAAATACCACTGATTTATCAACTGATAGAATATCTCCTAGATCCATTTCGCAAGTGTCGAATAAGAAAACCAATTGACTAGGGGCTACCTTGGCCTAAACAACATAAGGCAAGGAAAGTTTTGCAAAGAAATACAGTAGATGAGAATTTCCTTTCAGTACACCAAAATGTTCATTCAATAACACACTGTTTTTAGTATATGCTGCTCACACTTGCAATTGGTTTTGATTTACGATTCGACCATGGCTTCATCTTATTTATTAACCAATACTCCTTTGTTAATCTTTCCATTGATATGGAGCTTATTTTTCTGAATCAGCTTGTTCATAGCTTTAGATTGATGGAGTTTGGTTAGATCTGTCGCATAGTTTAACAGATCGATGAGGTATGTTTCGGATCTGTTTGGTTAAACCAATTTTTTTATGTTGAAGCATCCATTAAATCCATTAGGGCCAGTGGATCAATGGTATACCATCAAGTTCGTTTGCATGAGAATCAGTCACATTATTGTCAATAACTTGAAGAATCTCATCCCCCCCTAATAAAATCTTCTTTAAAATGGTTTTGGTAGTTATAGACAAATTCTCCTTTAATTTCTTATATATTCTTAAGACACTCACCTTTTTCATTCTTAATTTTATGAATAAGGAGTTGTAAACTCCTAGACTTCATTGCAACATGAAAGAACTAAGTATTGGAATCCCCTTCTTGAAGCCACTATCCTTTCATCTTTTCTTGCCAATAAGCTTCCTCATTTTTAAGATCCCATCGTAGTTGAGATTGACTCGTGAAATTTTTCTCTATTCTCCACAGTAAGGGTATTCTAAAAAATAATTTCATTAGCCAACACTTCATCTTCTGGAGTCTGCACCTGCTGAAAAACATCCTTTAAAGTTTTTTTGTTCCATCTGATAAGATCATACTTCAGTCTTTGCAATTTAAGAGAGAAAACTCTGAATGGATTCCCATCCACTGCTCCATTCCAAGAATTCTAAATAACTTCTTTAATATCCCTATGTGAGCACCGCATGTTCTGGTATTTAAAAGGTTTTGGAGAAAGATTCAGTTGATATTTTATTGAGCGGAGCAGTGGATCCATATTTTTTATAGCATTAAAAATCTTTTCTTCATATGGAAATTCAGTGAGTTTTTTATTGACCTCTCCATTAATAGATTTATCAATAACACTTAAGAAAGAATTGTTAATAGTAATAAGATCTGATTTCCAGATGTTGTAAAAATGAGATATAAGCATATTATCAATTTCCTCTTGTTTGTCAATCTAGTTGTTTTGGGGAATCTTTGATCTTAAATATATTCAACCTTCTATGACTTGTATTTACTGAATCATGGAAAAGCTTAGTATTCAAATCCCCATGTTTAAACCATTTTTTATGACTTTTTTGGAACCAAAAGCATTCCTCCCTTTGTAATGAGATATTCAACTTAGCTCTAGTTTAAAATAATTCAGTTCTAGTAGATTCAGTGGGGTTATGTTCAAAAGCCTGCTCCTTAATCATGACTTCATCTTCTAGATTACTAACTGATTGAAAAACATTTTTAAACTCTTCTTTGTTCCAAAATTTAAGCTTAGATTTAAGCATTTTTAGTTTAATAGAAAATTTATTCATGGGGGGGCATGTATATCATAGCTCTAAGATTGTTGAATAATATCTTGCACATTAGAATGAATACACCACATAGATAAGAATTTGAAAGATTTTGGAAAGTCACCAGTTTTACTTTTAATAGACATAAGTAAAGGACTATGGTCAGAGCAAGTCTTATGTAAATGAGATATGGTAGATGATGGGAATTTGTTAAGTCAATGGATATTAACTATCCCTCTGTCTAATCTACAAAAAATAGTACTATGTATTCTATTATTTGTCCATGAAAACCTACACCCTATGTAACCAAGGTCAGTAAGAGAGAATGTTGTAATCATGTCATTAAAATCCTCCATATAATGAAACTCTATAACAGTTCCACCTATTTTTTCATCCTCTTTAGCAACAATATTAAAATCTCCTATGATAAGCCAAGGAAGATCAGTGTTTTGGGAGGTTAACTGACCAACATCAGACTATAAACTTCTTCTTTCAATAGCAGTGCACTTGGCATATATTAATACCAGGAATATAGTAGAGTTTAAGAACTCTAAATCTACTTTGAGACAAAGTAATTGATCAGTGTTACAGGTAATAATAACTTTTAAGTCATTTTGCCATAGGAACCATATTTTATTTGATATATTTGAGGCACTATAAGGGAAATTCCACTTAAGTTTATATTTTGTCATCTTATCAATTCCAACTTTAGTCTCTAATAAAGGAATAGCATGTAACTTGTATTTTTTAATAAGGTTTTTCAATCTTCTATTTGTTGCTTTATTAGCAACACCCCTAATATTCTAGCAAATGAAATTCAGAATTAAACTGTAGAATCATAGTTTAAGGAAGAAGACTTACCTGAAGATCTAGTGATTCTTCTGTAGAGAGGGTCATGAAGAGCTTATTTAATAGTAATACCTTGTTTTCAGGTCTTGGCAGGAGCTATAGAGTTTTCAGGACAATTCTTGATTTTTTCTTTTTCTTCTTTTGCTTTTTGAATATCCTTCCACTTTACATCAAGACAGCTAGCAAACAGATGTAACTCTTCAATCATTGGAGCCTATTTTATAGAGACATCAATATCTTATAAATTATCCTTCATACAAGATGGATGTTTCTCTAATGGAGGTAATTTAGAAGCTTTAGGAGAAAGGTTAATCTGGTTAACAGTGAAGGTCTCCTCTGTAGAGAAGTTTTGAGAGGACATCAGCCCCTCCTGTACAAGCTTCTCACCAACTTCTAATGAGTTATTTTGACAATCTTGATCCTCCTCTTTTGGATTGGAAATTAATTCATCTTGAAGAATTTCAAACCTATTAGAGAGCCTAGCAGGTTGAGACTCTACCATTCTCGATTCAACAGGAATTGGATTAACCTTAGCTGCAGTAACATGCAGTATATCGTCTGTTTGAATTGCTGCAGAACCTTTAGGAGGGGCATTTTCAATAGGGACCTGATTATTGTCCTTGGAGTCATCTTGAAAAATAGGGGACAGTCTCCCAACAAGGAAGTGCATGATCAGTGAAATAGATCTCTTAGGCTAAGGTAGCTTAGCACCTATAAGAATGGTAAATGTTAGGTCACGGATGTACTAGGATATTATTGTCTCTTGTTAGTACCAAGTTACCTAGTTATAATACGTGCTATAGTAATATAATTTCCTCATTTGTAAGTACACTTTTATAAATGATAATAGCTTCTAAGAAATAAAGAGATAATTTCTCTATTTCCTTTATGTAATTTCTATAAGGCTTTGAATTGATTTGTGTTTTATACCTCAAATCTTCCTACTTGTACGATTCAGTTCAATAGTCGTTATTGAAGTTCACATCAAGTGTGGTGATTCAGTTTTAAAATTTTGAATGCAATTTTGTATTTCAGCTGAGCTATATGCATGTTGATTGTGGTTTAGAGGTTGCAAACACTACCGGAATAAATTCAGTGACTGTTCTTATCTTTGCAATTGCAGATATTTTTTGTGTTTGTGTTTTATTTATCACCGATCATGCACACGAAGTTGTCAAAATTCCCTAACTCATTATGAATATATTACATGGGAGACATTAACATGTTAGAGTTATTTTTAATTCTATTAATCATGAAGAAAAATTGAGTGAGTATCCAAAGGATGTGGATTAACTTGGTAGAGAAGTAAAAGATTTAACTACATTCATTCTGAAGATGCCTAGAACACCTCATCCTAAACTACATTCATTATGACACTATCCCATCTCTCAACATCCACATACATATTGTATAAGAGCATATGGGGCAGAGCTTTCTTGTTTAAGCCTCATACAAAATAGTCCTTGATTTTTTTAGCAACACTAAATATAACCTTTATTACTGAAAAGAAGATCAATGTGATTACCAAACTAAATGTATTAGTTGAGCAAGACCAATAATCTATTTGTAACTGGTATATTCTTACAAATTCCCATATCTTTATACTTGACCAGCTAGGCAGTTCCATTTCCGAATAATCACCACTGAGATTTAAATACAACCTAATCACCTTGATCCAAAATTTGCTATATCTTTTAACCATGTAGATACTTTAGGATTTTTTTTAAAATAAAATTAAGTGGTCTAGAGAAGTGAAATTATAATCTAATGATCCTTACAAGTCAACATTACTGAATATACTAATCCTTTCCAAATAAATACTCGCACATCAAACACAATAACATAATAAACCCAATTGTCCAAAAACTAATACAAAATACTAGTTAAATAAAAGTTGAAAATGGTCCTGTTCTTCTCCAAATTGTTGCTTTAGGGAAAATATATCATTTCCCCACAAAAACCTAATAAATGTCACTTCATATGTATCTTAAACCCCTCTTGCTAACATTCATTTTGTCTTCTTTCATGTATGCCTCAATAGCATCCCCTGCTTTCTCCAACACATGAATTAACTGTTTCCCAGACATGAGTGTTTCTGTCATATCCTTAAACTCGACCGATGGATACTTATAATAAATTTGGTACATTAGTCTCGATGACATGTGCATTGTCAACAAATGGATCTGTATCGACATGCATTCACCAACCATTGTGACAAAATTAGTCAACTGTTTTCGGGCCACTATCAGGTAGGTAAAGTATAAATAGCAACTTGAAGATTGATAACTTGGGATTCCATTCACTCACTTGATCTGAAAGATACAAGTTCTCAATTTCTATATGTAGTGGGAGTCTCAAGTTTTAATATGGTTTATGATGCCTAGTCCTGACATCTGTTCGAGCTCCGTGATAAAGAAATAGCTCAGTTAAATCACGGCGCGCGGTTATGGCTGCATAATGGAGCGAAAAAAATCCTGCAAGAGATGGAACATTGAGATCCAAAGTCTGACCGGTCTCTCCATTGATAAGTGCAGCAGCACAATTAACCGAATCCGTGAGGCAAAACTCTCCCCAAAGTTGATATGGACGCACCACCGGAAGTAGGTCTGTGAGTGAAAACTTTAGTTCCATAGTGTATATTCGCGAGATATGCTGCTTACTTATTACCATCTTGATTTTTGAATTTCACATTATCATATAGAGCATAGAATTTATGTTACAAAGTCACACTACCTTTATTTAGACACATTATTCAAGTTGAATGCATAGTGTACCAATTTTGATTGGCCAGAGAGAATATCTAATATGGCATAATTCAATAGAGGCCAATAATGGATGATACTGTCATGTAATCTTACGCGTTATCTATAGCCTCAATTCATCATTGTTTCACAATTTCAAACTTTAAGGTTAAACAAACAAAGACACAAAATTTCAAAGTTAAATATATATTTTCCCCTACTTTAGTAAATAGTGTTGTATTCAAATTCAAGGACACGGGAACATTGACCAATAAATTGTATTATCACAAAATGAGACAGCAATTCGAACTGAAGTCAAGCAGATGACTTAATAAGTAAACTTGGACATGGATAGCAACAAAAAACTAGTGACCTGATTCCAGTAAAACTTGGAAAAGATATGGAGAAAATAAAAACATATATATAGGTTTAATTTATATGTGTAAATATGAGATGGCTATCACGAAATTTCCTACTTGTTGATAATCATATAGGTCCTATCAAATAGCTCCAGGTTTTTTACTCTAGAGTTTTATGGTAGTCTTTTTATTATTTTCAAGTCTCAAGTTTTAGTCGTATGCAGCATTTAAGGACCCCAGGATCATCAAGTTTTAGTCGTTTGTAGACTTCTTTTATGAACTGTGCAGCCTTCTTTATAGTTGCTTTTTTTATCGAGTTTTGTTTTGACAATTGTATTACAACCATCATATGATTTCAGTTATGTATTGACTTTTTGATTTCACAATTCAATTCACTCTTGTAAGAACCAATTCACATATGTGCAAGCGCGCGCGCACACACACACACACACACACACATATATATATATATATATATATATTATTGTTTACCCACGAAATTAGAAAAGGGCTTTATACCTCACAATTTTAGAACATCTTGGCTTGGATAAACACTACTCCTGTAAACTCAGTGGTGAATTTTTATTATTGCAGGTTTCTATGACATCGCAGCGGCAGAGTAAATCCCTCTCACGAGCACATTCCCGCTCACAGTCTCTCTTGCACTCGCAATCCAATCTCCAACCACCATTTCAGCCGCAATCTCATCCCAGT
This sequence comes from Sambucus nigra, assembly GCA_949130495.1. NCBI lineage: Eukaryota > Viridiplantae > Streptophyta > Magnoliopsida > Dipsacales > Adoxaceae > Sambucus > Sambucus nigra. The sequence goes on from OX422213.1 coordinate 476,471,385, forward strand.
TCTCATTCCCTTTCAGATTCTAGCTCGACTGAACGATCAAACTCAAGTGACAGTGAAATTGATAGTAGCTCGACGGAGAGTGAGCCTTTACATAACCAAGACGACCATTCACATGAAGAAGGTACTCAAAGTTATTTGATTTATATGTGCTTAATTAACTGTGTAGATTGAAGTTAACCTACATTTTCAATTTTTACGATTCAGCTTCAGTACAATATGCCACTAAACGTAGAGGTACTGCGAAGTTGGGTGAATTTTGGGGTACGGGAAAACGCTTAGAGCTTCACTTCAACGATTTCTATCAGCCATTTGGGGATACCGCGGATAGACTATCTACCCATTTAGGCATTTTAGTTCGTGATGGAAACATGTAAACTTTCTTTTGTAAATTTTTGTATAACACAACTCTTATTAGAATACTCTTTGCAATACTATATGTTACTAATTTAATATTATATCAATGTTGAACATGTTACCGTTGGCTTTCAAAGATTGGCGATGCAAGGACCTATACCCATACAAGGAACATGTTGGGCGAGAGGTGAAGGTAAAATCAAATGATACCATGATTTGTGGAAAATGAATTAAAAATTTGAATTCTTTACAAAGATAATTATGTAAGCTAAAATCATATGTGTAGTAGATGACTTCTTTTTCTATACATTGTAGTTATATAGAAGAACATTGATGCCCCTGATGAATTCAAAAAATGTGCATGAAGAAGGTTGGAAAGATATGGAATAATTGGAAAGCAGAGGTGAAGAAACATTATCGTGCCTTTGATACTGATGAAGAGAGATTGAAACATTGTTCACCTAGAGTAGTGGTCGCAACTTGTTAAGTATTGGGGAACTCGTGAGGCAAGGGTATGAATGCATTACTACCAGTCAAGTTTTATAAATTCAAGTTAAACATATATTTTAAATATATTTTTGTAATAGAAAATGAGTCAAAGAAATCGTCGAAATCGTAAGAAGCAATGAACACCACATACTTCCGGAAGAAAGAGTCATGCGAATGTTGCTCATAAGGTATTTTATACAAGATTTTTATTGTGAATATTATTTTATGTTATCAAACTTATTTATGTAACGACTTACGAATCAATGGGTTTATGCAGATGGAGGTTGATCAAGGGAAAAAGGTTTCGTTGGTTGATGTTTACATCAAAACACACGAGAGGAGCGATGGCTCAGCCATCGATAAGGATTCCACTGAAGTGATGGTACAAAAATTAGCATATGAGGATTAAATTAACAATTAAATAAGTTTATTATTTATGAAAGTTAAAATCATGCATGAAATTAATATGTGAAGCATTTAAAATCAGTAGTGGGGAGATATTAGGATCTTTATTCTGTTTTGGTTTTGTGAATGAATGATTATAATTTTTTTATATAATAAAAATGATATCATTTCAGTCAAAAATTAGGCAAAAAGTAGATCAACTTCCATCAGATTGTAATGAATCCTCTAGTCATAAAGACGAGATATTTTATGAAGTCCTGTGACCTGATAAGCACGGTCATTGTCGAGCTTATGGGAATGGACCATCTCCAACTGATGTGCATGGAACTAAGCGACCGAAGGTTAATGAAAAAGAGTATGAGCGACTACGATCTGAGATTCGATCCGAATTTCAAGATAAATTTGATCATTTAGAGGCTCAGTTTGAGTTGATACGGACACACATGATGACTTGCCCTTTCGTTGTATCTAAACAGGTTAATAAGTACACATTTTTATCCTTTGTGCTTAATTATCGTGTATATATACATAACTGTATGTTCTAATATTAAATCATGCTACTAACAGGTTCCTCAATCCTCCAATGAGCAAAACATACCGTCATATAGGTCCATTTTGCAACCCGAGCAACAATTAGAAGAAACCAACCAATTTCAACCTGTAGTGGTACCGCAATCAAATTACCATTTAGCTCCATCTCAACAGGTAAGTAGATAATTACTTTTTAAAATCATAATTTAAGACTTTGCATTTTCATGACTGAAATAATTCATTTTTTGTAGATTGCAAATTCTCAACACTTGGCTGCCCTCGAGACTACTGCTCGTATTAGTGAACAAACCAATGCTACTTCAATTCAGGTATGTTACTAATTTAAAAGATTTTAAAGGTCACAATATATATGTGCTTTCTTGGGGAGTTTATGTATACTGGACATTGGGTTGTTGGTTTATTTAGTTGTATATAGTCTTAAAATTTTTGGGATGTCTTAAAAACAAATGAAACTCTGTCAATTTTTTTCCAGAAATACATCGTTGATGACATATTCATCTTGTTAGTAGAAAGAACCATCAAAGAAGAAAAATAAGCACCATCAACCATGACAAAGGGTCTCAAATAATGCACTTCCTAAAATTGTAGACCTTATTACTTCCGGACTTCAAAAAGTGGTTGTGGCACGTGGATTCATTGTGAGCAACGACCCTTCAACAAAAGTAGGGGGTACGCTACTTGGTGAAGACTTTTGGGAAGTATATATTGAGAAAACATTTATAACAAACGAACCATTGCCCAGACCTTATGGAAACAAGTCCATAATTGAAAATGTATATCATTCAACGTAGCGTGGCATATTGCTAATGTACTAATTTTAAATTTTATTATTTTAATTAAAATACTAAGAATAAGTATCAATGACTAACGATTGACTTTTTTATTTGTAGGTTAAAGAGGATGTTTAACTTTGATGGACAAGGATCGTACATTATAAAAAATTTCGTTTCGCTTCATGTTTTTTCAGTTTTTCTTATTGGACATGTACATTTTATTTTGTGGATGGATAATATTTTCAAACTCAATTATGTTTATTTACGATGAATGCTATTAGTTTTAATTTAATGATGTTTTAATTTTATTAACACCCTCTTAATTTAATGTTAGGGTAGTGTATTTGCACATAAATACGATACTCGTAATAAATGATTTTTTAACACTTGTTCCCACTCATATATTGTAAAATAATATCAAAATTGTGTTTAGTGCCGCTATTATCATTCTCGGCATTTTTAAGTGCCGCCAAAAGTGTGTTGAACATTTAATAGGTGTTGCAAAAGATCCTTATCAACATTTTTTTAATGCCTCTAAAAGGATATTACCAGCATTAATATAAATGCCTAAAAATGCCGCAAATTTTTGCGGCATTTTTTAAAATGCCGTTGTTCTTTTACCACATTGGCGACCGCACTTGTGGAAATGTCGTCGAAAGTGCCACTAAATATTCGTGGCATTTTTTAAAAATTCGTTGTTCTTTTACCACATTGGCTATTACCGCACTTGTGGAAATGCCGTCAAAAGTGCCGCCAAAAGTCTTACTGGTATTTTTAGTGCTTTTCTCAGCATTTAATTTATGCCGGGAAAAATCAATATTCCTGTAGTGAAGGATTGGGTTGTGTGGTTTTATTTACACCAATTTAATGGTTGCCTTGACCATTAGATACTCTAACAGTAATAGGAGACAGCCAACCGGTCATTATTGTGATCATTGTACTAATATTCTGCATTATATTCACAAGATAGTCAAGTACGTGTTTAATTGATAATTTAATTGATCTTAGGAGTTTGAAGACAGGCATATAACATGTGTTATACTTGCATTTTTAGCCTTTGTATCCGTTGTCATATTTAAATTTTGGTTATAAGGAATGGTCTTAACATTTGACCGGTTTCAACCATTGTTTTCTCTTTGGTGGTAACGTGTTAGCTAGTTGCAATTTCACCAACATTATATGTATCATCATCGCTCCTTCTTGTTATATCCATGATAAATAATTATATAGAAACATGGTCCCACTACGAATGATAAAAATATGTTTCACTGGCTTGGTTTATTTGAGTGTGTTAATTATGTGCGAGCAATCAAGGCATGGTTATCGTCTTGTCAACCAATTATGTATCGTTCGATGCTTTAATTAATAAAACTCGTTCTCCACTTCAAGAAGACTTAAAAGTGAGTGCTTAATAAATATAATCAACCAGAATCTAAAGAAAAGATGTAAAATTCAGAAAATAAAGTCAAAAGAAGGTTTGAATTGAATAACACACTAAAGTAACATAAATAAACTATAAAGTAAAATAGTTTATACTAAGGAATGTAACGAAAGTAACACTAAAAGAAATAAAAACAATTTAAATGTAAAGTCAATATGGAGAGACTGAGAGACCAATTGGAAATGTTATGCCATTATTCATCATTTGATATTCTTAAGTGATGAAAGGAAAAAAAATGGAGAGAAATGCTAGCCAAGTTGAGAATGTTCATGTACTTTTTATTGGAATCTAAGGTCTCAAAATGGCATCAATATATAATATTTACTTTGTGCTTGAGATTCCATGGTGACATACTATTAATATACATTATCATTAAGCAGTGCGGGAAAAAAAAGGGGGATGTTAGTCCAAGTTATAGCAATTATAATAAATTGAACTTGGAAATTTTGTTAGGTTAGGGTTCTATTTCATTAGAATATATTACATGCGTCTTTCGTAGACTATTTATACTAAAACATAAGTATATGTCCTATATCAGTTATACGGGAGCACGATGCGCGTATCGACTAGGTATTTGTGACGAACAAACTAATCACACCAAAATATAGAAATCTAAATAAAGAAGCAACAAATAGATTAAAGAACACAAATTTTACATATTTCACCAAATTTACTACGTCCACAAGAGATCCGTGGGTCTAATTAAGAAGATTATAAATGGAAGAAGTTTTTGTTCCTTCCCCACATAGAATAATCTATGTTCTCACAAATAACCTCCACACATAATAATGTGAGACTCACATGATATTAATATCACCAAAGGCTCCTAGATTATACTAAATCCTCAATAGAGTATAAAAACTTGGTCCTTGAACTAGCAATTTTCTACAGTAAGTGGACTCTTAATTTTCACTCAGAAATATTTTTGTTGAGTTATAAGATGGAGATGGCACAATTATATCACATCAAATTTTTGGTGGGGAAACACAATTTAAATAGTGGATAAATCTAAATGTGGCAAATGGTGTAAGATACCTCACAAACTAGGTAACTAAGTTATCCATTTAACTTAGATACCAAAATCCCACCAAATAAGATAAGATAAACCAAAAGGGAGTTTTAGTTGATCTCAAACTCTTTATCTCCTATAGTACTTAACCATAGGAGTCCAAAACCGAGTCAGTCTCTATAAATCTCCACTGTAGAGAGGTAAAATAAAACACAAGAATATGTTTTCCAAACCCTTGTGACCTAACATTCACTCAAGTGAATATAATCCTTTGATGCCCATGACCTCATTGTTGATGCGAAGTCGCACCATCATTGGTCGCGTACAATTCCAGAGAATTTTCCCATGAAACCTTTTTTGGGATTTCGAATTCTTTGCTGCAGCGTATTTAATTCTACTTGAGTTAAAACTAAGTTTGTTGGTTACAAACTCCAACAAAAAATCCTCCTTCATGAAAACAAACTCCAACGAACAATCCTGTAAAAACATAATGTGAGGTTTATCACGAAAATATAAGGTCTCCATCACCCAAACACTTGTAAAGATAGCTAGCTAAGTTTGAGGCCTTTTCTCTTCAATTGATTCATATCTCGTGCAGCCATAAGAATGCTTCCACCATCTTTGTCAAAGCCATAATGCTCCATAGCACTCTCGAAATCTCCCAATTTGACATCACACCTACTAACCTCCCCCAACCGCTTCATAGCCACTGGTTGGTAATTAAGAGTTAACTTTTCCATCCTTGGGAGATATGGGAACCCCTAAATTTCCATGGAATTTAAATCATGATTGAGTGAGTGCCTTACTTTCATCTTCGTGACTCCCTAAAGGACTATCTTAATTTTACTACGACTATTGCAAGCTAATGTCATGCCCGTACACCGAGGTTTGCCTGCCTGTAATGAGTGCTAGAATTTCGGATGTCATCTTAAAGGGAATTTCACTATGTTGGGATTTTTATAGTCCCCTCACAATCGTATTGGGAGTAAAGATCGCTACTCTTCCAATAGTACAAACCTCGCTTGCATGGTCCACCGTCCCAAGCTTTGAATGTGAGATTTCACTCGCCACAGAAGACTGCAAAATAGCTCCACCAGTTAATGTCTTCCCTTGGAGAACATATAAATTTCCCATATTGGTTCCCTTAAAGACCATAAGAGAACCAACCATGATTTTAATACACCATAAAATTAATTTAATTGAATTCCATACGTTTAAATTATATTGATTTATATTTATAATACCCCACTAATTAATGTCTATTATTTGGAATTAATTTTTATAGTGAAAATATGTTAAGATATTCATAATTATTCAATAAAAGTAAAAAATTAATTTGAATATTTGTAGAGGACTTTCAAGATGGGTAGAAGTTTCGTTTACACCTTAAATATTGTGTTTTAATTCCTATGGGTTGATATATGGATTGGGCTATACTTTAGGCTATTTGGGATTACTTTAAGGCTTATTAGATCAAGGGTTGGTATGGGCCCTAGGCTTAATATCGTGATAAACATTATAAAAGGGTGGTTAGGCTTAGGATAAACCATATATTTCATATTAGAGGGGAATTCTAGAGGCAAGAAGATAATACTAAGAGGAGAGTGGAACTATAACGTTAAGTAGATAAGACTAACTGTTGGAAGGGAACCCAAACGTCAAGGAAAGAAAACGAATAGGAGAATAGGAAGAATTAGGATCTTGGCCTAGGTATTCAACCTACTCAAATTTTGGTATGTTTGTTTAATATAAGATTATAATTGAAGTTGTATTATGATGTTATTATTCATTGGATTATTAATTTAATATTAGAATAATTTGAATTAGACAATTTATATAACCATTGTTATAAGCATATTAATTTTAAAACTATGTTCTTGATATATTATGGACTTGGGAGGGTTCACCATGATTCAAAATAGATTTTACTAAATAGATAATATATCTATGATATTTCATGCTAGAGGATTGAAAGCCCCTTGATAATTTCATTGCTTGATCGGTAATTGGGTTGAATTAGGATCAATTTATCTATTAGGGTTCTCGAGATGGTAATTGAGGTTTATACCTAAAATATGTGTAATAATACGTCAAAGTCCTTAGTTATATGTTAGAATTGGTATCGTCATACTTACATAGAACTATTATTTGATTTTGTTGTGATTTGGGAGCTTAAGGAGCCGTTAATGAAGGTTTAGATTGTGCAGAATTTTTTTAGAGGAAATTAGTCATTCCCATACCATTTTTGATATAGTATACAAAGGAATATGGATTTTTGGACAAACAAAAGTCCTATTTAAAGTTAGTTAAGAAAGTGTGGGTGTTAGTTTTATAATTTTCGAAGTTGTTATGAATATCTTATGATTATTTTCTCAATAGCATGCAGTGCTAAATTTTTTTAAAGCTAATCTTGTACTATAAGGCTATTTTTGGTGTAGTATATCTCTAAATTTATCTTTTGGGAAACAATAAGGTCCTATTTAAATAGAATATAGAATACGCGAGCACTAGTCTCTTAGTTTTTTGAGTTTCATTGAATATCTTATGATTATTTTTTTAACAACACATAGAGCTGAAATTTCTACCAATTTGTTGAAAATCGATCAAATTCTCCATTTGAACCATGAATTGGGGGATGCTGTTAACAAACCTAGTTTGTTATAATTCTCTAATTAGGTAGGATAATGCAATGGGTAGAGTTCTGGTTCGAGTAATTTTCTAAATTAATAGACGTTAATTAAGTTAATATTTTTAGAATTAAATTCAAAATTATATACGCGTGAATTAATTATATTGTGTGGAATTTTAGAGATAAAATTCTAACTTAGTGTTCTATACTTTTAGACCTAGAAATATAATTCATAAATTATATTGGAACCAAATAAAAATGATAAGGTTTCTAGGTAATTATTTGTGTGAAGTTAAGATGACCATATAGGGTAACATTAGAGGTGTGAGGTCCTTAGTCTAATCGATTAATGGAGTTTTATATGTTGGGAATTAGAATATAGTAAGATACTAATTTAATACCATTTATTATATGAATCTAATTACCTAACTATAAGGTATGTAAATTAGTAGTTGGACAGTTGGACTTCATTCGAACGAACAGTGTATTCTCGTTTAAACGAGGAGATCAAACGGCATTAAGGAAAAATAATATTTTCTTAATTAAAAGAAGTTAATTAAGGTGATTAGACTGAGATTTCGACTTGTAACCTATAAGGACATATTTTAAGTCATGTTACATTAGTGTATGTCGTATACCGCTACAAATAGTCGAAGAAGAAGTTCATGTGTTGAATATACATGAAGACGAATTCGAATATCAAAATTCCTCAACATTCAAGCCTCCACGAGATGAAATTTGGTAAGACTATGTTTTGGATACTTAACGGTTCATTTAAGCGTATTGGGATATTTTTTAAAAATATTTTCTAAGTGTTGAGGCGGCATTTTTCGTCAAATGAAATTTTTCTAAGTGTTGAGGCGGAGATTTTTTGACGAAATAACGAATTATGGGGGAGTTTTTAAATTATGTGGGAGATTTTATTATTGACTGATTTATTCTTAAATAATTTCAAATATGTTTCAAACCCTAACGAGAAAAGTTTAAAGATTTGAAGTTTTTTGAAGTTGAAGATTTTGAAGAAAGTTTAATACTTACATGTTTAGTACCTTTTCAGTTTTGGGTTCATGGGAGGGTAATATATTTGTACAGGATTTTTGATTTGATAATTTGGATATTTTTTATTTTGTACCGGTATAGACATAGGGGGAGATTTATAAGGACATATTTTATAAATCATGTTATATTAGTGTATGTCGTATACCGCTACAAACCATCGAAGAAGAAGTTTAAGTTTGAAGATACATAAAGACTAATACGAATATCAAATTTCTTCAACATTCATGCCTCCGCGATATGAATTATGGTAATACTGTGTTTTGGATATTTAACGGTTAATTTAAGAGTATTGTGATATTTTCTAAAATATTTTATAAGTCGTTAAATGAAATTTTTCTGAGTGTCGAGGTGGAGAATTTTAACGAAATAAAAATTCATTTTATTTTCATTCAAGTGACTTACGTGTCTCGTTCGAGCGACAACCATAAGTCGCGTGAATCTAATTCGAGCGATAGTTGTCCACGTTAAAGCGAGATGGTAATATTGTTTGAGTGACACGCCGACTCAAATGTTTTGTAAATACCGTGTTAAACAAATCATTGTTCTAAAGAAGACCTGACATTTTACAGAACACGTAAACTTCAATATGTAGAATTCTTTAGTCTTCTTCTTTTAAGGGTTTTTCACTTTGTTTTCAATTCACACAATACCAATCTTTTATGTGAATTATTTTGCAACCCGAAATACATTTTGCGGGAGTTTTCTCTTGTAGGGAGGATAACCTACTGCTGATTAGGAGCCACTTAAGGGAGGTATTTGGCTGACTGACTGCACGTTAATAGGGAGTACTCGTGGGTGTTCCTGGGCTGACTGAATTGCGGTTCATGTTGAGTTGCTATGGAATTCCATTGTTGATTTAGGTTGCAGCCTATGTGGGTTTTCCGAGGTTAATTGATTGCAGATTTAATTTGTAATCATTTTGAGTATTATTTGTGAAATAAAAGGTTTTATTCAAAAGGTTTTTTTTCCTAAAATTTGTGTGTTAGCAATTTTTTATGTTGTTTTAATTTTTCCACATGTAGTTGCATATTTTAGGGATGAATAAAATTGGATTTAAAATCGACATCGATTAAATTAGAAATTTGCGAATTAGGTTTAATTAGTATCACACATCACAATTACTTTTTACAATTTTTTATCAAAGAAGGTTTCACTAATTTATTGTGAGTACCTACTTTCCTCAAAACTTATATAATCAGTTGCTCATTTTTTAAAGGTCGAATTATGCTTATTGGAAAGCCCGCATGAATAATATTTGAAAGCAATCGATGAAAGAGTTTGGGTAGTTTGTGAAAGAGATTGGACTCCTCCTACTATCACTGCAAATAATGTCACAAATTTAAAACCTGTGTCAGGTTTGACTGAGGATGAGTTTAGGTGGATCACTTTTAATTCAAGTGGGCTTTATGCAATTTTCGGACACATCATCCCCGATGAGTTTCGACGTATTATGACGTTCACCATGCCTAAATAAGCATGGGATATTTTACAAGTCATGCACGAAGGCACTAACGCTGTCAAAGAGTCTAAAATTCAAAATTTAACTACTCAATTTGAAATGATAATCGTGCTTGAGACTGAGTGTTTTGATGACTTTTACGCACGTTTGTCTGACATTGTCAACACTAGTTTTAATCTTGGTGAGCCCATACCTGGTACTATGGAAAATTTTAAGATCACTGCCAAAATATGTTATCCCTAAAGTGACTATTTTTAATACCTTAAGTACTATGGAAAATTTAAAACTAGAAGACCTGGTAGGAGACCTCCAGACATATGAAATTGATATGTTTCCTGACGCTGTCAAGCCTAAGGATAGAGGGATAGAATTTAAAGCCCAATCTAGGAAGAAAAAGTAAGTGAGAATTTGTGAGTTCGAGTCTGAGGATGAGTCTGATTTTGATATGGCCATGCTTGCATAATTTTTGAAAAAATATCTCAAGTTTTCAAAACAAAATTCCTACAATAAAAAGTTTTTTGAGAAAAAAGAAAGAAAGATGAGGCCAAAGAGAGTGGTGGGAAAAAGAAAGATGAAGAAGATAAGTGTTTTGAGTGTGAGGGTAGGGGGCATATATCTTTTGAGTGTCCCACTAGGCTAAAGAGAAAGGGCAAATAAACTGCTATGCCAGCCACTCTTAGCGATAGTACGAAAGAGGTGAAGGATTCCAGGGATGAGTCTTCACAAGGGAAATTTGTCACCTTTTTAGCTAGTCATAAGAGCACAACTAGTTTGTCCCACGACGATGAGGATACCTGTTCATGTGAGACCCTCGAGGAGGATGACAGTTTGAGTGTTTTCAGTGAGGGGGAAAGTGAGTGTGACAGCGAAAGTTAAAGTGAGCTCCAAATTACATTTAGATATTTGTACGTCGAGACCTTAAAGTCTAAGAAATTGAATACGGAGTTAGGTCTTAGGGTGAGATATCTGTAGAGAGAGATTAAGAGTTTAAGGGTGTTTAAGGTGAAAGAAAGTCAACTAGAGAAGGTGAAGGTTTCTTAGAGTGAACAGTTGATTGCTTTAGTTAGGGAAAAGAGTGATTTGATCAACATAGTGTCTAGTCTGACGAGACGTATATCCCAAATATCGAATGTGCTCGGGAGATCAAAGTCACTTTTGCGAGTGAATCTAAGAAGGTTGGAAAGACGATTCTCAATCCCATTTTGAATGATGTTGAGAGACGAGGAATAGGTCATGATGGAGCGTCCACTTCCTACGTTGCACCCGAGTCGGTTCTCAAGTTAGAAAGAGATACATATGGCTCTTAACCTAACCCACCTAGGCGTCCCTTTCTCAGCATGAGAGTGCATAGGAGATATTTTGATAGAGGTGTACCTAGGCGTGTTTATGTTTGCACTCATTGCAAGAAGATAGGACACATTGGGGAGTATTGTTTTAAGTTGGGTTATGTGTTATGTTTTGCTACTACACGTGTTCACACCCATGCACCCACACATGATGCTCCGAATGATTACACGAGAGATTTTGCACATCTTAGGGAGCAGGTAAAGTTTTTAGTCAAGACTTCACACTACTTGATGGATGTTTTTCATAGGATGTCACCACCTTTGAAAAACTCCACCGCACGTAACGGTTGAGGTTTAGACTTGTTTGCTAGTATAGGATGATTTTCATGATCATATTTTATGCCTATTGCTAGTGTGTGTCATTTTTGTATTTATATTTTCCATTTTTTGATATATTTTTTGAAAATCTAAAAAGAATTTCATTGTTGAAAATTTTTGGAAAAATACAAATAGATTTTCAGTTTTTTTAAAAAATTGAAATGCCGAAAATATTTTTTTTGATAAAATTTTTGAAAAGGTCAAAAGGAGTTTTGTATTTTGTTTACACCATATATGAATGGACATTTAGGATGATCGGGCCACAATTTCATTCCATCCATGTGACTATTTGATATAGTTTTGATATGCGTCATCATTTCATTTTTTTGCTTTACAATATTTGGAGTCATTGAGATGTGATTTATTATTACTACCTTCATGTCTGACTCATGAGTTCCTTTAATGCACACTTGTACGAATTTTTTTGAATATTGTTCTTATCTATCACATGATAATCGATGTGTTTCATGTCAATTTTATCTTTAAAACAAACCAAATGCGATAAAACTTGACAATGAAAGTCGTGCGTGTAAGAACCTTTGTGTGACTTATTTGAAAAACGTGGAAGGACTATGAAAGGTACTCATTTATCCTCTGCAAGTAAGCCACCGTTCAAATCGGACCTAGAAATAAATATTTGGTAAAAACAGAAGCCAAGGTTCAAAGAGGTTGAAAAGAGCCTGGAAAAATTTCAAGGCAATAAAAAGAAAAATATGCCAAAAAGTGGGACGATAGGTTTTAGTTTCGTCACTTTAAAACAAAAATAAATACCATTATTATTTATGAGGGAGTTTGGATGGAAAATAAATCAACGGGTTTGCACGTCCTGACAGCGTCATGAAAAAACATTACATAGTTTTAGACATTATTGGTGTGGGAATCATTCTTGACTTTGATGTGTTGATGGATTGAGTCGATGTCATGTAAATTCAACACTTTTGACACCTAAGGACGATTTTGAGGACATTCGTTAGGATTATTCGTATTCATCATGTACATATGTTATGCGTGACTGCATTAATTTGCCTATCGAATATGTTCACACCCATTTATTATGTTTCCATAATTTGGTTGTCTTAGTGTAAATTCATGGTGAGTGATTTTTGTAAAATTATTTTTTGCATTTTTTGTATGAAAAATTGAAAAATCAAAAATAGTTTGTGGAATACTTTTGAGTATCTCTTGATGATCGCAGAGGTTTGATTTTCTTGTCGTGCCAACTCCATGTATGTTTTGTTTATTCGGTTTCTTGTCTATTTTGGACAAATAAAAAGGGGGAGAACTAATTATGGGGGAGTTTGTGCATTATGGGGGAGATTTGATTATTGATTGATTTATTCTTATATCATTTCAAACTTGATGCATCACGAAGGTATTTGCTTTGTCTCATGTGTGTAGGTACAAAGATTTAAGATCATATGTTTCACACCCTGATAAGAAAAGCTTTAAGATTTGAAGTTTTTTGAAGTTAAAGATTTGGAAGAAAGTTTACTACTTACATGTTTAGTACCTTTTTAGTTTTGGGTTCATGGGAGGGTATTAGATTTGTATATGCATTTTCATTTCATAATTCTGATTTTTTTATTTTGTATCGGCATAGACATATAGAAATATTTGTAAGGACATAATTTGTAAGTCCTATTACATTAGTGTATATCGTATACCGCTACAAACCGTCGAAGAAGAAATTCAAGTTTGAAGATACATGAAGACGTACCCGAATATCAAAGTTCTTCAACATTCTAGCCTTCACGAGATCCATTTTGGTAAGACAATGTTCCGGATACTTAACGGTTCATTTAAGAGTATTGGGACATTTTTCTAAAATATTTTCTAAGTGAGGCATCGTTTTTTGTCAAAAGAAATTTTTCGAAGAGTTGAGGCGGACTTTTTTGACGAAATAAAAATTCATTTTATTTTCGTTCGAGCGACTTACGTGTCTCGTTCGAGCAACAACCATAAGTCGAACGAAGCTCGTTCGAGCGAGTGTTGTCCACGTTCGAGCGAGATGGTGATTTCATTTGAGCGACGTGCCGACTCAAGTGTTTTATAAATAGCGTGTTAAATGAATCTTTTTTCCCAAAGAAGACCTGACGTTTTACCGAATACGTAAACTACAATCTGTATAATTCTTTAGTCTTCTTCTTTTAAGGGTTTTTGGATTTGTTTCTAATTCACGCAATACCAATCTTTTATGTGAATTATTTTGCAACCTGAAATACATTTTGATGGAGTTTTCTCTTGTAGGTAGGATAACCTAATGTTGATTAGGTGTCACTTGATGGAGGTACTGGGTTAACTGACTTCGCATCAATAGGGAGTACTCATGGGTGTTCCTGGGCTAACTGAACATCGGTTCGTGTGGAGTTGCTGCGGAATTCCATTGTTGATTTAGGTTGCATCCTATGTGGGGATTCTGAGGTTAATCCATTGTAGATTTCACTTGTAATCAATGTGAGTATTATTTGTGAAATAAAAGGTTTTACCTAAAAGGGGTTTTTTCCTAAAATCTGCGTGTCGACAATTATTTATATTGGTTTGATTTATCCACACGTAATTTCATGTTTTAGGGCTGAATAAAATTAGATTAAAAATTGACACCGATTAAATAAGGCTAACTTGGAAATTTGAGAATTCGATTTAATCAGTATCACACCATACACTTTTACATAACACTTATTGTTGATGCCAAAAATTATCCACCTACTTGGACCAATCAGAAGTGAACATGTGTCCTCCTACATATCCAAAATCCTAATCGGCAGATAGTAACTCAGTCGACCAACGCAAGGAATGCCGACCAACAAGACCAGTTAAGAGCCATCATACTAAGGTCATACTATACGTGATTTATACGGCCAATCGTGACATTCATTATGTAAGGATGTATATGCTTAATTATATAAAAGCATTCCATCCCTTTACATTCCGACCCTTGACCTTCGAGCGCCACAAATACCTTGTATCCCTTTCATCAATGGCATGGTCGAACAGATTCTAGGATATTATTATTTACAAGATTACCTAGTTTCCTGTAACCTCTGAAATCAATAAAACAACAATGAAGTAGGCTTTCTTACATAGCTGAACCACTTAAAAAAATATCTCTCTTTATTTATCATTACATATTATATCTATGGTTATAAAATTAGGTGAAGTCTATTTTTTTATATCAATAAATTGGCGTCGTCTGTGGGAACGTATTTTTTAAGTGTCGTACTCTCATATACATTTGTTCAAGATAAGATGAATGACCCTGACTGGAATCTTGGCTAGCATTGTCAGAGGATAAGAATCCATGCACAAAACGATAAGGCAACCAGCTCAGTTAATACAAATGGTTTCCTCATCCATAAGAGAAATGTTGCCTCCACTGCCAAGATCTATTAGACATAGTTATTACATATCTTCACGAGATACCTCTTATCGTCCAGGAGAAAGTTCATCACTTAGGTCCACAGAACCCTATGATATCCATTATTTTTCTCCTGAAAGGCCAAGTGTCTTGGAAAGTATAAGAATATCTCCGCCCTTTGATCGTCTGGGACCCCGAGCAAATAGAAACCCTCCTAGGGTGTTATCCAGGAATACTCAACATCCAGCCGACCAACATGAGGCCTCTGTTAGATCAAAATCAAGCGTTTAATGATCTGTATGCATTGAGCAGACCTATCAGGAGGAGAGTTTAGTGCGAACACATAGTCGAAATAGCCAAGCTGTTTTGCATAAATCTGATGCAGGAAATCCTTCATGTAAAGGATCAATCCAAAGGTTGGAAGATTGGTTGGGTGAAATGGTGAAAGTAAAGAATCCTTTGCAGTGGAGTTTTGTTAAAGGATCCTCGTTTATTTAGGCAATTGTGGATTTTCCTACTCAAACTAAATTTAAAGCTCATGTGGTTACTACCAAATATAATGGTAAAACTGATCCAATTCTCCATATCGAGCAATATCAAGTTGAAGCTGATATTTATTCAGTTCCTGATGAAATGAGGTATAGAGAATTTTCAAGTACCATTACGGGTTCATCCCAAATATGGTATAATGACTTGCTATGAGGACAAATTGCAAAATTTAATCATCTTGTCGAGCTATTCATTAACAACTTCTATTTTGGAGTTAAGCCAGTGAAAAGAGTAACTTATCTTATAACCTTAAAGTAGAAAGTGGGGGAAAGTACCAGGGAGTACATTATGCATTTTAACAATGAAAAGTTGGAGGTGATTGATTATAAGGAAAAATAACCACCACTGCTCTTATGAGTGGCTTTGTTATCGAGAAACTATATTATACTATGGCTAAAGATCCTCCTAAAACTATGGTTGAACTTACGAAAAAAACAGCAAAAATAATGAATGCCGAGGAAGCAATGGCTGCAAAATATAGTCCATCCACGAATCTTGATACAAAGCCTGAGAAGAAGGAGCAGAAGGAGCAAAAGCTAAAGAAAGAGGACAAGCTTAAAAATATGGGACATATACCCCATTGTTTGTTAGCATTCACCATATCCTAAAGGAAATCAAGCAGAATAAGGATTTTTGATGGCCTGAGAAATTGAGGGCAACTCCTAATCAAGGGGATAGATACAAGTATTATGAATACCATAAGGATCATTATCATATAACAGATAACTGCATCTCTTTTCAAAATGAGATAGAATCCCTCATCTGTTGAGGAAAACTTGATAAATTTATTGACCGACGTGATAGCAGAGAACTTAGAAGAAGGTAGAATTATCCATGCAAGTCTAGAGATGACAGGAAGAGAAATCATTAAGATGATCCAGGCCTACCGAAGAAGACTAAGCAACCAGAACGAAAGGTAGCTATAATTAGTTTTAGTTAATTTAATTCTCATATGATTACAGGTGGCGATGTAGGAGGAGGTGATCACTCTGCAGAAAGAAAAGCTTACTTGAATGAAGCCCAGGCTTGCTCCTATATCCAGAGAATTAATCTGAACAAAGATGATCGACTGAGGAAGGTCAACAAAGACAAACTGGTGATTGGATTTTCAAAGAATGATCTCTTTGGGGTACTTTATCCCCATGATGACCCATTGGTTATCAAATTAGGGATTCGAGAAACTGTCATCGCTTGAATTTTGGTGGATAATGGGACCTCTGCAGACTTTATATTGTATCCTTGCTTTCAAAGTTTGGACTTGAAGCTCAGCCATCTAGAACCTTATCACAGATCATTAATAGTTTTTTTGGGTGAAAAAGCTTACCCTCTTGGGACGATCAAGCTAGAAGTGTTGTTCGGCACCTGAAAAGCAAGTTGTACAGAGAAAATAAGCTTATTTGTCATGGATAAGAAAGTTTAATCTACCTATAATGTGATCCTCGACAGGGTAGGGTTGAAGAAGTTTGAAGCCGTACCGTCAAGGGTCCATCAATACTTGAAGTTTACAACTCATTTTGGGGTAGGTGTTGTGAAATTCCACCATAAGGGGGATTGAGAATGTTACTATTCTTTAGTCGAGCAAGAGGACTTGATTAAATTGAAGAAGAATACTATAACTTACCAGGTGGATACTACTGAGCCTAATAGTGAATCAGAAGTTGAAACCTTAGATCCACAAGATTAAACAGAGTTAGTCAAGGGATATATTATGGAAACAACCGAAAGTATTATTTTGGATGAAGACAAGCCAGATAGAACTACGCAGATCGGCTCAACACTGGATCCCGTCTTTAAATAAGAATTGATTATGTTCCTGAGGCAATGAAGAAATGTATTTTCTTGGAGCCATAAGAATATGCATAGGATAGATGAAAATTTCCTCTGTCGTGAGCTTAATATCAGTAAGGATGACAAGTCGGTCAAGAAGATTTGAAGGGTTTTCAGTCCTGAGAAGAATCAATATATCCAAGAGGAAGTAGAAAAGCTACAAAAAACCTGGTTTATCGAAGGTGTGAAGTATCCATCCTGGTTGGCCAACGTTGTAGTGGTCCAAAAGAAGAATGATAAATTTAGGATTTGCATGGATTTCACTAATTTAAACAAAGCCTTACCAAAACTCCATTCTCAAAGTTTAAACAAGAATTCCTTTTTTTGTAGGAAGCGGTATATTTTTCAAGTTTATCATTAAAACCCCATTCTTCGCTTAAGGCCTTGTGTTTGGATACATAGCTAGCGTGCAAAAACTCCTTTCTATCCTTATGCTATGCCTTCAAATATTTAATCATCTCATAGTACAAAACATTATTGGTCACATCCCGATCAAGAAGAAACTTGAGATAAGTGTATCCATCCTTTGCCTAATCAGAACCGTCTGCGCCGAGTAAGTCTGATAATTCTTCATCAGTCAAGTTCAAGTGACCCGCTTTGAACAGATTATTTTTCATCATTTGAGTATGTCAAAGTCAGTGGAGGCAATTTGTTTCATCTTGGCTATAAACTAGAAAGATAAAGTAATAAGTGGCCAATAATAAAAAAATAACAGAGCAATAGCCAATCAACTACGAACAACATGTTAATTAAAGTAAAATTTCTTTCATTAAAAAAAGGCAATGTTACAAAAGAGTACATCAGAACAACAATGAGAACGCGAGAATTACGTGTGATAATTATTAACTTCACAATTTTTAATATAGCACACTTATTTAACTTCAGCCCCTAAACATGCATCTAAGGTGCAGGTGACAACCCATAAACAAATAACCATGCGACACAAAGTTAAGGAAAAATCCCCCAAAGGGGCAAAACCTTTTATTTCACTATAATTTGTAAGAGAACGGCTTACAATCGGATTACAATGAAATACAGTGTGACTAAGAATTACCCTCAGGTATCGGATTCTGTAGTCGGCGGCTGGAACTATCCCTTTCCAGTAGGGCTGCAATGAAGAAGAGAAACGACTTCTTCACAAAGGGTTGAACAGCAAAAGTGCGTTCTTGGGTTGCCAAAAGGTGATTCACAAATGTATGGAATTTGTGTGAATCAAAGGTATGAATCAATGGACTCAAATACCATGAAGACTTTAGAGTTTTGGAACTCAGAAAATCGTGTAGAAGTCTTAAAAAATAACTCCCCGAAGTTGGCTTCAAATAAGAAAACTTTGAGCCTAAAAAATCTCCAACAAATCTGGCCGTAATTATCCCAGGCGGATCGGTCCGGCTATGGAGCGGATCGGTCCGGTTGACATCGGATCGGTTCTTTTATTGCATGCGGATCGGTCCGGATGACATCGAATCGGTTCGTCTTTTAGCTTCATCGGTTTGCTATCGGTCCGGGGTATACTGGCCATATTTTCAGCAGGCAGACCGGTCCGGATCTGAGGCGGATCGGTCCGGTCCTCAGAAACCAGATTCCTTCGAGGAATTCTCTCCATCTTCAAAGGGCCATATCTTCTTACCCGTAGCTCGGAATGGGATGCCGTTTCTTCCAGTATCTTTGTTACGGCAAGCTCTTCAACTTTCCAGTTGACCAATCCTCCGGACGGTGGATATAAAATTACCAAATTTCCCTTGAACTTCCATATCGTGACTTCTTTCATTGATTTGACTTCTCTTGCATACCACTAGCATATAGTCCTTAAAAGCATGGTACATGAAGTCGTTGAGGCCGATGTGGGACACGTGATGGAGGTGTTGGAGGCTTGATTCCCGGAATTCGAATTGGGGCCGTCATACGTGATCGTGTAGAGACGTGCCAAATATAACGGCGTACGACATACAAAACAGTAAGATAACGGACATGAAAAAAATGTCCTTACAAATCTCCTCCTATGTCTATGCCGGTACAAACATAAAAACAAACATCCGAATTATCAAAACAACTAAAAATGCCTATACAAATCTACCCTTCCACAAACCCAAAACTGGAAAGATATAATTGAATAAGACTACAGCGTTTGCTCTTCAATTCTGCAGGAATCTCAACGCTTTTCTCATCAGGGTGTGCAATTCAATGATAATCCATGTAGATAATCCATGTAGTACCTACACACATGAGATAAAGCAAAATACCAAGTGACATATCGAGTTTCAAATGAGATAAACATATATACCAATTTATGAGCAAACTCAAACTTTCAAATCTCAAAAACTCCCCCAAAATTCAAACTTCCACATAAAATGATAATTCTTTCTCCCCCTTTTTATGATGTCCCCAAATAGACAAATAAGAAGACTGAATCAAACAAGAAAAATCGGGGTGTCACGGGTATAAAATCACACCATGAATGAACACAAAGCAACCAAGTCGATGATAGCGTAAATGAAGTGGTGTGATCAAATTCGATAGGAAAATCAAAGCATACAAACATGACATATGTGCACGATGAATATTGGATATTCCTAGTGAATGAACTCAAATGCTCCCTTTGGTGTAAAAGAATGACAGTATAAGATATTGACTCAATCAAATCAACAAATCAAAGCTCAAAATGATTTTCACACCAATAACGTCCAAAATGAATTTATGCTTTTTTCAGGACTTTTAAGGAAGTACAAACCCATTTATATTCTCCAACCAAACTCCCTCAGATATAATTTTGAATAGAGGCATTCTAAATTCTCAAACTTTGGAGAATTGATGGTGAAACCTAAGTGGCCCATATTTGGCATGAATTGCTTTTTATTGCCTTGAAATTTTTTCGGGCTCTTTTAACCTCTTTGGACCTCGGATATTAAAATTCCTCCATTTTTTAGGTCCTTTTTAACGGTGGCTTTTGCGCAAAGGATAGATTATTACCTTTCGCAGCCCCTCCCCGTTATACAAAAACACACAGTCTCACCAAAACGGTTTTTACATGCATTCCAATCTTGTCAAGTTTTATCGCATATTGTACATTGTATAGACAGAATTGAGATGGAAACACTCAAGACAATATGAGATAGACAAGTGCAATAATCAAATATAGCCGTGCATGTGTACAGTAAAGGATATAGGAGTCAAACATGTAGGAAGATATCACTAATTACATCTCAAAGACTCCAGACAATGTAAAGCACATGGATGAAATGATGTAGCCTCTCAAATCTCTATCAAACAGTCACATGGATAAATAGAATGAAGTTGTGACTTGGCTATCTTAAATGCTCATCCATAAAAGGAGCAAAAACAGAAAAATCTTTTTGATTTTTTATTTTTTTAAAAAAATTTGAAAAAAAATATATACAAAAAGTACATATCATAACACTAGCAAACAATTATAAATCATGAAACCACAACTAGTGTATGAAAAACATGCAAACAAAATCATCTATATGATATGGCAAGTGAAGAATCACGTGCAAGCAACCGGGAATCAACTTGTCTAAAATCTAGTGCCTCTAAAAGTGATTTCCTAACCCAAATAGATATGAAACGTTGTGTAGGGGATTTGGGAACCACGGGAACACTAGCCATAAACTTCCTAGGGCTTTTTTCGAGATAAAAAAAAACGCCTAAGGTGACCTTTCCTACCACATTGTGAACATGTGTAAACGGGTGGAATGACACCTAAAGTGTGATCTTTTCTAACATCCTTGGACTTAGTTGACCCTCTAAAACAAATAATGGTTTTGGCTTTAGCACTAGGAGCATGAGAACACGATGAGCCATTACCATCACTATCAAACCTACTTGAGTCTGTCAAATCATTTTTTAACTTCAAAATTTTGACTCAAGCAAAGAATTAAACTCTTCCAAATTAAGGGACGCCTTTTTCAAGTTTTCAACAATTCCTAAAAGCGTATCTCTCTCTCCCTCAATTAAAGCAAACTTTTTCCTAAGAGTCTCTTCACGTGCCACAAACTCATTGACTAAAATATTTTTATCATCTTTGGCACAAACACAAACCATCGAATTTTTAAGGTCCTCTAATTCGTTTTCTAAAACTTGGACCCTATCATCACACTCCTACTTGGACAAATTTAAAGAAACAAAGTCATGGTCCAAGGAAACAAATTTTTCACGAAAAACATCTCTTTGATTTTGAACTGTTTGCAAAAGATCCATCGCGGATTTAAAACGAGAATTTTCTTTTTCCAAAACTTTAATTCTTTTGCAAAGTTTCAAATTCAAAATTTTTAAATTTTCAGCATGGTCGTGAACTTTTTCAAAAATAGGCTCCTCATTAAATGAGCGTTCCATTAGAAAAATTGCAATTTTTCAAAAAATTGATTTTAAAAAAATCTGTATCACACGATTTTGCGGAAAATAGGAATACGCGATAAATTAGCGCAACCTGCTCTGATACCAATTTGACGATGTGAGAAGTCAAATTGTATCAGGAAAAAAAACTTTAAAAATCAAGATCACTCGATAATTTAGAGTAACCCACTCTGATACCAATTTGAGAACGCGAGAATTACGTGTGATAATTGATTAACTTCACAATTTTTAATATAGCACACTTATTTAATTTCATCCCCTAAACATGCATCTAAGCTGCAGGGGACAACCCATAAACAAATAACCATGCGACACAAAGTTAAGGAAAAATCCCCCAAAGGGGCAAAACCTTTTATTTCACTATAATTTGTAAGAGAACGGCTTACAATTGGATTACAATGAAATACAGTGTGACTAAGAATTACCCTCAGGTATCGGATTCTGTAGTCGGCGGCTGGAACTATCCCTTTCCAGGAGGGCAGCAATGAAGAAGAGAAACGGCTTCTTCACAAAGGGTTGAACAGCAAAAGTGCGTTCTTGGGTTGCCAAAAGGTGATTCACAAATGTATGGAATTTGTGTGAATCAAAGGTATGAATCAATGGACTCAAATACCATGTAGACTTTAGATTTTTGGAACTCAGAAAATCGTGTAGAAGTCTTAAAAAATAACTCCCCGAAGTTGGCTTTAAATAAGAAAACTTTGAGCCTAAAAAATCTCCAACAAATCTGGCCGTAATTATCCCAGGCGGATCGGTCCGGCTATGGAGCGGATCGGTCCGATTGACATCGGATCGGTTCTTTTATTGCATACGGATCGGTCCGGATGACATCGGATTGCTTCGGCTTTCAGCTTCATCGGTTTGCTATCGGTCCGGGGTATACTGGCCTTATTTTCAGCAGGCGGATCGGTCCGGTCCTCAGAAACAAGAGTCCTTCGAGGAATTCTCTCCATCTTCAAAGGGCCATATCTTCTTCACCGTAGCTCGGAATGGGATACCGTTTCTTCCAGTATCTTTGTTGCGGCAAGATCTTCAACTTTCCAGTTGACCAATCCTCCGGACGGTGGATGTACAATTACCAAATTGCCCTTGAACTTCCATATCGTGACTTCTTTCATTGATTTGACTTCTCTTGCATACCACTAGCATATAGTCCCTAAAAGCATGGTACGTGAAGTCGTTGAGGCCGATGTGGGACACATGATGGAGGTGTTGGAGGCTTGATTCCCGGAATTCGAATTGGGGCCGTCATAAGTGATCGTGTAGAGACGTGCCAAATGTAACGGCGTACGACATACAAAACAGTAAGATAATGGACATGAAAAAAATGTCCTTACAAATCTCCCCCTATGTCTATGCCGGTACAAACATAAAAATAAACATCCGAATTATCAAAACAACTAAAAATGCCTATACAAAACTACCCTTCCATGAACCCAAAACTGGAAAGATATAATTGAATAAGACTACAGCGTTTGCTCTTCAATTCTGCCGGAATCTCAACGCTTTTCTCATCAGGGTGTGCAATTCAATGATAATCCATGTAGTACCTACACACATGAGATAAAGCAAAATACCAAGTGACATATCGAGTTTGAAATGAGATAAACATATATACCAATTTATGAGCAAACTCAAACTTTCAAATCTCAAAAACTCCCCCAAAATTCAAACTCCCCCATAAAATGATAATTCTTTCTCCCCCTTTTTATGATGTCCCCAAATAGACAAATAAGAAGAATGAATCAAACAAGAAAAATCGGGGTGTCACGGGTATAAAATCACACCATGAATGAACACAAAGCAACCAAGTCGATGATAGCGTAAATGAAGTGGTGTGATCAAATTCGATAGGAAAATCAAAGCATACAAACATGACATATGTGCACGATGAATATTGGATATTCCTAGCGAATGAACTCAAATGCTCCCTTTGGTGTAAAAGAATGACAGTATAAGATATTGACTCAATCAAATCAACAAATCAAAGCTCAAAATGATTTTCACACCAATAACGTCCAAAATGATTTTATGCTTTTTTCAGGACTTTTAAGGAAGTACAAACCCATTTATATTCTCCAACCAAACTCCCTCAGATATAATTTTGAATAGAGGCATTCTAAATTCTCAAACTTTGGAGAATTGATGGTGAAACCTAAGTGGCCCATATTTGGCATGAATTGCTTTTTATTGCCTTGAAATTTTTTCGGGCTCTTTTAACCTCTTTGGACCTCGGATATTAAAATTCCTCCATTTTTTAGGTCCTTTTTAACGGTGGCTTTTGCGCAAAGGATAGATGATTACCTTTCGCAGCCCCTCCCCGTTATACAAAAACACACAGTCTCACCAAAACAGTTTTTACATGCATTCCAATCTTGTCAAGTTTTATCGCATATTGTACATTGTATAGACAGAATTGAGATGGAAACACTCAAGCCAATATGAGATAGACAAGTGGAATAATCAAATATAGCCGTGCATGTGTGCAGTAAAGGATATAGGAGTCAAACATGTAGGAAGATATCACTAATTACATCTCAAAGACTGCAGACAATGTAAAGCACATGGATGAAATGATGTAGCCTCTCAAATCTCTATCAAACAGTCACATGGATAAATAGAATGAAGTTGTGACTTGGCTATCTTAAATGATCATCCATAAAAGGAGCAAAAACAGAAAAATCTTTTGATTTTTTATTTTTTTTTAAAAATTTCAAAAAAAATATATACAAAAAGTACATATCATAACACTAGCAAACAATTATAAATCATGAAACCACAACTAGTGTATGAAAAACATGCAAACACAATCATCTATATGATATGGCAAGTGAAGAATCATGTGCAAGCAACCGGGAATCAACTTGTCTAAAATCTAGTGCCTCTAAAAGTGATTTCCTAACCCAAATAGATATGAAACGTCATGTAGGGGATTTGGGAACCACGGGAACACTAGACATAAACTTCCTAGGACTTTTTCCGAGATCAAAATAAAAACGCCTAAGGTGACCTTTCCTACCACAATGTGAACATGTGTAAACGGGTGGAATGACACCTAAAGTGTGATCTTTTCTAACATCCTTGGACTTAGTTGACCCTCTAAAAAAAATAATGGTTTTGGCTTTAGCACTAGGAGCATGAGAACACGATGAGCCATTACCATCACTATCAAACCTACTTGAGTCTGTCAAATCATTTTTTAACTTCAAAATTTTTGACTCAAGCAAAGAATTAGACTCTTCCAAATTAAGGGACGCCTTTTTCAAGTTTTCAACAATTCCTAAAAGCGTATCTCTCTCTCCCTCAATTAAAGAAAACTTTTTCCTAAGAGTCTCTTCACGTGCCACAAACTCATTGACTAAAATATTCTTATCATCTTTGGCACAAACACAAACCATCGAATTTTTAAGGTCTTCTAATTCGTTTTCTAAAACTTGGACCCTATCATCACACTCCTTCTTGGACAAATTTAAAGAAACAAAGTCATGGTCCAAGGAAACAAATTTTTCACGATAAAAATCTCTTTGATTTTGAACTGTTTGCAAAAGATCCATCACGGATTTAAAACGAGAATTTTCTTTTTCCAAAACTTTAATTCTTTTGCAAAGTTTCAAATTCAAAATTTTTAAATTTTCAGCATGGTCGTGAACTTTTTCAAAAATAGGCTCCTCATTAAATGAGCGTTCCATTAGAAAAATTGTGATTTTTCAAAAAATTGGTTTTAAAAAAATCAATATCACACGATTTTGCGGAAAATAGGAATACGCGATAAATTAGCGCAACCTGCTCTGATACCAATTTGACGATGTGAGAAGTCAAATTGTATCAGGAAAAAAAAACTTTAAAAATCAAGATCACTCGATAATTTAGAGTAACCCGCTCTGATACCAATTTGAGAACGCGAGAATTACGTGTGATAATTGATTAACTTCACAATTTTTAATATAGCACACTTATTTAATTTCAGCCCCTAAACATGCATCTAAGGTGCAGGGGACAACCCATAAACAAATAACCATGCAACACAAAGTTAAGGAAAAATCCCCCAAAGGGGAAAAACCTTTTATTTCACTATAATTTGTAAGAGAACGGCTTACAATCGGATTACAATGAAATACAGTGTGATTAAGAATTACCCTCAGGTATCGGATTCTGTAGTCGGCGGCTGGAACTATCCCTTTCCAGGAATGAAGCAATGAAGAAGAGAAACGGCTTCTTCAAAAAGGGTTGAACAGCAAAAGTGCGTTCTTGGGTTGCTAAAAGGTGATTCACAAATGTATGGAATTTGTGTGAATCAAAGGTATGAATCAATGGACTCAAATACCATGAAGACTTTAGAGTTTTGGAACTCAGAAAATAGTGTAGAAGTCTTAAAAAATAACTCCCCGAAGTTGGATTTAAATAAGAAAACTTTGAGCCTAAAAAATCTCCAACAAATCTGGCCGTAATTATCCCAGGCGGATCGGTCCGGCTATGGAGCGGATCGGTCCGGTTGACATCGGATCGGTTATTTTATTGCATGAGGATCAGTCCGGATGACATCGAATCGGTTCGGCTTTCAGCTTCATCGGTTTGCTATCGGTCTGGGGTATACTGGCCTTATTTTCAGCAGGCGGACCGGTCCGGATCTGAGGCGGATCGGTCCGGTCCTCAGAAACCAGAGTCGTTCGAGGATTTCTATCCATCTTTAAAGGGCCATATCTTCTTCACCGTAGCTCGGAATGGGATGTCGTTTCTTCCA
The DNA here is from genome assembly GCA_949130495.1 of Sambucus nigra. NCBI lineage: Eukaryota > Viridiplantae > Streptophyta > Magnoliopsida > Dipsacales > Adoxaceae > Sambucus > Sambucus nigra. Next base: position 476,498,062 of record OX422213.1, read on the forward strand.
GTATCTTTGTTGCGGAAAGATCTTCAACTTTCCAGTTGACCAATCCTCCGGACGGTGGATGTAAAATTACCAAATTGCCCTTGAACTTCCATATCATGACTTCTTTCATTGATTTGACTTCTCTTGCATACCACTAGCATATAGTCCCTAAAAGCATGGTACGTGAAGTCGTTGAGGCCGATGTGGGACACATGATGGAGATGTTGGAGGCTTGATTCCCGGAATTCGAATTGGGGCCATCATATGTGATCGTGTAGAGACGTGCCAAATGTAACGGCGTACGACATACAAAACAGTAAGATAACGGACATGAAAAAAATGTCCTTACAAAAAGAAGACAATAGAAAAGGGCAAACTACAAAGACCAGATGACAAAAATATCTACACCTTATTCTTATCCTTCTCAACTTCAGGGTTTATACTCTGGTCAGTAGAAGGGGCAGCTGAATCAATAAGAGCAGTATTGTGGTCACTGAGGGAACATTGGGCTCAATGGCTAAGGAGGATTCCCTAAAACTTGCATCATTATCAATATCATCATTAAGATTGGGGGGGGGGGGGGGGAGCCTTGATTATGCTTAAAAAATAGCTCTGAGTCCTCAGTAGTGCCAACCTCTATCAGAGATGGCGACCAACTAGCCTTGAAGAATTTCTTCTTGGCATAAGCAATTTGGGAAAAAGTGAAAGAGATGGCCTTATCCCAACCCTTATTAAAGGAATCTTCCATAGTTTTCTTTCTCTTGGCCTTCTCAGTAATAAGGTCAGCAGACAACCTGATCACCTTCTCTTCAGTAGCCTTTGTCCTGCGCTCAGCTTGAGTAGAGGCCAAAGAAGCAACAGTCACAGTTATCTCAGCCTTTTGCCAATCTTATTTGGTTACTTTGATTTTTTACTCCCAAGATTTTTTCAAAGTCTCTAGATCTTGTTGGGAATCCATCACAAATTTCGTAAGACCTTCAAAGGTCTCCTCTACTTTTCCCGAAGAAGGGCGTTGCTGATCATACTTCTCAAGCATTTGGTTTTAATCAACTAGGAACTGTGAGAAAAAAGATAAGTCAGTACAAGTTAAAGAAGACATGAACAGTATATTTAAATACAAAAATTTACCAAGACCAAGCTTTGAGCAAATCTTACTGATAATTATGATCGGGCATTGAGGCAGTAACAGCTCAATGGTATATGAGGGTGCCAGACGTGATCAACTTCCTAGCCAAGCTAGGACTAAAGGCTACAGATGAGCTAGCAGCAGATGGGACCTTATCAACCATTCTCAATTGGTCGGCATAAATGACCTTCTCAACCTTCTTATTAACAGGACCTCTCCGTAGTCTTTTGAAAAGAGACTTATCACCTTTAGGGACTCGGGGCTTCTATTAGCCTCAACCTTCTTCTTTTGTGCAGCAGTATCAACTGGTTTTTTGGCACCATCTGTAGAGTCATCCTCTAAAAAGATTAGGAATTTTCCTCTTGCCCATACTGACAAAAAGGGGAAGGTCAGAATCAAAGGAAGAAGAAAATTCAGTGGCCAAGGAAGTATACACTAAATCCCTCTTCAAATCAATTATGATTGAAGGCACTACAGTTGTTGGTCGAGATACAAAAGAAGTTATGGAACTTTTATACTCCAGCAACACATATGCTGATTGGGGATGCTCTTCTCCTTCCCTTTGGTTCAGACACCACAAGAATTTAAGTTCTTCCAAATTCACTTCACCTAGCTTGGGGAACTTTCTCTTACGTTCATTTGTAAAAAATCAATAAGCAGCAGCAGTTAGCATATATTAAAAAAGAAATCAATAAAGAAGGGAAAATCAATGAAATAACAACCTATCCCATTCCCAAACTGAGGGCAGCTGCGACTATGATAGGCAACTCCATTCTCAAGTGGAGCAGGTTGCCAATTTTTTACTATTAAAGCATGATCCCAATAATCCTTTTTGGAATCAGGCAAATTCAATACTAAAGCCTTATTGGCTTGTCTGGTTTTCAAATAATAAGTGTCCTCCCCTACAATCGACCATTTATAACATAACATAATCTCAGGAATCCCAATATGGGTCCTATATATTTTTCTCAGTCTACTCACACCATTAACAACTCTCTAGGTGTTGGGGGCTACTCTCGTTGGAACAATGTCAAAATATTTGAAGAAATGAAGAAGAAAAAGTTTTAGTGGAAAGGTAAAACCGCACTCAGTTATAAACAAAATTGGGATCCAATGACCCTCATCTAAAGAGTAACCATCTATAGGGTGGGTACGTATTTCTAAATCAACCCATAAAGGAATTTTTTATTCTTACCTAAATTCCTCTAGAGAATAAGCATCAACTGTGTAAACCACAGCTTAGAAAGAAGAAAATGAAGAAAAACAGAGATAAAGAAAGAGTTATTACAGAAATTAAGGATTCAACAAGAACTATTAAAAGGAAAGACAAAGATGGCAAACGATAGCGTAAAAAGCTCAGCAAATAACTGTTACAGTTCAAAGATTTGGGGTAAGGCAAAGTTTGGAAAAGCCTCCCGCCTTTTTATAGTTTGTCTAAAAAATAATGAACGTAATGATTAAATGTACCAACGATTGACATTCCGATGGATTTGCAATGCAAAAGGTGAAAATACCCATTTGCCCTTTGGCGGTTTTCTAAAATTCAAATTATTTGCAAAAATGCCATTTTCATACAGTACCAGTAAATTTTACAAGTGTGGGAGATCGGCTGTCGACTAAACATTATGAAAATACTCCAAGATACTTCCAGAATCAAATGATCCATACTTTCACGCAAGCGTCAAGCATAGAACATTGGGGGCTTCTGTTCATGCCAAAAATTATCCACCTACGTGGACCAATCAGAAGTGAACACATGTCCTCCTACATAACCAAAAACCTAGTCAGTAGATAATAACTCTACCGACCAATGCAAGGAATGCTGACCAATAAGACCAGTGAAGAGCCATTATACCAAGGGTAATACTAAACGTGGTTTATACAACTAGTCATGACATTCATTATGTGAGGATGTAAACGCTTAATTATATAAAAGCATTTCATCCCTTAATATTCTGACCCTTGACCTCCGGGTCACTATAAATACGTTGTATCCCTTTCATCAAGGGAACGGACGAATATATTATGGGATATTCTTATCTGCAAGAGTACCTAAATTTTTATAACTTCTGAAATCAATAAAACAACAGTGAACGTATGCTTTCTTACATAGTTGAACCACTTCAAAAACTCTCTCTTTATTTACCATTACATATTTTATCTATGATTAAAAAATTAAATCAAGTCTAGTTTTTAAATCAACGCTTATATATATAGAACTTACATGGTTGGTGTATTATATGCAAATATATCGATGCTCATACACAATGGTGACAGGAAGATCCTGACTTTTATATCAGCACCCATACACAATAGTAATGGGAAGGGACTGAATTTTATATATTAGAACCTGTACAGAATGAAGACGGGAAGAGCCTGACTTTTATATCGGAGCCCATATAGAATGGTGACGAGAAAGGCCTGACTTTGATATATCGATGCCTATACATAATGGTGACGATAAGGGCCTAAATTTTATATATAGGTGCTCGTACACAATGGTGACGAGAAGGGACATACTTTTATATCGGTACCCGTACACAATGGTGACAGGAAGGGTCTGACTTTGATATCAACGCCTATACGCAATGACGACAAGAAGGGTCTGACTATAATATCGATGCTCGTACACAATGATGGAAAGGGCTTGATCCTTTTGTGCAATTTGTGTTTCAGATCGTACTAGCTTATGATGATATTGCTGTAGTTACTATCTATGATATTATACAATGATGTAGTTCAGATTATTAAATGGGGAATTGGACCTAAAAGTTAGTAATTATGTGAAAGACTTAATCATGTGGAACACATGGGATCGGGAGTAGACGCATGTGATATGCAGGGTTGTTTGAATTGGGTTAACTTAAAAGAAACTAAAAGACTAGAGGAAGATGCATAGTCATATAATATTCTAAAGTCAACATCTCCTATTAACTTTTTTCAGGTTATAGGCTACCAGTACAGCCCATTCCTAATCTAGTGTTGAGTTAATCTCTCTTGATGATCCTATAGGATGTAGGTGTTGATCCTGCATTCTCAGTCTCTAATGTCTATTTATTTATATATTTTTTTATTGAGTCGAATTATGTATATGTGGTATTTTTCTTTAGAATTGGATTTATATTGGAAATACATTTTATATTCTGGAGTTGGTTTCATTTTCGTATCGTGTGTTATATGGTATCAGAGCTGGTGTTATTTTATTCAATAGTTCATTATCTATTTATTATACTTTTTCAGTTTTCTTTATTTCGTTATGCTGTGAAAATTACCAAATATTTGTAATTCTCGTGATTTTTGGTATTAAACCTGATCAATCTATTATTAAATTTTACGAAGTGTCACTACTGCTATTAGAGCATCCAGGTTCTAGTTTTCGTAGGATTTTTGTCGTGTCCATTTCATTTTTCGCTGAGCATTCTTTGATGTTTTAGAGCCTATTATAGATTTTGTACTCTGGTGTTGCGATAATGTGTGTGCCAACATCATTCCTAGTTGTTGAGCATTGGTAAAACTTGCCGAGTATTCGAGCTTAAAAACATGAGAATGAATACCGTTATAAATTCAGATTTAATTATAGAATAGGTGGTTTGACAAAGGGGTTCACCTCCATTATGATGATGATTATGGGAATTTATCGAGTTTGGGGTAAAGTCTGCAACTTAGAGACTTCTGTAGGCACGAGTTAGTGAATGCGTCTCACGTTAAGTCCATTTTCAAAGATATTAAGAGATTTGAGTTTTTGAGGAACCTATTGGAATTTTGGGTTCTGTTTACGGTAATATCAATTGTGATGGAAATTTAAGCTACTGGAATGATATGATGAAATTTTATAAACCTAATAATGAGGAAATGGATTTCTGCATTTTAGCAAAATATTAGGATTTTGATGATAAATGTATGTGTAAATTTATTCCAATTAGAGAGTGGAATTAGTGTTGCGCTCATATTTGAACAAAGTTAATTTATGTTGTTAAACCATTTGTTATTAGGATGATGATAATGTGAGAATGTTTTCACCTAGGAGTGGGGTCATTGTGTGGTTGCAAAATATGAGTTAAAATCTAGCAAGAAATAATTAGCAGTAAACCTGAATGAGTGGAAATTGGAGAGGAGAGTATTGATTTTCCTATTAGTTTGAGTTGAGACGAATCAATTAGAAATTTTTTACAAGGATGGAATTTCATGTGCGTTATAGGCATGTATTTTCTGGATGTATCGGCTTTGAATAAGATTTAGGAACAAGTTCTAAGAGGCTTAAAGAAATAAAATGATTTAATTGAGGGTCAAGTGTTTTAGGTCTTCTATAAACGCCTTATGCGTTTTGTTCATTATTCTTAGATAGTGGCAATGCCCTACTGTGGATTCTTATGGTGAATGTGATGATGATAATGATTTGACTTACGGCATGGGTATGCCTATTGGAAGTAATTTTCGAGTCGGGTTACTTATATAGGTTATATGATAGTGGTGGCATATTTTGTAGGACGGCTACATGGGATGCTTAGCCGACAATGGATTTATCCTAGCATGTAAGGATATGCATGATGACAAGCATTTCTATTGTAAATATTTTAATTATTTTGAGAATTTTATGGCTAGTGACGACCTGAGTTACATGAAGTGTGTAAGGTCATATATGGTGTTGGCATAGTGACGTTGTCCGGGAGACCGGTGATTATAGACCCTTGTTAAAATGGTTAGATGTTCAGAGGTTTAATAGTGGTTAAGCACTCTATTGGATTTATAGTTGGGCAGAGTGTATCCTACCAGATATTTGATAAAATCATGATGTTCTTAGCGTTATTGGATCGATTAACTTAAGGGGTTACTTGGAAGGGATGAGCCTTTTGTTGTAATTTTCATAAGTTGAGATTTGTGCTATTAGAGCATTGTTTCCTGTATGGTCTTGGGCCAATGAATCTCGATAGTTGATTGTAATAGGTGATAGTGTATCCGAAGGGTTCCTTGTTTAGATTTTGCTTGCGAGGCATCCCACGCACGAATCGTAGTAAGTGTCGGGAGTTGAGAGACATTTGGGCTCAAGGAAATTTTGTTTAATACGTTAGACATTACTTGTGTGGAAATATAATGCATCATGCGACGTGGTATTCTTTGACTTCCGAGTAGGAATATAAGAAAATTTGAATTTCGAGGACCAAATTCCTTATTTTAAAGGGGGAATGTAATACCCTGTAATTTTAAGTGAATTAAATTCTTTATATTAAGTTTATATTGATTTATATTTATCTGCAATGATTAAGTATGACACTAATTTATGTGTATTATTTGGAATTGATTTTATATCGATTATATGTTAAGACATTAATAATTATTTTTAAAAAAAGTAAATGGTTAATTTATTTATTTTTTAAGGACTTTCGAGATGGGTAGAAGGTTCGTTTACACCTTAAAATTTTGGGTTAAGCTATATAATTAATATATGGCTCGAGCTAGACTTTAGGCTATTTGGGATTAGTTTTAGGCTTATTGGGTTAGGGTCCATATGGGCCCTAGGTTTAATTTCCAGATGAACATTATAAAGGGTGGTTAGGCTCAGGCTAAACCATATATTTCATATTAGAGAGGGACTATAGAGGCAAGAAAAGAATACTAAGAGGATAGAGGAACTCTAAAGTCAAGGATAGAAGACTAAATCTTGGAAGGGAATCCAAAAGTAAAGGAAATAGGGCGAAGAGGAGAATAGGAAGAATTGGAATCTTGGCATAAGGATTCAACGTACTGAAATTGAGGCAAGTTTATTTAATATAATATTATAATTTAATTTGTATTATGATTATAATATTAGAATAATTTGAATTAGACAATTTGTATAACCATTGTTATAAGCATATTAAATGTATAATTAGGTTAAAACCATATTCTTGATATATTATGGAATTAGGATTGTTAATCATGATTCAGAATAGAGTTTACTAAATTAATGAGATGGTTAAGATATTTCATGTTAGATGATAGAAAGCCACTTGATAATATCATGTATAATCAGTAATTGGGTTGAATTGGGATCAATTTATCTATTAGGGTTCTTGATATAATTATTGAGGTTTGTACCTAAAATGTATGTAAGATTAAGTTAAAGACCTTATTTAAAGGTTAGAATTTACATTTTCACACTTTCATATGTCTATTATTGGGTTTTGTTGTGATTTTGGAGCTTAAGGGGTTGTTAATGGAGGTTTAGATTGTGCAGATTTTTTCTAGAGGAAATTAGTCACTTCCAGGGCATTTTTTATGTAGTATATTTAGGAATATGGCTTTCGGGCCAAAAGAAAGTCCTAGTTAAATTTAGGTAAGAATGTGTGGGCATTAGTTTCATAATTTTTGGAGTTATGATGAATATCTTATGATTATTTTTTAAGCAGCATTCAGTCTTAAAAGTTTCAAAAGTGAATCTCGTACCTTGAGGCTATTTTTGGTATGGTATATCTATAAATTTATATTTTACGGAAAAAGAAGGTCTAGTTAATAATGTGTAGAAATTATTTTTATAAGTTTTGGAGTTTCGATGAATATATTATGGTTATAATATTAATATAGGGCCAAAAGTTCAACCAATTTGTTGAAAATCGATTGACTTCCCCGTTTTCCTTAAATTTGAACCGTGAATTAGGGGATGGTGTTAAAAACCCTAGTTTATGATAATTCTCTATTTAGGTAGGGTAACTCAGTGGGGAGAGTTCTAGTTTGAGTAATTATCTTAATTAATAGACATTAATTAGGTAAATATTTTTGGAGTTAAACCTGAAATCATATACGCATGAATTAATTATATTGTGTGCGATTTTAGAGATTAAATTATAACCTAGGGTTCTAAACTTTTACATATGGTAATATAAATAATAAATGATATTGTAACCAACAAAAAATGATAAGGTTTCTAGGTAATGATTTGTGTGAAGTTAAGATGACCATATAGGGTAAAATTAGAGGTGTTGGAACCTTAGTATAGTCGATTAATGGAGTTTTGTATGTCGGGGCATAGACTATAGTAAGATACTAACATAAGAGCATTAATTATGTGAATGTAATTCCTTAACTAGGAGGTAAGTAAATTAGCAGTTGGACAGTTGGACTTCTTCGAACGAACACAATGTATCCTCGTTTGAACGAGGGGATCGAATGAAATTAAGGCAGAATAATTTTTTCTTAAATAAAAGAAGTTAATTGAGGTGATTAAATTGAGATTTCAACTTGTAAACCTAATCTATGTAGAATTTACTTATTTAGTGTATTATATGCAAATATATTGGCTCACGTACACAATGGTTATAGGAAGGGACTGACTTTTATATCGGTGCTCGTATACAATGGTGACGGTAAGGGATAGACTTTTATATATCAGTTCCCATACACAATGGTGACGGAAAGGGCTTGACTTTTATATCGATGCCCATACACAATGGTGATGGGGAGGTCCTGACTTTTATATATCGACAATCGTACACAATGGTGATGGTAAGTGATTAACTTTTATATATCGACACCCATACGCAATCGTGACGGGAAGGTCCATACTTTTATGTCGGCTCCCGTACACAATGGTGACGGGAAGGTCCTGAATTTGATATCGGTGCTCGTACAAAATGGTGGTGAGAAACGCTTGACTATATATTGGTGCATGTACATAATAATGATGAGAAGGGACTGATCCTTTTAGGTAGTACGCGTTTTGGATATACTGGCTTATGATGATATTGATGTAGTTACTTATTATGATATTATACAATGATGTAGTTCAAAGTGATAAATGCAAAATTGAACCTAAAAGTTGATAATGATGTAAAAGACTCAATTATGGGGAACTTATGGGCTAGGGAGTAGATGCATTTAATATATAGGGTTATTGGGTTGGGTTAACTTAAAAGAAACTAAACGACTAGAGGAAGATGCGTAGTCATCTTGTAGTGCAAAGTAAATTTTATTCTTATACTACCTAAACTTGTTTTTAACATGTCCCACTAAAAAATTTCAAGTCATAGGCCACAAGTGCAACCTCATTCCTGATTCAATTTTGAGCTACTCTTCGTTGATGATCCTATAGGATATAGGTGTCGAGCCTGTATGCTCACTCTCTTATGTCTATCTATTTATTTATTTATTTATATATTTATCTTTCGAGTCAGCTTATGTACATGTGGTGCTTGTATTTAGAATTTGATTTATGTTAGGAATATATTTTATATTCCTCACTTGGTTTCATCTTCGTATCGTTAGTTATATGGTATCAAAGTTGGTGTTTTTTTATTCAATAGTTCATTATCTCTTTATTATACCTGTTTAGTTATATTAATTTCGTTATACTGAGAATATTACCAAATGTTTTTTATTCTTGTGATTTTTCATATTAGACCTAATCAATCTATGGTGTCACAGTGATCTTCATCGACCCACCTAATGTTATAACCTTGTAACCCAAGGATTCTAGCATACCCACTAACATAAGGTCCATTCGAAGACCCGAAACATGTCGAACCCCATACAAAGTTCTCACCATCCCATGATTTTCATTGATATTATTGATATAATTCCAAGAATTACTCTCATTGGCCATCAAAACAAAACCAACATTCACCCATTTGTGGGAGGATAAAGAATCTAAATTAGGACACTTTTGAATTAAAATTTTGAAATAAAGAACCGAAACGTCATTAAAGGACTCACCAAAAAATTTGGTTGCCATTGATACACGTAAGTATGGTCTCATCCAACAATATCTAATATCAAAATATCTTCACACGTAGGTGGCATCAGAGTCGTTGCCTCTCAGGAGTTTTCACGCGCAGTCTCGACCAAAGTTATGTGGCACCCCGCTTATTAAAATAAGAGGTGGCCAGCCCGCTACTCCAATAAAATGGGGATCTTAAGTGGTCCATTCTTTGCATCACTTTCACATAAAAGATAATATGATACGACCACCCAACATTTTAAAAATGGATGTAAAAATATTTTCCAATTTAAAATAAACTATTTCAGTCATCTACTTTTGTAACAAAAGGGTGAATATACAACTAACAGTTTGATAGCATTTATAGAACGTACCCAAATAAACTGTCGGTTAACAGACTTATACAAAAAGGTCACACCAAATATAACAGTAGCTATGAGATATAAACTTGGGGAACATGCCCGAATACCACTGACGAATCATAACTAGAATATCCAAAAAGAGTTTTATGCGTCTAATACAAAAATCCTACAGCATTCGCAATATGCCATAGCTCCTTAACACTAGAAGGGAAGGTCAGAACGGACGCCCTTGCAGTGAAACACATGGACATAAATAATAATCACACTAAAAGACAAAATAAAAACGGATTAGGTCCCGATTTGATATGATTTAGAAGTGAATAAAATGCATAACAGTTATGAATGCCAAATTTCATAAACCGGTTAAATTTTCTCTTCACTTGAAGAATTATACTCACCGCTCTTCTAAAGTGCACATCCTAACGTGTACAATTCATTGTTAAGTTAATCTACCCGACTATTTAATAGGAATAACCTAACTCTATCCAATATGCCTAGTTTACCAATTTATCATTTATCCTCACAAGTCAATTAATCACTAATGATCACATATAATCAGAATGGATTCATAATTCCATTTAATCATTTGCGTTAAAACACAATTTGAATGACAACAGTTATATTCATTCAATAACATTTCTAAGACCATCCTTTCGGGAATTACCCCACTGGATGTGTTCCGTAATTGCTATCATCTTCCAGGGCCTAGTTTCATGACCACTTGGGTACCCTAAATCACAACGCATGGAAAGCGGACATATACCTTCTATAGTGAGGCGTAACAATACCCGTAATTACTTCACTTCGAATAAACAAGAACACAATGTAATAACTGGTGCTATGGCCTGAGGACTATACTCCCCCTGCATTCATTAGCCAGGGGGATTCACCTCTTTCGCTTAACTTCCCTTATGATAGCATTTAGAGAAGTATGTGCATATATGCCAAAGTCACAAGATGTATGTATAATGAATTAAAATGACAATTCTTATACCCGAATGCATAGTTGTATAATAAATTAAGGCTACAATGTATAAACACTTCCATACTATCCCTCGAAAGCCAAAACAATAAATTCCTACTATACACTAGTCCTACTATCATTTTCTTAACCAATTGAGGTATTATACTATCATTTTTAACCCCCAAAATAGTCCCAAATGCCCCCTTATCATCTTAGGGTATTAATCTCTTCATATAAGGTCACAATTATCTATAGTACATCTTATAATAAGGTTCCAAATCTTTAGACCCAAGAGAAAAGAAGTTAAAACAAAGTTAGAGAAATTTTGTCAAATAGCACTATTGCCGAATCGATTCACCCCAACCGAATCGATTCGGCCGAGAGAACCAAACTTTCTGCTAACTTGCCGAATTGATTCGGCTTACTCGAATCGATTCGCTAACTCAAACATGTAGCCTGCCATTTTACCTAATCGATTCCCCTGGGTCGAACAACCCAATTTTGGGTACGAGTTTATATGAACCCTAAATCCCAAAACCTTTTTTCCTCCATCTAAACCCAACACCATCTAAAAATAATTCCAACATAATAACCCACCAATATGAACCCATCAAATCACGTTTATATCATATACATTAGGGTTTAAACATCAAAATCACCACAACCTCCAAATGGTTTAAAGTCAAGAACCCTAACAATTTATACAATTTATTCACACACAATCATACATTTATGCAAGTTAGAAAACTTGTCTCAAGATTGAAGTCTCGAATTTCTCCTCATTGAAACGATTCCAAGCTCAAATCACCAATTCCTCTTTTTTTCTCATCATTCTCTCAAGCTCTTCTCCTCTCTCTCTCTCTCTCTCTCTTTCGAGGTTTTAAACACAAATGAGCTTTAATTTCTCTTTCTAGACTAAATACCCAAAATATCTCAAATACATTTAAGTCTAACATTAAATGCTACTACGTACTTAAAATGACTCGTAACATCATATTTAAGTCATAACTAGCCAAAAGTACCCCGGAACCCAAAAACACACCCGACACTTATTTTGACTATCTCAACCGTTCCCGAACTAACCGTGCCCTCTAAACTAACATCCGAGATATCGTTTATAATTTCCTATCCCAGCGTCATATTACCTTTCTTAAATATTCCGATTGGGATATAAGCCATAACCGTTGCTTTATAGTGCAACGACGCAACATAACATAATATTACACTATTTACATTCATGTAACCGTAAATATGTAATACTCATAAATATTAACTCTTAAATCATACATAATAATATTTAATTCAATTTTCATTTATTTTAAATGACTAGCCCACATGGAAACTCATATAAAAATAATTACTCAAAAGTAATGGGTATTTCATACTCTCCCCTCCCCCCTACAAGGAAATTTCGTCCTCAAATTTTAGACGTACCTGGTAAAAAGAGGTGTGGATACTTTTTTCGAATATCATCCTCTCGTTCCCAAATTGATTTCTTGGCATTGTAGTGTCAACATTGGACTCAAACTAAGGGCACCACTTTCGACCTGAGTCTATGCTCACCGTGGTCTACGATGGAAATCGGTTGTTCCTCATAGGAAATGTTGGGATACAACTCAATATCGTCCAATGGAAAATTCCAATTAGCTCCCTCGCGTTGTTTATACTTCTTTAAAGATGAAACATGGAATACATCATGAATTCGTTGTAGGAGTTCCGGTAAAGCAAGTTAATATGCCACGAGGCCTATCCTTTCAATATTGGGAAAATGGCCTACATATCTTGGCGCAAGTTCGCCTCTTTTCTCGAATCGCCTAACACCTTTCATCGGAGACACCCGTAATAAAACTTGATCCCCCACTTCCAAATCCACATGCCTTCGATTTGCGTTGGCATAGTTTTTCTGGTGATCCTTTGCAATCCGTATGCGATTTCGAATAAGATCAATCTTTAAAGATGTATCTTAGTTCATTTCAGGTCCAAGGAGCTTATTGTCTCCTACTTCCAACCAATAAGCAGGCGATTGACATGGTTGGCCATACAATGCCTCATACAGTGCCATACCTATCGTGAATTGGTATGAATTATTGTATTCAAATTCGACCAATGGAAGGTATTCCTCCCATCCTCCTTTAAAATCAAGTATGCATATTCAAAGCATATCCTCTAATAATTGGTTGACTCTCTCTGTTTTCCCATCGATTTACGGATCGTATAATGTATTCAATCATAATTCGGTTCCCATCGCTTCTTGGAAGCTTCGCCAAAAATGGGATAATTTTTTTTTCTCGATCGGATACTATATTAATCGGCACACCGTGAAGTCTCATAATCTTTTCTATGAAAAGATGATCATAACGTGTCGTATTGTAATCCATCTGCACCAGTAGGAAGTGTACCGATTTGGTCAGGCGATCGACAATGACCCAAATTGAATCATACCCACTTTGCATCGTTGGCAATCCTGTGATAAAATATATTGAGATACTCTCCCATTTCGACATCAGTATTTCCAACGGTTGCAATATTCTAGTCGGTCATTGTTGGTACACCTTCACTAATGACAAGTGGCACATTGAGAGATAAAATTATAAATGTCCCTTTTCATTACTGCCCACCAATATTGACGACGCATATCTTGGTACATTTTTTCCCCATCAGAATGTACTGAAAATCTCGGACCATGGGACTCTGTGATGATAGCATGTCCCAAGTCTCCGTCATCTGGGATTATACGTCTTTTATGGAAACGTAACCCACCCTCAGAACTAATAGAGTAGGACACCGCTCTCTCAGTCAATAGTTGTCGTACCCGTTCTTGACAGTATTTATCCCCTACTTGTGCTTTCACCACTCGCATAATTATATCGGGCATAATGGTTAACACCTACATGCATGCTCTAGCTTTCCACACTTTCGCTAATTGCCCCACGGGACTTTGACTCAGCACGTCAGCTACCATATTTGCCTTACCTGGGTGGTAGTGAATATAAAATTAGTAGTCCTTCACAAACTCTAACCATCGACGTTGTCGCATATTTAGGTCTTTCTATGTGAACAAATATTGCAATGACTTTTGGTCTGTAAAGAGGGTAAATTTCTCACCCATAAGGTAATGCCTCCATATCTTTAAGGATAACACTACTGCGCCAAGATCTAAACCATGTATGGGATAATTCTTCTTATGGGGCTTAAGCTTGTGAGATGCATATACACTGGCCCTATGCTCCTATTATATCACACACCATAATCCCTGTAGAGATGCATCAGTAAAGACTAAATAATCTACTCTCAATTTTGGCAACATGAGTACAGGGGCAGAAGTCAATTTGTCTTTTAGCTCCTCAAAAGCTATCTAACAGGAGTCATCCCAGATAAATCGCACTCCTTTCTGAGTCAAGTTCGTTAAAGGGCTAGCAATCTTCAAAAAACCCTTAATGAAACGGCGATAATATCCCGCCAAACCCAGAAAGCTACGAATCTCAGTCAGCATCGTGGGCTGACCCCATTCCCTCACCGTTGCAACCTTATTTGGGTCTACGAAAATACCCTCAGTCGTCATGATAAGCTCCAAAAATTGCACTTCTTGTAACCAAAAGCTGCACTCCTCAAACTTTGCATATAGTTGATGATCCCGTAGTGTCTAGAGGACTAATCTCAAGTGTTCAGCATGATCAACTTCAGTTCGAGAATAGACTAGAATGTCATCGACAAACACTACCATAAACTGGTCTAGAAAGTCTCGAAATACTCAATTCATAAGGTCCATAAATATCACAGGGGCATTGGTTAACCCAAAGGGCATAACCAGAAACTCATAAGACCCATACATGGTTAAGAACGCAGTTTTGGACACATCTTGCTCCTGAATTCGCAGTTGATGATACCCAAACCTCGGATCTATTTTAGAGAAGCATGACGCTCCTCTCAATTGATAAAAAAAATTGTCGATTCGAGGTAACGGGTATTTATTTCGGATGGTTACCTTATTCAATTTGCGATAGTCAATACATAACTGGAGGGAACCATCTCTCTTTCTCACGAATAATACAGGGGCACCCCATGGTGATGTACTACGCCGAATGAACCCTTGACCCAACAGCTACTGAATTTGATCTCGTAACTCCTGCATTTCTAAAGGATAAATATAGTATGGAGTTCACGCAATCAGCCTAGTCCCCGACGCTAAGTCAATTACGAACTCAATCTCTTAACTTAGAGGTAAGCCAGGAATTTCCTAAAAGACATCCTCAAATTCTCTAACAACAGGAATCAAGTATTAGGAAATAAATATACCTTGAAAAGTCTCCTCCTCAATACAGTATAAGTGAGTGCTCGAACCTCCTTTCGAAATAGGCATGGCAACTAAAAACATTTTCTATCTCGGAATGGCAAAGATTATACTCCTCCTATAATAATTCACCATGGACCGATACTTCACTAACCAATCTATGCTTATAATAACATCATAACCGACTATATCCAGGATAAGCAATTCAGTTTCAAAGCACAATCTACCAAGATATATTCCTACACCTTTATAAATAAAAAATATAAATGTGCCATCGCCCATACGAGAATCTACACTCATAAGAGTAATATCAGCAATCTCTAACAATCCCACCAAACAAGCAAAGTACGTAGCTATAAATGAGTGTGTTGAACCCATGTCAAATAACACTCTACCCACAACCCCATGGATAGGAAACCTACCCTCAATAGCTGGCGATGATGGCAGTGCTGGAGATAACAAAGCATTTTAGACATTATACATACGCCCAAACAGAAGTTGTCCATGTTGTAGTGGGACTGCTGGAATAGGTGTTGGAGGTTGTAAAGGTGCCTTCTGATTCTGAGGGCCTTCAGGCAATTGTCCCCTATTCAACTTTGGACAGACTCTCTTCATGTGACCCGTCTCACCGCGCTAAAAAAAATGACTCGCATAATTCCCCAGATATTGGCCCCGATTGTTATTCTGAAACTGCCCCACACTTTGGCCCTACTGACTAATTGTTGTTGCTGCTGCTGAGCATCCTGATTTGGACTAAACCCACCTCCACCTCCACCAAAACCCCCAAAGAGTTATTTCTTAATCGAATCCCCCTACTGAAGGTTCTGCTCTTTCTATTTACTCCCCAACTGTTGTGGTGGTGATAGGGCTCCACTGGCACCATTTCATCTTGGTTTACTAGATTATCCAGAATCCCCTATGTTCTTACTCCCCTTCATATAAAGGCAGTGATCCTGGAAATGAAGTAAAGCTGCATTCATCACGTCGCCAAAAGTTTATAGGGTAGGGTTCCCTAGCAGGTGCTGCCTTATCCTCCAATTCAAACCCCAAACAAATTTAGAGAAAATTCTCTTTTGTACTTACCTCATCCGATAAAAAATTTACCAAACGAGAAAATTCCTCTTCAAACTCCACCACTGTTCACTCCCCTTGAGTAACATCTTGAATCTTTCTCCTCATCTCCTTCTGTACTGCTACAGGGAATAATTTCGTTCAAACAGAATCCAGAACTCCGAGATAGTCATACTATCCCTTTGTTCCAGAGTTGTCACCGACTCCCACCATTGGAGAGCTTCTCCCACCAATTTAAAAGTGGCGAGAATATCTTTCCTCTCATCACTACATTACACTATTCGAAGATGGCATTGAATATCATTCCTCTATTGATTTTCCAAGAAAACGTCAACGCCACCCTGAAATTCTGGAAGGTGACCTTTCTGGAAGTTTTCTCAAACTCTTTCCCACGCGGAGTGTCCCGTATGGGCTTGAGCCACTGTTGCTGCCAGTTGTTGAGCTTGTGGAAGCTATTATGCCATAGTGGTCATTGCAGCATTGACCTCCTGGGCATCAATATTAGCCACCTCATCGCATTCATAGTTCCCTATGGTGGTGGGGGCTCTACATCATCTGCAACTCGATTTACCCTTACCTGGAGACCTCGTCTCAGCGGCATCTGACATAAAAAGTGACTGAGTCAATATAAAGTTAAAAGAATTTTTTCCTTGCGGAAGATCTAAAAATGCATAAATAAAATAGCCCTAATAATAAGGCTTTATATCAAAGAACGTGACAAGTCCGCACAGATCCTAAAGACTCTAAAACCTGATGCTCCGATACCATTTGTGACACCCCACTTATTAAAATAAGAGGTGGCCATCCCGGTACTCCAAACAAACAGGAATCTTAAATGGTCCATTCTTAGCATCATTGTCGCATAAAAGATAATATGATACGACCACCCAACATTTTAAAAACGGATGTCAAAATATTTTCCAATTTAAAATAAATTATTTCAGTCATATACTTTTGTAACAAAAGGGTGAATATACAACTAACAGCTTGATAGCATTTACAAAACATAACTGAATAAGTTGTCGATTAATAGGCGGATACAAATAGGCCACACCAAATATAACAGCAGCTATGAGATATAAACTTGGGCAACATGACCGAATACCACTGACAAAATATAACTAGAATATCCAAAAAAGTTCGATCCGTTTAATACAAAACTCCTATAACATCCGCAATATATCGTAGCTCCTTAACACGGGAAGGGAAGGTCAGAACGGGTGACCTTGCGGCAGGACACCTGAACATAAACAATAACCACACCAAGAGGCAAAATATAAACGGTTCAGGGCCCGATTTGATATGATTTAGAAGTGAATAAAATGCATAAAAGTTATGAATGCCATATTTCATATACAAGTTAAATTTTTTCTTCACTTGAAGAATTATACTCACCTCTCTTCTAAAGTGCACATCCTAACGCGTACAATTCATTGTTAAGTTAAGCTACCCGAATACTTAATAGGAATAACCTAACTCTATCCAATAGCTTGGTTTACCAATTTATCATTTATCCGCACAAGTCAATTAATCACTAATGATCACATATAATCAGAATTGATTCATAATTCCAGTCAATCATTTGCGTTAAAACACAATTTGAATGAGAATAATTATATTCATACAATAACATTTCTAAGACCATCCTTCTGGGAATTACCCTCGCTGGATGTGTTCTGTAATTGCTATCATCTTCCAGGGCCTAGTTTCATGACAACCTGGGTACCCTAAATCACAACGCATGGGAAGAGGCCATATACCTTCGACAGTGAGGCATAACCATACCCGGAATTACTTCACTTCGAATAAAAAATCACACAATGTAACAACTAGTGCTATGGCATGAGGACTATACTCTCCCTACATTCATTAGCCAGGGGGATTCACCTCTTTCGCGTAACTTCTCTTATGATAGCATTTAGAGAGGTATGTGCATAAATGCCAAAGTCACAAGATGTATGTATAATGAATTAAAACGAAAATTCTTATACCCAAACGTATAGATGTATAATAAATTAAGGCTACAATGTATAAACACTTCCATACTATCCCTCGAAAGCCAAAATAACAAAGTCCTACTATACACTAGTCCTATTATCAGTTTCTTAACCAATTGAGTTATTATACTATCGTTTCTAATCCCCAAAATAGGCCCGAATGCCCCCTTATCATCCTAGGGTATTAATATCCTCATATAAGGTCACATTTATCTATAATACATCCTATAATAAGGTTCCAAATCTTTAGACCCAAGAAAAAAGAAGTTAAAACAAAGTTAGAGAAATTTTGTAAAACAACACTATTTCGGAATCGATTCACCCTTGGAAGTGAATTGATTCGCCCCAGTCGAATCGATTCGGTCGAGAGAACCATACTTTCTGCTCACTTGACGAATCAATTCAGTCTACCCAAATCTATTCGCTAACTCAGACCTGTAGCCTACCGAATTCTTGAATTTATTCTCCCCTGGCGAATCGATTCGGTAAATGAGTAGGCTACAGGTCTGACAATACTCAAAATTTACGTGGTTCACCAAATTGGCTATTTCCACAAGCGATTCGTGTCACTAAATAGAAGAAAATTACCTAATGGAAGGAATTTTTGTTGCTTACTCACACAAAATAATATCCCTTCTCATAAATTTCCCTCACTCACAATAATAGAAGACTCACACGATTAAATTTCTCCAAAGGATCCTAAATTCCACCCAATCTAGAATCCCTTATGTTCTTACTCCCCTTCAAATGAAGGCAGTGATCCTGGCAATGAAGTAAAGCTGCATTCATCACGTCGCCAAAAGTTTGTAGGGCACGGTTCCCCAACAGGTGCTGCCTTATCCTCCAATTCAAACTCCCAACAAATTTAGAGATTTTATTCTCTTTTGTACTTACCTCATCTGGCAAAAAATTTTCCATACGGGTAAATTCCTCTTCAAACTCCGCCATTGTTCTCTCCCCTGGAGTAACATCCTGAAGCTTCCTCCTCATCTCCTTCTTGACTGCTGAAGGAAATACTTTTGTTCAAACAGAATTTCGAACTCCGAGATAGTCATACCATCCCTTGGTTCTAGACTTTTAATCGACTCCCACCATTGAAGAGCTTCTCCCACCAATTTAAAAGTGGCTAGAATCTATTTCCTCTCATAACTACATTCCACCATTCGAAAATGGCATTGAATATCCTTCCTCCATTGATTTGCCAAGAACGCGTCAATGCCACCCTGAAATTCAGGAGGGTGACCCTTCTTGAAGGATTCTCAAACTCTTTCCCACGTGAAGTGTCTCGTATGGGCTTGAGCCACTGTTGTTGCCGGTTGTTGAGCTTGTGGAAGCTATTGTGCCATAGTGGTCATTGCAGCATTGACCGCCTGGGCATCAATATTAGCCACCTTCGTCACATTCATAGTTCCCTATGATGGGGGGATCTATGTCATCTGTAACTCAATTTACCCTTATCGGGAGACCTCGTCTCAGTGGCATCTGAAATAAAAAGCGACTGAGTCAATATAAAGTTAAAATAATTTTTTCCTTGTAGAGGATCAAAAACACGCATAAACAAAATAGTCCTAATAACAGGGCTCTATATCAAAGAACACTACAGTAGCACGTGACAAGTCCGCACAGATCCTAAAGACTCTAGAACTTGATGCTCCGATACCATTTTTGACACCCCACTTATTAAAATAAGAGGTGACCAGCCCGGTACTCCAATAAAATAGGAATCTTAAATGGTCCATTCTTAGCATCATTGTCGCATAAAAGATAATATAATACGACCACCCAATATTTTAAAAACGGATGTCAAAATATTTTCCAATTTAAAATAAACTATTTCAGTCATATACTTTCGTAACAAAAGGGTGAATATACAACTAACATCTTGATAGCATTTACAAAACATAACCGAATAAGTTGTCGGTTAATAGACTGATACAAAAAGGTCACACCAAATATAATAGTAGCTATGAGATATAAACTTGGGGAACATGCCCGAATACCACTGATGAAACATAACTAGAATATCCAAAAATACTTTGATCCATTTAATACAAAACTCCTATAACATCCGTAATATATCGTAGCTCCTTAACACGGGAAGGGAAGGTCAGAACGGGTGCCCTTGCAGAGAGACACCTGAACATAAACAATAAACACACCAAGAGACAAAATATAAACGGTTCAAGGCCCGGTTTGATATGATTTAGAAGTGAATAAAATACGTAACAGTTATGAATGATAGATTTCATAAACAAGTTAAATTTGCTCTTCACTTGAAGAATTATACTCACCTCTCTTCTAGAGTGCACATCTTAACGCGTACAATTAATTGTTAAGTTAAGCTACCCGAATACTTAATAGAAATAACCTAACTCTATCCAATATGCTTGGTTTACCAATTTATCATTTATCCTCACAAGTCAATTAATCACTAATGATCACATATAATCAGAATTGATTCATAATTCCATTTAATCATTTGCATTAAAACACAATTTTAATGTGAACAATTATATTCATACAATAACATTTCTAAGACCATCCTTCTAGTAATTACACCCACTGGATGTGTTTCATAATTGCTATCATCTTCCAAGGCCTAGTTTCATTATCACCTCGGTACCCTAAATCACAACGCATGGGAAGAGGCCATATACCTTCGACAATGAGGCATAACCATACCCGAAATTACTTCACTTCGAATAAAAAATCACACAATGTAACAACTAGTGCTATGGCCTGAGAACTATACTCTCCCTACATTCATTAGCCAGGGGGATTCACCTCTTTCGCGTAACTTCCCTTATGATACCATTTAGAGAGGTATGTGCATATATGCCAAAGTCACAAGATGTATGTATAATGAATTAAAACGATAATTCTTATACCCGAACGTATAGATGTATAATAAATTAAGTCTACAATGTATAAACACTTCCATACTAGCCGTCGAAATCCAAAATAACAAAGTCCTACTATACACTAGTCATATTATCATTTTCTTAACCAATTGAGGTATTATATTATCATTTCTAATACCCAAAATAGGCCCGAATGCCCCCTTATCATACTAGGTTATTAATATCCTCATATCAGGTCACATTTATCTATAATACTTCATATAATAAGGTTCCAAATCTTTAGACCCAAGAGAAAATAAGTTAAAACAAAGTTAGTGAAATTTTGTAAAACAACACTATTTTCGAGTCGATTCGCCTCAGTCGAATCGATTCGGTCGAGAGAACCAAACTTTATGCTAACTTGATGAATCGATTAGGTCTACCCGAATCGATTCGTTAACTCAGACCTATAGCCTACCAATTTACCGAATCGATTCGCCAGGGGCGAATCAATTCGCCTGGGTTAGACAACCCAGTTTTGGCTATGGGTTTATATGAACCCTAAATCCCAAAACCCTTTTTCTTCCATCTAAACACAACATCATCAACCAACATCATCTATAAATCATTCCTAAATAATAACCCACCATTATGAACCCCTCAAATCATGTTTATATCTTATATATAAGGGTTTAAACATCAAAATCCCCAAATGGTTTAAACTCAAGAACCCTAACAATTTATAAAATTTATTCACACATAATCATACATTTATGCATGTTAGAAAACTTTCCTCAAGATTTAAGTCTCGAATTTCTCCTCGTTGAAACGATTCCAAGCTCAAATCACCAATTCCTCTCTTTTTCTCTTCTTTCTCTCAAGTTCTTCTCCTCTCTCTCTCTCTTTCTAGGTTTTAAACACACATGAATTTTAATTACTCTTTCTAGACTAAATACCCAAAATATCTCAAATACATTAAAGTCTAACATTAAATGCTACTACATACTTAAAATGACTCGTAACATCATATTTAAGTCGTAACTAGCCAAAAGTGCCCTGAACCCAAAAACACACCCGACACTTATTTTGACTATCTCAACTATTCCTGAACTAACCATGCCCTCTAAACTAATATCCGAGATATCATTTATAATTTCCTATCCCAACGTCATATTACCTTTCTTAAATAGTATGATTGGTATATAAGCCATAACCATCTCTTTATAATGCAACGACGCAACATAACATAATATTACACTATTTACATTCATGTGACCGTAAATATGCAATACTAATAAATATTAACTCTTAAAACATACAAATAAATATTTAATTCGATTTTCATTTATTTTAAATGACTAATCCCCATGGCAACCTATATAAAAATAATTACTCAAAAGTAAGGGGTATTACAAGTTGTCTCAACCTACTAGACAACCCTTATAATAGGACTACTCAAAGGCACGCTACTCAGTATCATTTGACAACAAACTTTTAGTATCGGCCTCACTAGCGGTCGACCTACAGTGTCAGCCTCAAATAGTATTAGGAGGCCGACCCACTAACATTTCTAATATCAGTTAAATGGCCAGTCAATATCGACCAGTCGAGACACTCTACCTTAGACATCTCATGCATGCATGGAAATTGTGACAAGGGCCTTTCTGACATACCCTACAAAAATTGTTTTTTCAATAAACTAATATGTGGGAGAATATTCACCATCGTGACTTTTACATCCTCCTTAACAGGTATCACACGCTCGTTATCTGATCACTCATTCACATATCGAGTGCATACCTGAGGGGTGACACTGTGCACCCCAGGCTTATAAAAGTAACCTTGTGCCTCCTTCTCCAAGTATCTATAGTCAACATAACCATACTATTGGACTGAACTTTTAGAGAGAGAAAGAGCTTGTATTGACATTTAATGGATTTTTTCCCATCTTTACAGTAAAAATGCTCACTATCTTCGCACGGTGGACGTAGGCTAAGGCCGAACCACTTATATGCTTGTATTCCTCCATTCTCTCTCATCTTTTCTGATATTTTTACTTTGATTATTATGTTCTCCATTGTTAAGTAAGTTCCTAAATAGGTTCAATCCTCAAGAATTATTTCATGCATCATCAGCCATGAAAGAAAAACCATCGACATATTTTGAATAATTTCAATCCACCACCATTGTTGATGAATGTTGAAGCTTATCCTTGCCTTTAACATTTTTTCCCTTAAACTTAGACAAATAATTCAATATGTGCCTAATCTTGTGACAGCATAAACAATCCCGATCCTATTGCCACTTTGACTTGGACATGAAGCTCCCTAAACCTTGGTTCTGTAGTGTTCCTATAATGAATAGGCTTACAGTATTACCATGACCCTCAACCAATTTCCTTCTATTTCGATTGGAAAGAGGTTTGATGTGACCTCATCCCAAACAATACTTTTCTTCCCGTACAAAATTGTAGTCACCAAATAGTTTTACCTCTCGAGAAGAGAATCTATAATATACCAAATTTTAATAGTTTCCTAAGTAGTATTTCAAAATAAAGTCATGTTATTTTTATGTATATATGGAATTTGATTGGGTTAACCATTTGGTTATGGAGTAAATAATTATTTATCATGGGTTAATTGGTATGATTGAATAGAAATTGGAATATATAATTAATTATTATGGTATAGTTTAATAAGAGTAAGTTTATATTACGATAACTATATGTGTAATCTTAATTTATTATGAAATAAGATGAGGATTTCATACTGTGAGGTAGTTATTTTGATTAACATCAAGTAAGGGATTTAATTTATGCAATGTATATAAATGGGTGGATTATATAGAGACTGCTCGATGAGAAGAAAAATGATTCAGTCGAATTAGAGGAATCAAACAACATTAAAGCTAGTATAAATGGAAGGTGGACAACAGACTATACCCATGGGCGAGATGAGGCAAGCTGGGAGGGCAGAAGCTATAGAAACTTATTGACCACGACTATGGCTTGGATCATGTGACTTTAGAGAGATCCTATCATGATCGTGGCTTAAGACGGGAGATCAACTGAAGCATTAAGATTTTAAAACATGGAAGATCCACCGACTATTAGGCCAAAACATGTCAATACCAGGGCAATATAGTGCTTCTTTTGTTTGTTTTTAAAGAAGAGTATGAAAGAAGATATATGAAAACCTTGAGAGAGAGAGAGAGGGGGAAATATATTTGTATTTCTCTCCAAAATATTTCCTTCTTCCATCATTATTGTAGGGAAAATACAAATAAATGAGTGATTCTTGAGTGTATAAGGGGTGTTTTGGAGTATAAATGCAAAGGTAAATTATTTGGAGGATAATTTTCAAGAAAATAATTCTTAGTAACCCCTTACCACCTTTGAAGGTGGGGACGCCTCTCTACACCCACATTTCTTCTAGTATCTGTCTCATAATAGGTAGGGGTGTTGGTTCATTTCAGATTTAAATGTGTTTAAGAATGCATTTATGTGGTTTCATACGTATATGAATATGTTAATGAATGTTGGTATTTTTGATCAAGCATTGCACATGTAAAAGGATATATATTGTTGATACCAAAATTAATATGCTGATGTGGACGAATAGTATGAAGACACGTGTCAATCTACGTGGCACAATAACAGCGAGGAAGATCATTTACTGAATGACCATGGTTGGTACCGAGCAACGAGAATACACCGAGGAGCTCTATCATGCCGAGGAACTCCATCCGAGGAACTCTTTCATCCCGAGATACTCTAAGCACTCCGAGGAACTCTTGATCGACGAGCAACTAAGGCGGTCCGAACTGCACCTCGGCCGTGTCATCAATTATCAGACGGACAACTGTTCAACTATTCATTAGATTCTTGACGCACACGCCGCATTAAATGTATTACCCATTCATATGTATATCATTTAATGTAGTGGACCTTTCATGTACAGCCTTGAGGCTATAAATACCTTGTATCAATCCCATTCAAGGGGACCGGAATTTTCTTGAGAGAACTTGTAATCAAGAATTCCACAAACACTCAGCAATAACATAACAGTGGACGTAGGCTTTATTCCTAGCCGAACCACTTTAAAAATCTTTGTCTTATTTATTTATCTGTGATTGAAGAATTAGAGTGATCTAGTTTTTTACATCAACAGATTGGCGCCGTCTGTGGGAAACGACTGTTGTTATCGTTTTTCATAAAAATCATTTATCACCAATGGCAGATAATCCAGAATCCAGTAATCGAAATGCTGGAAATACTGGAAATCTTCCAAATCCATCTGCATCTCCAGATCTGGCCGGAATTATGATGAATCTGGCTCAGGGACAAACTGCCATGCAAGAATCTATGAGGCAACTCCTTCAAACTCTTCAAGGCGGTGTACCTACTCATTCAGGGCAAAGGACTGATCATGGGCAATCACGATCCAGACGTATTGGGTCATATCGCAATGGGGAATCCAATGATTCTTCTTATCAACCTGGGCGAACTTCATCAATACGGGCTTCGGATACAGATCAACGTATCACTCTCTCTCCGGAGAGAACTAGCGCTTTGGAGAGGTTAAGTAGAGTATCTCCTTTCAGTCGGTTAGGACCAAGGAGGAACATGAATCCACCTAGGGCTCAATCAAGAAGTTTTCGACCGCCGTCAGGATTAAGAGAAGGATCTGCGCAATCGCGACCAACCACTCGTCGAGATAAATCTCAGGAAGCTACGTCAGAGCAATCAGTTGCTCGGACTAAACGGCCCGAGGAAGGAAATGAAGCATGGAAAGGTTCCATTCAACGATTGGAGGATAGACTGGGAGAAATGGCTAAGGCAAGGAACCCCTTACAGAGAACTTTTGTTCAAGGGACACCTTTTGTGCAAGCCATTGTGGATTTCCCTACACCGTCGAAATTCAAAGCACCTGTAGTGACCCCCAAGTACGATGGAAAGACAGATCCCGTACTTCATATAGAACAGTATCAAGCTGCTGCAGATATCTATGCTGTCCCCGACGAGATGAGGTGTAGAACATTCTCGGGAACTCTTACCGGATCTGCACAGATATGGTACAATAATCTTCCTCGGGGTAAGATTTCAACTTTTGTTCAGTTAGCCGAGCTGTTTATTGGTAATTTTTGTTTTGGAGCAAAACCAGTAAAGCGAGTAGCGCACTTATTAAGTGTTAGACAAAAATCAGGAGAAAGTACTAGAGATTACATAACTCGTTTCAATAACGAGAAGTTGGAAGTCATAGATTATGAAGAAAAGACAGCAATCACTGCTTTGATGAGTGGTTTGCTGCCTAACAAGCTATACTATACTCTGGCCAAAGATCCGCCTAAAAATATGTCGGAATTGATGGCAAAGGCGGCCAAAATCATGAATGCCGAGGAGGCTATGACTGCGAAGAAAAATATGGATAAAGAAGTTAAAGTGGAGGTCGACAACTCTAAGAAGAAAGATCAGAAAGGTAATGGTGGTGACAAATATTCCAGGAATAACAGGATAAAGTTGGAAGCCCTAAAGAAGTATGATAATTATACTCCATTGAAAATGGGTATTAATCATGTTTTAGAAGAAATCAGGAATAACGAGGAAATCAAATGGCCAGAGAAACTGAAGACAGATCCAAAAAAAAACCAAGAACCGAGAGACACCATACACAAGATCCACACCTTTTCCTCTCTCTACCACATTGTGCTATTGTAAACCCCTGGGAATAAAATAACAGTGGACGTAGGCTTTATTCATAGCCGAACCACTTTAAAAACCTTTGTCTCTTATATGTTTGATGGGAATGTTTATCGTCATCTTCAATCTCATCCTCATCATTTATCTGTTGTTGACGCCACTAAAATGGCAGTGGCCATTTTCTGTCTTCAACAGATTGGCGCCGTCTGTGGGAACGTGTTACAACCATTGTTCTCCATCAAAAGCTAATCTTTTATTTTCTCTACGTATAATCAATTATACATACATCTTTTGATTCAATCATGATTTTTATGTTTATATACATAAATTAATTGTCCAATTTTTATCTGCAAAATGTTGCATATCATGATTTTTAAATCATAACTGTTAGATTCATCCTTATTTAGAAATCTGAAAAATAGTGGATTTCATAAATCATAATTTTTGGCTTGATTCTCAAGTTTCAATTTTATATCATGGAATAAATATTTTAAATGATTACATATACCAATATATACGACGATGATAAGATTTGATAATTTTCATTGATAATTTTCATTATAAATTTTGTAAGATCTTTGATGTCTATTCAAATTCCCATCATATTTTTAATAAAAGAATGGGAAAATGTTAAAGACAATAAAAAGTTTTCTCATGTAAATCATGACCCAGATCTATTTTCTCTCTCTTCAAGTTTGAGTCTCTTTGCATTCATTTTTATGAACTATATACTTAATTTGGTTCAGCTTCCATTTATGTCAATAAAGTCAAATTGATTGATTTTTGATATAAATTTGGTAATAACTTTAATCATTCACCATATTTTTATCTCTCCAAATAGAGAATAGAAAACTTGAATGCAGAAAAATGCAAAATCTGTTGATGTAAAAAACTAGATCACTCTAATTCTTCAATCACAGATAAATAAATAAGACAAAGATTTTTAAAGTGGTTCGGCTAGGAATAAAGCCTACGTCCACTGTTATGTTATTGCTGAGTGTTTGTGGAATTCTTAATTACAAGTTCTCTCAAGAAAATTCCGGTCCCCTTGAATGGGATTGATACAAGGTATTTATAGCCTCAAGGCTGTACATGAAAGGTCCACTACATTAAATGATATACATATGAATGGGTAATACATTTAATGCGGCGTGTGCGTCAAGAATCTAATGAATAGTTGAACAGTTGTCCGTCTGATAATTGATGACACGGCCGAGGTGCAGTTCGGACCGCCTTAGTTGCTCGTCGATCAAGAGTTCCTCGGAGTGCTTAGAGTATCTCGGGATGAAAGAGTTCCTCGGATGGAGTTCCTCGGCATGATAGAGCTCCTCGGTGTATTCTCGTTGCTCGGTACCAACCATGGTCATTCAGTAAATGATCTTCCTCGCTGTTATTGTGCCACGTAGATTGACACGTGTCTTCATACTATTCGTCCACATCAGCATATTAATTTTGGTATCAACAGAAGCCCCCAATGTTTCATATTTCGAACTTTGAGGAGTATGGGACATTCTTTCTCGGTATATGGTAATATTAAATGACCTTCCTGGGTTTTAGGAGCATTGTATTTAAATTTCCTTCTCATTTCGCAGTTTCCGCCTTTTTTACAAGCGCTTCGATCTTCATGCAACTTTTGTCTTTTTAGCCGCCGGAAGTTCAGTAGTTTCTTTTTAGTAATCATTTCTTTCGCCGCTTCCCAATGCAAAGTATTTAAACTCCTTTGGTAACCATACCGTCGTCTACACTTTCCATTTTTCTGCATTCAAGTTTTCTATTCTCTTCCTCTCTCTTGTGTGTTCATCATTGTTTCCGTTCGTTGTCAACATATCTCCTTTCTTTCTGTAAGATCTTCTTCTTTTCTTCTGCATCTCTTTTATTCAATATGGTTTATATTGTTGAATCTGCTGAGAAATTTCGTTCTGACTTTTCCATTCCTTCTTGGGTAACTCTAGAGGTTCTTTCTGAGCCTTTAGATTACTTTCGATTGGCTGAGGGACATTGGTTCCCCAGTCTTTTCATTGCTGAATGTGGTTTTTCTTTTCCCCCAAATCCATTATGTCTTGAGTTTTGTCAATATTTTGATCTTGTTCCTGCAAAAATAGCCCCCAATTCATGGAGAATAATTAACGGGGTGCACAAGTTAAATCTAACTCATGGGACTCGTATAGGGATCCCAGAAATCATGTACTGCTATAAATGGGCCACTTTAGATAATATTTATTATTTAAAAACTAGGTTTTTAAATAGAGCCCTTGTAGTTAACCTCCCTGATTCAAATAGAGATTATTTTGAGCATGGGTTGGTCATAAAAAATTGGCAACACGCGCCTTTATCTGGGAATGAAGTATACAACGGTCCCAGATGCCCCCCATACGGCAATGGGATAGGTTTATTTTTCATTTTTATTTTACTTATGAAATTGCGTATTCATCATGTTTGACAAAATGTATGACTGAGATTTATGTATTTATTTGCAGTTGATAGTAAAAGAAAAACTCCAAAAGAGTCGGAAGTGAATATCAAGCATTTAAAACTTATCTGGAATTTGCATAAGACGATTGCAGACGAGCATATTAGATCTGCATCATATTTGCTGCAGTATAAGAGCTACACAACCTCTTATACTGCTCGCCCTGTTGAACCAGCCTCAACACCAGAAAGTTCATCTTCAGATTCTCATATTCCCCTATCTCAGAGAATGGGCAAGAAAAGAGCTCCTCCTGCTCTATTTGGTGAAATTTCTTCTGCTGTTGGAGCACAGAAAAGCAAAATTGATGTCCCAGAGGGGACTAAAAAAGTAGATGCCAGTTCATCCAAATTTGCCGAGAAGCCCCCAGTGGCCCCGAGCAAGAAAAATGATAGTGCTGATGTAATTACAATCTCTCCAACCAAGACCTCTTCCTTGGTTGATGCTGCTGGCCCTCCTTTGAAGAGATTGAGGAAATCATCCTCGGTTAATCTTGCTGGAACTGCATCTTCTCTACCCGCTGGTGGTAGTAGTATTTCAAAAATCATTCTTCCGAGCTCTTCAACGAGCTCAGTTATACCCGAGGTTCTCGGGGTTGATGAAAAGATTCCTAGGGATACACTGACATCCCTAGCTGCTCGCCATCTTTCTTCAGTAAATTTCTCATACCTTTGGTCTTTCTTTTCTTTTTCCTGAACTCTTGTATTTGTGTTGACTCTATTGTTTTTCTTATCTTTCAGCTGGTGAACTGTTTCAATACCATCGTGAAGAAAGATCAAGCTATTAAAGCTTCCACTTCCTCGTCCGATGTTGACGATGCTTTGTTGGGTTTAACCCAATCTGTCAAGGAATCTCACCAACAGTACATCGAGGAGAAAACTGTTTGGGAGAAAAAATTGGCTGTGGCTGAGGCTGATAAGATGAAGATGGCTGAAACCTCCAAGAATTTGGAGGAGAAAATTAAAGATCTGGAAGTTAAACATCAGGAATCTGATGATAAATTGAAGAAGGCAGAAGAAGAAATATCTACTCTGCGAGATATTAAGGTTAAGAAAGAGGAACTGGAGGTGAAGCTTTCCTCGGAGAAATCGAGGAGAAAAGTTGCTATCAAGAAACATTTCAGTGTTGGTTGGGAGAAAGGATGGGAGAGAGGGATAGCTGCAATGACGTCCCAAGTCCAATATGGGGAGTTGAAATACTTCTATGATGGTTGGGTAGCTGCTCTGCAAGAGCTAAAAGTCCAAGATGATTCTGAGCTATTCCAACGGCATCTCCCTGGTCCTCCTCCACCAATTGTGGAAGAAGAAGAAGATGAACCTGCTTCAGATGAATCTTCCATGGCTGTGGATGTCCCAATATCTGCTTCTCAACCCTCTGTCATTGAGGATATTTCTTCTATGCCTCCTCCTGCCGAGAAGATTTCTGACAATCAAGCTGTTGTTATCACCGAGCAACCGAGCTCCTCGTCCCAGCCTCTCGAGAAAGTCTTGGGAGACAAGGAAAAGGTGTGAAGTTGTTCGGTATCATTTCTATCTTTTATCATTTGTAATCGAACACTGTAATCCTTTTATGATCTAATAAAATACTTCTTTACTCATCGCCGTTATTGATGATTCTTTGTTGATTGTTGTCTTTTTCTTGTCTTTAGTTTGTTGCTAGAATGGAACTAATCTCTTCTCATGATACCGAGCTGATGCAGCAATGTCACCAATAATATAGGGCTGGTCATACAGACCTTAGTTCTTCTGAAATTGCTGACATTCTTGGTCATGATGCTTCAGAACAGGCGACTGAGGCTTATCGGTATTTGAAAAGTTTACTCGACCGAGCTGTAGCTAACAATGTCGCTTATTATGACTTGATTGAAGAGTTGCATTGTTCCTTAGAGGATCTCCAAGGCCAGCACAATGAATCGATGGCTTCATTACACGAGGAATATGAAAATAGATATCAACAACTTTCCTCTGATACAGGTCATAAAAAGATCATTGCTGCATATGACATTAGGGAAAGGACCCTAAAAGGTGAAGTTGAAGCCTGCCGACAAATTGCCGAGATCCTGGAACAAGAAAATAATAGTCTGCAGAAAAGATTGGCTCAATATGAATCCGTTGCCTCCTCTTCCACTGCATTAGTACCAGTTACTGATGAAGGTTTTTCGTTTCTAGAGGTTGAAAATGCCAAACTAAGGCAAGAGTTGGATGACTTGAAAAAGTCTATTATTCCTGTGACTGCTCGGGGACGAGGAAGGAGTTCTCGGGGAAGAGGAAGAATCGTCGAGGAACAAAGTTCTCCAGTTGCTTCTCGGAGCCGATCAAGAGTTCTTAGCCGTAGTGTTGAAGAATCTCGCACCCAATCTACTCTGGAAACTCAAGCATTCCAACTAAATGTTAAGGATCGTGCTCTGTCTGATTTGTCTAAGAAAAATTTATCTTTAGAGGATCAATTGGCTGCGATGAAGTCTGATCTGAATAATAAAGATGCTCTTATCAAGAACTTTCTCGAGCAAGTAGATAGATTAACTTTCCAATTCCATAAACAGCCTCGGGAGTTCTGGAATGCAGGCTATAATGAAGCTCTTTACCATTTGGATGATCGCCTTGAAAATGCTAACAACGAAGGTTATAAGCAGGGATGGTTGAACGCCCTGGGTGTATTAAAATTGGAACAAGGTCATTATTTATGGGATTATCATGCTCCTGGATTGCTAGACTTGCCTGTTCCTCCCTATAAATTGGATATGGCATGGATTCCTGCTCGCTCCATTCCTCGGAGTTTGATCTCTAAATATCTTGGTGATTATAACCTTCATTCTCAAGTTGAAGTATCTCGTCCTGAGCACCTGTTGGACACTCCTACAATAATGAATGTCAGAATGCTGAAGGACATGAACTTTATTAATTCTCCTCTTTGTCTAGAGGATCCTCCTGCTGGCGAGGAACCTGTCTCAAAGGACAAAGGAAAGAAACCAATAGAGTAGGAATCTTTAATGTAATAGTTAGCACATACATGTAACATGTAATACATTTTTATCTTAATGAAAGAATTTCATTTTCTGTTTTGCCAATAGCTATTTTTCTGTTTGCAAATTATATGATTCATCAACCAACTTAGAATTTATAACAAGCATAAATTGTTCAAAATTGTTTCCAACCAACCAAGGTGGATAAATAATGTTTGTCGACCAACCACAGTTGATGGGTTTCTATTCCCGACCAACCATACTTGGTTCAATTTTCAAATATAAACATGTGTCCGACCAACTAAGGTCAATACATTTATCCTCGTCGACCGACTACAGTTAGTGGGTTTTTATCCCCGACCAACCATACTTGGTACAGTTTGGAATATTTTGTTCTTTAAAGAACTTTTTGTAATAATGTTACCTCCCGACCAACATAAGCTGTAATGCGAGAGTATATAAAGTCTTACCAACCGTAGTTGATCATGCTGGTCTACACCTCCTAATCAAAGGAGTAGTAGGGTTCTTTCGAACTTTTTGGCTCCTTGGAGCATGTCCTCCTAACCAAAGGAAGTTGGCTACTTATAGCACTTTTGCTCCGTAGAGCGCTCCGTAGAGCTTATCCTCCTAACCAAAGGAGGTTGGCTACTTATAGCACTTTTGCTCCGTAGAGCGCTCCGGAGAGCTTATCCTCCTAACCAAAGGAGGTTGGCTACTTATAGCACTTTTGCTCCGTAGAGCGCTCCGGAGAGCTTATCCTCCTAACCAAAGGAGGTTGGCTACTTATAGCACTTTTGCTCCGTAGAGCGCTCCGTAGAGCTTGACTCCGTAGAGCATGGCTCCGTAGAGCATGACTCCGTAGAGCAGTCTTCTTCTTGTCAAGTAGTGTAGTGTTCAACGCTAGTATTCCCCGAAAAACTTTCAACAGAAAGAAAATGGTGAACCATCCTCGTTTTATTCATAATGAAGGAAATGCTTTACATTTTACATTACTGATAATACTTTCGCAGGTGTTCAGCATTCCATGCATTCTGAAATTCTTCTCCTTCTAGAGTTGCTATTCTGTAGGTTCCAGGTCGAACAACCTCTGTAACTCGGTAAGGTCCATGCCAGTTTGCTTCCAGTTTATTCTGTTTCTGAATGACTTTCTTCAGCACATAATCACCCTCCTTCAAATCGCATTTCTTCACCCTTTTGTTGTAGAACAGAGCTGTTCGTTGTTGATAAGCAGCATTCCTAATGGCTGCCTCTTCTCTTACTTCTTCGAGCATGTCCAAATCCATTCTTCTCATCAAGTCACTGATCGGAGAGTTGAAATTCAGCACTCTATGCGTTGGGAGGCCCAATTCGGCCGGTATCACAGCCTCACTTCCAAATGCTAGCATATATGGTGATTCTCCAGTTGTTGCTCGGGGAGTTGTTCGGTAGGCCCATAATACTGATTGGAGCTCATTAATCCAATTTGCTTTAGCTTCACTTAGCCTCTTTTTCAACCCATTCAGTAATGTTCTTGTTCGTCACTTCAGTCTGTCCATTGCTTTGGGGATGGCCTGGTGCTGAATGAAACTTCAAAACGTTCGACTGATGACAATAGGCAGCAAATTCTTCATTATCAAATTGTGTTCCATGATCTGTGATGAAAGCATGAGGGAGACCATATCGACAAATGATATTCTTCCATACAAACTGGTATACTTTCTCGTACGTCATATTGATAAGAGGCTCAGCTTCCACCCACTTAGTAAAATAGTCCACTGCAACTACGAGATACTTGAATCTTCCTCGGGTGGTCGGCAGTGGTCCAACCAAATCAATTCCCCACATGGCAAATGGCCAAGGGGAAGTTATTGGTGTTAGCAATGCTTGTGGAGTTCGTCGGATGGAGGAAAAACGTTGGCACTTGTCACATTTCTTGGCATAGGCTATACAATCAGCCCTCATTGTCGGCCAGTAATATCCCTGTGTCATCACTCTTTGTAAAAGTGTTCGACCTGCTACATGAGCTCCACAAGATCCTTCATGGATTTCTTCAATCAATTCTTTCACCTCGGTGGGATGTACACATCTCTGCAAACCTGCCATAATTCCTCGTCTATACAAAATACCATTAGTTAATACATACCGAGCAGCTTTATACTTCAGTTTCTTGGCAGCGAGTTTGTCCTCCGGCAATTCACCCTCTTCAACATATTTCCTGATTGGATCCATCCAAGATGGTCCTAAATCAAGGGTAATCACATTCGTTGTCAGATCTTCATCTATGCTCCGACCTTCTAATACTTCAATCGGTATGGTTCTTCGCATCTCGGTACGAGTAGCTGATGCTAGTCGGGCCAGTGCGTCTGCTTGTACATTCTCCATCCTCGGTATTCTCACCAATTGAATGGCCTCAAATTCTGTCAACAATTTCATCACCTTTGCATGATATTTGATCATTAAATCTCCTTTAACCGCATACATTCCCATCATCTGATACACAATTAATTGAGAATCACTGAATACCATCACTTGTTGTGCTTCCATGGTCTTTGCTAGATTAAGACCTGCTATCATGGCCTCATACTCCGCTTCATTGTTAGAGGCTTTGAATTGGAATCGCAAAGCATATTCCATGTCAATCTCGTCTGGAGTGATCAAAACAATTCCTGCTCCACAACCAGCTGTGCAGGATGATCCGTCTACATATAATCTCCATGTAGGTATTTCGTCTTCAAATTTCTTATCTGTCAGAGTTCCTCGATAAAATATCTGTTGTTTTCTTCCATCATCCCCCGGTATCTTTCGCTCCTCGTCAGTCATCTGCTCGTACTCTTTTACCAACCGTGGCTGGTCTGAGTTTGAATATAATGATTTCTCTACATCCACAAGTCCTTTTACCAACCTTGGCTGGTTTGGACATATTTCTGCTGATCCTGTATCGTCCACAGGTAGGTCAGCAAATGTTTCTGTTGATCCTGTATCGTCCACAGGTAGATCAGCAGGCACCTTTTGCTCCTCGGGGGTATCAGGGTACGTGAACTCTGCTATAAAATCTGCTACAGCTTGCCCCTTGAATGATGATCTGGGCTCATACACAATATCATATTCACCAAGTTCTACTGCCCAGTACATCAGTCTCCCTGATTTTTCTGGCTTATGGAGGGCTTGTCTCAATGGCATATCAGTATAAACAATGATGGTATGGGCTTGGAAATATGGCCTCATTCTTCTGCTTGCTTCAATTAGTGCCAATGCCAATTTTTCTAGCCTTGGGTACCTGATTTCTGCACCTCGGAAAGCCTTACTTGTGTAATAAATTGGCTTCTGGACTCCATTCTCCAATCTGATCAACGCTGAACTGACTGCGTTCTCTGATACTGCCAAATACAAATACAACTTTTCTCCTGTTATTGGTCTTGACAACAGTGGGGGTGCTCCCAAATATTTCTTCAAGTCTTGAAAAGCTTTTTCACATTCCTCATTCCATTCAAAGGTTTTTCGAAGTGTTTTGAAGAATGGTATGCATTTATCAGTTGCTCGAGATACAAATCTGTTGAGCGCTGCAACTCGTCCGGTAAGACTCTGCACTTCTTTCTTCGTCGTCGGAGATCGCAGCCCTAGAAGAGCTTTGATCTTATCTGGATTTGCCTCAATACCTCGCTGGTTGACGATGTATCCGAGGAACATTCCTTCTCGTACTCCAAAAGTGCACTTCGTCGGGTTAAGCTTCATTTGGTATTTATCCAATTGATCAAAAGTTTGACTCAAGTCAATCAAATGATCAGCAGCTTTCTTGCTTCGTCAACATATATATATACACACACACACACACATATATATTTAGGAGTGTTAACTAGTTTATACTTTTGGCAAAATTAAGTACTATTTTCTATCAAGAATGGAAATATGAAATTAAGGGTTGTTAATAATATTCTGAAAAATATTATTTGAACCCTAGACTTTAAGTAATTTTAATTTGGGCCAAAATTTGACATAAATTATGTTTCTACCCTTATAAACTCCGTATTAAAGGTTTTGACTCTACACTTTCATGACATTAAAATTTGGCCCCTAGATTTGGAAAAATGTCCTATTCTGGCACAAAAATAATATTTGTATAATACAAAATAATCTTGAAGTTTAAAATAATTACAAAACAACCTATAGACTTTTAAACATTATGAAACAATCCTACGCTTTTGGTAAAATTATAAAAGTGGACCTAAACTTGTGATTTTTGGTATTAGTCCCTAATAATTAAATGCTATTGGACTTTAATTTTGTACAGAATTCCCAAACTAACCCTAATGCTTTAAAAAATTATGAAATGAACCTTAAATGTTGTGCTAAATAAATTTTACTCTATAAGGAATCAAAAAGGCAATGATGTATGTTGAATATATAAAAGGGGATAAAAAGTGTAAATTATGAATAAAGTATTTTGCGTGGTTTGGCAAGGTATAAATTTTTTAAATGTAAAAATGAACTTAAAAAATGGTGATTCTACAAGTAATAAATACAACGACATGTTATGTGTTTTTTAAATATGACGTAAGTTGGGTATTTTGACAAAAATGATAATTGGACTATAAGAAAATGCACTTGATGAAATATGAAAGAGTTTTCACAAAGGAGTTATCGTGAAATTTTTTAAAAGGGATCAGATCCTTAGGGTGCGACTTTGGATTATGCCCAAAATAACAGCCCGTAATGCAATTGGCTATGACATTTGTAGCAGACAGTGCAAGCTCGTGAACAAGAATGGGATTCAATGAACTCCAAGATAAATGATAATTATGAAAATGGAATGATCTTGGTAAATTCCTGGAAAAAGGAAAAATGATTAAGGAGATTGTATTACAAGTTTAGATAATTGAGTCTTGAGTAATGAATTATAATTAAAATTAATGGAATTGATGAACTCTGGAATATGAGATCAAAATTGATAAATTCAGCATTTTCAAATTAAATAAATAGAAGTGTCATGAATGGATGGGGAATAATCCCATATTTGACATCATTGTTTGTGCATAGACAATTTAATATAAAAAAGACATTAATTATACGTGTGAGTAAATCATAATGGGGAACAACACCAAACTTGATACCCTTTTGTATAAATAATTATTTTCAAACACTATGCCATTCATTTTATTTTAATAAAACAATAGGTGTTTGTTAATTTGAAGTTTGAGTTGATATTTTTGAAAGGAGATCGGATAATTTAAAGGTAGTCTAAAAGTATGATTTTCCTAAATAGATCACATGAGTGATGGCCTAATGGACAATTTTGGCAACTTGTGAAGATAAGGCTCAATGGGATTTAACCTAATTAAAGATAATATTATATTGTAAAACATGACTAATGCATACACATTATTGTAGTTGCATGTAGAGCGGGTTAATAATGACATGAATTTTACTATTGCATTCGTTCTCTATGTCTTTCGTTTCTATATTGCTTTCAGTAGGTAATCCATATTGGGCATTGGCTAGCCTTTTTTCCTTTTATTACATCACGTTGACTGACATTTTGTCTTTTGTGAGCATTTTATAAGTAAGTAATTCTAATTCTTATGGTATTAATTCTGATTACTTTAACCCTAG
Source organism: Sambucus nigra (assembly GCA_949130495.1). Lineage (NCBI taxonomy): Eukaryota > Viridiplantae > Streptophyta > Magnoliopsida > Dipsacales > Adoxaceae > Sambucus > Sambucus nigra. The sequence goes on from OX422213.1 coordinate 476,536,094, forward strand.
GATATTGCCTAATGGGTTCCATACATGTTATTATTATGCTTATATTACTGTAAAGGGGAATTCCATGTGATCAGAACAAATCGGGTGGATCCATAGATATCCCATAAATTCGGGTTAGGGTGTAACAAAAGCCAACAAAAACCCATTATTCACCTCCATATTTAATAGTCCTAAAAGAATCCTATTAAACTCATTGAGGTGGTTTACAATGCAGTTCTCAGGTCCAAACAAAATCGATAAAACTCATTTTCGAGATTAATTTGATTTATCAAAGAATGATCCAGATAAAGCTTCTCAAGATTCACTCGAATCACCTGAGTGGATGTCTTTTTCATAACGTTTTGTTAAATTTTCTTAGACAAACGCAACTGAATCATGGAATAAAACTCCATATCTATGTTCTTCCACTCATCATCCTTCACTACGTCGAGTTTTCCTTCTAAGGCATGGATCAAGCCATCTTAACAAAGATGTCCATCACCTCTATTTTTCAAAGGCCAAAATTATTTTTCCTATCATATTTCTACTTACCATACTTTATCTTGGACGCTATAACAAAACGATCCTAGTTTTCAACCTAGGCTCTGATACTAATTTTTTTTGCGGGAGCGCGATGAAGATATCGACTAGGGCTCTCGAACCAAATAACTATTCATAACAAAATATATAATTTAATAAAGAAATAAAAAAGAGATGACAAAACACAAAATTTAAGTGGTTCACCAAATTGGCTATTTCCACAAGCGATTCGTGTCACTAAATAGAAGAATATTACCAAATGGAGGGAATTTTTGTTGCTTACTCATATAAAACAATATCCCTTCTCACAAATTTCCCTCACTCACAATAATAGAAGACTCACACGATATTAATTTCACCAAAGGATCCTAAATTCCACCCAAATCCTCAATAGAGAATACCCAAAATTGGTCCCCAAATAATCATTTTTTGCAAAAAGTGAACCCTTATTATTTAGTCAGAAAATGATCCTATTGAGCCATAAGATGGAGATGAATTCATTATTGCATATTCATTTTATTGTGGGAAAACACTCCTTAAATAAGAGATAAAATTCAAGAGTAAAAAATTGTGTAACACACCCCACAAACTAGTTAACAAAATTACATATCTAACTTGAATTATAAGATTACACCGTGTAAGATAAGATAAAATAAAAAGGAATTTAATTTAAACTCAAACTCTCACTTTCTTAGAGTCCATAAGCATAGGAGCCCAAAATCGAGTCAATATCTACAATATCCATAACAATCATTTTTTAAAAGTCCTAAAAGTGCATTATTTATTATTTCTTCTAAATTTTGGTAGTTAAAATATTTTCCCAACAATCCTCTATAAGGGTATAATATAATCGATGTGCTTCATAGAATAGTCTTTTTGAATTCCTTGACCAAGATATGTTTGAATCTTCGTCCAAGAGGTTATCGAAAAGCTTCATCAACGAACCGGATTCACTCAATACCGAGTCTAAAGTACACCACTTAGGAAAAGGTATAAGACTTAGCGAACTTAAATTCACCTTGGCTAATTTGTTTTTATAATTAAAAATCTTTTTAATTAATTATGATTTTGTTATTTTATCAAACACACATGAAAATATAATTTTCATACAAAAAATCAATTTTATAAATAACTGCATCTCTTTGTGTATTTTAAGTATATATATTCATGCGATAAATTAACATACTTGGAGTTTGCCTCAAAACATATTTTGAAATATTTTCTCAGGCAAACAAAACAAAATCAAGACACATGCGCGACACGACATGACTCAACTTCACTATTGCGATGGCTTACCTTGCAATAGAGAAACTTGTTGCTAGAATGTTTTTGTTCACAATTCAAAATCATTAAACAAAGGCACAATTTTATCCGCCGTAGTTTTTCCTCAACGGTGGTCTCCTCGCTACAGAGACACTATCTCGCTGGATGCTTGTGTCCCCTTGCAAAAAGTATGACTAAGTGCGCGAACTGGATGACATTAGGTTAGCTGCAATGACTCAATAATTTGCTGCAGCGACCCTGTGGAGAAACGAGTTTGACAAGCACCGAAAGTTAATTTTGCACCAGATCTTTCTTTAATATCTTCTTAGTTGGTGTGTCAAGTATAGATTTTTGGGTGGCTTAAACCCTGATATGACTACTTGACACCTAGCATTTGGATATTTAAATATTTTTAAAATCAAAAGGTTATAAGTTATGGTGTCTTCTTCTTCTAACCCAAGAGTGAGATCTTTGAAAAAATAATTTTACTGATCAAAACATTTGATATATTTTAGAGCATAATTTCATGCATGGTTTTTGAGTTCTTACAAGCCATTTTTTCTAATAACATTATTTTTCCTCACCTTGCATTAAAATCCAATCTTCAATGGGGAGTAAATATTTTCTCTTCATTGGGGTGGAAAAACTCATTTGTGAGATTTAAAGAACCACACCCTTTGCAAATACCCAACACATATATCTATAGGATTCCCATAAAGATCTTAGGTGTAGAACTTTGATTGTTTAAAGGTTATGTCCCGAAAGAAATTTGTTCTTCAAACTCTAAACGAAGAAAGTTTCTTTTAGTTTGAAGAGAAATATTTGGCCAAAGTTATTTACCACACATTTTGAACTTCTTACCATGAAAGAGAACGAAACTTTTCATGAGTTTTCTTTTGAGATCAATGACATAGTTACCTCTGTCTTTGCTTTGAGGAAGACTGGAAAAGGGAATAAAATTGTTGATAAAATCTTATGATCTCTTCATTTAGGTTCTGTGGAAAAGTGGATGCCATAAAAGATGTTAAAGACTTGATTTCAAGACCAATGCGTGTAAATGAGTTAATTGGATCCCTCCATACCTTTGAGGAATCTTTTTCTTATCATCAAGAATTATCTCTTAAAGAAAAGGAGAAAAATCTAGATTTTAAGGCTAAGAAGGAATCTCCCGATTTAATTTCCCATGATGCTAGTGAAGATGATATGTCATTTCTCACTAAATTTTCCAACAAGTGGCAAAAACGATTTCAATCTACAGGCACATCTAAAAACTATCTACCTAGACTTAAAATTATTCATGAAAGTGTAGAAAATATAGAAGAATCTCCAAGTACCCTCACGTGCTTTACATGTGATGCTCGAGGGCATATAATGAAGAAATGTCCCTCAAATATGAGTCATAATGGTGAAAGAAATGCTTATCAAGTCACTTTTTGTGATGATGACTCGGACTCTAAAGATAACTCTTAAGAATGAAACTATGTCGCATTTATGGCAAGAGTGAAATTTTACAATTTAGATTATTTAGATGATTTTGATGTTCCTCTTATGCCTAGTGATGAAATGACTGTTCCTAGCTCATTTTTTATCACTATTGATAAAGAAGAGGAAAATAATTTTCGGCGGATTATGCTAGGCTTTATAATAAGTCCATAGAAATCGAAAGTCATAAGATGAATTTCTCCACCAAGTTAGACAATGCCGAAGAACAAAATGGATATGGTTAGTGAGAGTTGTGTGAGTGGTTTTTTTGTTTAACACCTGAAGAGTAGTACACCCCATTTTGAGGGAAGTTCCATTGACTTTCTTTACACAAAGATTGAGTTCCTTAGGATGTCACTACATGGGAGTGAAAACTCAATAATGCTCGTAGAGAAACAAATATCTTTTCTTGAGACAAAATTGTTATCAACGACCACTTTCAAGACGTATATGGAGGGTAGGTCTCAAAATTTGGATAAGAGGATCTTTGGTGTCAACTTGTCCACCACAGATAAATAAGGAATCGATTTTCAAAGTGATGGTTCTATGTCTAACCAAACTTTCATAGCATCCCAATACATTTTCCATCTCCCACTGATGAATATTCAACTCATTATTTACCCAAGGAGAGCCACGGGAAGGTGACTTTATTTTGTTCCTATTGCAACAGGGAAGGACATTTAAATGATTTTTTCTTTAGACTTAGGAAGTAAGAACTCAAGTGCCCCTTTGAATCATAACTCTTTATATGCACACATTATCATAAATTAGGGCAACTTAAGGAGTTTTGTGATTTGATTTAACTCATGTCACATTTAAGTGATTTTGATAAGAGCAGAAAGGTCAATAGGAAGGGACAGAATAAGGTGGAAGGTCCTCAAAAGGTTTCTTTCAAAGGAAATGGAAAATAATAATGTTTGATCCTCCCACACTTCTCGTTTTGGTTCCTAGATCCAACTCTTTGAGAATTGATCTGGATAGGGTTCCAAAAAAAGCTATTGATATAGGAGAACTATAATTACTAAAAAAATATGGCAATTATTGGTCGTAGTTGAAAAACAAACAGGATTCATTTGGTTTAGGTGTCTTAGAGTGTATGGTTTACTATTTTCGTATAGATTTCTTGATTTCTCTTTATCACTACTTTTATTTCTTGATCTTCATTTTTCTCATATCTTTAGATTTTTGGCCTTATACAATATTGGTCTTCTATGTTTGTTAGGTATTATTTTGTCCCATGAACTTAAATAGAAACCTACATGCTTAATTATTATCCGAATGTTTCTATTTTTGGATTTTAATTCTCTGTGCTTAATATTCATTGCTTGAATTTCCTTGGTAAATTGAGCTTGCTATCTTAGAGTATTTGTCATAACTCATGCACTTTTACACCACACAATAAACCTGACAATTTCCATAACAATCATAATAAAGGAATTTATTTTTTACTTCTACCAAAAATTAAAAGTTTTATTCGATGATTTGATGAAAGGGCGTCATTGTTAGTCCTTTTGTATATGAGAGTTTTTATCATCATCATCGGAGTTGGATATATATATATATATATATATATATATATATATATATATATATATATATATTCAAAATCATGAGTGATAATGTAGTGAGGGATGAAACTTTGTGTCATGAGAACTACCTTTGAAAAATTAAAAATAGTTCCCAACCCTTTGTAATGAATGAGAGAAAGTCGTCTTGGTAAGCGTTTGCTTCATAAATTTTCTGATCTACTCCTTTTTTAGGGTCAGGGCTTGGTGATAGTTTTTTTGATAATTTTTTATGAAATCTTTTCTATGATTGATGAGTTTCTACTTATATTGAGTCTGGATTGAATCTCTTGAGTAAACTTTAGTGTGTATAGTATATGCTTTACATTTTTGGGGTATGTCTACTCATAGTTTCAGTATAAGATCCTTGGTATTTGATTTTAGACTATCTTATGGATCCTAAATCAAGATCACATTCCTTGACCTCCACCAAATGCTACAGATTCGATGAGCTCTTCACCACATGTTCCTTGCATTGGGAGAGGTTGATAGATTTGGAATATTTTTTCGACACATGACTAGACGTGTTTTTAGATAAAAATAGATTGGTTTGGTATTTTTTCTCAAACTGGACCATGTTACCCCAGCATGATGAGATAATTTTATTCTACTCTTGAGGAGGTAGGAATCACAAAGGGAAAAGAAATCTTTCTGCCAAAGTGAGGCGAATTCAGGTGAAACTTTCTTCTTAGTGGATAAGAAAACACTTTAATTTTTCCAAACAAAGGTATCCTAAATTTCTTTACGATAAGTATTTGAGTGTACCTAGAAATCGGGATGGTATCACTCTTTTGAGCGAAAACTATTACCAAAATGGAACGGTAGGACGTTTTGCATGTTTTTCTTGCTAAAGATTTTTACATCCTAAATATATTTTTCGTGTATTTTTCCCATATGCCACCCTCATAATGTAATTACCATACGTGCAAGATTGATGTATGTCATTAGTTTAGGTGTTGGTATGTGTTTATGTGACCTGATCTTGTATTGGATTTTTTTATCACACTACGAACAATTTTACAGCCCGCGCCTTTCCTTACTTTAGTTTGATCGCGCGTTTGCTTTTTGATTGTGGAGTTCCTTTGCTTCCAAGTGAAACTGAGAAAATGTTGATGTCATTAATTCTTGTTTTATGTTAATTTCTCACCTTAACGACCATGATGACCCCACTATACCACCATATGTCGCTCCTCCACCCCCTCCTCATCTTGCCCCTATATCATGAGTATCTAGTTCATGCCCTCTAAATGAAAATGAGTTGGATTCAACAGTCTCTCGAATATCTACTCAATTGGGTTCTAGTTTTCTATCATTATTTGGTCCGAGGAACTCTTCCGTATATGATGACACTCAACAATAGTTTAACACCCATGTGCAGAATGTTAGGTACGCCTTATAAATGCTAATATTGAACTTATTTATTTGTGTATCTTTGGGATGATGAAAAGGATTAAGAAGTGATGTTTTTTTTTTGGGGTGGGGGGAGGGGGGGTAGTTTAAAGCTATTGGGATTTTGATTCAAATTAATCATACTTATTATAGTCCTTTTAACTTTTAATGGTTATCACATTTTAGCATTTCGTATATCTTTCGTTGATGAAGGAGCAAGATATATGGAATGCTATAAACAAAACTCAATCTTTATTTTTATCAAATTAAATAATAAACTTAAATATAATTAACCCAAATAAATCTTAGCACTAATTTTAAACGAAAGTTGTGAAACCAGTTTTAGCCAATTTTATTTTATCCTAAAACATGCATCTAGGTGATAGCATGATAAAGTAAAATAAAAGATCACACAATGCCTGATGTATAAAGAAAACCCAATTGAAAACCTACTGATGGCCCAGCTGCGCAAATTCACTATACATCGAAGTACAAAGGACACGGCGGTATACTTGCAACATAAACTCAACACCCTCACAAGACCTGATTCTCTCCGTTATTTTATCCTACGGACAGTGACATGCAAGAGTCCACTCGTGCACTGCCACAACGTGTGAGTTCACACAGGCCTTACTATCCACCGAATAATTCATCAACCATCTAGGGATCAAATAACAGAGTCCACCGATTCTTCACCATAACATTGCATCACAAAGTCCACCGTGTGCAAACAACACATTCAGAGTCTACCGTATAAAACGATTATTAACAAGATAAAGAGAATAAACTACAAAGGTGCCCAAAATAGGATCTCAAAGCATAATATGATAAACACTTGGATCCTAAACAACTTGGATGTAAACAAGGGTTTCAGACAGTTTTTGGATAGATTTTGGGAACTCAAAATATAAGTTTTTATCTCAAATAATATTGCTGCTCTGCACTCCTATTTATATGAGGTTTTCCAAAAATGCGATTCGGATGAAACACTTTGAAGAAAATCTCAAAATCTTGACAAATATGCCTACTTGTTAAAACGACTTTGAACCTCTTTTGAACGAAGTATAGGATCTCATTAGAAATAGTATCCAAAAAGCTATCAAATGACATTCCAACGAAGGCCAAAGATAGTTATTTTGAAGTTCATTGGAACCTCTTCTGATGAGGTACCATAGCTCGTTCTAAGACATACCATATCTCATTCTAATAAAGTCGTGAACAAAATAATTTTCTTCAAAAAAATATTAAAAGAAGATAAAATCATTTTAAAAATAATTTTATAAAAACCGAACACCCAAATATAAAATCTCCAACGATCAAAACATTTACACATTCATACATGAGAGATCCTCAGAACGTGATGACAGAAACGAGCACGAAACACAACACGATGATGTATATCTTCTAACTTGGTTGTTAGGTCTTCAGGAAAACATGTCATATGCTTAAAAGGTCAACACACTCAAGTCATAACCTATGACTCAAGCAGTTTTGTCCGAATATGGAATAAGGCAAAACATATATATTAACTATATTCAGAAATTTTTCCTTACAGTTGATATATTTTATCTTCCCATGTGTAGCATTTCTTTGTCGCTTTTTGTGAAAAAAAGGGGGAGACGTTTGTAGATAGGGGGAGTATAGTTCTCTTGGCATATTAGGTTGGTTAAAGTTATTTGTTGTTGTATCATGTTTATTGAGAGGAAGTGTATAATTAAGGAGGGATTATTTTAGATAGATATGATGTTCAAGTTCACAATGTTACATTCACATGTTCATATCTATCATATTTCTTCATATTGGTACCTTGATGAGTTTGCTAGTGTGTGGAAGGAAAGTTTGAATAGGATCTCCTTAAAAATGGATTGTGTATCTTGTAGTGATTATTTACTTGCAAAAATTGTAATTTTCTAACTTTGTACATTCCCTTGGCCAGACAATTCGTAAAATTGTAGAATTTGCTTATATGCTTGTAATTTTTCCGTTTTATATTGTCTCGAAATTCGGAAAAGAGGGATATTGTAATAGTATAGTATACTTAATGTTCTTTATAGAATATATTACCTGAATTCCTTGACCAAAACATGTTTGAGTCTTCGTCCAAGCGATCATCGAAAAGCTTCATCATCAAATTAAATTCACTCTGTAAGGATAAAAGTCTCCAATTGAGTCAAAATGTAGTGTTGGCTCAATTTTGGACAAAAACATTTGAGTCATAGGATAGAGTTCATGTGTATCCATCCAAGCCTATGATGTGTTAGTTGAAGACGTAGAGGCTAAGAGTATAAATCTTCATCACATGTTGGGCTTAGTGTGCCTCGTTTCTACGTCAACAACATTAGTTCCAATGCTCCTAAGGTATGAATGCATTTTATATATATAGGAGCATGGAAATTTAGTGGGTGTAATTTATAATTTTTTATAAATAATTTTAACGACTTTATTTTACTCAAAAAATATTTTTTAAGAACGTTTTATAAATGTTTTCGGCTTAAATAAAATTTAGCATTTTCTTGTAAGTCGTTCGAACGAACCGGAATCTCATTCGAACGATATTCCCAGGTCGTTCGAATGAGACTTCTAACGAGATTCCTTTTTTCTGTCTGGAACATCATTAGTAAAGTCGTTCGAACGACTTTTGCGGGAACAATTTTTTGGCAATTTTTGACAGTTTTCTCCATGTTCCCACTAATTTTTTACAGAATTATCTAGTGCGGGAACCAACCTTTTCCAAGGAACTTTTTCAATTCTTCTATCTCCTAGATAGAGTGTTTTAGAGCTTAATTCCAAATGAAAGAATTCATGTTTTGAGTGTGTGATTTTCAAGAAAAAAAATTCTGAAACAGTTTTAGTTTACACCCAATAGTTTGTTTATTCCAAGTTCCTTAATATATATCCTTTCTTGGAGTGTTTGGTACCGGGTTTATCTCTACACCTCAAAGAAGAGAAGTTTGGGTTTACTTTTACATCCCACAAAGAAGAAGTTTGTTTGTTGTGATATACCCACTTGGAGAAAGGCTCCTTGTTCGGATGGCGATGACCAAAAAAAGTCCGATCGGTGGATTCCGAGACCGCGGTGGACCGACGTGGTTATTCTCTAGCTGAGGTGTGTATAAGAAGAAGCGTCGGAGATTTTACGGAGTCAAGTCAGGTGTTGAAAGTCTTTTTGTCTTGTGCTTGTAAAATCGTACTTAGTGGATTTGAGGCTAGGGTTGTCCGAGGTTTTTTCCCGTTACGGGTTTTTCCTCGTACATCGCGGCAGAGTGGTTGTTTACTTATTTTATCTTTTTCTATATCACATTAGATGCATTCTTAGGTAAAAATATAAAATTGGTATAGTTAATTTGGTGCAAATTCAATTTGGGTAAAAATTTAATGTAAGTCAAGTCATTACTTTAATGGGATAAAATTTGGTTTGGCCTAATTTGCAAAAATGGATTAATTATTTGCGCTAGGCAAATTTCTAGGACTTGGGTTGAGTTAATATGTTTAAGTGGAAAATGTATTTCTTGTTTAATTTAATTTCACTTTGAGTTTAGTCTAATTTTAATTTGAAAGAAATTAAAATTTATTGTCTGTGTGTGTTGTCTTGAGCCATCTCCCTTCCGTATTTAAAGGAAATTCTTTTTGTAAAATTTAAAATTGGGTGTCCTATCATTTTCAAAGTGGTATCAGAGCATTGACTTAGAAAAACCGACATCTTCAAATTGGTATCAGAGCCGGATTGCTAAATTACTGCGTTTAAGATCCTTTTTAAATATTTTTGTCTAAAATGGAATTTTCCACATTTTCAAAATTTCCTATTTTCGATGGTTCCAACTATGCGTATTGGAAAGCGTGTATGCGTTCGGCGATGAGAGGGTTTGGTTTTCAATCGTTAACGGGTGGTCCCCACCTACATATTTAGTTGAAAATGAACGTGTTCCCTAACCCACTGATAGATGGAGTGAGAATGAATTTAAACTTACAAATTTTAATTCCCGTGGTCTAAATACCTTGTTTAGCGTCGTCACGCCAGATGATTTTCGACGCATTATGACATGTGAAACCGCTAAAGAAGCATTGGATATTTTACAACTCACTCATGAAGGAACTAGTGTCGTAAAATCTTCTAAACTCCAAAACCTCACCACTCAATTTGAAACCATCAAAATAAATGAAAAAGAAACATTTTATGAATTTTATTCTAGACTTTTCGATATAGTTAATTCATCCTTTAATTTGGGAGAGAAAATACCCGACAACCAAGTAGTAAAGAAAATGTTAAGATCCCTACCCGATAGATTTATTCCTAAGGTGACCGTGTTAAATTCTTTACCCATTTTAGCCTCTACGAAATTAGAAGAGCTCATAGGTGATCTACAAGCCTATGAACTAGACATGTTTTCCTCTAAAACTGAAAAGAAAATAGAAAAGGGCGTTGCTTTGAAATCCCGAAAGGAGGAAAAATAAGTAGTAGAGAGTGAAAGTGAAAGTGAAAGTGAAAGTGAAAGTGAAAGTGAGAGTGACTCGGAAGATATGGCTATGTTTGCTAGGAAGTTTCAAAATTTTCTTAAATTTAACAAAGATAATTTTAAAAATGATTTTAAGAAATTTGAAAATTCTAAGCATGACAAAGCCGAAAATATCCCTAAAACTTTTAATGAAAATTTAAATATGGACGAGTCAAATAGATGTTACGGTTGTGAGGGTTATGGCCATAAGGCTTTTGAATTCCCCACTAAAGTAAGGAAAGAGGATAAACAAACTATTTCATATAATGCTACCCTTAGTGATAGTGATAAGGAAGAGGGACCCGCTTCCCCCATTGAGCACAACTTTATTGCATTCATGGCTAGTCATGTTACTGAGTGTGAGATATTGTCCGACGATGACACCTTAAAACATGACACTTCCAAGGCCTTTGTTTGTGAAGATAAAAAAGATTGTGGTAGTGAGAGTGGAGAAGAAATAGAGAGTGAAAGTGACAATGAGTTTGATGTGAGTGAACTTCAAATTGCATTTCAAGAATTATATGAAGAATCTATTAAATTAAAAAGAACAAATTTGAAGTTAGAACCTAGTTTGAAAGAGCATATAGAGGTCATTAAAGAGAGTGTTTTAGTGGAAGTCCTTAGGACACGTGAGAGATCTCTTCATGAGAAGATTAAATATGTAGAAGGCGAGAGAGATAGACTTAAAGGTTTAATGGAATCCTTGAACACTGAGCTTCTTGCGTTTGAAGAGGGAAATGTTTATTATAGTCTAACATTTTAGAATTAGAAAATAAATTAAAAGACTCTAGTAAAGTCAAATTTGATTTGGAGTGTCGTTCGAATAAATTAGATAAGATCCTAGGAATGGTCCAAATTAAAAATGACAGTTGTGGTTTAGGCTTAAATTATTGTAACGATTCCTCTATTAAAGCCAAAACCAATGTTTTAAGAGAATACTCTAGGAACAATGTTATAGATCATTCATTAGGAAAGTCTTTTCGCCGAGTCTTTAGGTGCTCACATTGTGGTCAAAAAGGTCAGCTTAGAAAGTTTTGCTTTGATTTTAAACGAGGTCTTAGAAAATCCCTACGTAAGGCAACCGAGGTAGCCAAGATTCCTAAATTCCAAGATCATCATTTTTCATTAGTTTGGGTTAGGAGATCCGACTTGGTTGCTTTACAAGATAGGATTTTTTATTCTCATTTACTTTCACATGCTTCCTCTCTTGCTAAATCTAAAGTTTGAATGTGTTAGTTGCTTGCATACTTTAGCTTTTGTACTTCATGTTAAATTATCATGCTAATTGTATGCTTCTTAATCATTGTTCTAGTCTATACTTCATGCCTTATCACATGCTAGAATCATGATGTTTGTTTATCTTTTGTATTAAAGTTCTTTCATTTTAGTTTGCATTAAATGAAAAATACAAAAATATTTTTGTTTATCATTTGTGTTTTACATTTTAGTAATTTAGGCTTACTGAAAAATACAAATGATTTTTGTGTGTCTCTTGAGTAAATATTTTTGTTTGTTTGGATAAAAAATTTCAAAAACTTAAAAAGATTTTTTTTGTGTATTTTAGTTTGACACTCTCTATGTGGCATATACTTGTGTTTGAATCCCTTCTTTTTCACTTCCATGTGGATAGAACTTTTGGTTGAGATTGTCAATCCTGAAAATGTTCTTTACCATGCTTACATGGAGTAGTTGGATTTTGTGTTGCTATAATGGATTATATTTTTATATGCCTCAATTCACACATGCACGAGCTCACTTGCACGAGCTCACTTGAAATTATAACTTCATATGTATATTTGATCTTTGTGAGGTGTTCTCCTTCCAATCTTGTAATCTACATGTTATATAACCTAGGAGGACTAGTGCATGTTAAAATCCGTTGCACACGAGAATTCAGCGATAAAATATTATATATATATATATATATATATATATATATATATATATATATATATATATATATATATATATATATATTGTGCACAGGGAAGGGCTCCGAAAGGAAATATCATCCTTTGCGAGTAAGCCATCATTTTCTTGGACCTAAAAGAAATACGTGGTCCAAAGGCCGAAAAGAATAATGGCATTAAAAGAAAATATTTGCCAAGGCCTATTTTGTTTAGTTGATTTATTCATTCAAAAGATTGGATTAATATGCTTATTTTGAGGGAGTTTGGATGGTATATCAACGGTTTTCACAATGTCCGTTATCCTAGTTGTACTTTCAATGTTATGACTCTATTGGTTTGTAGAATCATCAAAATTCTAGGCTTGTATGCATTGTGAATGTTTGTTCATTGAGTTCAATCTATATTGTCACATGAGGTTATATTCAAATGTGATAATGTTTTCAATCAAATGAGAACTCCGTGAACATGTTTTAAGTGATTGGGTCTAAATTTAATTGTTACTAGTTCACACCCCTACAGCTCCGTTTCCATATGACAAATTTTGGCCATACGAGTGTGAAAAGCTTATTATATTTTGCGACATGTGTGGTGTCAATACCTATATATATGTGCGTGTGCGTTTGTGATATTCATTATGTTTACATATATATGGTATTTGTTTTCTTTGCCTTGCTTTCTAGTCCATTTATGCTTCTAATTCATAATTGGTATCTATGGTGTTGCATATTCTTGTTGATATCACAAGCTTAGCATCTTATGTATCACATTGGTATCATTTTTTTTTTGCATCTTCGTTGGTATCCGTTATTATTTTTCTGGATTAGTTTGAATTTGGTGTCCATATGATTTCATGTTCTTATCACTCTAAGCTTCATCATGTTTAAATTAGTTTTTATCCCTTGTCTATTCCTAAACAAAAAAAAAAGGAGAATGAGAGGGGGAGAAATAGTATCTAATCCTATTATAATCGTATCTTAGTTTAGGAGATTTAACTTAGGGGGAGTCACGACTTTCTTAGGTTGATCATAATTGATAAAGGGAAGAATTAATTTAGGGGGAGTATTTATTTTACATTACATGCATTTGATATTCCCTATGCGTTTGATAGTTTGCTTAAGTGTGCAGAAATTCTTCTAAATGGCATCCTTCATCGGCAAAGATATTTATCCTTGGGGTTTTAGTCAAGCTATGTAATTTTTATTTCGGGTGGGATATTGTTTTTAAGTCTAATAGAGCTTGACGGCCCTTTAGGATTTTTGTTTGGTTTTTGTCCCGAAATAGTCAAAGGGGGAGATTTGTAAGCACACAAGTGTCCGATTGAGTCTTAATGAAGTGTTGGCTCAATTCTGGATAAAAATATTTGAGTCATAGGATAGTATTCATGTGTATCCATCCAAGCCTACGACGTGTTAGTTGAAGACGTAGCGGCCAAGGGTATAAAGCTTCATCATATGTTGGGTTTAGTGTGCCTCGTTTCTACGTCAACAACATTAGTTCTAATGCTCCTAAGGTATGAATGCATTATATATATATATATATATATATATATATATATATATATATATATATATATATATATATATAGGAGCTTGGAAATTTAGTGTGTGTAATTTATAATTTTTTATAAATAATTTTAACGACTTTGTTTTGCTCAGAAAATATTTTTTAAGAACTTTTTATAAAAGTTTTGTGCTTAAATAGAATTTAGCATTTTTCGGTAAGTCGTTCGAATGAACTGGAATCTCGTTCGAATGAGATTCCCTGGTCGTTCGAACGAGACTTCTAACTAGATTCCTTTTTTCTCTTTGGAACATCGTTCGAACGAGAATTTCGTTTAAACGAGAATGTCGTTCGAGCAACTTTGGCGGGAATAGTTTTTGGCAATTTTTGGCAGTTTTCTCCATGTTCCCACTACTTTTTCCCTACTATGTTTTGATAGAATTATCAAGTGAAGGAACCAACCTTTTCCGAGAAACTTTTTCATATTCTTCGATCTCCTAGCGAGAGTTTTTGAGAGCTTAATTCCAAATGAAAGAGTTCATGTTTTGAATGTGTGATTTTCAAGAAAAAACTTTCGGAAACACTTTAAGTTTACACCCAATAGTTTGTTTATTCCAAGTTCCTTAATATTTATCCTTGCTTGGAGTGTTTGGCACCGGGTTTATCTCTACACCTCAAAGAAGAGAAGTTTGGGTTTACTTCCACATCCCACAAAGAAGAAGTTTATTTGTTGTGACATACCCACTTGGATAAAGGCTCCTTGTTCGGGTAGCAGTGACCAGAAAAAGTCCGATCGGTGGATTTTGAGACCGCGGTGGACCTCCATGGTTATTCGCTAGGCAGAGGTGTGTACAAGAAAAAGGGTCGGGGCTTGGATAGATTCAAGTCCGGTGTTGTAAGTCTTTTTGTTTTGTACTTGTAAAACCGTACTTAGTGGATTTGAGGCTAGGGTTGTCCGAGGTTTTTTTTCGTTACGAGTTTTTCCTCGTACATCGCGGCGTAGTGGTTGTTTACTTATTTTATCTTTTTCTATATCACATTAGATGCATGCTTAGGTAAAAATATAAAATTGGTATAGTTAATTTGGTGCAAATTCAATTTGGGTAAAAATTAATTTAAGTTAAGTCATTACTTTAATTGGATAAAATTTGGTTTGGCCTAATTTGCAAAAATGGATTAATTATTTGCGCTAGGCAAATTTCTAGGACTTGGGTTGAGTTAATATGTTTAAGTGGAAAATGTATTTCTTGTTTAATTTAATTTCACTTTGAGTTTAGTCTAATTTTAATTTGAAAGAAATTAAAATTTATTGTCTGTGTGTGTTGTCTTGAGCCATCTCCCATCCGTATTTAAAGGAAATTCTTTTTGTAAAATTTAAAATTGGGCGTCCTATCATTTTCAAAGTGGTATCAGAGCATTGATTTAGAAAAATCGACATCTTCAAATTGGTATCAGAGCCGGATTGCTAAATTATTGCGATTAAGATTCTTTTTAAATATTTTTGTCTAAAATTGAATTTTTCCCATTTTCAAAATTTCCTATTTTCGATGGTTCCAACTATGCGTATTGGAAAGCGTGTATGCGTTCGGCACTTACGTCTCTAAATGAGAGGGTTTGGTTTTCAGTCGTTAACGGGTGGTCCCCACCTACATAATGTAGTGTTGGCTCAATTTCGGACAAAAACATTTGAGTCATAGGATAGAGTTCATGTGTATCCATCCAAGCCTATGACGTGTTAGTTGAAGACGTAGCGGCTAAGAGTATAAATCTTCATCATATGTTGGGTTTAGTGTGCCTCGATTCTACGTCAACAACATTAGTTCCAATGCTCCTAAGGTATGAATGCATTTTATATATATAGGTTCTTGGAAATTTAGTGGGTGTAATTTATAATTTTTTATAAATAATTTTAACGACTTTATTTTACTCAAAAAATATTTTTTAAGAACGTTTTATAAATGTTTTCGGCTTAAATAAAATTTAGCATTTTCTTGTAAGTCGTTCGAACGAACCGGAATCTCATTCGAACGATATTCCCAGGTCGTTCGAATGAGACTTCTAACGAGATTCCTTTTTTCTATCTGGAACATCATCAGTAAAGTCGTTCGAACGACTTTTGCGGGAACAATGTTTTGGCAATTTTTGACAGTTTTCTCCATGTTCCCACTAATTTTTGACTGAATTATCTAGTGCGGGAACCAACCTTTTCCAAGGAACTTTTTCAATTCTTCTATCTCCTAGATAGAGTGTTTTAGAGCTTAATTCCAAATGAAAGAATTCATGTTTTGAGTGTGTGATTTTCAAGAAAAAAAATTCTAAAACACTTCTAGTTTACACCCAATATTTTGTTTATTCCAAGTTCCTTAATATATATCCTTACTTGGAGTGTTTGGCACCAGGTTTATCTCTACACCTCAAAGAAGAGAAGTTTGGGTTTACTTTTACATCCCACAAAGAAGAAGTTTGTTTGTTGTGATATACCCACTTGGAGAAAGGCTCCTTGTTCGGGTGGCGATGACCAAAAAAAATCCGATCGGTGGATTCCGAAACCGCGGTGGACCTACGTGGTTATTATCTAGCTGAGGTGTGTATAAGAAGAAGCGTCGGAGATTGGACGGTGTCAAGTCAGGTGTTGTAAGTCTTTTTGTCTTGTGCTTGTAAAATCTTACTTAGTGGATTTGAGGTTAGGGCCTCCCGAGGTTTTTTCTCGTTGTGGGTTTTTCCTTGTACATCGCGGCGGAGTGGTTGTTTACTTATTTTATCTTTTTTATATCATATTAGATGGATGCTTAGGTAAAAAGATAAAATTGGTATAGTTAATTTGGTGCAAATTCAATTTTTAGTAAAAATTAATTTAAGTCGAGTCATTACTTTAATTGGATAAAATTTGGTTAGGCATAATTTGCAAAAATTAATTAATTATTTGCATTAGGCAAATTTCGAGGACTTGGGTTGAGTTAATATATTTAAGTGGAAAATGTATTTCTTGTTTGATTTAATTTCACTGTGAGTTTAGTCTAATTTTAATTTGAAAGAAATTAAAATTTGTTGTCTGTGCGTGTTGTGTTAAGCCATCTCTCTTCCGCATTAAAAAGAAAATCTTTTTGTAAAATTTAAAATTGGGGTTCCTATCATTTTCAAAGTGGTATCAGAGCATTGTTTTAGAAAAACTCACGTCTTCATACTCAATATCAACCCTCAAGTACACCACTTCGAAAAAGGTATAAGAGTTAACAGACTTAGATTAACCTTGGTTAATCTATTTTTATAATTGAAAAATTATTTTCATTAACCATGGTTTTGTAATTTTGTCAAATACACATGAAAATATACTTTCCACATAGTAAAATTATATTTTATAAAGAATTGTGTCTCTTTGTGTATTTTAAGTATGTATGTTCATGAGAGAAATAAATATACTTGGAGTTTGCCTCAAAATGTATTTTGAAAAATCTTCTAAGGCAAACTAAAAAAAAATTGGACACATGTGCGACCTGCTTCATCGCAGCGATGGACTGCCTCGCTACAACGAAACTTGTCTCTAGAACTTTTTTTTCATAATTCAAATATTTGAACAAAGCCGCAACATGGTTCGCCGTTGTTCCGCCGCAACGATGGTCTCTTCACTGTAGTGACACTATCTTGTTGATCGCTTGTGTCCCCGTGCAAAAATTCTGAATAAATGCACAGTCTGGATCACCTTAATTTTGTCGTAGCTATAGACACCACATTCTAGGACCCTCCTAAGCCTTTCCTTAGTACTAATCTAGAGGCCATCGGGTGCTCTTAGGCCCCATTTGACTATCGATCAACTACCATAGCTCATTAGAGGGATCCGAATCCCTTTCTAATGATCTGCCCCATGCACGAATCGGCCTTAGGATTCGGACGAATGGACCATTTTCCCCTAAAAAGTGATCTAGAGGCCACTACGCACTCCCGAGCTTCATTTAAATCCGGTTAACTCTACAAATTGGGTAAAGCTCATTAAATCCTAAAAAGGCATAGAATCCCCTTTCCAATGGTCTGCCCCGTACACGAATTAGCCTTGCAGTAAATACGAATGAGCCATTTTACTCCAAAAGGTGATCGGGTACTTTTGGGACCCATTTGAACTTAGTCAAATCTCCGAACCGAGCTAAGATCTTTCGAACATCATAGGTCCTTGCATAACCTTTCTAATGGTTTGTCTCGTGCGCGAATCGACCTTACAGTTCGAACGAACGATCCGTTTCTCTCTTGTCCTAAAGACCGTAGGGCGCTTCTGAGCCCCATTTAACAACAGTCAACTCCCGAACCCGGGAGCGTACCAATGGATTCTAAAAGGGCTCTGAATTCCCTTTTTAACGGTTTGTCTCATGCGTGATTCGAACATTACGGATTACATTTTATGACCATTTTTTCGTAAAATATGCCTGAGACTGTCGAATGGCAAACCCATTTCCCTACATATCGGCAGTCTGTCTGGAATTTCCTGTCGATATGCATGTTAAGGACAATGCCGATTGGCACCCCCATTAACCCTATTTAAGGAAATCATGATCTCACTTCGAAAGTCACATTAGAAACATCTTTCTCAATGATCTCAGCAACATTCTATCAAAGTTAGTGTGGTTTCCATTTTCAAACCTTTCCCCCACATTCTGTTTCCATCTTTTCCTTACCCAATTTGGCAAATTCCCTTCTCTCTCCTCCTACCAGCTTCATCCAGTTGCAAGAGCAGTCATTCAACATTCAAGATCAACTTCAAGGCATCAGAATAAAGTCCAAATCTTTCACTTTCTCTTTAAACTCTCTTATTTTTGCATTACATACTTAATTCTTATTTTAGCATTTCATTTTTATTAGATCGCACCTATTAATATCTATTTTTTTATTAGTAGTATTGCACATACTATACTTTCTATAAAAAAACAAAAAAGAAGAAAAGGAGGGTTTGCTTGTAAATTCCAAACGTGAATTTCCCACTACATTTTCTCACACTAAATTATACTTTTTCCACACGCACACATATAAGAAAAGACCCCGATTGGATTTAGGGGATAAATCCCATCCCGTGTTATATACGAACTACATGGACTTTGATTCCTTTTTAGTCTACATAGGCATCTCGGGTAAAATTCGAGATTTGACTCCTCTCCTATTTTTGTTCATATATTATTTTGATATCATAAATTTGTGATTCATGCTTGACTTTTGTCCAACTTTCACCATCATCCTCCTATAAACGATTGGTGACCCAACAAATGCATACATAATATTTTGATTACTATTTTGGGAACACTCCTAAGGATGACCTCACTCGGCCTTTATCCATAATGTGAGTCGAGTAATGTCACTCTCCATTTATATATACACGCATACACTTCACGGAGTTATTAAGGAGAAGAATAACACATGCCCATGAAAGACCGAAAGTGAGGGATGGATGCCTAACACCTTCCCATTTCGTAACTTAGTCTCTGAAACCTTGAACTAATTGGTTTCGCAAGCATCAATATGTAGTTGGTGTCATTCTCTCGAAGCGGCAACATTTATTTACCTGTTTTGTTAAAAATAGGTTGGAAACTGTATCTCTATATATCACCCTAATTAATGATGACCGAAGCACCCCGAGGAAGGGAGAAAACTCCCCGTGCAAGCGAACCGGTCGAGAGAGGTATTTCCACAGTGGAAACTCCCCTGGGGACAATTATGACTATAGGAGGACTAGACTCTACTTTTACATGGGTGTTATTATTGTTTGCATGTGTGCGTATGCACCTACCTGTATGTTTCCTTTTTCCATTATTAATTATTTTATATATCTACCTTATGTATATATCAATTCTCACTCACTTTTCACTTCACACACTTATAATTACCCTCCATGTACACTTCACACTACCTACACTAGTAGGATCACTTATACCCACTTGCTTCACACACCACTTAGAATATCCATGCTTAGGGTTCACTAGTACACACCTCCACTTATCACACTTGTATATGCCCATGCTCTTTTGCATATATCACATGCCACTTGTAGTTGATCCACTCTTAGGCTCACTACCACACACTCACTTGTATATATATGCATATCACTCACACGTATCCATGCTTAGTGTAGTCTTAATGCTCCATGGTAGATTTACTTTTCATGATACTTTTACATTCTTCCCTATTAGTATAGTGCTTCCTTTGCTCATCTTGACAAATAAAGACTCTATCCATAACATACTATTTAAGAATCATGCATTTTGCATACAACATCACCAAGAGCATTGCTATATTAACCAAATTTTGTCCCATACTGGGGGGTTAATTTGTGATGGGCGTTGGTTCAGCAGGTCGCAGTTAGCCTAATAATATGACTCTCACATTCCATTGGCCTAGTACCTTTGACGTATATCGAACGGCTCCCCCCACATCGTACCGCTTATCCGAACTCATGACGAGAGGTATATAGCAGGGAACTAATTCATATACGTCGAGTATATCGAATTTGCTCTCACACGTACTGTTCCTACGAGGTATATAGTGAGACAATTCACGTACACTCATGTATATCAAATGTCTTGTCCACACGTACTGATTCCCCTCAAAGGCAAGAAGTATATCATGAAAGTCATGCTAAAGGGGGGAACCCTACCACTAGCCCGACATACTTCATAAACCTCATATAGGCATTAAAACTAGGGCACTCATATTTAGTTTTTTTGTTGCTACACGGAAATCTGTCGAAAACTCGGGTCGGCATGCCGCCTAAATTTTCGTGCTATCTCGCCTTTTTTTCAAAACAGGACCTCATCCAAGAGCCTAAAAACAAGTCAAACCATGTCTTACATATTTTTCAAACCCAATTTTCCTAGGTTCGGATCCTGTCCGGCATTTTTTGCATTTATGTAAACCTAATGCAAGTGAAAACATAATAATAATAATAATAATAATAATAATAATAATAATAATAATAATAATAATAATAATAATAATAATAATAATAATAATAATAATAATAATAATAATAATAATAATAATAATAATAATAATAATAATAATAATAATAATAATAATAAGATTCCTCTCTAATTTTTTTCCTCCTCTCTTTTTTTCTTTTCTCAAAAAAAGGCAAAAGCATTTTTCCTCCATTTATTAAAAGTGCAAAAACATTTTTCCTCCTTTTATAAAAAATGACCAAAATATTTTTCCTCCCTTTATCAAGAATGCCAAAAAACAATTTTTCCTAAAAAATACCAAAAAATAACTCTTTCTTCCCTTTTCCAAAAATAAAACTCGAACCATTGTCCTTGTCAAGTTGATCGCATACCCAATTCTTGTCCTGGCTCCCTATTGGCTTCGGTCTTCTGTCAAACTACCCAAAGCTACGCTAGTTCCTCTGCTACTTCATCCGAGTTTGGAACCTACCTTCACCAACTGTTTATGGAAAATGTCGACCAAGCACCAAACGTGCAGCCTGATTTGATGGAAGTCTTAGTCCAACTCAGTGTCAAGATTAACAACCTTCAAATCGAGGTCCATGAGATGCAGCAAATTTAGGTCTAGATTATCAAAGAACCTAAGGTTCTCTTTCCTCGTACCATGGACCCACCAGATACCGAGCCTTTTTAGGTCCCAAAAAATATCAGCATGCTCCGTGTGTCCCTCCTGCAATGAACTACCACCAACTCAACTCCCCATGTCGAACCTTGCTCAGTGAGGGGCTAACTTACTAGTGCATGTTGATCCCAAGGAGGAAGAACTGAACAAGGTCAAGGAAGACCTCAAAATTTTGTCCAAGAAATTCGATCAAGTCAAGATATCCAGGAACTACATGGACTACACCCATATGTATCCCTACCCCAAAGTAAGATTGTTGTAGAAGTTCAAGATGCCAGCCATCGCGAAGTTCGAGTGTAGCGAGCCCCCAATTGTCAACCTTCATAATTATCGCTAATCCATTACCCTTCTTGGTGCCTCTGAAGAGATAATTGTCTAAATTTTTAAACAAATTTTGAAGGATAGTGCCTTTCGATGGTTCCTATCCCTCAAAAAATCCAGGATTCATAGTTGGGAAGATGTCGCACCGAAATTCATGTCTCGATATAAGTATAATGAGGAACAAGAGGTTACATGCCTTGATCTAGAGATTCTCAATCAGAACTCTGGAGAAACCGTCAATAGCTTCATAGGAAGGTGTAAAGATAAAGCTGCTACCATGACTAACAGACCCTCTGAGGAAGAACAAGTCAGTATTGTGAAGAAGAATTTCTTACCCCATATCCGAGCAACTATGGGAGGTTAGTATTATCCACACTTTTGAGCACTTCAGGAAGTTGGTGTAGAAATTAAAGAAAATATTACCAAGGTAGAAGCTGAGCCTAAGAAGGTGACCGGATAGTACCTTCCCAAAATGTATGAGAACCAGTCAATGCTACATTCTCAATCATCAATAATATCTCCCAACATGCTACTTCTTGGGCACAAGAAATACACCCTAATCCCATTCGAAAGGAATACACTGAGTTCCATGCTCCTTCATCCAAAGTCTACCAGGCCTTGTTAAGCCAAAACTTCGTCAAACCCTTGGACTCCCGTCCATTACCAAACCCGCTTCAAAGTAACATCAAAATCGATTCCCACTATGACATTTACTAGTCTGCAGGCTATACCACCAACAAATGCTTCCATCTTCAGAATGTAAGCCAAGGTTTAATTGACCGGGGTATCATTGTCCCAACAGCCAATCCTAAATCCAACACCACTAATAGCCCACTTCCAACCCATACAAATGCCATATTTCTATAGATTGGCCCAAAATTCAATCCATTTTCCCACATTGTGCCAAGTAAAGCTCCCATCATACCCGTAATCACACCCAAATCGCTCAAAGTTTACCTATCTTCACCAACTAAGATCTGTCACTCCTCACAAGGGCTTGTATTACTGTCCACCCCCTCGGGAACCTTTTATTGCACTGTTATGCCATTCGGGCTAAAAAATGCTAGGACTACCTACCAAAGGGCTGCCACAACCATCTTGCATGAATTTTTATATAAAGCGGTCGAAGCCTATGTGGACGACATGATTATTAAGTCTAAGAGTCAAGAAGGTCACATTCCCACCCTTCGAAAATTCTTTGAATGAGTATGGTGATACCAAATGCGATTAAACCCATATAAATGCATCTTTGGCATCACGAAATGAAAGATTTTAGGATTCATGGTTCAGTGAAAATGGAATTGAAGATGACCCTGACAAGTTGAAATCCATACTTGAGATGCCACTTCCACAGATGAAGAAGGAATTTCGGTGATTCCTGGGTAAACTTTAGTTCATCAGTCGATTGATCGACCAACTGACTTCTATCTGCGAGCCCATATTTAAAATCCTCTAGAAGGATTATACTAACGTCTGGAATGAGGCCTACTAGAAATACCTTACCCGACCTTCGGTACTTATGCCACCGTAGCCAAGTCTACCCATCTTCTTAAACTTAACTATAACAGATATCGCGATAGGGGCCTTGTAAGACCAATATATTGAAGAATCCCAAAAAGAAAGATCCATTTACCATGTCCACAAAAAATAAGTTGGGTACAAACTCAACTACACTGCCTTGGAGAAAGCATGCATCGCCTTAGTCAGGGTCATTCAAAAGTTAATGCACTACATACTCACTTTTCCCATCAGATTATCATCCCAAATGGATCCTGTCAAGTACCTGCTTGAAAAACCCGCCTGATATAATCGAATGGCCCGGTGGTTAATGCTTCTAGCTGAGTTTGTTATTATATATATTCTGCTAAAAGCCATGAAA
Organism: Sambucus nigra; assembly: GCA_949130495.1. NCBI lineage: Eukaryota > Viridiplantae > Streptophyta > Magnoliopsida > Dipsacales > Adoxaceae > Sambucus > Sambucus nigra. Next base: position 476,560,011 of record OX422213.1, read on the forward strand.
GGGAGATCCATCTCCGACTACCTTATTGACTACCACATGGAAGAATTTGATGTTTGGGTCTCTGAATTTTCGAACGAATATATTCCGTGCACCTTTCAGGAGGACCACCGATGGAAAATGTGATTTGACGGAGCTTCTAACAAGAAAGGATACAGTATTGGGATACTCCTGATCGCCCCTGATGACTCTTACACTACCATTGCGATCAAGATAGATTTCCCCTGCATCAATAGTATGGTTGAACACTTGCCATGCACTGTAGGCCTCAAATTCTCCGTCAAGGAAGGTATCAAACACCTATATAACTACGGATATTCTTCCCTCATCATCGGCCAAGTCCTTAGAAGATGGAAACTCAAAGATGAAAAACTCCTACCCTTTCATGCCCACTTAGAAGAACTGGCCTCCCAGTTCCAAGATATCACATTCCATTACCTACCTCGAGCAAATAATGGCTTAGCCAATGCCCTTGCTACTCTGGAATCCATGGTCGACATGCCCGAAGGACTATCAATGGCCCCTTTCCTGGTTAAGAAATAAGTTAAGCCTACGCATTGCTACCACATTGAGATCGTTATTGAGGAATATTTTGATATGGATGGGTTTTGGTAATGTAACATTTGGTTCCTCCTCAAACATGGTAAGTAACCCTAAGATGCCGACAAAAAAGATCATGCAACCCTTCGCAAACTATTTGTCCAGTACATTATCTGCGATACTGTTAAAAAAAACTTTGATGGAACCCATTTGCACTGCATTATAGGGGCTGATGTTGAAGATGTGATGCAGAATATCCAGATCAGGGAATGTGGACCCCACATAAACGGTAACATGTTTGCTAAAAAAATAATCCGCCAAGGGTACTATTGGACCACCATGGTTCAGGATTACACCGCCTGCATCCGAAGATGCCTGAAATGCTAGTAGTTTGCCAACCTCCAACACTTACCTCGTCAGGAATTATACAACATGACTTATCCCTGGCCCTTGTCCACATGGGGCATTGACATCGTAAGGAAGGTCACACCCAAAGATTTACATATGCAAGAGTCCATACTAGTTACCATTGATTACTTCACCAAATGAGTCGAAGCCTGAGAGTGCGCCAGCAATCAATAGACAAATTTCTTTAATTAAATTCTAATTTTAGCCCCAAAAATCCTAACTCTTGCAACTAATTGTGATTGACGAATAAAATAAATTCAAGCATGTAAAGCAATCACAATATGAGGAAAATTCCCCAAAAGGGGCAAAACCTTTTTATTTCACTATAATTCGTAATAGTTACAATTACAGAGAAATACAGATTGACACACGAATACCCGTAGGCGTCGGTTTGTTGTCCTTGGTGTTGTCAGCAAGAGCTCCAAGTTAGCAATAGAGAACAACATTCTTCTCTATAATATTACTCCATAGGAGTAGAACAATTGTATCTAGGGTTTATAAATATTCACATATATATATTTTGGAAGTATTTGTGAATGAAAAAGGTGTTTAGGACTCAAAAAATTGAAGACTTGTTGTAGTGGGTCTCTCAAAAATGTATTTTTAAGTCTTGAACAAATACAGTCCCGAAATAGATATTAATAGAAAAAATATAAAGTTGAGGTAGTGCAACGAACGGGTTCGGTAAACTATTAAACACGATTCTCCATTTCGAAACGGTTCGATTTGCCCTTTATAAATATGCGAACCGATTCGGTAACTGTTTAAACAATATTTTCCTTTAAAATGCCTCATTTTGATAAATCCAATATTTTAGAAATATTACAAAATAAATATGTAACCTTTAAAAACTCCATATTAAACATTTTACCATAATTGCAAGTGGAGTAGTGGGAACGGTTAAATGTTGAAGATAGCGAAAGCGTGATAACTTTGCATTCGAATCGAGGTCATCGTGGATGATCGTACCGAATGTAACGGTATCAGACATAATAGCTATGATCTAGGACACAAACAATTCCTAGATTCTAACTCGAAAATTTATAAAATCATGTCCTTACAAATCTCTCCCTATGTTTATGCTGGTACATACATAAAAAATCCGAATTATGAGACCCAAATGAAAACCAAATGACATATAATTTAATATCCCCATTAAACCCAAAAATAGAAAATACTAAATGACATGTCTTCAAGAAAACTTCAACATCTTCAAATCTCCAACTCTTTAATCTTTCTTTGTCATCATCAGGTTGTGCAAAAATAATGCTCAATTTTGTTCCTACACACATGAGACAAGAAACAATACCCGTGATGCGCAACAGTTTGAAATATAATGATAAGAAAAAGTAAATATAAATTAAGCTCAAGCAAATCACTATTAAATCAAACAAAAAAACAAAAACAAAAAAAAACATAATTCATTCTCCCCCTTTTTATGAGGTCCCCAAACAGACAAATATGAAGAACATAAAGAAAGTGCAAATGGAGAATGCCACAAGGAAATCAAACTTCTTCTTTTTGAATTTTTTTCAAAATTGTGCTCACAAAATATATAACAAAGAATCAAACCATGAAAGAACACGAAGACAACCAAGTCAATGATAGAGGAAATGTAAGGATGTGAACAAATCTGACAGGAAAATCAATACATACAACCATAACATATGTGCACGATGAATTTTGGATATTCCTAACGAATGAACTCAACATCTTCATTAATTGTAAAAATGGTGGATTTATAAGAAATTGACTCGATCAATATCAACAAATCAAAGCTCAAAGTGATTTCCACACCAAAAGCATCCAAAACTATGTAACGCTTTTCCATGACTTTCAAGGATGTGTAAACCCATTTTTCATTTCTTTCCATCCAAACTTCCTCATAAATAATAATGCATTTATTTTTTCTTTTGAGGTGATGAAACTTAAAACCTATTGGCCCACTTTTTGGCATATTTTCTTTTCATCGCCATGTAATTTTTTCGGTCTCTTTTCAAATAGTGGCTTTCACGACAAGTTAATTTTGTACTTTCATAGCCCTTTCTAGTGTTTCACTCATCAATTTTTGTTGCAATTAAAACCTCACGGTAAACGATTTTTACATGCACTACTTTCTTGTCAAGTTTTATTGCATTTGGTTCGTTATATAGACAGAATTGAGATGGAAACACTCAAGAGACAAGTGCAATACTCAAGTAATATCATGCATATGTGAAATAAAGGAGATAAGGAGCCAAACATGTAAAAGATATCACTAATCACTTCTCAAAAATTCTAAACAATGGAAAGCACACGGATGAAATGATGTAGCATCTCAATTCACTATTAAAAAATCATGTGGAATATGGAATGAAATTGTGACTATGGCTATCTTACATGTTCATCAATAAACGACGTAAGCAAAATACAAAATTCGTTTTATGATTTTAAAAAAAAAAGTTTATAAAAATATTTTTTTTTCTAAAATTTTCAAAAAAAAAACAAAAAACTAAGAGAGCAGAACCAAAGATTAAACACCCACCAATAATCCTCGGTCATTTGCTTCATCCATAGAAGTTATGTGCAACAACTCCCGACGGCTATGTACTCAGCCTCCTTAGTGGACAAAGAGAGGGAATTTTGCTTCTTGCTCAACTAAGAGAGCAGAACCAAAGATTAAACACCCACCAAAAGTGCTCCTACATCCCTCTGCATCCCTGGCCTAATTGACATCCGAATAGGCGAATAAACGGTCATTGGTATCAAAGGAATACCAAATTCCAAATGAGAGAATCCAACTTACATATTTGATAATACGTTTAAGAGAGAGTAAGTGTGACTCTTTCGAGGACACCTGATATCACGCACAAACTCCAATACTAAAGGCGATGTCGGGACGACTGGCATTCAAGTAGAGAAGACCACATATCATACTCCGATACAAGGTTTTCTCCATGTCCTTGCCTGAAGTGTCCTTTCTAAGATTTGTTAAGGTACTCATCAGGGTACGTGCGTTCTTAGTGGAGTATAAACCAAATTTCTTCATAAGGTCTCTAGCATACTTGGATTGGGAGATGAACATCCCATACTCTAGCTGAAGAGCTCGGATACCAAGGAAAAAAGTAAGCTCACCTACCATGTTCATCTCAAACTCACTCTTCATCTCCTCCTCAAAGTGGTGAGCATATTGGGAGCACGTGGATCCAAAGACTATGTCATCCGCATAGCTTTGGGCAACCAAAATAGCACCGTCATCTCCCCTGACGAATAACGTCATATCAACTCCCCTTTTCTTGAAGTCGCAATCTAAGAGATAGAAAGTAAGCCTCTTATACCAAGCACGTGGTGCTTGCTTCAAATCATAAAAGACTTTCCTCAGATAGTAGACGTGATCGGGGTGCTTAGGTTCTTTAAACCCCTTTGGTTGTTCCACGTAAACCTCCTCATGTAGAATTCCATTCAGAAAGGTCTTGACATCCTTCTGATATAACTTGAAGAGTAGATGATATGCGATGGCGAGTAGTAAGCGAACAAACTCAAGCATCGCAACAGGAGCAAATGTCTCGTCAAAGTCTACACCCTCTATCTATGTGCAGCCTCGAGAGACCAACCTAGCCTCATTTCGGATAATAGTACCAGTCTCATACGCCTTATTCTTGAAGATCCATTTGGTACCTATTACATTTGTCTCACTAGATTGGGGGACCATTTCCCAGACATTGTTTTATCTAAATGGAAATGACTTATCCTTCATAGCGCATATCCACTGTTCATCTTTGGGTGCTTCCTTATGATTCTTGGGCTCGACTTTGGACGTATATCAAACATATCTAACAACGTTCTCTAGCTGAGCACGAGTCTTGACCCCTAGGGTTGGATCTCCTAGAATAGCAGTAGGATCATGACTCTTGTGAACCCAAGCAGGAGTGCCTCCTAAATCAGGAATAGGATCCACTCTGTAAGTGGGAGGCATGATGGAATCATCAGTAGAAAGTCCGTCATCGTCATATAAAAGGTTAGAATCAATAAATGACGGTGGTGCATCATCTTGCACGGTGATGTTTATAGACTCCATAACTAATCAGGTTAAAAATCGGATATGCTCTACTACTCGATGAATATCCTAATAATATCCCCTCGTTATTCCAGGAGTTAAACTTTGCTTATTGCTCTCTATCCCGTAGGATATAGCATTTACTCCAAAAGACACGAAAATATGAAAGGTTGGGCTTCTTTCCAGTCCATAAGTCGTAGTGTGTATTAAGAGTGTGTGGATGAAGGTAAACCCTATTGACCGTACGGCATGAGGTAGACATCGCCTCTGCCCAAAATCTCCTAGCAACTCTATGACCTAGAAGCGTAGATCTAGACATCTCCTAAATCGTTCGATTCTTCCTCTCAATAATCCCATTTTTCTTAGGATTCTTTACGACCAAAAATTCATGTTTGATCCCGAGGCTATCATAGTAAATATGTACTTTAGCTTCCTTAAACTCAGTGTCATTGTAACTACGTATCCTATTGATAGTGACTTCATGTTGATTTTGCAGGACACGACACTTAGTTGTGAGAAATTCTACGGCCTTGGATTTCTCTCTCAAAAAACCTATAATAAAGTAAGAAGAGAAATCATCTTCCATCACACGGATATACATCTTACCACCCAAACTCTCAGTACAAGCAGAACCCATAAGATTCATATGTATCAACTCAAGCACTCATGAAGTGGTAATGGAATTCAACTTCTTGTGGGGGCTACAGACTTGCTTTCCCAATTAATAGGGTCCATAAACTACGGAAGTCAGCTTTCCAAGTGTTGGAAAGCCACATACTAGGCCCCTTTTAGATAATCTCTCCAAATCTCTAAAATTCACATGACCTAGACGTTAATGCCATAGATCCATAGGAGTGCTCGACGTTGTTGCAGAAAAAAGAGGAATTTGGCACAATCCCATAGAAATTATATTAAGTCCTTACCCCTTGCAATAGAAGTTTACCGACTTAATCATAAACATTGCACTCGTTCTGGTCAAACTTTACTGTAAAGTCAGCGTCGCACAGCTGGCTAATGCTGAGAAGGTTTGCTTTTAAACCATTGACATACAAAATATCCTCTAGCTTAGGAAATCCTGGTATCTCTATTATACCTCATCCTACTATGCTAGACATGCTACCGCCTCCAAAGGTGACTTTACCTTGCTTGCGATCCTTTAGGTAGGTAAAAAATTAGACATCACCTGTTATGTGCCTGGAGAACCTACTATCGAAATACCACTGACAAGTATTATGTTCTTTAAGAGCAACATGAATAACAAGGGCTTTTGCATCAAGTTTAGGGACCCAAGATGAGGTAAACTTCTGTTTTCCCTTGTCATTGTTGGCTCTAGTCGAGATATTAGAAGTGTCCATTGAAGACATAGAAATCCATTGGAACTCTTCCATTAGACTCTCAGATGTGGCGACTATAAACTCAACATTCTCTCTAAGACTCAAAAAATCAGTAGTGGTACGTAGTGGAGAAAATATACGTCGTGTCCAACCCAAACTATAGCAAAACTCCATAAGGTAGCCCTTTTTTCAACAGTACGTACATAAGTACACAGTCTTTGGCCGACCTTAGTTTGTTTTTCTTGGACGAACTCTTCTTCTGGGTTTTTAGTGATAGCTATATGGATTCGTAGTAAACTCAGGAACTGGTTTCGGTGTCACATGGGATGTGGAGTAACCATCAAAACCAATTCCTTGCCTTTCACCAAAGCTTAAAGAAGCGGCGAGGAGCATCTTTCCAGATATGTCCTCTATCTTTACCTTGACCTCCCGGGCTATCTCAAGGTCATGAGTAAGTTTGGATACAAGGGCTTAAAGTTTCTTTCGAGTGTCCATTAAGATCTGGATCTCACTCATAAGACTATCCACTTGCTTGGTCAAGCCCGTTTTATCTTTATCTAAATATCTCTTTCTCTCTCTCTCTCTCTCTCTCTCTCTCTCTCTCTCTCATCTCTCCTAAATCTTTATCTAAGGCAACTATCCTTAGTGCTAACGCTTTGTTACGCCTTTTAGTTTTAAAATAATCAACATATAAATCATCATACGCGCGTCGTAAATCACTCTCGCTCTCTCTTGCAGCATCCACCCCCTCTCTCACATCGCTTCCACTGTTGAGGTGTCTCTGTGAAGTAGCATCTTCATCATCGTGAGGAAAACTGTCAGATGACTAGCCATAAATGCAGTGAAGTTACATTCAAGCGATGACTCATCTCCAGAGTCCACCGACTGGACCTCATTATCGTCACTAAGGGAGGCATTAAGAGCAACTTTGTCTTTGCCTTTACCTTTGCCTTGACATCTCAACCTAGTAGGATACTCAAATGCCTTATGAGCTCTGTTGTCACACTCATAACATCTCTCCTCGTCTTTCTTAGGCACGTCCTTTTTATCCTTTTCATTTTTCTTTTCAAACTTATTTTTCTCAAAATTCTTTTTATCTTTGAAATTGTCATTTTTCTTTAATTTGAAAATTTTCTTGATTTTTTTTACAAGAAAGGTAAAATCTTCTAAGTCAAAATCAAACTCAAAATCAGACAATTCTTCCTCTTTTCTCCTAGACGACTCACATATCTTTCTAGCTGACCTGTCACTCTTCCTAGCCTGGGCTTTAAGTGCTACCCCTTTATCTTTTAATTTTATCGTGTTAGGAAACATGTTAATTTCATAAGTCTGGAGGTCTCCATCTTCTAATTTTAGACTACTCAAATTTGCTATCAAATTTAGCACAGTGACTTTAGGGATGAAATGCTTAGGTAGTGATCTCAAAATCTTTTTAACTAATCCAGCATCAGGAACACCTAAATTAAAACTAGTGTTAACAATATCAGATCAACGAGCATAGAATTCATTAAAACACTCAGATTCAATCATGGTGATTGTTTCCAATTGTGTAATTAAATTTTGCAATTTTGATTCTTTAACTGAATTAGTGCCTTCATAGGTAAGTTGAAGAACATCCCATGCTTCTTTTGACATGGTACACGTCATGATGTGTCGAAAATCATCGGGGGTGACGTCTTCAGAAATCTCACTAATCCCATGTGAGTTATATGTGCTCCATTTAAATTCATCCTCAGTCCCATGTAGTCACAAGTTTTAAAGTAGTTGGGTTATCTACAATGACAGTGGGAGGCATACACCCTCTATCAGTCACAACCCAAACACATTTGTCAATGGCCTTTTAAGTGAGATTTCATACAGGATTTCCAATATGCGTAATTTGACCCGTCAAAAATTGGCACTCAATTATACAAGTTATTCATTGAAATTGCGCTTTTTCAAAAAATCAATTTTGAAACCATAATTGATATCTACAAAAACATTGTGGAAAAATTACGCAGCATAATTGTGTAATAGTCTCTGATACCAATTTGAGAGTGCGCCCGCAATCAATAGACAAACTTGTTTAATTAAATTCCAATTTTAGCCCCACAAAATCGTAACTTTTGTAACTAATTGTGATAGACGAATAAAAATAAATTCAAGCATGCAAAGCAATCACAATATGAGGAAAATTACCCAAAAGGGTCAAAACCTTTTTATTTCACTATAATTCATAATACTTGCAATTACAGAGAGATGCAGCTTGACATATGAATACTCGCAGGAGTCGATTCGTTGTCGTTGATGTTGTCGGCAAGAAATCCCATAAGAGCTCCAAGTCAGCAACGGAGAACAGCCTTCTTCTCCACAAGATTACTCGAGATGAGTAGAACAATTGTATCTAGGGTTTATAAAGATTCACATATGTATTGGGGAAGAATTTGTGAATCAAAAAGGTGTTTGGGACTTAAAAAATTGAAGACTTGTTGTAATAGGTCTCTCAAAAACGTCTTTTTAAGTCTTAAACAAATACACTCCCGAAATAGATATTTATATAAAAAAAATAAAAAGTTGAGGCAGTGCGGTGAACCGATTCGGTTAATTTTTAAACATGATTCTCCATTGCGAACCGGTTCGGTTTGCCCTTTATAAATGGGCGAACCGGTTCGAGTAACTGTTTAAACAATATTTTGCTTAAAAATGCCTCATTTTGATAAACCCAATCTTTTATAAAAATTCCCAAATAAATATGTAAACCTTAAAAACTCCATATTAAACATTATACCATAATTTCAAGTGGATTAGTGGGAACGGTTGAATGTTTATAACTTAGGATTCGGATCAAGGCAGTCATGGATATCATGTCGAATGTAACGGTATCAGACATACTATATGTGATCTAGGACACATAAACATTTCCTAGATTCTAACTCCAACATTTATAAAATCATTTCCTTACAAAGTCGAGTCTTACGCAGTACTGAATGCCAAGAAAGTGGCCAAGTTTATTCAAAAGAACATCATCTTCTAATATAGGGTTCCCCACGAGCTAGTGTCAAATAACGGGTTACCCTTTGAAGTCGAGGTCATATAACTGGTCAACGAGTACATGATTTAGAGACACAAATCTTTTCCCTACCGACCCCAAACCAATGGTGTTGTCAAAGCTTCCAATAAAAACCTTAAATCCATCATCAATAAAATGATCGAGAGTTATCGAGATTGGGATGATTGGATCCCTTACGCCCTCGGGGTCTACCGCACTTCAGTCAAATTATCTATTGGGGCTACCCCTTGCTCTCTGGTATACGATATGGAGGTCATCCTACCCATTGACCTAAAAATACCTTCATTATGTGTCATGCTCGAGAGAAAAGTTAGCAAGAAGACTGGCATCAGATCCACTTTAATGAACTATCACTCTTGGATGAAAAAAAGGCTTAAGGCTCGATACCACATAAAAGGGTACCATCACCGGATAGCGCGATCATTAAACCGAAGAGTCAAGGACTGTGGTTTTCAGGAAGGAGACTTGGCCCTCAAGGAGATTACAAAACTCGTATGGGACTCCGAAGGGAAATTCAAGCCAAACTGGAGTGACCCATACATAATGAAGAAGATCCTATCAGGCAGTGTCGCTATGCTCAGAAACCTCAATACAAAATATATGGCACATCCAGTCAACCTGTATTGTCTCAAGAGGTTCTAGCCTTAGTCCGAAGTCCTGTCACTCTATGCCTCTTCTCATCTCCCTTATATTCTAAAAAAATATCTTCATTTCTCTCTACCCAGAACTACATGGGGCCTGATCCTCCCAAAACCTTTTTTCTTTCAGAATGGAACTCATAAAAAAATTCAAAACCGTTAGAGGTACGTAAGTAGCTCATACACCTTACATGGGTCGGGTTCTCTTTATTTTCACAAAATGCTATTCTTTTCTAACCTTTAAGATCGGTGGTTTATTTTATCATTTACATGACCAAAAGGATTATGTATGACTTAGATATTAGTATATAGATAATTCAAATGTAAAACTCATCAAGAGGAACAACAATATGATCAAAGTCATTTTAATTTCAAATAAGGAAAAGAGGCACCATTACATGAAGTCTCAGCGAAGGGAGTTAAAAAAACCCACCCCCTTTCATTGACTCAAAACCAGTCCTAAAATAGAAACCCAAAAAATGCATAAAAGATTCATATAATTTTTTCCCCAGCTTCACAAAACCATATTCACAACTGCCAGAAGACCCAGCCTCATCATCATCAGCCCCCGGAGGTCCCCTGATTTCCCCCGCCTGGTTAATATTTCGAATGCCCTCCATGCAGCAGTACGCACTGACCAGTCTGGGAAAAAACAATATACCCCTTCCATGGTGTTGAAAAGAACAAACCACCTTTGTCCAGTCTCTTTCGCTTGGATTTTCCTTACTACTCATTTCCACAACCATTTCAGATAGTCCTCGGACACATGCCAGATCCTTCCTACTGATTAATATGGATGGGTAGAAGGCCGACGACTCTCCTACAGAGAACCCGACATCATGCATTGAGATTAAGTCAAGTCCTCCATCAAAAAAAAGTCTAGTGTGTGAGGAAAAACTATTTGCTCCCACTTAACTTGGCGCACAAGACGCCAAGGGAAATATAATGAATTTTGTCGTAGGCCAACTAATTGCACATATAGGTAATCTCCTAGCTATAAAATGGGGCACAAGTATCCCCACCATGGCACTGATGAACGAATGCACTGGGCTTCATGCTCCACGAACTAGTTCACCCAATTATCTACAAAGGGGGCAAAATTGGAAAAGTACCGAGCAAAGAAATTTGGCACACCCATTAACGGGTACTCAGAGGAACTAAAAAATGGAACCTCTTAGCCATCCATATAAAATACATCACCAGGCTCCCCCATATAAAATTGAAGAGACCTTATCTCCAAGCACTAAGATCATTCATCATCTCAGCCAATACCACTACCGTAATACTATGACTGTAAGACATCCACATTGTTTTCGCGACGAACCGAGGATCCACCATTAAGTCCCCCATCACCAACAAAATCCTCGAAGTAAGGCCCAAGGCAACGACTCTGGCATAGCCCACATCATTAAAATCACTCAAGCGCACAGAGTGCGTGACAGTCGAAAGGTAAATCATCCCCCCAGTAACCAACGGTCAAGCCACTGAATGGGAAAAATGGAGCAACTTCGCTAACAATGCTCGAGGAGAATGAGAAAATTCGGGCATAGCTGCCTCCACACTGGGGCTGATCTCCAATATGGCCGAGAATTCTTCCTAGGTCAGACAAACCTTATCTAGGTTCCAGTCAATGGATCGATTACGCCATAGAGAGACTCAACGTAGGTTAAAAGCCTCGTAGTCCACATTATACAAGCACATGTCCTCTATAACTTCGAGGTAGGAAGAAAAAAATTCATGAATCGGAAGGGACTTTTTGGAATAATAAACCAAGAAGCAAAAAGAAAAGAAGAAAGAAGTAGGTGTGGGTGAAAAATCACACTCCTTACCTCCCATTTTAAACATAAAAGACTTGGCAAAAGACAAAGGATCTGAAATCCGAGTAAACTCCAAGCCCCACAACAGTGCACAAAAGTGAATCAAATCCTTAGAGTGATTTTACTTAACCTATGTGCCAATAGGCATGACAAGGGATATGCCGATCGACAACACCCTTATTTTGGAAAAAGCCATCTTTCCTCTTTTATCAAAAATCAAATTGTCGAAAACAAGTCCTTATTTTAAAAAACCTTTCGGTCATTTCTTCTTAATTATCCATTTTTACTTATTATATGCAAAATTAATCTTTTCCCTGAGTTAGTTTACACAATTTTTCCCAAATAAGTAAGCATTCTCTCTACAATCTCAACATGAAAGTAAAGTACATATAGGATAAGTCATTAAAGCAAAAATAATAAAATGCATCTCTTTATATATATATATATATATATATATATATATATATTGTTGTTGCATAATTACATCCTTACAAGAAAAGAAGAAATACAGGAAGAAGAAAACAGGACTCAGCTCGAACCCACAATCTCTCTCTCTCTCAAACCCTCACCCTCTGTACCTCCACTCCCAGAACCCGGTCCCTCGTCTGAAGAGGCAAACAGAACCAAAGAGGAAGGAATGGAATACTTGATGTAAGAAGTCGTGGAGACCACCTAGTCCTTAATATCCTTCATCTAGGTGGTCATCACTCGAATATATTACAAGCAAAGAAACGAAAGACAAAGACCAATCAGTCACTAAAGAGCAAAGAAAGAACCAAAAGAGACAAGAAAAGAAAAGAAGAATATACCAGAGGATAAAGAAAATCATCCGTAAGGCCTATCAACCCCAGTGTTGATGCATTAGGACGTTGTGTCATGCTCAATTACCTGTCGCTAATCAAATGGAAATTATAAGAGGAGGGAGTGACCTGAATAAGAGGAGTGTCCTATGTCGCTACCAACGCCACTAGGGAACCACCACCCCTCGTGTTTTGGGTGAATCCCACCGACCTGTTAGTACCCCTATCTGAAGATGTATTTGGTGAAGGCACATTCACCGCATCATCAATGCAAGGGGAATCAACTATCTCGTCACGAAGTCCAAGTAATCATAACTCGCCACTGTGTCTGTACAGAGCATGTAGGGCTCGCCAACCAACGTGTCCACCTAAGTCTCGATAGATATCTCCCTTATTATCCTCATTTACATCGGGGGCACAGATGGTGGGACCACCAACTCATGCTCCATAATCTTCCGCAACACCCTATCTCCCAGATACCAGACGTGCCCAAAATCGTGTGCCATCAAATGCCGCATCTGATCACTCGTCAAAGAATCAGTATTCATGAAATCACCAAATTAGAATCAGTATTCATGCAAGAAAGAAAATTCCAAGAAAGGACTCAGGAGAAACACGAAGCAACCTGATCCCCCGTAAAGATGTTCAAAGCATGTCGCCCCGTCGCCAAGGATAAAGATTGGTTCGATCTCCGGTTGGACTTCCACCACTGGAACATCTGATAGAAATCTTAAAATCCTCATCCTTCAAGGATATGAACCTCACATTGAGCCCAATAACCTTGTAAAACCACGAATGTAAAAGACGGGAATCAGCAAAGAAAAACACAAAGAAGAATGTAAGGAAATGCAAAAAAAAGAAAATAAGTTTGAAGTTACTTCCAAATGGTATGTGGCCCCTGTAAAAGTCTGTTAACAACACCAGATCAAAGAATCCAAAGGTAAATAAAGGTTCACCAACGTTAGGCTCCCCTAATCATAAAACTAGACATCAATAAACGTCCTCAAAAATGGAAAAAATCAGAGATGAATGACGTCACCACCAGAAAACCACCAAATATAAGAAAAATGAATAATCGGGCCATCTGTCTCACCTACCTCCCGTCAGTCTCATCCACTCTCCTACTCAAAAGAACCTCTCGAAGAGAAGTGATGCTTATAGAAAACCCATAAATGATCCTACTCACATCCCCCAACGTCGCCTGAACTGCCTCTGGAATCACCCTTACTGTGCAATCCACCTACATATGCACACCCTCACAGTCCATCCCCAGCAGTTGTTGAACATCTATGGTATTAACATTCATCTCCCCGAAGACCAAATGGAATGTGTGGGTAGTGTCCCACCACCGCTTTCTCAAAGCTCATAGCACCGCATTAAAATGTGGTGTCTCATCCAAGGCATGCGCCAGACGACCAAAGCCAACAGAAGTAACCATCCAGTGAACCACTGCCAGGAGATGCTCCTAAACATTCTTCAACCCATTCTTCCCTCGAGAACACAAGCTCGAAGGACCTATATCAGTCTTCCAAAGCTAGAAAGAGGGGAAAATGTTTCATCAGCATAAGAAAACAAAGAGAAAAATGAAATGGAATACCAAAAGTCACCCTACTTACATAGTCACTATGTTCACCCTAGACGAACGATGGTGTACAGAATGCCTCAAAAGAAAGCGATATATTATTACCAGCTCAAGAGATCAAAATCATTCTCATTACCCAAGGCAAGGGACACCCTAGACTACCACTCCAGGCCAGCCCAATCGTCAACATTCATCCACTCTAAATTTTATTCCTCGCTATAAGAGCCCACCATTTGAGGTCTTAAAAGGAAAAGGATTTAGGAATGGTTTTTAGAGAAATAAATCAGAAGATTCAAGAACTTAAAGGTGTGAAAAATGAAGAGGGATCGCCCACTTTTTATAGGAGACTAAACGGCATGCTGATTGGCAAACCCCTACATATATCGATTAGCCTTTTCCAAGGAATCCCAGGAGTCTATGCCATTGCCAAGTGTCAACCCCTACAGTATATCGATCAGCAGAGCTCTGCAAATTTTGTATAAAAATTGCCAGAAAATGCAAGAAAAATAAAAAAATTACCCGAAAAATTCTGAAAAATACCATATCAACCCATTTTTCTCAAGAAGATTATTTTTAGAAAACCAAGCCCCTTATAAAGCATCAAGATACTCATATAAATCAATTTTACACCAACATAATCCCTAGTCGGATTAATCTTACATATCTACCCTTAACAGAACCAGCGATGCACCCGCATCCAAGTCTACTATAAATCCCCAGCAGAATCTTAAATATCCCGTCTAAACTAGTCCCCCAGCGTAACTTCAAGATGTTCATGCATTAAAATCCCTCACGACTTCCCCAGCAAAGTTATCCCTTATCAAAATAACATAATCACCAGCCGGATATCTCAAGGATAAATCCTTTTCCACTAGAGTCTTAAAACAACACAATCCCCAACGTAACCATAGATGCATCTACATCCCCAAGATAATTTAAATATTTCCCAAGAGAGCAACTCCCCATGTTACAACTTAGGTTCGCAAAATTGACCTCAATCCACAGAATCGGTCCCCACCACTTTAGGCCCTCCAAATTAACCTTGACCCGCAGAATCGGTCCCTACAACCTTAAATCCTCAGAGTTAACCTCGACCCTCATAAACGATCGTCATAAATTTAGGTCCTAAAAATTGAACTGTACCCACAGAATCGGTCACTACAACCCTATGCCTCCTAATTAACCTTGACCTGTAGAATCGGTCCCTATAACCTTAGGTCCTTAGAGTTGACCTCGACCCTCAGAAATGGTCGTCACAACTTTAGGTCCTTAAAATTAAACTTGGACCACATAATCGGTCTCTACAACCTTAGGTCCTCAGAATTAACCTCGACACTCAAAAACGGTCATTACAACTTTAGGTCCTCAGAATTGACCTCGGACCGCATTATTTGTCCCCTCAACTATAGGTCTTCAAAATTAAACTCGATTTGCAGAATCGATCTCTATAACTTTAGGTCCTCAAAATTGACCTCGAGCCACAGAATTGGTCTCTACAGCTTTAGGTCCTCAAAATTAACCTTGACCCACAGAATCAGCTCCTAAAATCGTAGGTCCTCAAAATTGACCTCGACTCGTAGAATCGGTCCCTATAACTTTAGATCCTCAGAATTAAATTTGCCCCGTAAAATCGGTCTTCCCTAGCACAACCTTAGGTCCTCAGAATCGAACTTGACCCTTTGAACTAGTCACCCTTATCCCTTTGGTCTGTAGAATTGAACAACTCTCTCTTCCATCGTCAATATAGTGTTTATTCGACATCCTTCACTTGTTCTAAAATCACCCGTCGAGGGGCTATGAAGACACCATATTATAGGACCCTCCTAAGCATCTCCTTAGGTCCTTATCACTCCCTTTTTCATTATAACACCTAGGTAATACTCCAAGGACTGATTTGGAGGCTACCGGGCGACCCTGAACCTAGTTTGCCTTTTTCATTACACACAAGGCATACCTCTTTTAATGGTATGCCTTGTGTGTAAATTGGCCTTATGATTTGGATGAACGGACCATTTTCCCTCAAAAACTGATCTGGAGGCCACTGGCACTCCGGGGCTCCATTTGACTCTAGTCAACTCTCCAAATTTAGTTAAGCTCTTTGGATACTCGAAGGTCTCTGAATAACCTTTCCAATGGTCCTCCCCGTGCATGAATTATCCTTACGGTATGGACGAACGACCCTTTTTACTCCGAAAGGTCACCAAGCACTTTCAGGCCTCATTTAAACTTAATCAACTCTTCAAACCAAGTGAAGATCTTTGTAACATCAAAGGACTTTGAATAACCTTTCTAACGGTCCATCCCGTGGATGAATCAACCTTACAGTTGGGACAAATGATCCATTTCCCTCTTGTCTGCAAGAATGTTGGACGCTTTTGAGCCCTGTTTGACAACAGTCAACTCCCAAACTCGAGAGAGAGCCCATGGATTCTTAAAGGGATATGAATACCCTTTCCAATGATTCATCTCGTGCATGATTTGGACTTACGAATTGAATTTTATGACCATTTTTCTGGTAATCTGCCTGGGACTGTCGAATGGCAAACCTGTTTCCCTGCCTGTTGACAGTATTTTTGGAATTGCCTGCCGATAAGCATAGTCAAGGACAATGCCAATCGACACCCCCTTGACCCTATATAAGGAGAGCATGATCTCACTCCAAATCTTTCACTCTCTCTTTAAACTCTCTTACTTTCTCATTAGATACTTAATTCTTATTTTAGCTTTTCATTTTTATTGATCGCACTTATTAATATCCAAATTTTTATTAGTAGTATTGCACATACTATAGTTTCTATAAAAAAAACAAAAATAAGAAAAAGAGGGTTTGCTTGTAAATTCCAAATAGGGATTTCCCACTACATTTTCTCACACTAAAACATCCTTTCTCCACACACACACACATATAGAAAAATTTCTAGATTGGATTTATGGGATAAAACCCATCCCGTGTTATATGTGCATTATGTTGACTTTGATGCCTTTTTAGGCTATGTAGGCCTCCCGGGTAAAATTCGAGATTCGAGTCCTCTCCTAGTTTTTTTCAGATATTATTTTTCATATTATATATTTGTGATTCATGCTTGCATTTTATCCAACATACACCATCGTCCTCCTATAAATGATCGGTGACCCGACAAACGCATACATAATATTTTGATTACTATTTTGGGAACAATCCTAAGGATGATCTCACTCCGCCTTTATCCATGACGTGAGTCGAGTAATCCCACTCTCCATTTATATATACACGCACACACTTCAAGGAGTTATTAAGGGGAAGAATAACACATGCCCATGAGAGATCGAAAGCGCGGGATGGGTGCCTCACACCTTCCCATTTCTTAACTTAGTCCCCGAATCCTTGAACTAATTGGCTTCACAAGAATCAATATGTCTCGTTCTCTCGAGGTGACAACATTTATTTCGCCAATTTTGTGCAAAATAGGCTGGCGATTCTATCTCTATACATCACCCCAATTAGTGACAGTCAAAGTGCACCAAGGAAGGGAGTGAAACCCCGCGTGCACGCGCATCGACCGGGAGAGGGATGGCCACGGTAGCGATGCAATTTCTCATTGCAACGACCTTGCGATGAAACAAGTTTGACAATTGCCGAAAGTTATTTTGTACAAGATATTTCTTTGAGATCTTATTAGTGAGTGTGTCAAGTATATCTTTTTAGGTGATTTTGACCCTAATGTAACTACTTTACACCTAGAATTTGGACCTTTAAACATTTTCAAAATCAAAGGGCTATAAGTTAAGTTGTTTTATTCTCTTCTAAACCAAGAGTGAGATCTTTGAAAAAATATTTTTTTCTCATCAAAACATGTAATATATTTAAGAGCACATTTGTTCACTCTTTTTCTTTGAGTTCTTTTAAGACGTTATTTCTAATAGAGGTATATTTACTCATCTAGCAATACAATACAATTTTCATTGGTGAGTAAATATTTTCTCTTCGTTGACTTGGAAAAACTCATTTTTGAGATTTAAATCGCCACACCCTCTGTAAACATCCCAGCGCATATATATATAGGGTTCCTTCAAAGATCTTTGGTGTAGCATTTTGATTGCTTGAAGGTTTTATCCTGGAACAAAGAATTTCTTTAAACTCTAAATGAAAAAGGTTGCTTCTACTTTAAAGAAGAAATATTTAGCTAGAGGATTCGAAAGCATTGGTTGCGGATAAAAACTGATCACGTTTGTGCAGCATACTTTAGCTGTTGGCACTCTCTACGGAGAATATGGTAGGAAAGAGTGTCTAGTCGGTTGAAGGTCGTGAGGTTGTAAGTATTTTTATTCTAGTTGTAAAACTCTACCATAGTGCATTTTTCGTTCTTATCGTCCTGAGGTTTTTTTTATTAGTCGGTTTTCCATCATACACCCGGACTTGTGCTTATTTTACTCTTTCATCATCTTTTAGAATCACTATCTTAATTAATAAGATAAAACTTGAAAGATTATAATATTTCGTAAAAATATGTTTCACATAGACTTTTGGATTGTTAAGCCCTTTTATAATAATAAATTAATAAACATTTTTCTTGAATTAGGTAAATTAATTTTTATTTAGTTAGCTACCATCGAGATACACACTCTCATCTTCATAAACAATATCGAATATTAATCTTAAATTGCAACCACTAAAATTTTTAGTGTCGTTATCCCCATTTTGCGTCCATTACATCTCTTATATTAAGGGATACTTTATCTATTGGCACCTTTCTCACGTTGTTACTCTATTTTTATCATTAATTAGCAATCTATTTTTTTTTTACTAAAATAACCTTCACAAAACATTCTTTATACCCCATGTAAAACCTTCCCTAGAAAACTTATGCCTCCCATCCAATTATGCATCATACTCCGATCTATAAACAATGGACTCTATTTCTAAGCCACGTAGCTCACATTGAAGTTTTATTGCTTCCACATAAGGGAGTGCCTTTGCATGATGTAATGAATTAACTCTATTAGAATGTTTGGTGTGAATTTTGAATTTAAATTAATTTATGTAATCATGAGTTGTTCTCTTTTTGGTTTATTTTTATGTACACAAATACTTATTACGTAATATTTTTAATATCTTACACGATTTCAATTATCTTTATATAGGTTAATTATATATTTTTCAGGAATGGATAAGGAAATGAATACTTGAGTAAAAGGAGATTAGATAGTGTTTTCTAAGATATAATAGTATAAAACCATTTTGGAAAGAGAAATTCATTAATGGTTTTTCTAATTTATATGCTCACAAAATAAAAGAAGTTTAAACAACACAAATGGTCACATAGATTATGACAATCTGACTTATGGAGATATAATTAGTACATTTCAAAGGGAAGGATTAAAAAATATTTACAGACATGAAAATCAATAATCATGGTAATAAAGAAAAGCTAAAATCTAAATATGAAATGGATAATTTATGTGAGTAATATGGTCTACCCGTGTTGTACCACCACGAAACAAAATTAAGAATTACAAGTCATACCCCAAGAAATACAAAAAGTATAAAAGAAATATTTACAAAATATTTAATTATAAAATAGGAGAAATAAATCACAACCACATCAACAATATAAGATAACTGACAAAAGTAAGGTCAAATGCTGAAAATGTGAAAAAATTGATCATAACCAAACATAATATAAAGTAAAAGCTAAAATTAATTACTTCTTGAACGAAAAAATATTTCTAGTGAAGTTGAACAATGTATTGACAATGAATCATCAAAAGACTACCAATGTAGTACAAAGTCGAGTTCACCGGATTTAAAACTAGGCTACGAAGATAATTGTTGTAAAATGGACAGTGTTTTCACTAGACAAGAAGAACTAATAATTGATTTCATTGGATAGATAAAAAATCAATAATTAAAATAATAATATCTTAGAAAATTCAAAAAACTATTAACTAAAGAATAAAGTAATGAAAAATGATACAGAAAAATAGGACTCGAAAACACTTTTAAAAGGTTTAACAAACCCTGCAAAGAGGTTACACTTCAAGATCTCTAATAAAAGGTAAATAAAATTAAACATTATATCAAAGATCTTAAGAAGGAAAATAGAAAGTTAAAACAAGATGTCACTGTAATACCCCGTATTTTTGGGCAACTGATTTTATAAATTAAACGTGTTGTTTAAATAAAAGAAATTGTTTTTGCTTCATTTTAATTACATTTCAAAAATTTATTTAATTTGAATTTGGTAAAGTTTGGAAAATTAAATAATTTTTTTATAAATTTCATTAATAATTTGGTGAGCGAAAATTTAGTATAAATATAAAGGTAAAATTAATTTTTATATAATTTCTTGGACTTCTTTTGAATTTGGGAATTTTTAGATATTTAATTGAATATTTTGGACTTTTATGTAATTATTGAGTAAAATGGGATTTTATACAAATCATAGGGGCATTTTAGTCTTTTTATTTTGACTTAGACTCCGAGAAAATAATTTAGTTTGTGCTTATATATATATATATATATATATATATATATGTAAATTCTGATTACCCATCAGGTATATTTCGCCAGACTATAAGTTATGAACATTCCATGGGGGAAAGAATGTACCTTATATTCAACAAAAATTATTGAAACCAGGCCTAATGGAAGTGGCGAATGATTTGCCAACACATCCTTATTTTCAACAACATAATTGATGATGCTTACAGAGTCCACGACCATCAAAACCACCAACTTATGGATTTAGATGGCGTTCATTATGATTAAGTTAATGAACAAGTTGATTCGCGATGACAAAAATTTCAAAAATACATACATTTTAAGTTGATGTGTCCAGATCTTTCTATAGAAATTGTGGCGAATATCACTCAGTATTACATGCCATGATCAGTTTATATATTTTAAATTGTGGGTACAGTTTGTTGGGCATAAGCATAACCAGAATTCTTATGTGGGCTAAAGACATTCCCCATATAGAACACGTTACCAGATAATCATCTGACCACCGAGAAGGGTTTGAAGGGTTTGGGTTTGAAGTACAAATCAATTCATGCATGAAAGAATAATTCCATATTGTACTGCAACAAACACGAACTAAAGGATAAGCATCATGTATGCAATGAGCTAAGATTTAAAGTTTATAGGAGTGTGAATGACAAACCCACAAAATTTTGCAAATGATCACAAATTCCACAAACAATATTGAAGTATTGTTCCCTCAGGCCACTATTAAAAAGATTTTTCACTATACCATGGATAGCACAGGCCATGACATGTCATGCGTGAGTTGAAGTGGGTGGGAATCTCATGAATTATCCCATTGAATCAAGCATATGGAAATTTTCAAATACATGGAATCCAGAATATTTAAAGGAACCGCCCAATGTACATCTTGGATTATCGATTGGAGGTTTAATCCATTCGATAATTTAAAAACTAATTAGAGTTATTGACCAATTCTCTTGTCACCTTTAAATAGCCCCCCCAACATTATGTATGAAAAAAGAGTTCACAATATTGTCACCAATATTTTCTTAGCCATGTTAATTAAATAATTGAAAGAGTTGTGGGTTGAAGGTGTGAGGGCGTTCGACGCTCATAAGGGTAAAAAGTTCACACTTAAAGCAATGTTATTGTGGGTGATGTGACAAATACGGTCCCCTATCGCGGCCCCTACTGACAGAAGTCTGTTGCCGTAGAACAAGGTGGTCGTGGTCTTATGCTAATATGGTTCCCCCTTTACTTACCACTTCCTTGACCTAGACAGGCCGTGGAACCTACAAGACTGGTGTACCCAGCAGGCCATGGCATCTTCAGTTCAGCTGCTACCTGGGTACAAACAGGTCGCATCCCTTATTCATAGTTGTTGCCTGGGACCAAACAAGTTGTAGCCTTTACTCATAATTATTGCCCTATCAGAGGGATTACTCTTCAAACCTGTTCACATGTCACATGCTCCGGGCATGTGACACGACTTACATACCTCTTATAAATAGAGGTCCACACCTCAAGAAAGGGGGATCCGAGTTCGAGATCCAGATCCCAGATAATCACTCTTGGCGAAGCCCTGCCAAACTCTCTATATAACCCCAATATATCTTGTGTCTACTAAACTACCTCGTAATCATCTACCCGGCTTGCCCATAATTGCTACAATCATGTATTTTCCTCTCTTAACTCTATTATACGCCATTTATGGCTTTGTAAACTTGTACTATAACGTGTATATAATGAGAGTGGGGCAACAAAGTGGATGTATGCTCATTTAATAGTTGAACCACTCTATATCTTGTGTTTTGTCTCTCTTTACCTGCTTATATCTATTTTACACTTGACTTATTGGTATGAGAACGATGTGTGTTCGATTTCTCGTATCATCAGTCTGGCGCCATTCGTGGGAACGAGGTATTTTTATCTTGTTTCTCTATATTTTGGGTTCTTATCACCTTATTTCACTCATGGGGGGCCCTGGGTCATTAACCCATAGATGATGTTTGGTTATTGATCTCGTATTTTGCACATACACCCTTAGTTGGGCATTGCATATTTTTAAATCTACTCGTTGGTCTCCTTTTTATGGCCTTAGATCTGTTATGTTGACCCCTATGAAGCTTCCCTACCTAGAAAGTGTTGAAAAATGCAAGAAGGCTATAGCTTTACAAGGATGGGTGGCTAGGGATAAATTTTGTCGACTTTTTCCTGCTTTCTTAGCCTATGATCTAGGATCTTCTACCATAATTGTCCCATTTTTAGTGCACTTGAAGACTTCTTTGTCCCTGGTAGACTCCTAGTAGGCTTATTTTTCATATTACTAGATGGATTAAACCCAGCTTGTGGGTCCTTGGAACCGCACCATGCTGCAGCTAGCAGGATGCGGCCTGACAAGTAAATTATTGAAGTGTCGTAGCCCTTTTAATTGAGGATGTTGCATAGCTTCATTACATCACCGGGAGAAGACATCGTAAAAATGTCCTTAGACAGCTCCGGTGAACTCCCTTGGAGAGGCCACGACAATAACCTTATATGTTCAACATTCCGCGGCCATGGCAGTATTAATTAGCAGATCACCAAAAATTGCATCCTTACTACTGTAAATAGTTATCTCCTCTACATTTCTTTCATACTCACTCTTGATGGTTTTGTCTCAGAATATATATTTTTAAATACTAACCAAGCATAAATACAAGGAGAATCCATCCAAAGTGTAGAAATTAAAGATGAGATTGCTCAGCTGTACAACCACCTCAACCATCTGTATGACAGCGATGCCTTACTCCAAACTCAAGTCAACTTTTTGACCCAAAGAGTTCTTATATTGGAAGTTGCATCACCCAAGGTTACTATTCAAACCATCGCGATCGTAGCCATAAAAGAAACTGCCTCAGAGGCCGCAGGTAAGAACCAAAAGAGGAAGATGGAGAAGGCAGAAAAAGTCTTTGAAGTCTACACCCCATTGACTTGTCAAATTGAAGATATTTTTTATTCCATCAAAGAAGACAAATTTCTCAAGTGGTCTGAGAATATAAAGGCTCCTTACATCAAATGGAATCGATCTCAGTGATGTGATTTTCACCGAGACCATGGCCATAGCACTGACAAATGCTTCACGCTAAAAGATGAGATTGAAAGGCTGATGAGGCAAGGAATGTTATAGTAATTCTTGAAGACAGTATAAGGGATATAGGAACTATCAGAACCACTGTGGCCAATTGACTGACATGCTACATGCCTTATATCTGCCTTAGTTTATACTCTATTTTTATTCTATTGAAAAACTATATTTAAATGTTTCCTTTAACACTTTGTATTTTCCTAACAGGGTCATGAATACATGGATATATGAGTTGGGCTTATTTTTCCATATTTCATTTCTTTTGTTTTCATTATCTGTTATCTCATAAAAGGCATTCATCTTAAACAGATTTCCAATTAAGATAATATATTATCTTGAGAACAACTATCTTAACGGGCTCACAATACCCCTCATGACGCCAAAGCATATGAAGGCATATGATATTTGAAGTCGCAAAGGTGGCTCTCGGGATGATTCGACTATCCACGGGGGCTTACAATGCCTGTATCCAGTTTTGGGATGTTTTATTTAGCCACGGGGGCTACTAATGCTCATTATATTCTCTTATTAAGCCACAGAACCTACTAATTCTCGTTATATGCTTTCGGATGCCCCAATTATCCACGGGGGCTTACAATGCTTGTCATATACTTCAGTATGTGCCTATTCGGCCACAAAGGCTACTAATGCCTGTTATTTGCTTCTGGAATGCTTCAATAAGTAAGGGATGTCTTGATATATATCCAATTATATCTTGGGGGCTTCATAATACCTAGCCATGGGAGGCTTAAAAATAACCCAATTAAAGAGACTAAAAGAAGTTGTAGAAGAAGTTCCATGCAATTAAAGCGACTACAAGAAGTTGTGGAAGAAGTTCCATGAAATTAAAGCGACTAAAAGAATCTACGGCAATGGCATCATCAACCATATTAAAGCTACAAGGGAGAAGAGGTCGCAGCCAAACATAAAGCTAGTATCAACTCAGAAGTTATGGTAGGCCTGTAACCCAGCCACAACCCCAAAAATTGCCAATGGTACCAAGACTTAGAAGATTCATAAGTGGAAAAAAATTAAGCTATTTAACAAAAGAGTTCAACCTCAGCCCCAAGGTTCATTTTCCTTTGGCACCACGGCTTGGGGGCTCATTCTAAAATGAAAAATTATTGAGGAAAGGAAAAGACAACAATAAATAGCCACAGAACTATTTAAGACTTCTTTTAGGAGAAGTCACCACGGCCTTTAGTTCTATGTTCATTTTTTGAAGGGAATGTATGTAATCAAGTGCATTAAATAGGTCAAGACAAAAATACAAAGCAAAGTAAAGCATTCAAATATTCAAGATGCGGATGAAGAAAAAACATGCAGATAAGAGTGAAAATATATTGGTTATATCTAGTTGGCAAAAAAAGGGGCGCAACCCCATTTAAGAATTGAAGTTTAATTAGAACAATGGTTGTAGCCATGTATGAATTTTAATTCAAGAGTTAGTCCATTACAACCCAAAAATGATAGCGATTAAAAAACTTTGATGTCGCATCATCGTCTTCATTTTCTTCTTCACCATCCATAATAGTTTTAGTTTCATCATCTCCTGCCACAACCGCTGCTCCCATCTGCTGCTTCATCCTGGCCTCTGCCGCATCCCTAAGCTCCTCCATGCATGCATCATGCTCAACATCACCCAACTTCCAAGACATGATGAGCTCCAGTGATTCAGGAAAGTTTTTCAACACCTAATGCCGGAGCTCTTGGAAGCTGCGGAGATAGGCTTTGTTATTTGTCAAATACAAATCCTTGGATTTCTTATATGCAGCTACGGCATCATCTTCAGCTTGAGTTAAGGCTCAGTATGAGACTCTTTCATCTGCTGGAGGGCTGCGGCGTGATCATTATCCTTTTTTGGAGCAAAGAAGTGTTGTACTGCCTCAATTGGTCATATTTTTACTGAAGCTGATTTAGTTGGATCTCAAAGTTGGTGGCCTGTTTGGTAGTCTCTGCGGCCTTAGCTTCAGAATCTTATAAAGATGATGCAGCGGTGGTAAAGTTCTATTCGGATACATCTTTTACCTTGATGGCAGCCTCCAAATCCATATGTGCAGCTTTGAGTGTTGCAATACAAGATTGTTTGCATGCCTCAAAGGGTGAATTCCTGGCATTCTCCAAATCAGCCTCGTGAACTCCCCTTGTTGCCTCTTTCAGTTTATATAGGCCTTCATATTTGGACCTCTGGGACATGACTACATCTACAGCCTAAAATTTAAAACGTGTTAAAAACTTCTAAATAATTATCAACAAAAAATGAATATAAGGATGCTTACCCACAGCAGACTATGGAGAGAATATTCCTCTAAGTGCTCATGGTCTTCATTAATTAGGTGATCGAGATCAATCACATCCGAGGCCTTTCTCATTCTATGGATATCCCAGGCAGCGGTGTCCCAAGAGGAGTGAGGATTTGTCTCCCTTAAGCGAGGTCGTGGATGTCCATTAGGGCCTATAGTTGCCCTACTTTGGGGTGGGGGTAAGTTGGCATTTACTGCCACTATATTCCACTACGGTGGTGGAGGAGAACCAGAGAGAGATACATGTTGATGGTTGTTCGCACCGGGGAGGTCCCCAAATGACATTAAACCTGCTACAGTAAGTTGAGGATTTATGTCATCGTCAATCTGTGTCTCCATTGTTGCAGCCCCATCAAACTATGATCCCCCTACGGCATCATTACTGCCAACTTGGGTTTCCCCTGCCGCAGCATGTAGCTCGGCTATGGGCTCAATTGTAGGGGTTGTCTTCTTAGGTACCCTCTTTATTGTTTCGCCTTCATGTGGCTTGGTTGAACGCTTTCGTGTTCTCGTCCATTTTAGCCAATTGGGCCTTCAAGAGTTCGTGGTCAATTTCCTCACCTGTAAATAAAGTCAATTGAAGAAAGGTTAAAATTAAAGCATCATCAATATACTACCCACGGACAATTGAAGTTATAGGAAAAAGATCACTACCTGTCGCAGTCATTTTCTTCGGCAACTATTTGTTGGGGAAGTACCCTTGACTATAGATATTGTTGGAAGTAAAAGGTACACTGAACTGCCTAGACTTGTTGCTAAATCCCGCAACATCCTCAACTCGCTTGGTTTCTTATTGTTTAGAGGAATATTGTTAAGATCGACACAAAAACAAAGGTTTGTACAAGCTGTAGCAAAAAAGTTATGACAATACATTTATGAAAGTCTACTGCATAAATAAAATGAACTATTTTGGAAGGACTCCCGCAAGTTCATGGCATCCTAAAGGTTTTCTCTCGTTCACTCTCCTTGGGATGAATTTCCCAACCTTCTCTAGAAATGAAAAAAAAATTATCTTTCCATTTTTTAACACTGGAAGGCCTTTCAGTATACAAATACCCCTTATTATTCCACAGCGTGAAACAATAGTACCACAAAAGATCCCCAGAGTTCTCCTTGGGCATATAAAAGTGGAAGAACTCCGCGTGAGTAATGTACCTCTTGAATTTATTCTTCCAAAGTGGCATGGACCCAAGAATGGACCTCTAAGAATTCGGGTCTAAATGAGCTAGGGCCAAATTCATTTGACCTAAAATCCTCCTGATTGGGCTTGGTACAAGAATCCATGCCCTTAGAGGAAAGCGTGTAGAAGAAAATAAACTCCCTCGTCTGGTTCCGCAGTATATGACATATGTGCCACGGAGGGGAGTGTTCAGATAAACGATGGTGGAAATTCAAGCGCTGCAGCCACTTAGGAAACCCGCTATTCATTCATTATACACCTATACTCCATTGTTGCAGGAGATTTGTCCTTGGCCCGACCAGAAGAATCCCCAGCTATATTTCTAACTTCAATTGGGACTCTAGAAGTCCCATCATGTGCTACAGAAATTCCTTCAGTCTGAGGATTTGTAATGGAATTTGTATCTTCTTCCATAGCTTCACAAGCCTCAGTCGTGTTGCTACAATCTAAGGATTTTATGGAGTCAGAATCAAGGACTATGCAGTCTGGGCAATCTTTAAGTGTGTAGGGACCAATAGCCTGCATAGGCTTTATCAGAGGAATCTCAGAAGGGGAAGTGTCGAATTGCCTTCTCCAGAATTCATTTAGAAACTTTGAAGCATCCCAACTCATAGAGCTACGGTAAAACCTGAAAAGCAGAAGGGCTCCTCAGTTAGGTGCCGCAACCACTATGGTTAGATTAACCTCTTAGAGGTCGCGGCATTTACTAGTAAAATAATAAAGGATTCCAAAGAAATTCTAAAATAATTGAAGCAAAGGAAAAGAAAGGGTTGTAGCCAATATGGAACCTGTAACCATAAAAAAGGGTCCTAACAGAAATTGACTCCGCGGCAAATACGTCTAAAATGATCGATTGTGGCCAATGGTTTTTTTACGGGTATAGTAAAAGATGGAGGTATTGACGCAGAGTCCTTGTCTAAGTTAATTGCTGGAAGAAGTTAAAGTATGGCAACAACAGATATACAGTATGAAGACCCAAAGCTTGTCGCGACTAATGGATAAACAGGACAGATGTTCAAACTCTCAGATTAAGAGGATTCAAACTAAACCCTAAGGTTTTTGTCCAAGAATTCCATGAATGGGTATTATGTTCTAACCCTAATACAATTCAAATACCTACATTATCCACAAAAACCTTAGCTTCTACAAAAATCTAAGAAATTCAAATTCCACAATAGTTGATTCAAGTATAATGGGATTCAGTTTCATCCAAACATCACAATAGTTTATTCAATTATAGAGTGGCCAGTTCAATCAATTCATTAATCATGGATTCAGTCAGGGATCAAAAATATTTAGCCAAATAAGAATTCTAGAAAATAATAAAGAGAAATCAGGTCTTAATTCAAAAAGTTACTTGAAAACCAGAAGAAGATGATTGCTCAGCCTCAGATTGCCTCAAATCACCGCCAAAAGCTCGCCGAAAAACTCAAAGAAATGAAGGGCAAAGATTCTCTCTCGATTCCGTATCAAGGGTTTGGAAAAAGTAATGAAAGCCACAGCCAGACCTATTTATATAATAGGGCGGGGGAAAGTGAAATGTCACTTTGCAAGTGACTGTACTGCAAAGATTACCCACTGCGACAGCCATGGCCTCACATTAAGTCGCAGTACTAAATCACCCATTGGTACTACGGCTTGGGGCTTATTGATGTGACCAATATGGTCTCCTGCCGCAGCCCCTACTGATAGAAGGCTACTGTCGTAGAACAAGGTTGACGTAGTCTTGTGCTTATATGGCTCCCCCTTTACTTGCCATTTCCTTGACCTAGACAGGTCGTGGCACCTACAAGACTGGTCTGCCCAGTATGCCACAACATCTTCAGATTAGTTGCTGCCTGGGTACAAATAGGCCGCAGCCCTTATTCATAGTTGCAGCCCTTACTCATAGCTGCTGCCCCATCAGAGGTATTACTCTTTAAACTTGTTCACATGTCACGTGATCCAAGCACATGTCACATCTTACATACCTCATATAAATAGAGGTCCACACCTCAATAAAGGGGGATCTGGGTTCGAGATACAGATACGGGACAATCACTCTTGGTGAATCCCTGGCAAACTCTCTATATAACCCCAATACAGCTTGGGGCTACTCAACTACCCGCAATCATCTCCCCGGCTTGCCCGGAATCGCTATAATCATGTATTCTCCCCTCTTAGCTCTATTGTATGCCATTTATGGCTATATAAACTTTTACTACAACATGTATATAATGAGAATGGGGCGACAAAGTGGACGTAGGCTCATTTTAATAGACTAACCACTCTATATCTTGTGTTTTGTCTCTCATTACCTGCTTATATCTATTTTCCACATGACTTGTTGGTATGAGAATGACGTGTGTCCAATTTCTCGTATCATCAGTGGGTGATCCTAATTTTTTAACCTATGATACCATGTTTTCTTGCAATGTTCATGGTTATCATAGATGTCCCATATGTGAAGAGAAAATTGAATCTTATTGGCTAAAGTACAGTATGAAGATATTTAATGCGGTCAACATAGGTTTTTGTAGAACATTTACTCTTTCAGGAGCGATAAGTCCAACTTTTTACTTGTTGGTCATTAATGTAGGATTCAACCTATTCATCTTTCTGGTTACCAAATTATAAAGAAGGCGAAGGCGGCGAGTTTGAGGAATAAGTTTGTAGGAAAATATCCCAAGTTTGTAGGAGAAAAGTGAAAATCTAGGGCGGATACGAAAGCTCCAGTAAAATGAAGGCATGGTCTATACGGTTAATATTATTTGATTTGACATGTTGGAAAGAGGACTATGTAAGGCATGTAATTGATGTGATGCACGCAGAGAAGGATATTATGGAAAATCTCATCGGAACATGTCTGGTTGTATCTCATTACAAAGTTGGAAAGAAAGTGCACCGCGATCTAAAGGCGATGAAAAAAAAATTATGGTTAAAAATTGATACTATAATAGGAAGAAATTATATTCCCACAAGTGCTTTCACTTTGAATACTAGTAAGAAAAAAGATCCCTTAGATGCATTGTTCAACTTGAAGACCCTGACCATTTATTTTGGTAATTTTTATAGGGTTGTAAAATATCAATTAATTTTTTTGAAACAGTGCAAGTCTCACAACTAGCACGTCATTATGCAATTAATCCCTTTATTTCCTAGGAATTTCTTTTCAGAGCATAGAGATATTCGTAGGGAAATTATGTTGTGTATCACCTTATTATGTGCAAAAGTTGTAAATATAAAGCACATTACGACTGTGAAAGCAACTCTAGCCGAGGGGACTTGTGTCTTTGAGAAATATTTTCCTCTATTATTCTTTGACATCAACGTTCAATTGATTGTGCGTCTATAAGATGAAGGTTATTGTGTGGACCTCCCAGGTATCATTAGATGTATCATTTCGAGTGCTTGATGAAAACCTTCAAAAATTATGTTAAGAATACACGGTATATTGGAGGGCCAATTGAGGAAGAATATAAAACAGACAAATCATCATTATACGCTCGAGAATATATGCAAAACAATGGATTGGGAGGTTCAATCCTCATGAAAAATGAATTGTCAATGAACTTAATGAGTTTGAGGATGATTCTTCCTATAACCCCAAAGATGTGAGACTCTTAAATTTGCAATTCGATCAAGCATGTCGTTATCTTTTTGAAACACAAGATTACGTTGAAGATTGGAGAGAGTAAGCTCCAACATATATAACACCTTTTTATATGTATTTTTTATATTTCCATTTGATTTCTACAAGTTTGTGAACACATATAGGAAGTATGAAATCGAACTTGCTCAAAATCAGAAGCAAAAAAAGTCCAACAGATGCCATTGATGATTTTAGGGTATGGGTATTAAAAGAGGTAATTATCACATAATTTGTTGCGATTTCTTATACATGTGTTTTAAAGCATAACATAATACAAATCCATTTGAAGTTATAGGTAGGGTATACGTAGATGGTCAAACAAAAGCCAATTTTTAATTTTTTTTCAACTTAAATATAGAAATTAAACAGAATTAACCCAAAGTAAAACTTTGCCCCAATTTCAAATCGATTATTGTGTTAAAAGATTTACCAAATTTTATCTTGTCCTAAAACATGCAACTAGGTGTGAACAAGAATAAAATAAAGCAACGAACACAACACGTCAATGTACAAGTAAACCCCACAATGGGAAAAACCTCATGTGACCCAACTACAGAAATTCACTATGATGAGTAATTACAAAAGTTGACAGATGACTTATAACATAGACTCGATGCCCTCGCAAGACTTGACGCATCTTCGATCTTCAAACTCTCCTCTCTAATGACATGAAGGATCCCACCCGCTAACTACCACAACGTAAGAGTCCACTAGCACCTCGGTGTCCAACGATAAGTCTCATTAACCATCTATGGATATGAAACACGGATGCACCGAGTCTTTACTTCAACACCTCACCACAGAATCCACTAGGTGTAAACAGCGAACCGAGTATGGAATCCTCCGCATGAAACAATTCTCAACAAGTTCAAAAGAATAAACTTATCGGTGCCCACAAATAATATCTCAAAGCAGATATGATAATGAAACTTGGATCTTAAAGAATTTGGGTAAAACTTGGGTTTAGGAACTTTTGGATATGTATGGGAAAAATATTTTCCCCAAAACTCTATGTAAAAATAAATGCCTAAAACCCTTTATATTAAAAAACACATTTTTTGGGTGGCACGTTTTTCAAACAATCTCATTCGAATGAAAGCAAGGATTCATTCAAAAAAACAGAATCTCATTAGAATAAAATAGGAACTCATTCGAATGAACAGGTCAACTCATTCGAACTAGCTTCGCATGACATTTGTTCTATAAAAGAAAAACTCATTTGTTGTTCGTTTGAAGTTCGTTTGAATGAACTGCTAATCTTGTTCGAACTAAGAATTAAAGTCTTTAGAGCATCTTAAAATGAAAAAAAAAATCTTTTGAAAATAACCCCAAACATTTTATAAAAATAAACAACCAAAATAAAATTCCATAGATCAAAATCTATATAGATTCATACCTAAGAGATTATCAAAAACACAAATATGAAACGTGGATCTAAACATGGCACAATAATGCAATTTCTGAAGCTTTGACACTATGTCTTTAATCAAACACGGCATAGGCTTGAAATGTTAACATACAAAGCCTAACCTATAACTCAAAATGTTTTGTCCAGAATTAAGCCAATAAATACAAATTGACTCAATCGGAAATTTTTCCTTACAAATATCCCCCTTTGGCTAATCTGTGACAAAACACAAAACAAAACTCCTGTGGGTCGTCAATCTCTCTAAAAGACTCAATCACCAACCCAAAAAGGAAAAACTACAGACTTGATAGATACATACGCTAAATAGCTTTGTTCGCTTGTAAACTTTATCGCATGTTGCAGACCTGCACACCTAAACACACCTTCAAATGCAAAGAGAATATATAACAATATAAATTGCATAAGAATAAACTCCCCATATGTCTTACAATCCCCACCTAGTTAAGACGTCTCCCCCTAAGATAAAAATCTCCTCCTAACACTAAGGTGAAAGAGACCATTTCTCCTCCTTTTTGTTCAGGAATAGACAAAGAAAGAATGCATAAAAATCATTTCTCCATAATAAACCATATATCCCCCAAAATATGAGAACATGTGATATCAATAGGAAATATAGAGGAAAGAATAATATCATCCATTGGTGTAAAGTTCAATTAACACAACATGGCAATATAAGTACAAATAATCCATACAATAATCAATCAATATTGATGCAATAAATGATAAGAAACTTAAATACACAATGAAGCATGAGATACCACTATAAACAAGCAATAAGAGATAGCAATGTGATTATATAGCATGCCAATTTGATCCAAAAATGAAGAACATGGCAAACATGGAATAAATGAAAATGAAAAGACTCAAAACAAATAATACCATATATATAAATATGCAAAATATACCGATGACACACAAGCACATATATATAGGCATAAATGACCAGAAAAAAGACACAAAATACATAAGATTTACATACTAGCATAGTATTGATGTGTCTAAACATGTGGGATGGAGTGAAGGCGTGTGGACTAGAAATGGATGAATTATAACCCAGTCACTCCAAAATATCCAAGAAGTTCTATTTGAGAGAAAAACTTTGTCAAAATAAGATTTAGCCTCAAGTGACAAATAAATTGAACCGAAAGAACAAATAAGCACAATGCACACAAGCCTAGAATTTTGATGATTCTATAGTCAATAACGTCATGACATGAGAAGCATAACTCGAATTTATTTTGCAAACTCATTGTTCTTCAACTATGGCACCCTCAAAAGATAAATAAATACTATATATTGTTTAACTCAAATTCTTTTGAAGATACCAATTTTTGAAAATCAATCAAACAAACAAGTTGTCCTTTAATCTTTTCTTTTTGCCTCTCATTTTTAGTCTCTTGCCAATGGTGTCTTTACCATGGGAGATGTGTTCTCCTTTCGTAGACCTTTCTCGCACACCCTCGTTTATTCAATAACAATTAATATACTCAATGGTGTGACAACCCGCCTACTAAAATAATAGGTGGCCATCCCAATACTCTAATAATCACAGGAATCATAGATGGTCCATTCTCAGCATCAGTGTCGATTAAAATAATAGTACGAGATAACGACCAATCATTTTAGAAAACGGACTGTCAAATTAAAAATTTAGTAAGTAAAAGAAAAACACTTAGACAATCCCATTTGTAAAAAACGGTGGATATAAAAAAAACGATGAATAAAGAATGACAATATAATAAATAATCACCGAATAAGCTATCGGTGAACATAACAATACAAATAATTACACCGACTATTACATTACAATATTTACAATATAGTAAATGAGTGCAACACTTTGGCAACACGCCCTAATAAATCAACTGAACGTAACTAGAGTACAATAGATAGAGGCGTCTAAAACAAATAACCTACAACATCCGCAATAAGCTGTAGCTCCATGACAACCGGAATGGAAATGTAAATACGGGTGTCCATGCGGTAGAGCACCTGTACGGCAAAGAATATATGCAGAAACAAAGAAATATAAACGGGTCCGGGCCAGGTTTGATATGATTCCCATGTGACTAAAATGCATGACAGTTAAGTGCGTAATTCTCTCGCAATTAACAATAACATTTATCACCTCTCATTCTAAAAGCAACCTAGTGCAATATCATGATGATGTTCCAGTTAACCCAAAGTACTGAGGACTAACTTCTCCCCATTCTCAACATTATGCCCTATTCGTGAGTGGGGTGTCTTGCAAAGCGAAATCCAAACAAGGAACCCCCCCCCCCCCCCCGATACACTACTACTTAGGCAAGGTTGATCGTTGAGATCCATTAGACCCTCAGAATGTAATTAATATATGTGTAAGTGAATGCATATGATCTACAACTACTCAAGAAAACATAATTAAATCCATTCACCATCTAAACCATCATTCCCATTTATTTCTTTAGGAATGTATATAAATGGTACAACATTTTATTAAATGTTTACCATTTAAATCTCATAACTCTACATGCACCATTCCTATTTCTTCCTTAGGAATATACATAAATGGTACAACATTTTATCAAATGTTTACCAATAAATCTCATTTATACAACTTCTTTACCAATTTTATTTCTTTTCCTCCATCCAGGAGAAATACATTTTTAAAGCAAGTTTTATTAACATAAAAATGCTTTATCCTTTATCATACAATCCCCACTTCCCTTCTTCCATCTAGGAAGTGTAATCAAAAGTCATTTTTATTAGCATAAAAATACTTTTGTGTACCATATATCCCATTTCCCTTCTTCCATCCAGGAAATGTAATTAAATCCAATTCATTATCATGAATTTCTTTAACGATCTAAGACCGTCCCTCCGGGCTTCCCCACTCGACGCACCCCTAAATGGCTATCATCTTCTAGGGCCTATCTATACAAGGCAACCTGGGAACCTACTAACGTCGGGAAGCGACCATATTGCCTACGGGAAAGTCAAGACCACACCCAGAATCCCCTAACCAGCGCAGTAATATAAATGCCCATATGGCCTAGGGATTATATCCACCCTGCATTCATTAGCCAGGGGGCTTCACCACACGTGCGCAACTTCCCTTATGATAGCGATTTAGGGAGGTGTGTAATCATAAATTAACATTTATGAAAACCATTACTTTTCCTTTTGAAAACATCCAATTTTTTTTTTTTTACATTTTCAAGATCATTTGTACTTATTCATTTCGTACCACATTTTATATTATGCATTTCTTATTTATTAAGTCATATTTTATCAATGACCTAAGACCCAAAGTGCCATCATCCTCAAACTAGCCTCCAAGACTACAATGTAATTTCCTAAACCATTAAAATGAATCTCCCATAAGAAGTGACTCTCAAATGTCTCACGTTAACATTTTATCTTCAATTTATCTTTAGGTTAATCTCCTATTTCATTCGAACATAAACCTATACAATCTAGCCCTCGGGGTAAGCCCAAATATCCCATCTTAGCCTAGGACATTAGTCTACCCAAAATAACCCTCTAGGACTCTAAATTTCTTCCCAAAGAAAGGTTCCTAACCTCGAACGTAAAAGAAAAGCGCTAAAACAAAACTAGAAAAAATCCCACCTATTCAGAAGGGATCGATCGATCGACCCGTGGCCGTCGATCGATCGAAGGCTTAGATCAATCGATCCCCCAGGCTCGATCAATCGATCCTGGCGGACAGCTTCTTCCCCGAGAAGCTATTTCGGCCATTAACGAAACCTCCAAGCTTCTACCCGTCAAACCAACCAAATACAACAACAAAAATAGCTACCCAATCATTTCTACTCATCAAGTAACTAAAATAATATCCTCAAATCAAATTAAAACTAAGATTTAAGGGTTTAATCACCAAAATTAACAAAGACCCATTTAGGGTTTAAATCTCCAAAAACCTAACTATACATGCAATTTATCACATTAAATCAATATCTAGCAAGTAAGAAACTTGCCTCGAGGTTGTAGTCTCTGATCCTCCTTCGGTAGCAACGGATTCCGGCTCAAATCTTCTATTTTCTCCCTTTTTCTCCATTTCTCCCAACTCTCTCTTCTCTCTCTCTCTCTCTCTCTCTCTCTCTCTTGGCTTCTAACATCAAAAATGAGAAAAAAAAAGGGGGTGGCGGAACTTATAAGGGTTCTAAAACATAATCCCCCTATTTTAAGTGTTAATACACCACTAAAATGACTCGTATCCACATAATTGAGTCATAACCCCTTAAAAATGCTCGAATCTCAAAAATTACAACTGGGCACTTATTTCGACTATCTCGGCTATTCTAAAAACAATCGCACCCCCTATTTTGGTATTCAAAATTACGTGAACTATTTTTGTGTTCCAATTTCATTTTATTTCATTTATTTTACCGAATTTTATATATAGGTCATAATCGTCGTTTTACATATAACGACGCAATAAAATACCATATAATGTTATTTACCTTCTCATAACAGTAAATAGACAAAACATAGTAAATATTATCCCTTAATATCACGGGAAATAATATTTACTCCAACTTTCCCTATTTTATAAAGTTTGCCCATCAGGCAAAAATAACATAAAATAGTCGCCCAAAAATCTGGGTTGTTACAAATGGCAACGATTCTTACATGCACAAATACCCAATAGTCACAAGATATGTAGATGACAAGATTAATGGGAGAACATCTTACTTATCTCAAATATAACATGTGAAGTTAAATTCAAAAGATCTCGTGCATGTGTGTGTGGAGGCATATACAAAGTTAATCCATTAAGAAACTCAAAGTTGAACAACTCCAAGAAATCATGATTAAGAACAATCTAAGCTTTGAAAATCATAACTAAATATCCTATACACATGGAAACATGTAATGAAGTGGATTCAAACACACCAATATACCACACAAGAATTTGTAAAACTAAACTACTTATAAGCCAAAAATATTTTAAAGTTTATAAAAAAATTCAAAACAAAACCAGATTAAAAAAATAACTCAAAAGACAAATAAAATGTTTTTGTATTCTTTCAATAAGTGGCAATAAATGAAAAATCAAAATACAAAATACTCAGACCACATACAACTACCAAACACATATATCATGAAGTACAAAAGCTTGTTTATGCACACATGCGAACGCAATCAACCATTAGATTTAGCATGAGAATTATCAAGTGCAAACATTTAAGAATCAATAAGTCCAACATATAAAGCCTCCAAATCTAATTTCCTAACTCACATAGGTGCAATGTCATGATCTAGGTTTTTAGTAACCTCGGTGACTCTAGACTTTGGACTTCCTAGGACCATTTCTAAGATCAAATTAAAGAAGCCTAAGGTGACCTTTCCTACCGCAATGTGTACATATAGTCATGACGAGGGGTGTTACATAAGCATTGAACTTTTCTAATGTTCCTAGGAACAGTTGGCTCTCGTAAAAGCATGGTTTGGGCTTTAGTAGTGGAAACATTAAGAATATTGAAACCAATCCCGCACATGTCATCATTGATTAGGACGGTGCCTAACATCTTATCCAAAGTTTTCTACCTAGATTCAAAATCAAATTTAAATGAATCAAATCTCTTACTCTGTCTACTACCTCCATTATCCTCGGCTCGAATAGATGACGAAACTCTTAAAAAATTAGGGAATCCTTTCTTAAATTTTTCATTAATCATTGAATGCTAACTTGCTCCTCCTCAACAAATATGAGTTTTTTCCTAAAAGTTTTCTCAAGTGCCCTAAGATCCTCAATCAAAAAAATCTCATCAATAACTACGACATGTTCTTTCAACTTAGCTTCTAAATTCAAGTTTGCCTTCTTTAATTTCATCATTTTCGCATACAACTTACAGAAGGCAACTTGGAGTTCATTCTCCCCACCTCTTATTCATCATATTTTTCATCTCCACTTTCTCCACTATCACTGACTTGGGATTCTACCAAAATGTCCTCAAAAGTGTCGTGCACAGAATTATCTTCATGGAAAGATTTTTTGTTAAGACTCAAATGACTAGCCATGCAAGCATGAAGTTACATTCAATGAGGGAATCAGGTTCCTCTTCGAGATCACTGTCACTAAGTTTGGAATTGTACACCTTCAATTTATAACCCTCATTCCTTTATTTAGTCGGACAGTCAGCTGACTTTGGAGTTTAAAATCCTTAAAATCACTATAACCCTCATGGATTAGTTCGAGTATGTCCCAAGCCTCTTTTAATATTTCACATGTCATGATACGGCAGAACTCCTCCAGTGTGACCTCTAAAAACAAAGCATTTAAACCTCAGGAATTATATTTGCTGATTTATATTCTTCCTCACTCCATTATTCTATGGGTTTGGCAATGTAAGAGAAAGTTTTATAATTGCTCAATTTTAGTTTTTATTTGGCTTATCTCGTTACACCCTACTACACGTTCATAACTACTTCTATGTATTCAAAGAAAAGAAGTTATTGACATTTTAGAAGATTGAAGATCGTTCATCTCAAAAACATTAAGAGTTATGAGGTGGTTTGGTAAAGTCTTTATTTATTCAAGGGATTTTTAAAAAAAAATAGTTTACTTTAAAAGTTTAAAATGATTTTTGAAGTTTTTTTAAAAACTCGCTAACTCGTCAGAACCAGATTTCATTGGTCGTTTGAATGACTTAGTGTCATTAGAACTGGGTTCCTTCGTTCAAATGAAATATGTAATGATGCATTTTGGTCAGTTCTGGAACGTCATTCGATATCGTTCGAATGAAATTAGGCTTATCGTTAGAACGAGTTTCTCACATTTGAACGAAATCTAAAGCGACGCCTTTTGGGCAGCTCTGGAATATCATTCGAACGTGAAAGGGTACGTCGTTCGAACGAGGTACCAGGTCATTTGAACGAGTTCACGAGTTATTTTTTAAACAAATCTGATCCAAATCTCTAATTCCTATCTTTTTTCAACAACTTTCCATATAAATAGAGATACGGGATTAGACTTTTTCCCAAGCCTTTTTGGAGTTCGTTTTGTCATCAAACTCTATTGAATTATCATCCAAACCCTTTGGATCTCTATGGATCAGTTTACCAAATCAATAAGAACATATTCCAAGTTCAAAACCCGTTGTAGAGATTTTCTATACTACTGATTTCCGGAGTCGAGGCTCTATTGCTGAAAAAGAAAGGAATTAGTCCCAAGGCTAATAGATAGATACCAAGGGATAGATTATTCATGTGGATGGTGCAGGACTGTGTCATATCTATAGAAGACTTGAAGAACTAGGCTTTATACTTATTGGAGCTAAGTCATCCAGCATCTGTCAATTCTAATAAGTGCTGAAATTAAAGGTTTTGCTCGAAATGGATTTTTCCTCAGTTTTCTTCTTTGCATGCTTGTTTGATTTGGATCTTGGCTTCATAATTCAATTTTTCATGCACACTTCATTAAATCAAGATAAAAATTATTAAAATTTTAATTTGTGCGTGTTTAGACTAATATACGAATATTCCATACAATTTTTTTTCTCAAATTGGTATCAGAGCAAGGTGCACTAAAATATTGTGTGATCCTAATTACGAAAAAAAATTGATATCAATTTTTTTTAATTGGTGGTCTTTAAACATTTAAATTTTATGGATAAGTTGTATAATAGGCAATCGATTTTTAATGGGTCAAATTATGCATACTGAAAAGCTAGGATGAGATCTGTTTTAAAATATATTAATTAAAGAGTCTGGATTGCTTGTGAAAGAGGGTGGTGTAACACCCCGAGGTTTAATTAATTTGAAGTAAAATAAAATTTCGGATTTAATTATAGTTAAGTATTTGACTTGGTTTTAATAAAATTTGAAATCGGGAATTAATTCGGGTCTTTTATAAGAGATTATAAAGTTTTTATTATAAAATTTTACAGGCAGGTGCGTATTTGTTCAGCTTATATATCTCATCAGATAATTAAGTCGGATTTTAAAAGATTTGATTTTGGGAATTGTGGGGCTCGTTCGAACGACATTCCCTATCGTTCGAACGACGTCGCATTGCCGTTCGATCGACAGGCGTGCTCGTTCGAACGACAGGCAGTGGATGGATGGATTAGACTCCTAATTGTTTTCCAACTCTTAAACCCTTTATATAGTCAACAATTACGGGACTGGGATTTCAAAACTCTCTTTCCTCTCAAACTTTCTCCAGAAAGCTTATCCAAAACATATTTCTCTCATCTTCAACCCCCAGCCCCTACCTTTCACAAGTTTTGAAGATTCAAGTGGTATTTTCTCAAGAAGAGTTCAAACTTAAATTCAGATTTTGATTCAAGTTAATAACAAGATGGAATACTCAAATTTTTTCCTTTAGTATTATGCGTTTTAAGTGTTGCCTAAACATTAATTCAATGTTTTCTTAAAATCAATTAACAATCTAATTAGAGAAAGTGAACACTAAAGTTTGGGGCTGTTTTTATGAAAATCTTTTAATATGAATAATATTCATAACCCATGAGTACGTAGGATCCATGAGTGATTTTTGGTTTTGTTGGCGTAGGTTGCATGTAGAAAAACCCTAGCTTTGAATCAAATAATTTGGGGGCGTATAACTCACGTAGTTTATGTACAGATAATGAAATTGAATTTTGATGTTTTAAATGATGAAATATCGGTATATTTAATTCAAATAATTAAATGAGATTAATTGGGTATTTTGATGATGTGATAATTAAATTAAGATTGAATTGAATTGGACTATCATGTGTAATTTTATATGATTGTTTATGTGACTTGTTGGTATTATTTAGTTTCTATTGTGATGACGGGTTGTTGGGTATTTTTGCTCCCCCTATATTTTAGGATTCCTCTCATGTATGGGACTAGTGGGTAATTCTTTTGATGATTTACGCCTTCTAGGTATGGGACTCGTGAGGGTAGACTATTAGGACTTTATTATGTCGGGGCTGGGCTGATTTTTAATGCTTTATCGTCGTTACGCTAGCCTAGGCATGAGACTAGGTAGAGGTTTATGTTAGATATTCATCCTATACATAGGGTAGGACGTATTGATAACTTGGGGGCCCTTAGGTATGGGAGTAAGGGGTATTTTAAGGATCTCACATAGATTATAAGGGTGGGGTAAATTTATGTATTGTGAAATTGAGAATTAATGCCTAAGATAAAAATGGGTATTAAAATTGGTGGCGACATAATGTGTTAGTGACCGACAGTTTAAACGGGTCAGCTTGGGCGATTTATGTCGTGTCGTGAGTTGGAACCTTGTCATATTGCGGGGGATCGACAGTTTAAACGGATTCGGCTCGCTATTGACAAGGGGAAGTGTGACACTTTGGTGGATTACCACCCGGGATGGGAGGACCGTCATAATAAAAAGTGAGAGCAATAATAAAATGGGTTAATTAAATAATTAACATCATGGGGCTTGGGAATTTAAAATCATATTAGTGTGCTTTTTAAATGGGGATTGCTGTGGGTAGTTAGTGATTTATATTCCTCACGTTTAATTATTCCATTTAATTTAAAAGATTCTACTGTGATGTTTATTGCATATAATGCTAATGTTTGGATTCAAGGATCCTATTTGAGGGGAGTAGTGTGTATTCATGCTCGGGGCTCTGAACTCGTGCGTTGACTAACCTTTTCAGGATAAGTTTTGAAGGTAGAGTTAATTATTTTATTGCATAGTTTAGATAGACTTTCCTTTTCAGCCGTATTTAATTATAAGACTTCATTTGAGTTTATTGGGCCATTTGTTCCCAAGTTTTCTAGAGGATTTCAGTTGGATTATTCAGTCAGTTTATTATTCATATTTTACTTAATCATTATTGGAGATTAAAATTAATTGTAGTTTGGAATGTGATGGATCTTTTATTGCTCAGTTATTTATTATTACTTGAGATTGATTCAATTATTTATCTGGTGGATTGATTTTCTTATGTCTCATATATGTGTCATGCTAAGGGTGGTATTTATTTACTTCACGCCCGGCATAGTTTGGCGGTGGTGGCTGGCCACCCCGTCTGTTGAGTTTTGTGGGGTGTGACAGGTGGACACCACCCACAGTTACCAATGGCAATGTCATAGGTCCAAAACCTATCACTGCTTGGACAGAAGATGAATTTAAATGGAGTAATCTTAACTCACGCAGTTTAAGTGCCATTTTTGGAGTCGTCGCCCCTAACGAGTTCCACCATATAAAGATGTGCACCAAGTCTAAGGAAGTGTGGGATATCTTCCAACACACTCACAAGGGTAATAATGATGTGAAGGCTTCTAAGATTTAAAATCTCACCACACAGTTTGAGACTATTATTAATCTATTCTGAGTTTGATAAATTTTATGGGCGATTGTCTGATATCGTTAACTCTAGTTTTAATTTAGGTGAGAAAAATCCTGAGACGCGTGTAGTTAAAAATATTTTGGGATCAATTTCATCCCGTTTTATTTTTAAATTTTTGTGCTTAATTCATTGGGTATGTTATATATGATTAGGTTAGAAGAACTCGTTAAATACCTTCAAACTTATAAGATCAACATGTTTCCCAAAACTGTTAAACCTAAGGAAAAGGGAATTGCTCTAAAGGTTCAATCTAAAAATAAAGATGATGTGTCTTCTGACTCTGAGTATGATTTTGATCTCGATGATCTCGCCCATTTTTTAAAAAATTTAAAAAAATTCTCAAACGTAGAAAAAAAAATTAAGTTTGAAAAAGATAAAAAAATATAAATAAGGCGAGAAAAAATTTTAAAAGAAAGAAAATATTACCCTAAGAAAGATGAATAAAGATGTTATGAGTGCTTGGATAAGGGTCACAAAGCTCATGAGGGTGCTACGAGATTAAAGAGATAAGGCAAAGTCAATGCTTCGAGCATCACCAATCCATCTTGAATAAGGATTTATGACGCAGCTCAAGTTGACTCATCCTCGGCCTCGGCCTGGAAGATCAGTTAACATGACTTGCCTCATTAATCCCATGAACTATCACCTCATCCTCGGCCATCATCTGAACGATGAAGATAGGATGAGATAGTCTAATAGGACAGGTGTCATCCCCTAAATGGACCATATTTCAACAACTCGACGTCGGCCTGGATAGACGGTCGAGGGTTGATAGTTGGCAGAGAGCATGGATTGGGGAACATGTGAGAGTGTGCGCGTGGATTACAGATCTCACGTGTACGAAAACCGTTATAATAACATCTCCCTCACGTGTGGGGGAATATTTGATCATCATGACCTATAGGTAATAGAGATAGTTGGATCTTCCTCATTGACTAGGAACATTCCACACATGCTTATTACATGCTTGGGGGGTACGCTACACCCCTTATGCATTATAAATACTTGTCTTCTACATCTTTGTAAAATATCAATCATTGTAAACCCTAGCTAAAACTTTGTTAAAAACATAGTAGAGAGAGAAAGTTTGAGTCCTCTGTATCCCAAAGCCATTAGAGCCAATTCTTAGTGGATTTCACACACACTCACACAGTGGAGTAGGCCTAGATAGGCTGAACCACTTATATTTTGTGTTATCTCCCTCTTTGCCTCATCTTCTTCTATATTTTTTATACCTGTTCGTACTCCATTGATACACTGGTTTGAA
Source organism: Sambucus nigra (assembly GCA_949130495.1). NCBI lineage: Eukaryota > Viridiplantae > Streptophyta > Magnoliopsida > Dipsacales > Adoxaceae > Sambucus > Sambucus nigra. The sequence continues at coordinate 476,603,937 of OX422213.1, forward strand.
CTTGCATACTTACATTGATTTGGTGATATCGTTTCTAGTATCATCAACCTGGAATCATATGTGGGAATGAAGTATATCTTCTTCCTCATCTTTGTTTAGCTTGTACTCATCAAATTCTCTAGTGGTGATCCAGCTCCGCTTAGGTGGGGTGTATTACCATTGAAAGTGCTCCGATTGAGCTTTTCAAGCTTTTTTTCATATTTTTATCTCTTTCAGTTCACCAGAGATATGGCCTTCGATCTTCCTCTAGGTTTTGGCGCAAGATCCAGTCAAGTCCCACCCCAGTTAGAAATGGCTGAGGTGGCAGAGACGCTACGCTCATTAGCGGATAGCCATCGGAATATCCATGTGAAACTCATTGCATTAAGCTAGAACATGGTGGTTAAACCTACCATCACCGAAGATGGGATGATAACTCTGGCCTCTGGGGATGGCCATCCAGATCCAGCGGCCAGGGTACCACCCCAAGACCCATACAATTAGGTTCTTCCACAGCAAAGGCATAGAGATGTGGTCGATCGAGAGGCTGGGTCAGGAATGCCTTGATGATGATAATGGTTAGTATGATGATAAGGACGACAAAGAACTATATGAGCCTTATCAAATATTTAGAGACACTGTGCGGTCACTTTAGCCCAGTAAAGGACATAGTAGTAGGTCGAGCTAAGAATGTAGGCCATGGTCATCAGCCTTGGACAGACTAAGCAGAGGTTTGGCCTTTGATAGGCTCAGCCCAATAGCAGATGACTTCAGGAATTGCTTTTCTAGATCTCAAAGCATTGCTAGTAATAGAAGGAATAATAAATGTGGTGATCGTCGGCCTCCTCAAGGCTGAGATGTAGAATAGCAAAAGGTGAATAGCCGACAGAGGATGGTCTCTAGAGAGCCACTAGTTCAGATCGTCGACAGAGAGGGGGTTGGAGATAATGTTGCTCAGGCCGAGAAAAAAGTTATGGCTGCGATCGGGAGGCCTTGGAATGACTCCATACAGTGATTAGAGGACAAGATATGGGATATACTAAAGAGTTAAGACCCTTTGCAGAGGGGTTACTATGAAGGCTCCCCTGTTGTGGCAATGATTGTTAGTTATCCAACCCCGACTAAATTTAAGTCACCGATAGTTACACCTATATATGATGGGAGAACTAATACCATCCATCATGTGCAGATGTATCAATCTATCACTAATATCTACTCAGTCTCGGACGAGATGAGGTGTCGGTCATTCTCTAGTACACTTACTGGTGTTGCTCATGAGTGGTTCACCTCTCTCCTTAAAAACTCAATAAAAAATTTTAAGCAATTGGCAGAGAGGTTTATACATAATTTTTGCTTCGGAGTGAGGCCCCAAAAGAAGATGACACACCCGTTGTATGTTAATAAGGGAAAGAATGAAAGTCTGAGGGAGTACATAGCTCAGTTTAATAAAAAGAAATTAGAAGTTGAAGAATATGAAGAGGGCATTTCTATGATCGCGCTGATGGGAGGATTGCTAAAAAGAAATCTCCCTTGGAAGCTAGCCAATGATCGTCCTAAATCCACGGCTGAACTCCTGGCTATGGTCGGGAAGGTTATGAATGCGAAGGAGGCAATGGCTTCTAAGGAAGCTGATGAGAAGGGAGAAAGTAGTCGAAGTAAGTTCCACAAAAAGGGTAACGACGGTAAGAAGATGTCGGCGGATAAGAAGTTCACTGACTATACCCTGTTAACGGTCAATTATGAGCATATCCTGAATGAGATAAAGAATGATCAGTCACTGAGATGGTCGGAGAAGTTGAGAGCTCCTCTTCAAAATAGGAATAAAAACCTTTGGTGTGAATTTCACCAAGATCATAGCCATACAATCGGTATATGTTTCGCTCTCAAAGAAGAGATTAAAAAAATGTTGAAAGTTGACAAGTTGAGGAAGCACATGGATAAGAGTCGTTCAAAGGGTGATCGAGATTACACCCAGAATAAGAGGAATGATAAATGCAAGCCTGATGCTCCAACTAACAGAGACGACGATGAATCAGGCGACGATGATGAAGTAAACCCAAACCTTCCACCTCTAATCACCGATCCTAAAGTTCGGCTTCACACAATTTCTCTCAAAGTTAAGATGATTTATGGAGGACTTGCTGGTGGTATAAACGAAATTACTGATAGCAAAGATCATGTGACTGAAGTCAAATCTCTCCCACCAAAGTATAATGAGGTGCACTCAGCATCTGTTGAGCCTAAGAAGGTAAAGAGAAAAAAATTAAAATGAATACCCAAGCTGTTGGTTTCTCGAGGTTAGGTTTTAAGTGGATCTTATCCCCACATGATGACCCTTTGGTGATCACTACCTTGGTGCATGGCAATGAAGTTCCCAGGATATTGGTCGACGGTGGCATCTCGACCGATGTGATGTTTTAGGACTGCTACAAGGGCCTTTGGGATGAGGTTGATCCCATATCACCAACCTCTCATTGGTTTTAGTGGAGAGAAGGTGCAGCCTTTGGGAATCTACGAGATGGAAGTTAAAATGGGGAACGGTTGGAAAAAAATTCCTCACAGAGAAGATCAACTTCTTTGTTATGGATGAGAATGTCTACTCAACCTACAATATAATTCTAGAATGAGTAGCCCTCAAGGAGTTGAGTTTGTGCGCTCAACAGTTCACCAGATGATTAAATTCCTTAGCCCGTATGCAGTAGGGATCAGGGTGACCAAGTGGAGGCACGTAAGTGATACTTCAACTCGGCTAAAGAGAGGGAGGTGTATAAGATGGCCATTAAAACATATAACATTGACACTCTTGACCCCAGAGATGAGACTAAGCTAAAAAAAAAGGGTGAAGCCATCGAGGAGATAGAATCCATCATCCTCAATGAGGACGAGCCGAAAAAATTGTCCAAATGAGTAAAGCCCTAAAAAAATAAATTAAAGAGGAGTAGATAAAATTGCTGAGGAAAAGGAAAAGAATTTTTGCCTAGAGATATGAGGATATGCGTGGCATCTATCCTAAGGTCCTCTACCATAAGCATAATATGGTCAAGGATGAAAAGTTGTTCAGACAAAAAATGAGAGTGTAATCCAAAGAGAAGTACGATGTTTTTAGAGAAAAAGTGAAGAAGTTGGAGAAAACAAACTTCATTAGGAAAGTCATCTACCCTAAATGGTTAGTAAATGATGTCATCATCCCTAAGGCCAATGACGAGTGAAGAATGTGTGTTGATTTCACTGACTTGAAAGAGGCATGCCCCAAAGACAGCTTTCCCTGATCGAGAATAGACCAGATGGTTGATGCCATGACTGGCCATGAATTAATAAGTTTTATGGATACCTGCTCAAGCGATAATCAAATATTTATGGACTCGACCAATGCTGAGAAGACATCATTCATTATCGACAAAGGGACCTACTGTTACAAGTTCATGCCTTTCGTCCTGAAGAACACCGGAGAGACATATCATATATTGGTAAAAAAGATTTTGAGATCAGATAGGGAAAACCATGGAGGTATATATTGATGACATGTTGACGAAGAGTCTCAGGGTCGACACTCATGTGGTTAACCTTGAATAAAATTTTGATACCATGGACGAGCATCGAATGAAACTCAACACTTCCAAGTGTGTTTTTTGCTTAGGGGGAGGTAAGTTCTTAGGTTTTATTATGAATCATATGGGGATTGAGACAAACCCCGAGAAGATCAAAGCTCTGATGGAGATAAAGTCTCCAATGACGATAAAAGATGTTCAAAGGTTGACTGGATGGGTAGCGGCATTGAATAGATTTATATCCAGAGCTACTGATAAGTGTCTTTTCAAAGTGTTAAGGAAGGCCTTTAAATGGAATGAAGAGTGTGAGGGAGCCTTCCATGAGTTAAAGGCTTATCTCGGCTCATCATTTTTTCTATATCGGCATGTTCAAGGTGAAAGGATATATTTGTATATGGTCATCTCAGAGTCGGCCATTAATGTTGTAATCGTCAGAGACGAGGATGGTGTGTAGAAGCCAGTGTACTTCAACAGTAAAGCCCTCTAGGGGGCGAGTAGATATATCCTAAGATCGAGAAGGTGGACTATGCTTTAATTCATGCCTCAAGGAAAATAAAATTGTATTTTTAGGCGCACACTACGGTTGTCCTCCCCGACTCTACTCTCAAATAGGTCATGCATAAACTTTAGAAATCGATTAGGTTGATGGATTGGGTTATAGAGTTGGGAGAATTAAAAATATATTTTTAGCCGAGGACGGCCATTAAGGAGCAGGCCTTGGCAAATTTCATCACTGAGTTCACTTAGAATGAGGACAACAATGAAGAATTGACAAATGCAACACTAGATCCAAAAATAGCAAGTGAAATCCCAATTGAGGCTGAGACGAGCATGTCAAGAGGAAGAGTAACTGAAAAGACCTTGGTGGAGGGTACTTTTTCCAAGGAAGGTATTGTTTGGAATTTATTTGTTGACATCTCTTCATACGAAATTGAAAGTGGAGCAGGCTTGATCGTGTCGGCCCCAGATGGAACTGACATTGAATATGCTCTAAGGTTCTGTTTTATGGCCTCCAATAATGAGTCGGAGTATGAGGCCCTTCTAGCAGGACTCTCCCTCGTATGAGCATTAAATGTCGGCCAACTCTTGGTTCAAAGTGACTCCAGATTCGTAGTGAAGTAAATATTGGGAGTATATGAGGCCAAGGATGATAGAATGTCTAAGTACCCAGGAAGAGTAAAGGCAGCACTGAAAAATTTCAAGGAGGTAAAGCTAAAAAGTATCCCTTGACTAACTAACAGCCGAGCCAATGCCTTAGCGATATTAGCCTCCACCACTAAGACAGAGATTAGAAGGTCGATGACGGTGAAGATCCTACACCGACCGACCAATGAAGAAGAGGATAATTCGATGGAGTTTTGTCATAACGTAAACCTGGGAGCTTCATGGGTAGACCCTATCATCTGATCCATCATAGATGGGGAGTAACTCGATTTAAAAGCTGAGAGGAGGAAATTAAGATACAAAGCAACAAATTTCTCCATCATAGGAGACGTCATATACAAGAAGGGATTCCTCCTCCCCTACTCAGATGTGTCCATCCAATTGAGGTGGAGTATATTTTTAAGGATGTGCATGATGCATCTAGCTCCAGCCACATAGGAAGAAGATCGGTGGTGAAGAGAATCGTCGCCCAGGGGTATTGGTGGTCAACATTGCCCAATAATGCAGATAGTTACATGAAGAAATATGATAAGTGCCAAAGGTTCGCCATTATACCCTATTAACCTCACCAGCCTTTGATTTCTATCACTTCATCTTGGTCATTTATAGTATGAGGGATTGACTTGGTAAGACCATTGCTAAGAGTTGTCGGTACCTACCGATATCTAATAATGGCTATCGACTATTTTTCTAAGTAGGTGGAGGCTGAGGCAATGATTACCATAACAGAGAGGAAGACCTTCCAATTTATTTAGAAGAGTATTATTTATAGACATGTCCTACCCAACACTTTGATCTTAGATAATGGGAATCATTTTAAGAATATATCCTTGGAGAAGTAATGTAAGAAGGTCGGCATTAAGAAGTTCTTTTTAACTCCTGACTTACCCCAAGCCAATGGGCAAACTGAGGTGACGAATAGAAGAATCCTTGATGGGATTAAGAAAATTTTGGAATATGCCAAAGGACGATTGACTGAAGAGGTTCATGGCATCTTATGGGCCTATAGGTAGACGGAGAGAACGCCAATATGGGAGACCCCGATCATATTGGCCTATGGTTCAGAGGTCATGGTGCCAACAGAGATCGATCTTCCAACTTACAGAGTCCAGATATATGACCTAGAGGAGAATACTGCAGAGCGTAGAGTGGATTTGGACCTAATAGAAGAAAGAAGAGAGAATTTTGAGGTTATATAAGCTGCTTATCAGCAGAGAATAGAAAAATTCTACAATAAGAGAGTGAAGGCCCGACCATTGGTAGTAGGAGACCTAATTCTAAAGAACCCTTGGCAAAAGCCAAACAAAATCCATCCTAACTTCCATGTCCCATACAGATTAATTAAAGAGTTGGTTTCGGGAACATATCGGTTGGAGAACTTGGAAGGAGAGCCATTATCCAATCCTTGGAATGCTGACCATCTAAAAAAGTATTATCAGTAGGAATTTTGTATGAATTTATTTTATTTATGTAACAGTGTATGAGAAGAAATTTATGAATGAAATTTCCAAAGTTTTCTCTCCTATTTGTTATATGGGTAGTCCACATTGCATGTATCAGTTCATCCTAAGCTATGGAACATCATTCGTGGTGAAGTAGTTTTAGCTTACTCTCAGTGACATGATAGTTCGAATGGGGTTATCCTCATCCATGGAGTCTCAATAACACTGATAGGGGGGAACAACATCTTAAACATCATTAATTTGGTGGAAAAACTCTTCGATCGAGATGAAATTTCATGGACCAGATAGCTCTCGTCCATACACTCTCATAACGATGAGAGGGGGCTTGTGATAAAACACCATAATTTGGTGAATTCAAATTCAAAATCACTTTATTTTGGTTCATCCTAAACATCATTAATTTGGTGAATTCAAATTCAAAAATCACTTTAGTGTGGTTCACCCTAAACATCATTAATTTGGGGGAAAAACTCCCTCGGCCGAGACGACAGTGCACGGACAAGATAGCTCTCGTCCATACACTCTCAAAATGACGAGAGGGAACTTGTGATATGACACCATAATATGGTGAATTCAAATTCAAAAATCACTTTATTGTGGTTCATCCTAAACATCAATAATTTGGTGGAAAAACTCTCTCGGACGAGACGACAGTGCACATATGAGATAAATCTCGTTCATACACTCTCAAAATGATGAGAGCGGACTTATGATATAACACCATAATTCGGTGAATTGAAATTCAAAATCACTTTATTATGGTTCAATTTAAACATCATTAATTTGGTGAAAAAACTCTCTCGGTCGAGATGACAGTGCATGTACGAGATAGCTCTCATCCATACACTCTCAAAATGACGAGAGGGGACTTGTGATATAACACCATAATTTAGTTAATTTAAATTCAAAAATCACTTTATTGTGGTTCATTTTAGACATCATTAATTTGGTGGAATAACTTTCTCGGTCGAGACGATAGTTCATGGACGAGATAGCTCTCGTCCATACACTCTCGAAACGACGATAGGGGACTTGTGATATAACACCATAATTTGGTGAATTCAAATTCAAAAACCTCTTTATTGTGTTTCATTTTAAATATCATTAATTTGGTGGAAAAAATCTCTCTACCGAGGTGACAGTGCATGGACGATATAGCTTTCGTCCATACATTCTCAAAAGGATGAGAGAGGACTTGTGATATAACACCACAAATTGGTATATTCAAAGTAGTCATTTATTTTTATCTCGTTTAAGGACGATACGATGTGTGAAAAAAGTTGTTAACTGGTGATCTCAAGATTATAAGACATTTAATAATGGTTACTTGTTACAACATTAGAAGCATTCAGACATGCAAACAGATAAAGACAACTCATGAGTACGAGAGGAAACAACATTCATTCATTCCAATATGAGGATAAACTTGGTGCAAATACAAATTCAGAAGTGTTCACAAAAAATATATTACAAATAAAAAGTTATCGGTCACAGATGACCACCCTATAAAGTTGGCTCCACATTTAAGGCAGACTCCCCAATGCCTCTGTCAAATTGATTTTGCTCAGCATTGATGTCTGATCGTCCGGCATCTCCCTCAACATGAGTCCGATTGGCTGGAGCATTGATAACAACTTCAAGTGGGGCCTCGACCATCACCTCATCCCCCGGCTGTAGGTAAAGATTCACCGTATTCTAGTGCCGACTCCATGTAAGGATCCTCCATGTTAGGACCTTCCAACTCAGAGATAATAGAGGAGATGACCTCAGCGAACTTAGTGACGACCCACCTACAGGTCGTCTTGAGACCTCCCTCAAAATACTCCATGACGAAGCGGAGAAACACATCAGACAATTTGTATGATTATATGGCTTCATCTTTTATCTTCTGGATGGCCTGGGTCGATAGAGCTTCGTCCTTAGCATTGGTGATGGAACCAGCAAGGTCTTTTGAGTGTTGGGAAAATAGGGCGGTGAAAGATCCATCCTTCTCCTTAAGAAGGTCGTCTTTCTATTTCAAGACATCAAGGGCCATCCTGTAGTCAGATCAGTTATCCTTCAGATTTCTCTTTAGCTCTTCCTAAGACTTTAAAGCCCTGTCAGCCTCCTGAACCTTTGAGTAATTCTATGCCATCCACTTGGTGGTTGAGGAGAAAGCGCACACAAATTGTAGAAGAATGAAACAAATTTCAGAATATACTTAAGTAGTAAAAGATGAGGTAGAAATTCTCATTAAGAAGCAAGTACCTAATCCATAGAATGGAGGTTGGATTCGAAGAATTGAGGAGGAGTTATTTTGTCTAAGAACTTATAGTCCTCCTTGGATGGGATTGCAAGTATATCCCTCTTTTCTCTTGAAGCTGAGGGAAGTACTGAACCGGGGTAGGCCCTCAGCTGAGCAATGATAGATGAATTATAGTGATCAAAAGACTCTCCAGAGGACGAGTTGGGTCCAGAAGAGCTTGGAACTGTCTAAGGCAGAGGAGTTGTTCTCTTCCTCGTCTGACTATCTCGACGGATGTCAGTAAGAGGAGGTGGTGCTTTTATCTTACGATTGACGCCCTAGTAATGGATTTTTTCATGGGTTTCTTGCCCCCTCCCCCTTCGAACATTCTTCAAGTTGGGGTCCATCATATTCCACAGGTCATCTGATATATGTGGAGTATTATCTGTAAAGAAGAAACAGAAATGATTAGTTATAAAAATTAGAGCCGACAATGGAATTGAAAATCGAAAAGTAAGATCACTCATACAGCTCGACTAGGGTGTCAACCCCCAAGCCATCATTCTCCAGGAATACATGATTCATAATATCCTCAAACTTAGGAATGGAACCTTCCTTTCCTTACTTCTTTAGATACCCAACCCTCTCCCTGATTACAACGCTGAGGCGAAGGTCAAGTCTGGCCGATATTGAATGGTTTGGCCAATTGCAAAGAACTCGCGGCTCATCATCGGAAGGATTGGTATCGGTCAAAAACTCCTAGTCACCAGAAATGAAAAAGAACCTCGACTTCCAGTAATTGTTTGAGGTTTGTGTAACTTTAATTATTTTCTTATCAGGCTTCCTAGCCCCTAAATGGTAGTTGCCCAATTGGTTTTTGGATGACGACACATTATAACATGCTTTGAAAATTTCAACCGAAGGGTCCTCCGTGTATTTATTCTTCCATAAGGCAACATAGTCGAGTATGATCCGCTAAGATTTTGGCACTATCTGAGTTGGAGAAAATCCTAGGATAGACAGGATGGCTCATATAAAGGGGTGGAAAGGCAATCTAATGCCAAACTTAAATGTTTGCTCATATACGGCAATCTCACCCTCTCGTCTGTCGTATGCTCTTTCGTCGTCGATTGGGATGCGTATGACAAGATCAGATTTGATTCCATACATGTGTGTCCATAGGAGAAGGTCAAACTCTCTCACAGTGGACTGGAACGTCTTAGCATAAGTATAATTGACAGGTTCCTCGACCTCGGAATAATCACCATCATCATTCGGATTTTCATTCTCGTCCCTAGCCTGATCTTCAGCGGTTGGGCTCCCCTCTGAAAATTTCTCTTGAAACTCACTTGTAGTCATGGATCTGAGAGGGGAGGAATTTTGAGGGATAGCAACATTCACAGTCGGATCAGTCTCTTCAGAGACGACTTGGACTGAATAATCACTAGAAGACCCCTCGTCTAAAATTTAGAGTGATGAATCATCTCATCCAGAAAACTCGGCTTGGATGGAAGATGAAGTCTAGGTTAAGTTCTAGACTACCTCGGGTTCCATTGGATGTGAGGGAGACATTATCATTGCTTCTTCAAAGGAATCGCTCCTGTCGACTGGAGTAGAGGATGTGTTAGTCATCTCATCCTTACCGACGTTAGAGGAAGAGGGGATGATGCTCTTTAAGGGGATGGGAAAAATGGGTCGTACCCAGTGGGAGTCGGCCCTACGTCTAGCCTCGACCTCTTCCTCTACCCTACGTATTTCTTGGAATCATCTCTCCTTAAGAGTGGGATACTTCTCTGCTAACTCGTAAAATTTCTCTAGCATCAAAGAAATCAAGCTTATACTTGAGCAATAAAAAGGCAAAAAGACACAAACGACTAAGTTGTTGACTAGGTTTGACTAAAGGATTGAAATGAGAAGTTGAACAGTTTTTAGTAAGAACAGCCTAAGAACACAGTTAAACCTAACCTAAGAAGATGACCAGAATCCTCATCCAAGCTTGGCTGAAAAAGTAAAAAAGAAACAACAAGGTCAGAAATTGTTTGGGGAAACCCCTAAATGAGTATCTAACACCAAAAATACCAAAATTAACCCTCAAATCACCAGGAAACCAGCCAATAAAGTCGTTGGAAAATCGAAGCAGTGGTCGAAAAATTAAAAAGCGATGAAATGGCGTAAAATCAATGGAAGGATAACAAAGATGGGAAAAATGGAGTACCTGAAGGAATTTGATAGGCTGATAACCTCAAGAAACCTAAGAAACTAGCCGAAAAATTCTTGAACAGGAAAGAGGGAAGCTCTGGTTCTAGAGAAAGAAAGGCTGGCGCACGAAGAAGGTGAAGTAGGAAGAAATAATGCTTTTCAAAACCATTTAAATAATAATAATCATTGTGCACAACTTCTAAGGAAGTAATAATTAGGGAACAAAACCCTAAGCATCACTTATCATCGTTATTTTTGGGCCACACACCATTCCATAAGATGACTTCCAAGTGTCAATCCAATCTTCATTGAACTCTTCAGATCTGACATATAAAAGGATGCCTATTCAGCTCGTACTCAGAAGATGTTTTATCCCTCACCTTCATTTCAAATTAAAGACTATGGGCTAGGGTGATTGATATGCCAAGTATAGCCTTATCCAGAATTATGTTCCCTTGGCCAAGGCCGACCATCACCAATCCATCCAGAATAAAGTGTTATGACTCAGCCCGAACTGACTCGTCCTTGGTCTCGGCCTGGAAGACCAGTTAACATGCCTTGCCTCATTAATCCCATGAACTATCACCTCGTCCTCGGCCATCATCTGGATGATGAACATTGGACGAGACAGCCCAATAAGATAGGTGCCATTCCCTAATAACTCGGCCTCGGCCTGGATAGACGATCAAGGGTGGACAGTTGGCAAAACGCTTAGGTTGGGGAACGCGTGAGAGTATGAGCGTGGGATGCAGATCCCACGAGTACCAAAATCATTATAACAATATATTCCTCACGTGTGAGGTAATATTTGATCATCATGACCTATATGTGACATAGACAGTTGGCTCGTCCTCATTGGCTAGGAATATTCCACACATGCTTATTACATGCTTGGGGGGTACATTACACCCCCTATGAACTATAAATACTTGTCTTCTACGTCTTTGTAAAAGATCTATCATTGTAAACCCTAGATGAAACTCTGTCAAAAACATAGTATATAGAGAAAGCTTGAGTGCTCTGTATCCCAAGGCCATTAGAGCCCATTCTTAGTGGATTTCTCACACACTCACATAGTGGAGTATGCCTAGATAGGCCGAACCACTAATGTTTTCTGTTATTTCCCTTTTTGCTTCATCCCCTTCTATATTTTTTTATACCTGTTCATACTCCATTGATACACTGGTTTGATCTGAAATACTTACATTGATTTGGTGATACCATTTCTAGTATCATCACTTAGTGATAGAGATGTCGTGACGATGGATTCTGGAGATAAATCACTGTATGGACGTTACTTCATCGCATTCATGGCCGGTCATGTTAGTATGTAAGGACACAAATTTAAAATTGAGTCCTTTATAGTTTCGGCTCAATTTCGGATAAAAACGTTTGAGTCATAGGATAGAGTATATTGATCATCCTTTAAGCCTTTGACATATTTGTTGAAGACGTAGCGGCCAAGAGTATAAAGCTTCCTTAATTTTTTGAGTTTAATGTGTCTCGTTTCTACGTCATCAACATGGTTCCATTTCTCCTAAGGTATGAATGCATTTCAATATATATAGGATCTTGGAATAGTTTATAATGGCTGTACGTTTATTTAAAACACTTGTTTATTTTTAGAAAGATTTTAATAAAACTTTAAAATAAGTTTATAAAGTTTCTGGGCTAAAAATAGAATATTTAAAACTTTCTGGAAATTCGTTCGAAGTGTCGTTCGAACGAGTTTGTCGTTCGAACCACATTGTCGTTCGAACGAGTTTGCCAACGAGTTCCCCAAAGGCCACTAGAAAGTCATTCGAAGGGTCGTTCGAACGAACTTGATGTTCGAACGAAACTTCCAACAAGATTTCTAACGAGTTCACACTGGATTTCATTCAATTCTAACTTCTAGAGAGAGAGTTTTAGAGCAAATTCTTCCAAGAAAAGTTCATGGTTCAAGTGTTCATCTTTCAAAGAAAAATTCATTTGACACTCTAGTTTACACCCAATTGTTTGTTTAATCTAAGTTCCATATATATATACATTGCTTGGAGTTTTGGCACCAGTTTTTCATCTCTACCATTTGAAGATACGTTTGGGTTTGCTTATAAATCCCACAAAGAAGAAGAGGTTTGCGTTGATTTACCCACTTGAAGAAAGGCTCCTAGTTCGGGTGACGGTGACCATATAAAGTCCGATCGGTGGATTTCGAGACTGCGGTGGAGCTCCGTGGTTATTCGCAAGGCAGAGGTTTATACCACTTGAGATGGATCGAGTCGAGTGTTGTAAGTCATCTTGCTTATATTTGTAAATTCCGTACTTAGTGGATTTGAGGCTAGGGTCGTCCGAGGTTTTTTCCCGTTGTGGATTTTTCCTCTTACATCGCGGCGTAGTGGATTAATTGTTTATTTTATCTTTTGTAAAATCACCTAGAACGCATGCTTAGGTAAAAAGATAAAATTGGTTTAATTTAATCTCTACTTGTTTAATTTGGGGCAAATTAATCTTGGGTAATGTTTAGTTAATTTTATTCAAGTCAATTAATTTAATTTGATAAAATTGGTTTGGCCTAATTTGATTAAATTGAAAATATGACTAAGGAAAATTTCTAGGACTTGGGTTAATTAACTTGGTTTAAGTGAAATTTAAATTTGTTTGGATTTAATCTTATTTCATTTTGGTTTAATTTTAATTTTGAGAAGAAATTAAAATTAATCTGTAATTTGTTTAATTGAACCATCATCTAACGCTTCCACATATCAATCTAATTAACAAGAAAAAAAATTTCAAAGCGTAAGACTTTAAAATTGGTGGCCTACCATTTTTCAAATTGGTATTAGAGCAAAAATGATAAATTATTTCGTTAAAGATACCTTAACTATTTTTGGCTAAAATGGAATTTTCCCCATTTTTCTAAATTTCCCATTTTCGATGGTTCTAATTACGCGTACTGGAAAGCGCGAATGAAATCGGCACTTAAATCTATCGATGAGAGTGTTTGGTTATCGATAGTCAACGGGTGGTCTCCACCAACTCATTTAGTTGATAATGAACGTGTTCCCAAACCGGTCGATAGATGGAGTGAGAATGAATTTAAGCTTTCAAATTTTAATTCTCGTGGTTCAAACATCTTGTTTAGCGCTGTCACACCGGATGAATTCCGTCGCATTATAACGTGTGAGACCGCTAAATAAGCGTGGGATATTTTACAACTCACTCATGAATGTACTAGTGTTGTTAAAGCTTCAAAACTCCAAAACCTCACCACTCAATTTTAAACTATCAAAATGAACGAAAAAGAGACTTTTGATGAATTTTATGCTAGACTTTTCGACATTGTTAATTCATCTTTTAACTTGAGAGAGAAAATACCCGACAACCGATTAATAAAGAAAATTTAAAGTCCCTACCCAATAGATTTATTCCAAAAGTGACCGTTTTAAATTCTTTACCAAATTTAGCCTCTACAAAATTAGAAGAGCATGTAGGTGATTTACAAACCTATGAACTAGATATGTTTCCCTCTAAAACTGAAAAGAAAATCGAAAAGGGCGTTTCTTTAAAAGCCCGAAAAGAGGTCAAACAAGTAGTAGAGAGCGAGAGTGATAGCGACTCGGAAGACATGGCTTTGTTTGCTCGTAAATTTAGAAAATTTCTTAAATTTAACAAAGATAAATTTAAAAATGATTTTAAGAAATTTGAAAATTCTAAGTATGACAAAGGCGAGAAGATCCCTAAAACTATTAATGAAAATTTAAATAGGGACGAGTCAAATAGGTGTTTTGGTTGTGAGGGTTATGTCCATAGGGCTTTTGAGTGCCCCACTAAACTAAGGAGAGAGGGTAAGCGACCCATTTCATATAATGCGACCCTTAGTGATAGTGATAAGGAAGAGGGACCCGATTCCCTCACTAAGCCCAACTTTGTGGCTTCTATGGCAAGTCATGTAAGTGATAGTGAGAACTCATCCATTGATGAAACTTTAACACATGACAGTTCCAAGGTCCTAGTTTATGATTCCCTTGCTTTTGATGGTAGTGAGAGTGAAGAAGAAAGAGAGAGTGAAAATGAAGAAGAGATTAGTGTGAGTGAACTTCAAAATGATTTTAAAGAATTATATGAAGAATCAATTAAATTGAAGTTAGAAGCTAGTTTGAAAGAACGTATCAAGGTCGTTGATAATAATGTGTTGGTTGAAGACCTTAGGACACGAAAGAGATCTCTTCGAGAGAAACTAGAATATGTAGAAGACGAGAGAGATAGGCTTAAAGGTTTAATGGAATCTGTTGTAATGCAAGGCCCCCAATTTTAATTTTCTTAATAAAAATATTATTTCCTTTTATATATATATCGAGATGCGAAAGTGTAAAGAAGTGTGATGGTTCAATAACAAACGAATTACAAAAAAAAATATTAATTTCAATTTCAAATTAAACCCAAGTGAAAAATAAATAAACACACACAAATATTAAATTTCACTTAAACCAATTAATTCAAGTCCTCGAATTTGCCTAAGTCATATTTTTCATTTAAACAAAATAGGCAAAACTAATTTTAACACATCACTTGAATTAACTAAACAATTACCCAAAATAGGCAAAGCCATGTCTTCCGAGTCACTATCACTCTCGCTCTCTACTACTTGTTTGACCTCTTTTCGGGCTTTTAAAGCAACGCCCTTTTCGATTTTCTTTTCAGTTTTAGAGGGAAACATATCTAGTTCATAGGTTTGTAAATCACCTACAAGCTCTTCTAATTTCGTAGAGGCTAAAGATGGTAAAGAATTCAAAACGGTCACTTTTGGAATAAATCTATCGGGTAGGGACCTTAAAATTTTCTTTACAACTCGGTTGTCAGGTATTTTCTCTCCCAAATTAAACGATGAATTGAAAATATCGGAAAGTCTAGCATAAAATTCATCAAAAGTTTCATTATCGTTAATTTTGATAGTTTCAAATTGAGTGGTGAGGTTTTGGAGTTTCGAAGCTTTAACGACACTAGTTCCTTCATGAGTTAGTTATAAAATATCCCAAGCTTCTTTAGCGGTTTCACACGTCATAATACGTCGGAATTCATCCGGTGTGACAGCGCTAAACAAGGCATTCAAACCACGGGAATTAAAATTATAAAGTTTAAACTCATTTTCAGTCCATCTATCGGTCGGTTTGGGAACACGTTCATTTTCAACTAAGTGAGTTGCTGGGGACCACCCGTTAACAACAGACATCCAAACTCTCTCGTCGATAGATTTTAGTGCCGATTTCATTCACGCTTTCTAATACGCGTAGTTAGAACCATCGAAAATAGGAATTTTTGAAAATGGGGAAAATTCCATTTTAGCCAAAAATTATTTAAAGGATCTTTAACAAAATAATTTATCGCTTTGGCTCTGATACCACTTGTTGTAATGCAAGGCCCCCGATTTTAATTTTCTTAATTAAAATATTATTTCCTTTTATATATATATATATATATATATATATATATATATATATATATATATCGAGATGCAGAAGCGTAAAGAAGTGTGATGGTTCAATAACAAACGAATTACCAAAAAAAATATTAATTTCAATTTCAAATTAAACCCAAGTGAAAAATAAATAAACACACACAAAAATTAAATTTCACTTAAACCAATTAATTCAAGTCCTCGAATTTGCCTAAGTCATATTTTTCATTTAAAATAAAATAGGCAAAACTAATTTTAACACATCACTTGAATTAACTAAACAATTACCCAATATTTATTTTAGCACCAAAATAAATAAATAGTGATTAAACCAATTTTATCTTTTTAACCTAAGCATGCATTCTAGGTGAGTGCGAAAGATAAAATAAAAACAATAAATCACAACGCCGCGATGTACGAGGAAAAACCCAAGACGGGAAACAACCTTGGACGGCCATAGCCACAAATCCACTAGATACGGATTTACAAATACAAGATAGAAAGGCTTACAACACACGACTCGATCCCTCTCAAGCCTCGATGCTTCTTCTTATAGATACCTCTTCCTAGCGGATAACCTTGGAGCTCCACCGTGGTCTCTAAATCCACCGATCGGACTTTATATGGTCACCGTCACCCGAACTAGGAGCCTTTCTCCAAGTGGGTAAATCAACATAAAAACAACTTCTTCTTTGTGGGATTTAGAAGCAAACCCAAACACTCTCTTCAATTCGGTGTAGAGATAAACTCGGTGCCAAACTCCAAGAAAAATGTATATATATGAACTTGGATACATAAAACTATGGGTGAAAACTAGAGTGGTAAATGATTTTCTCTTTGAAAATTAACACTCAAAACTTGATCTTTTTCTCTTTATGATTTTGATCTCTAAACACTCTCTAAGAGTTAGAAGGATATGAAAAATATTAATTCATAAAAGTGATTCCCGCACATATTAAAGTCTAAAAATAGTTGGTTAAGAATCAAGTGGGGAAGTGGGTGAAAACTGCTCAAAAACTGCCAGAAAACTGTTCCCGCTGGAAACTCGTTCGAACGACATTTCGTTCAAACGACATCTCGTTCGAACGAGTCTTCTAACGAAGTTCCAGTATGAACTCATTACAAGATCGTTAGAAATCTCGTTAGAACGACAATCTCGTTCGAACGACATTTCGAACGAAGTTCCAGTATGCCATAATGGGAAGTCGTTGGCACGTTCGTTCGAACGACAGTTTCGTTCGAACGACAAACTCGTTCGAACGACTCTATCGAACGAAAAACCAGAAAGTAGTAAAATTCCATTTTTGCCTAGAAAACTTTATAAACTTATTTAAAGTTTTAATTAGAAATCTTTCTGAAAATGAAAACGCAGTCTTAGATAAACCTAACACCCAATAAACAAGTTCCAAGCTCCTATATATATATAATTGCATTCAGACCTTGGGAGCATGGAACTATGGTTGATGACGTATAAACGAGGCACGAAACCGGCATGATGATGAAGCTTTATACTCTTTGCCGCTACGTCTTCAACAAACTTTTCATAGGCTTGATAATATTACAATTAAATCAATCCTATGAATAAATGTTTTTGTCCGGAATTGAGCCAAAACTATATATGAACTCAATTGGAAATTTGTGTCCTTACAAATCTCCCCCTTTGGCTATTCCAGGACAAAAACCAAACAAAAATCCTAAAGGGCCGTCAAGCTCACTAGACTCAAAACATAACCCACCCAAACTTGACTCAACCCAAGGATCAAACGCTTTGCCATTGAAAGATGCTGCTTTAGAAGACTTCCTGCACACTTATGAAAACTCATCAAATGCATAGGGAATATCAAAGTATTTAAAGAAATTAAAATAAATACTCCCCCAAAATTAATTCTCCCATTAACCCAAGAAGTTAGCTACTCCCCTCAGTTAAATCTCCTAAACTTAGATAAGATTATAATAGGATAAGATACCATTTCTCTTCCTATCATTACCATTTCTCCCCTTTTTTTGTTCAGGAATAGTCAAAGGATAAAAAACAAATATAAAAGCATGTTGAAGCTTAAAGTGATAAGACATGAAAGCATATGGGCAACAAAAGCATAACTAATCCAAGATAGATACCAAAACTAAAGTATACGCAGAGAAGGACTAGAAAGCAAGGCAAAGTCAAAACTAAATATCATATATATATGTACTAGAAATATATCAATAATGCACACGCACATATATATAGATATAAACACACACATGACACAAAATACAATAAGTTTGCACACTCGTATGGCAAAAATGTGTCATATGGAAACGGAAGTGTTGGGGTGTGAACTAGTAACGATTAAATTTAGACCCAATCACTTAAAAACATGTTCACGGAGTTCTCAATTGATTGCAAACTTCATCACATTTGAATATAACCTCATGTGAAAATATAAATTGAACTCAATGAACAAACATACACAATGCATACAAGCCTAGTATATTGATGATTCTACAAACCAATAGAGTCATGACATGAAATTCGCAACTAGGATAAATGGACATTGTGCAAACCGTTGATATACCATCCAATCTCCCTCAATAAGCATTTATGTTTATTTTGAATGAATATATCAATCAAACATAGGCCTTGGCAATTTGTATTTTATTTTAATGCCATATTTTCTGTTTTTAGGTCTTTGGACCACGTATTTCTTTTAGGTCCACTCAAAAACGATGACTTACAATCGCAAAGGATCACTTAGTCCTTTCGGAGCCCTTCCCCGTGCACATTTATATTTATCATGTTTTCATTTTTCACACAAATCTCACGTGCAACGGATTTTGACATGCACTAGTCCTCCTAAGTCACAAATATGTATATGACAAGATTGGAAGGAGAACACCTCACAGAGCTCAAATATACATATGAAGTTAAAATTTCAAAAGAGCTCGTGCATGTGTGAATAGAGGCATATGAAAAAAGAATCCATTTAACCAATACAAAATCCAACTACTCCACAAAAATATGGTAAAGAACATATTAAGGATTGACAATTTAAACCAAAAGTTCTAGCCACATGGGAGCGTTAAAGGAGGGATTCAAACACAAGTATATGCCACTTAAAGTGTGTCAAACTAAACTACACACAAAATAAATCTTTTTGAGTTTTTAAAATTTTTAACCAAAAATAAAAAATATATATACTCAAAAGACAAACAAAAATCATTTGAATTTTTCATTAAGCTTAAATTACCAAGAGATAAAATCCAAATGATAAACAAAATCTTTTTGTATTTTTCATTTAATGCAAACAAAATGAAGGGAATATAATACAAAATATAAAAAAAATCATAATTCTAGCATGTGATAAGCATGGAGCATAGACTAGAAAATGATAAACAAGCATACATTTAGCATGTGAATATAGCATGAAGTACAAAAGCTAAAGTATGCAAACAACTAACACATTTATCCTTTAGATTTAGCAAGGGAGGAAGCATGTGATAGTAAATGAGAATCAAAAACCCTATTTTGCAAGGCAACTAAGTCAAATTTCCTAACCCAAATTAATGAAGAGTGACTATCTTGGGGTGTAAGAATTTTAAATACATTGGTTGCATTACGTTGGGATTTTCTAGGAATTCGTTTAAATCAAAACAAAATTTCTTAAGATGACCTTTTCAACCACAATGTGTACAAGTAAAAACTTGTCGAAAAGATTTACCTAAGGAGTGATCTCGAAATGCATTCCTAGTAGATTCTCCTAAAACGTTGGTCTTGACTTTATGAGTAGATTCATTGCAAGTATTGAAGCCTAAACCGCAAGTGTCATTTTTAATTTGGACCGTTCCTAATATTTTATCTAATTTTTTCGAACGACACTCCAAATCAAATTTGAAATTACTAGAGTCTTTTAATTTATTTTGTAATTCTAAAATGTTAGACTCTAATAAAACATTTTGCTCTTCAAAAGCAAGAAGCTCCTTTTTCAAGGACTCCATTAAACCCGTAAGGCTATCTCTCTCGCCTTCTACATATTCAATCTTCTCTTGAAGAGTCCTCTCACATGTCTTAAGGTCTTCTACCAACATGATATCATCAATGACCTTGACACGCTCTTTTAAACTAGCTTCTAACTTCAAATTAGCTCTTTTTAATTTAATAGATTCTTTATAAAGTTCTTGAAAAGCATTTTGAAGTTCACTCACATTAACCTCTTCTTCATTTTCACTCTCTCTTTCTTCTCCACTCTCACTATCGTCAAAAACAAGAGAATTATAAACAATGACCTTGAAAGTGTCATGTGTTAACGCTTCATCAATCGATGAGTTCTCACTATCACTCACATGACTAGCCATAAAAGCCGCAAAATTAGGCTTAGTGGGGGAATCGGGTCCCTCTTCTTTATCACTATCACTAAGGGTCGCATTATATGCAATGGGTCGTTTACTCTCTTTCCTTAGTTTAGTGGGACACTCAGAAGCCCTATGGCCATAACCCTCACAACTAAAACACCTATTAGACTCGTCCCTATTTAAATTTTCATTAATAGGTTTAGAGATCTTCTCGGCTTTAGGAATCTTCTCGTCTTTAGGGATCTTCTCGCCTTTGTCATGCTTAGAATTTTCAAATTTCTTAAAATTATTTTTAAATTTATCTTTGTTAAATTTAAGAAATTTTCTAAATTTACGAGCAAACAAAGCCATGTCTTCTGAGTCACTATCACTCTCGCTCTCTACTACTTGTTTGACCTCTTTTCGGGCTTTTAAAGCAACGCCCTTTTCGATTTTCTTTTCAGTTTTAGAGGGAAACATATCTAGTTCATAGGTTTGTAAATCACCTACAAGCTCTTCTAATTTCGTAGAGGCTAAAGATGGTAAAGAATGTTTTTGGTCACTTTTGGAATAAATCTATCGGGTAGGGACCTTAAAATTTTCTTTACAACTCGGTTGTCAGGTATTTTATCTCCCAAATTAAACGATGAATTGACAATATCGGAAAGTCTAGCATAAAATTCATCAAAAGTTTCATTATCGTTAATTTTGATAGTTTCAAATTGAGTGGTGAGGTTTTGGAGTTTCGAAGCTTTAACGACACTAGTTCCTTCATGAGTTAGTTGTAAAATATCCCAAGCTTCTTTAGCGGTTTCACACGTCATAATACGTCGGAATTCATCCGGTGTGAAAGCGCTAAACAAGGCATTCAAACCACGGGAATTAAAATTATAAAGTTTAAACTCATTTTCAGTCCATCTATCGGCCGGTTTGGGAACACGTTCATTTTCAACTAAGTGAGTTGGTGGGGACCACCCGTTAACAATAGACATCCAAACTCTCTCGTCGATAGATTTTAGTGCCGATTTCATTCGCGCTTTCCAATACGCGTAGTTAGAACCATCGAAAATAGAAAATTTTGAAAATGGGGAAAATTCCATTTTAGCCAAAAATTATTTAAAGGATCTTTAACAAAATAATTTATCGCTTTGGCTCTGATACCACTTGTTGTAATGCAAGGCCCCCGATTTTAATTTTCTTAATTAAAATATTATTTCCTTTTATATATATATATATATATATATATATATATATCGAGATGCGGAAGCGTAAAGAAGTGTGATGTTTCAATAACAAACGAATTACCAAAAAAAATATTAATTTCAATTTCAAATTAAACCCAAGTGAAAAATAAATAAACACACACAAATATTAAATTTCACTTAAACCAATTAATTCAAGTCCTCGAATTTGCCTAAGTCATATTTTTCATTTAAATAAAATAGGCAAAACTAATTTTAACACATCACTTGAATTAACTAAACAATTACCCAATATTTATTTTAGCACCAAAATAAATAAACAGTGATTAGACCAATTTTATCTTTTTAACCTAAGCATGCATTCTAGGTGAGTGCAAAAGATAAAATAAAAACAATAAATCACTACGCCGCGATGTACGAGGAAAAACCCAAGACGAGAAACAACCTTGGACGGCCCTAGCCACAATTCCACTAGATACGGATTTACAAATACAAGATAGAAAGGCTTACAACACACGACTCTATCCCTCTCAAGCCTCGACGCTTCTTCTTATAGATACCTCTTCCTAGCTGATAACCTTAGAGCTCCACCGTGGTCTCGGAATCCACCGATCGAACTTTATATGGTCACCGTCACCCGAACTAGGAGCCTTTATCCAAGTGGGTAAATCAACATAAAAACAACTCTTCTTTGTGGGATTTAGAAGCAAACCCAAACACTCTCTTCAATTCGGTGTAGAGATAAACCCGGTGCCAAACTCCAAGCAAAATGTATATATATGAACTTGGATACATAAAACTATGGGTGAAAACTAGAGTGGTAAATTATTTTCTCTTTGAAAATTAACACTCAAAACTTGATCTTTTTCTCTTTATGATTTTGATCTCTAAACACTCTCTAAGAGTTAGAAGGATATGAAAAAGATTAATTCATAAAAGTGATTCCCGCCCATATTAAAGTCTGAAAATAGTTGGTTAAGAATCAAGTGGGGAAGTGGGTGAAAACTGCTCAAAAACTGCCAGAAAACTGTTCCCGCTGGAAACTCGTTCGAACGACATTTCGTTCGAACGACATCTCGTTCGAACGAGTCTTCTAACGAAGTTCTAGTATGAACTCGTTAGAAGATCGTTAGAAATCTCGTTAGAACGACAATCTCGTTCGAACGACATTTCGAACGAAGTTCCAGTATGCCATAATGGGAAGTCGTTGTCACGTTCGTTCGAACGACAAACTCGTTCGAACGACTCTATCGAACGAAAAACCAGAAAGTAGGAAAATTCAATTTTTGCCCAGAAAACTTTATAAACTTATTTAAAGTTTTAATTAGAAATCTTTCCGAAAATAAAAACGTAGTTTTAGATAAACCTAACACCCAATAAACAAGTTCTAAGCTCCTATATATATATAATTGCATTCATACCTTGGGAGCATGGAACTATGGTTGATGACGTATAAACGTGGCACGAAACCGTCATTATGATGAAGCTTTATACTCTTTGCCGCTACGTCTTCAACAAACTTTTCATAGGCTTGAGAATATTACAATTAAATCAATACTATGAATAAATGTTTTTGTCCGAAATTGGGCCAAAACTATATATGGACTCAATTGGAAATTTGTGTCCTTACAGAATCCTTGAAAAAGGAGCTTCTCGAGTTTGAAGAGAAAAATGTGTTATTATAGTCTAACATTTTAGAATTAGAAAACAAATTAAAAGACTCTAGTAATATCAAATTTGATTTGGAGTGTCGTTCGGAAAAATTAGATAAAATATTAGGAACGGTCCAAATTAAAAATGACACTTGTGGTTTAGGCTTCGATACTTGTAATGAATCAACTCACAAAGCCAAAACCAACTTTTTAGGAGAATCGCCTAGGAAAGACTTTAGAGATCACCCCTTAGGTAAATCTTTTCAACATGTTTTTACTTGTGCACATTGTGGTCGAAAAGGTCATCTTAAGAAATATTGTTTTGATCTTAAAAGATTTTCTAGAAAATCCCAATGTAAGGCAACCAAGATAGCCAAGATTCCTTCACCCCGAGATAGTCACTCTTCATTAGTTTGGGTTAGGAGATCCGACTTGGTAGCTTTACAAGATAGGTTATTTAATTCTCAAATAATTTCACATGCTTCCTCCCTTGCAAAATCTAAAGATTGAATGTGTTAGTTTTGTTTGCATACTTTAGCTTTTGTACTTCATGCTATATCATCATGCTAAATGTATGCTTGTTTAATCATTTTCTAGTCTATGCTCCATGCTAAATCACAAAATAGATAATGATTTTTGTGTATCTTTTGTATTATATTTCCTTCATTTTGTTTGCATTAAATGAAAAATACAAAAAGATTTTGGGTTTATCATTTGCATTTTATCTTTTTAGCAATTTAAGATTAATGAAAAATACAAATGATTTTTGTTTGCCTTTTGAGTATATATTTTTATTTTGGGTTAAAAATTGTCAAAAACTCAAAAAGCTTTTTTTGTGTGTATTTTAGTTTGACACACTTTATGTGGCATACACTTGTGTTAGAATCCCATCTTTTACGCTCTCTTATGGCTAGAACTTTTGGTTTAGATTGTCAATCCTTATTATGTTCTTTACTATGCTTACATGGAGTATTTAGATTTTATGTTGATTAAATGGATTCTATTTTTATATGCCTCTATTCACACATGCACGAGCTCATTTGAAATTTTAACTTCATATATATATTTGAGCTTTGTGAGGTGTTCTCCTACCAATCTTGTCATCTACATATTTGTGATCTAGGAGGACTAGTGCATGTCAAAATCCGTTGCACGTGAGATTTCTGTGAGATATAAAAAAAATGATGTATCTAAATGTGCACGGGGAAGGGCTCCGAAAGGATTTATTGTCCTTTACGAATAGTAAGCCACCATTTGTTTGGACCTAAAAGAAATACGTGGTCCAAGGTCTAAAAGAAAATATGGCATTAAAAAGAAAAATATTTGCCAAGTCATATGTTTGATTAATATATGCATTCAAATTAATATAAATGCTTATTGAGGGAGATTGGATGGTATATTAACGGTTTGTACAATGTTCGTTTATCCTAGTTGCATTTTCGATGTCATGACTCTATTGGTTTGTAGAATCATCAACATGCTATGCTTGTATGCATTGTGTATGTTTATTCATTGAGTTCATATAATATTGTCACATGAGGTTATATTCAAATGTGATGAAGTTTTCAATCAATTGAGAACTCCGTGAACATGTTTTAAGTGATTGGGTCTAAATTTAATTGTTACTAGTTCACACCCCAACACTTCCGTTTCCATATGACACATTTTGGCCATACGAGTGTGAAAAGCCTATCTTATTTTGTGTCATTTGTGTGCTTATATCTATATGTGTGTACTTACGTCAATTAGGTATATCTTATGTATACGTATATTTGGTATTTTTTTTAGTCTTTGCCTTGCTTTCTAGTCCATATATGCTTTAATTCATAATTGGTATCCATCTTGTTGCATTCTTTGTTGATATCACATGCTTAATACTTATGGATCATATTGATATCTATTTCTTGCATCTTAGTTTGCAAAAGATAAAATAAACAATTAATCCACTACGCCGCGATCTACGAGGAAAACCCCACAACGGGAAAAAACCTCGGACGGCTATTGAATTTACAAATACAAGCAAGATGACTTACAACACTCGAATCGATCCCTCTCAAGCCTCGACGTGTCTTCTTGTATCAACCTTTGCCTAGCGAATAACCACGGAGCTCCACCGCGGTCTCGAAATCCATCGATCGGACTTTATATGGTCACTGTCACCCGAACTAGGAGCCTTTCTCCAAGTGGGTAAATCAACGCAAACCTCTTCTTCTTTGTGGTATTTAGAAGCAAACCCAAACGTCTCTTCAAACGGTAGAGATGAAAAACCGGTGACAAAACTCCAATCAATGTATATATATATGGAACTTGGATTAAATCAACAATTGGGTGTAAACTAGAGTGTCAAATGAATTTTTCTTTGAAAGCTGAACACTTGAACCATGAACTTTTCTTGGAAGAATTTACTCTCAAAAACTCTCTCTAGAAGTTAGAATGGAATGAAAAGTTAAGTTAGAAAAGCTCCTTTCCGCACTTAAGAAGTTCTGTCAAAAGATAGTGGGAAAAACAAGTGGAAAAGTGGGTCAAAACTCCTTAAAACTACCATTTAACTATTGCCGCCAAAACTCATTTGAACGACATTTCCGTTCGAACGAAGTCTCGTTCGAACGAGGCTTTAAACGAGGTTCCAGTGTGAACTCATTAGAAATTTCGTTGGAAGTTTCGTTCGAACATCAAGTTCATTCGAACATCAAGTTCATTCGAACGACTTTCCAGTGGCCTTTGGGGAACTCGTTGGCAAACTCGTTCGAACGACAATGTGGTTCGAACGACAAACTCGTTCGAACGACACTTCGAACGAACATCCAGAAAGTTTGAAATATTCTATTTTTAGCCCAGAAACTTTATAAACTTATTTTAAAGTTTTATTAAAATCTTTCTGAAAATAAACAACAGTTTTAAATAAATGTACACCCATTATAAAATGTTCCAAGCTCCTATATATATATATTAAAAAGCATTCATACTTTAGGAGCAATGGAACCATGTTGATGACGTAGAAATGAGGCACATTAAACTCGGCAAATTGATGAAGCTTTATACTCTTGGCCGCTACGTTTTTAACAAACATGTCATAGGCTTGAAGGATGATCAATATACTCTATCCTATGACTCAAACGTTTTTGTTCAGAATTGAGCCAAAACTACAAAGGACTCAATTTGAAATTTGTGTCCTTACAAATCTCCCCCTTTGGCTATTCCGGGACAAAAACCAAAAAAAATCCTAAAGGGCCGTCAAGCTCTACTAGACTAATAAAAAGTCCCACCCAAAATAAAAATACAATGCTTGACTCAAACGACCCAAAGGATCAAAATCTTGTCGGTGAAAGTTGTCGCTTATAATAATTCCTACACCTTTAAGCCAACACATTAAACGCATAGGGAATATCAAAATATGAAATGCAATTAGAGTAAGTACTCCCCCTAAATTAATTCTCCCCTTTATCAAGAAAATGACCTACTTAGTACATTTCTCCCCCTATCATAGTACATTTAGTTCACCTCACACCAGTGGGGAAGTTATAAGATATGATGACCTCGATAGTGAGTTTAGTGATTCTGGAGAGAGTGAGGGAGAAGAAGTTTTGAGTGAGGGAGAGAGTGAACTTCAACGTGCTTACATCGAACTTTATGCTGAGTTATTGAAAACGAAAAAGCAAAACAAAGGTTTAACATTTAGATTTTTATCTGTAGAGACAGAGTTGAGAGAGGCAAAATAAAGCGAGTCCTCGATGAGATTTTTTTTGGGGGGAGAGAGTCATCTTAGTATAGAGGAAAAATGGTGACTTGACTAATAAAATGACTAGTCTTATGAGAGATCTTCAAGCATCGGTGGAGACTCATGAGAAACTTGAAGCCCTTTTAACCCAACTCGAGAAAGATCTCAAACGTGCCTAGGAGGTCAAGTTTACATAGAGGATACATCGAAAAAGGTTGGAATGATGCTCCTCGATTCTGCTTTAGGTTTTGGGAAGAGGCGAGGAATAGGTTACGACTGTTCATCCACTTCCCATACCTCATTGAAAATAGTTCCTAAATTTATTATAGATCCTTATAGGCCTTGACCTAAACCATAAAAGAGATTTAAACCTAAGAAATCAAACCAAGGTAGAGCCAAACAAGTCTATTTTTGCACCTATTACAAAAGGAAAGGTCAACTTGGAGAGTTTTGCTATAAATTAGGAAGAACTCAATGTACACATACTCCAGTGCACCGCTATAGCAACTTTATGAGTCTTAGTAGTACACCAAAACTATCCACTTGTCAAGATCTAAAATAGTGACAAGTCAAACTTGTCAAGGTTTATGGCCGTGATAAATTTAGAGGTAATAAAGATATTTGTCACGGACTTGTCACAGTCAATCCATGATAAGTTTGTGAATTTGTCACGAACTTTAACCGTGACAAGTCCGTGATAAAGTAAAACTTGTCACGAGACATATAAAAAATTGTCACGGACTTGTCATGATCAAAGCCCATAACAAACCTGGGAAGATTTTTGAAAAAAAAACTACTGGCAGTATGGCCATTGCCACTGTCCAGCAGTATATTTGTACCTGTTATAGAAAATTTTGACTAGTCCAAATAGAATATATATCAAGCCACATTTAGTATTCAATAACCTATACAAATAAATACAAATATCCATTACCAAATCAAAAAAATATAATAATATCCAATATCCAAATATAAATACAAATAATGTCAGCGAGTAGGGTCTACAATAGGTTGAAGGAGGAGGAAGTCCACACAACATATGAATTAAAACACCCATCAATTTGTCGAATTCCACATTGTTCTTCCAACCACAAAGGCGAATTCTCCCTTCATGACACAATATGCATGACGCGAACTTTTGCCTCAAAGTTTTGCATGGCACGTCCATGAACCAACATACCCAGGTGGGTGTCCGGTTCCCTCAACCCCCTCGCTATCGGCATGCCACCAAATATATCGATCAAAAACACACTCGGCCAACCTATTATTGACATAGTCCATTCGACGGGGGTATATATGAGAAATGGATCGTATAAGAGTGACGAGTCCGTCCATATTAGCGAGCCCGTGCGTATTAGAGATCGAGCAGTGGCATCCTCGTCTATCTCCTACACCTTTACCTTGACCTTGACCTTATCGGATTTACCTTTATCGGAGGTGGACCCCCACTAATGCTTCATGAAGGCGTACATATCTAGGGCCGTTGCCTCCAACCTTCCTAGCTTATCACCATAGGTGTCCACCTTACGAGCCAAATCGATGTTGCTCATCTCTATCCCGGTGATCCTAAACTTCCCCACCCGAGAGCTCACCCCCTAGTCCTCCCCTTGTGATTCGCCTCGAGCACTTGGTTGAGTGTGTCCGTAGCCAAATATGCTTTGTTGGCATCAGACTCCTTTTCATGCACTTCCTTAAGCTTTGCCTGAAATGACAAAAAGTACACGATTAGTTAATTAAGTTGATAAAAAAATTATAACATAATTAAAAAAATTAAACAATTATAACTTAGAATCGTGGCTTCCACGCTCGGGGACACATCCTTATCCTTGCCCTTCTTCGTCCAAATTTCCACATAAGCATCGAGTTTATGCGACCCCCAAGGCCACCCCCCATCTCCTGTAGTAAAATAATAAAGAATTGGTAAGTAACTCAAAGTAAAGCTAAATTAGAATAAAATAAAACTATAATTAAAGGAAAAAAACTTACCATCCTGTGCTCCACCTCGACGTAAGCCGTCCACCCGGATTAGGGAACGTCCACCTTTTTCACTCGATTTTCCCTCCTCAATTGACGAGATGTCAATTGTCGCTCCTCCTCAATCTCATTGTCGATAAACTGCTACCACTGTGCCAATGAGATCGGCTCCTTCGATGGGACAGTGTCATGCACTCTCATAATGGACTCCCGGGTCTGCCCAAAGTATCGTGCCTGCGTGTTTTTCTTCCACGTCTAATACTGATCTCTCAACTATTCCAATAAGGAGTCACGGACATGTGGGGGCAGGACGAATTGATACTGTCAAAAAAATACAAACCAAAAAGAAAGTAAGTGTTAGTTTTATTTAAATTATATAATATAAATGTAAATATACTACCTGTAGTGCCCCCCCCCCCCCCCCCCAGATGGCCATCTTGAGCTCATTTGGCACCATCCTCCGATCAGTGTACCTCGGTCCGATGATAGCCTTCAGTAACTCCATGGATTTAGCGAGTAATGTATTCTTTCTCTCGACAATAGACCCCAATTTTCCCCATTGGGCTTAGTGGCAGACGAACCTTCGTCGCCTCCGCTACTGCGATGCCCTAATGAAGACATTTTTTGCAAAAAATGTTGTTATTGGTAAACATGTATATGAGAAAATGATCAAATCCAAATGAATTACAATATTGTATGAGTTAACGACATTATAAATCAAAAAATATTATTTCTATATCTGGTCATGTTATGGACTTTGAATCAAAACTTAAATTGATTAAAATCCAAATTAACATATTCACTAACCAAAAAAATCAATTTTGATTCAAATTTGATAATAACAAAGCACTAGAAGAATAAAAATTAACGACATTGCAAATCTAAATATTGTTTCAATATGGGGTCATGTCATGGACTTTGAATTAATGCTTAATTTGATTAAAATCCAAATTAACATATTCACTAACCAAAAAACCAATTTTGATTCAAATTAAATAATAACAAAGTATTAGAAGAATAAAAGCTAACAACATTATAAATCTAAATATTGTATTAATATCGAGTCATTTCATGGACTTTGAATTAATGCTTAATTTTACTAAAATCCAAATTAACAAATTCACTAACCAAAAAACTTGATAATAACAAAGCACTAGAAGAATACACCCACTGGTTATTACAAGCAGTAAACTGATCAAGTACAAATGAATTAAAAGAAATAAATTGTCGTCCGATAATAATAAAGCACTGGAATAATACACCCACTGGTTATTATAAATAATTGGAATACTTATTACAAATCTAAAAATTATTTCAAATTCGAGTTCTCATAAAAAATGAATTGATATTCGGTAGGAGCATCCAAGTCATCCACACTACTGTTTAAACGCTTTTGCGCATGTAGGACGATTAATCCGAGTAAAACACTTGTTTGACCTTTTAAAAATCTCAAATAAATGGCTCATCGCTCACGTGGTCGTTGCTCTTCAACTTGGACAAGTAAAAACCATGATCAAACTGGTGCCAGGATCAACTTTACAAGTATTTTTATCTTCAACTCTTACCCAATCACAGTAAAACGCAAGCTCTTTGAAGCTTATATAATCCCATTCAAATATATTTCTAATTACACCATATTAAGTCACTTCAGCTTCAATGAGGTTTTTATCTTTCGCGCTCGCTCGAAAATATGTAAGATCCTTGTATGACATGCCCGAGCTCTATACATTTGTATTTTCCTCATACACCCTTTTACCGAATACGTAACCATTCAATCAATACTTTTGTTACTCTTATGCAATAAATAGGGGTCCAGTGGCTAGATGAGCAAGCCTTGATGTCGTATCACCCATCTTTAAGAGCTGAGAATATAAATAAATTAACTAGGTTAGTTGTAAAGATTTCTTGTAATGTGAAATTTAATAAGAAATATCTTCATTATAATTACCTCGTGTGATAACCACATCCTAAATTCATTGTCTGATTGTGCCATTATTTTTCATCATTTTCTGTTCCCACGCGCATCATATTTATTGCATTGATCCTGACGAACGTATTACGAAATTACTAATGTATAAAAATTAAAATAATGTAAAAGTTAAAATAACGAGCTACTTGTTCATCCGTTTCAAATTACTAATCGACATCTTCATCCGTTTCAAATAGATAACGAGCTACGTGTTCATGTTGTAAACTCGTTTTCCCATCACATGACCACCCTCATCGACGAACTCATCACTATTATCCACACTGCTTGGGCCAGGCATATATTTTGAGTGCAGATTGATGACTCCACGGTGATGTATTCATCTGCAATTGATCATTCAATGTATCGTGTATTCTTGACATAATCTTTGAAAACTTTCATCAATCTTTCAAACGGATACTGATAAGCACCTAAAAGTGTTTAAATAAAACCCTAAATAGACGATTTTTAATTGCTGATTCTCGATAAAAGGATCTTATGTGCTTATATGTCTATCTAGTAGGTTAAATATCGTTTGCGGGTTCAAACACTTAAAATCAAGGCAAAATGTGGAAAAAGGAGCTAAATCCCAACCACTTACCCTATAACCCAAGTCCCGAAGCCTAAACCTATCCCGAACCAAGCCCTGACGCCCCAACCTGTCCCAAAATGATCCCTAGGATGTGTGTCATTATGTTCGTATCTGATATATTTAGGTGTGCATTTTTAGTATTTTTATTTTATTAATTTATTTTTTATTTTACTTTAACTTCAGTCGTGTATATTTTTAGTATTTTTATACTTTATTTGCATGCGTGTAATTGTAAATATTAGGGTTGGAGTATTTTTTTTATGCGCGTCGAGTGTTTGTATCCATACATTCTTTTTAGTTTTTTTTAGTTTTATTTTTATTTGAGTCTTTTTAGTTTATAGGTCAGAAAATTAATTTTTAGTTTTAATAGATTTTATAAATTTCTATTTTTATTTTTATTTTATTTTCAGTTTAGTTTAATTTTTTTTGTGTGTGTCTTTTATTAGGATGTTATTTTTATTAGTTTTAGGTAGTGTTAATTTTACTTTTATTTTTTAGGTACGAACACACACACACACACTAAACCCCTACACTCACCCACACCATAACACTCACTCACCCACACTCTTCTATCCTACACCCTTACACATACAAAAAAACCTCATCATCTCCAACATCTTCACATTCTCTCTCCTCTCTCATCCACCAACTAGGGGTGTGCACAGTTCGGTCGGTTCGGGCAGTTATTTTGAGCCGAACCGACCTTGTCGATTTTTTGGATTTAAAGGGTCGAACCGAATCGAAACCGGTTGAAGAACCGAACCGAACAAGGTCGATTTTTGACGGCGCCGGTTCGGTTTGCCAATGGGTTTTTTGACAGGGTCGGTTTATACATGGCCGGTTCCGTTTTTTCATTTTTTTAATAAAAAAATATTTTGTAATATTTTTTTTACATTTTAATTGTTTACATTGTTTCCCTTGCCATTTGAACTTTCAGAATACCCAACCCACATGGTAAAAATAGTCCTGTAAGGCTGTATGTTTATGCTTTTTTTTTTAACATTCAGTATATGCTTCATATATGCTGGGGGGTTTTTTGGTCATGTATGTAAGGCTGTAAGGCTGTGGCCTGTATGTATATGCCTCATATATGCTGTTTTTTTCTATATGTTGTTTTTTTTTCAAAATTCTTCTTATGAAATTATCAGGTCCATGATAATTCTAAGCAAAATGATTGAATAGTGAAATACAAATAGTCCAAAAATTACAAAGATTTCGGATTACCCATGATAATTCAGTCATAAATAAAAACAGTCCGAAAGATCCCAAAATATAAATAAGTCCAAATCAAAATTACATCCCCAAAGTCTAAATAAATTACATTCCAAATGTAAAATGTCTCAAAAAGTCGCAAACATCAACCTTCAATGTCTTTTTCTTTGTCTTGGCATCCCAACTCTGAAAAACAAAATAATAAAATATTAGCACCTTAACTTTGAAGTATCAAATATATTATTTAAACAAGAAAAAATACTTTTGAAATATAAAAATTTCCTGAATCAAGTTTCTCATATTCCTCAATCTCATTCATTGCATCTCGAAGACTATTTTGAGTGGTTGAAGTTCGAATCCAACTTTGCGTGCAAATGAGGGCCTCCACCGTTTTAGGCAACATTGAGCTACGAAAAGAATCAAGTATACACCCACCGGTACTAAAAGCGGATTCGGATGCAACGGTTGAAATCGAAATGGCTAATATATCACGCGCAACATAAGAGAGAACTCGGTACTTGGAGTAATTAATCCTCCACCAACCCAAAACATCAAAATTTTCTATGTCCTCCTCACATCTTTCGGCAAAAAATCTATCAACTTCAGATTTATTTGCAAAGGTATCTTCCTCCTCCAAATGTCTCTTGAATTGAGAGGCCAAAAAATCACATCCATCCTCATCATCATCATTAACAACATCTACACCCCCCGGTGACTTGTCTAATTTTTTTGAAGACAAACCACTTGATTTGGGCCCGTTGGACTTATCATACCACCCGTACAAAGAATGAAACACATCTTCCACCTTCTGTGACATATCCTTTGCCACATCAATGTCAAATAATTGTTCAAAATAAAACTTAACATATAACAACTTATAGCGAGGATCGAGGACAATTGAGATAAACAACAAAAAATTTACTTTCACAATATTCTAATACTTTTCAAATTTAGCCCTCATATTTGTTGCCATCGTCGATAGAAAATAATCATCACTTTTACTCATTTGAACCAACGTACTTTGCATCAAAACGAATTCATGAAAAAATCATTTGAGGTGACATCCAAAGAGCCGAAAAATTGCACAGTGGCATTGTAAAACATCCTAAAAAAATTTACTAGTATCCTAACTTTCACCCAATCAATACTCTCGGGAGGACCCAATATCAATCTTTAAACTCGTACTCTCCCTCTCTCTTCATATTCCTCCTCATTTTCTAAAATAATCTTTGTAATGATCATCATCATCCTCTATTCTCTCAAATGCTTTTTCAAACTTCTCCGCCGCTTCTAACGTCATATAAGTGGAGTCCCACCTTGCTGGGACATCTAAGCACACTGAACTTTTACTTTCAATTTTCTCCTTTTCAACACATAATTTGAATTTTAGCAATCGGGATGGAGACGATTTCACATACCTAACCGCATTACGCACCTTAACAATTGAATCATCTAATTCCTTTAAATCATCACACACAATATGATTTAGGATGTGTGCACAACATCTTACATGTATATATTCATGTTCCAAAATAGTACTTTTCGTCTTTTTTTTTCAAGTATTGAATAGTATCATTGTTGGAAATTGCATTATCAATGGTGATGGGGCAAATTCTCTTTATATCCCAATCACGTAAGCAATCCTCAACCACCTTCCCTATTACATCACCCTTATGACTCTCAGCTTGACAAAAATTAAGAATCCTTTGTGCAAGTTCCAATGTTTATCAATAAAGTGTGTTGTTAAACACATGTAATCTAGGTTTTGGATTGAGGTCCATGTATCCGTAGTAATACAAATTCTTTGACCACTTAATGCACTTTTAAGGACTTTTTTTCTCTTCCATGTAAATATTAAGACAATCTCGAGCAACCATTGTTCGAGAAGGAAGTTTGGTCATTTTGGGTTGAATGTAGTTCATTAACCTTCTAAAGCCCTCACCCTCCACAAATTTAAAATACGGCTCATCGATTATAACCATTTCAGCAATACTTTTTCTACAACCTTCAATGGTGAAATTAACAGCCACAAGATTTCTACTCCTCTCCTCTTTTCTTTGTTCAAAAGCCAATATTTTTTATTTTTTATACTCATGCTTATACTGGTAAACCTTGCATTGATTATTAATGTGATTAATCAAATTGTGAGTTCCATTATTTTTGGAATCACAAGCATAGGTCTCCCCACAATAATTACACGCAACCCTAGGTTTTTTCAAGTCTTTTACAATGGTAAAATGATCCCAACACCAAGCTTTTAGTTTAGAAGCATTTACCTTTTTTGGAGAATCATTTTTACCTTTTACTTCTGCATCTCTAGACCTTGGGTCATCAACATCCACAACTGAATCCATATTTCTGCCAAAAAGAAAAATAAAAAAATCAATATACTAAAATGTATCTAAATGCATAAACAAGCATCTAAAAGTGGCATAAACAAAAAAAACACAGAGATTTATGGAAACTAAAAAATCAGTGTGTTAATAATGAAATAAAAAAAAATAGAGTGTATTTAGATCCAAACTAAAAACACATATATTTCGATCCATACTAAAAAAAACATATATTTAGATGTAAACTAAAAATACATTTATTTAGATCCATACTAAAAAAACATATATTTAGATCCAAACTAAAAAGACATATATTTAGATCCATACTAAAAGAATATATATTTAGATCCAAACTAAAAACACATATATTTCGATCCAAACTAAAAAAACAAATATTTAGATCCAAACTAAAAACATTGACAGAGAATAAAAACTGTGAGAGATGTTTGTTCTTCCACAACAAATGAAAAAACATATATTTAGATAAAAAAAATGTAATAAAAATCGTGAGACATAGCTATTGTCCGAACTATGGTTGAGGTGTGAAAATCTTATGGGGTTGAGGTCCAAACAGAACAGGTGTGTAAGGCCTTCCTCACCTCACCGCAAGAGAACAGGTCCTGGGGTTTTCTTTTTAGAAATGAAATGAGGTTGGAGAGAGGTTGGAGAGAAATGAAATGATGATAAAATGCGACTAGGGTTTTTCTTTTAGAAGTGAGGCGCGCGTGTGTGTTAATAAAATGCAGGTGCACCGTGCGTGTGTGTTATACTTGTAACATATAAAATTAATTATAAAATTAAAAAACCTGAAAATAAATTTGGTTCGGTTCGGTTCAAACAGTGTTTTTTATGCCAAAATCGAAAATCGAAACGACACCCTCAGTTATCTGTCGGACCAAACCGAAAAGACCCGACCCTTAAAAACCCCGCCCCAAAAAATTTCGGTCCGGTTTGATTTTGTCGGTTTGGTCAGTTTTTCTGCACACCCCTAACCATAACCACAACCTCCATTTTTTCCAAACCCGCATTTCAACCCATAAAGACCCTAGCTCTAGCTCAGACCGATAATTCCCTCATGCCCGATCTACACCATGGAAGCAAACAACTAAACCCAGCAATTAAACCGAACCTGCTCCGGCCAAATATCCGATCATAACCCACTGCCCAAATCAAGACCTGCGACCTGCCCTTACCTAATTCCAAACCGGGTGAAATTCGGTGACCTTTTAAACTCGAACCAACCTCTAACCCACAGTCCTTTACCCGACCATGATATACCTACCTTGACCCGAGTTCAAATACCCATTTTCACCGATGAACCCATTCTACTTATACCCACTTTTACACTTTTAACCCCAAAATCGTATTTGCCAACTTATCTGCAAAAAAAACAAGACAAATTAAAATAATAAAACCCCAGATGTCTTAAACGTTAGCCCCTTATTCCTAAAATACCCTCATCACCCCACTATCCCACTACCCTCACCCTATTTACCCCTTATTCCCCTCTCACACCTCACCATTACAATGCACACCTTAACCTTCTTATTTTACCCCTTGCTATTCCACATTATAAAATCAAGGAAGGAAAACACCTTTGTAAATAGTTTTTTTTTTATTTAGAGAATTTGTGAGGATTAAATTGTGAGTGTTTGGATTGTATTGAAGAGTTTAGAGTTCAACTTGCAATTCAAGGAGACTTGATTCCAAGATTTTTTTCTCTTATCTCTACTTTTTTTTTAACTTCATGCTTAGTTTGTTGATAATATCACATTTGTTGTGTTTTATCATCATGTTAGGCTAGAAACCCATTTCAAGGGGTGGGGTGATCCCATTATTTGATGTTAATCTCATTTTAATTAGTTTATTTGTGTTAAATGTCTCTTTGATAATTAACTTTTTACTCTTACATTTTGATTTACGCCTCAAGAGAGGGTAAATGGTTTTCGAAAGAAAATCAAAATTCGAGATATAATACCCATTTTAGAATCAAACTAAAGATAGGGGTTTCTCAAGTGTGGTATTATACCTGTAATTTCTACTCTAAATTTTATTCTCTATGATTTATATGAATTTTGATGAATCGGTCCTAGCGGGTGATTCATTCAATGAAGTTTGGATCTACTTTTCAAGAGTTGTAGGAGTGTTGAATTTAATTTTCTAAAAGGTTATTATTAAAATTACATTTGTGACGAGAGTTGATTTGCAATTTTGATACTAACTTGGGACAATTAATTTGAATGAATTGATTAATAAGATCAACTAGAATATATGTTGTAATCCCATATCTTGTTAGCTCTCACTTTTATTCTCTCACTCGTCTCATAATTTACATTTTCTTTAGTTATATTTAACTCACTTTCATCACACACTTTTTAGCATTTCTTTGTAATTTTCTTCTAGTTTGATTACTTGTTCTCATTTAGTTTATTCAATTCACTATTCTCACAAAATTGTTTTAATTTATAAAAAATCCACAAAAAATAGAAGAAAAAAAATTAAAAAAAAAAGAAATAATTAGAAAAACGTATTGCATGACTTTTCTTGTTTTTCACTCCTTAGAGTTGGATTGAAACCCTTTCTTACCGCTATACGAATCTGTGTTATTATTTTTTATAGGTAATAAAGAATTTTTATTAGATAGGCTTTCCTACAACGATACATAAAAATTCCAAGCTATCAGGTACATCCATCGATATCTAATTGGGCCGCAAAGAAATGTCTCGTCACATAGGTATACCAACAAGTGAATAATTATGTCAAAGAATTATGGGGCTAAGTACTTCTACAACACACAAATCGCTTCGATTACTGTCAATTTTATGTCAAGGAATGATGTAATATTTAGTTGCATAAGAGCCCGAGTAATAAGCGTGCTCAGATCTGGTCATAGAATATCCATCATTGTCGAGGCATCACCAAAACAGAGTCCAGACTTGCTCAGCATAGCCATCTATTGGCTCACATATAGCACTGACTACATGACAATATTTCCAGCAAAGTGACAAGGGGGAAGCAAATTGCCTTGAAAACCTAGAGCATTGATACAGAGTTTGCATAAAAATCTTACCGATATTGTGTTAAGTCACCCAAAGTGGTGCATTATAACTTCAAAAAACCTTAGCGATATTGTGGTAAGTAGCCCAAAGCGGTGCATCATAGCTTCGAGAAATCTTACCGATATTGTGGTAAGTCGCCCAAAGCGGTGCATCATAGCTTCGAGAAACCTTACTGATATTATGGTAAGTCTCCCAAAGCGGTGCATTTTAACTTCAAGAAACCTTATCGATATTGTGGTAAGTCTCCCAAAGTGGTGCATTATGGTAATGAGAAACCTTGAATTATATGGTAATCTCGACTTGCTTAAAGGACATTTATAACTCCTCGACTAAACAAGTTAGGAAGATTTAAAGCCCCAATTTTCCTAAAGCACCTTTATGGTCGCTCGACTAGATAAATTATTATCGTATAAAAGTCCCAGTTTACTTAAAGGGCCTATATGGAACCTCGACTGAGTAAATTGGGCATTCTCGAAGCCCCGGTTTGCCTAAAGCACCTTTATGGTTGCTCAACTAGGTAAATTATTGTCGCTTAAAACTCCCAGTTTACTTAAAGGGCCTATATGGAACCTCGACTAAGTAAATTGGGCATTCTCGAAGCCCCAATTTGCCTAAAGCACTTTTATGGTCGCTTGACTAGGTAAATTTTTGTCGCTTAAAAGTCTCAGTTTACTTAAAGGGCCTATATGGAACCTCAACTGAGAAAATTATGGATTCTCGAAGCCTCATTTTTCCTAAAGCAACTTTATGGCTGCTCGACTAGGTACATTGAGGACGCTTAGAAAAAACTTAACAAGTGGTTTTCATTGTTAAGTCACATATTTGGGTGGAATTTGCAAAAAATCTTAACGAGTGGTTGTCATTATTAAGTCACGCTTTTAGGTGGAGTTTGCGAAAAATCTAAACAAGTGGTTTTCATTGTTATGTCACATTTTTGGGTGGAGTTTGAAAAAATCTTAACAAATTGTTTTCATTGTTAAGTCACATATTTGGGTGGAGTTTGCAAAGAATCTTAACAAGTGGTTTTCATTGCTAAGTCACATATTTGGGTGGAGTTTGCGAAAAATATTAACAAGTGGTTTTCATTGTTAAGTCACATATTTTGGTGGAATTTGAAAAAAATCTTAACAAGTGATTTTCATTGATAAGTCGCCTCGTAGGTGTGAGTTTACGAAAAAAACCTTAACAAGTGGTTTTCGTTGTTATGGAATTATATTTTCCTTCTTATTTTTTCGTTTCAACTGATAGTGTTTCATTCGCATGAAGAGAATAATCACGAGGTTCTTCGAAAATAACCTATGAGATCAAAGCCTAAAATGTGAGATATGAGATATAAGTATATCATCAAACAGAATTGATATATGAGATCATTTCCCACGAACTGTAGGTTGATCGAACATATCAAAATCTACAAAAGAAATAGGGGAAACCCCCAAAATACACCTCCAAAATGAAAAACAAAGGTGGTAATGATATCCCTCAAAATTATATGCACATATACGCATGGTATAGATCAAGCGTGATCGCATGATGGCTTAGACAAAGTTAAAACATAGTGAATGATATTTCATACTCACAGTTGATATGTCTCAGCTAAAGTATCACCACACCAACTATGCATACGAGGGGGAAAATGTAGAGTGGGGTTAAACAAATTAACCCCGCATATTCAATACAATGAGACTAAGTGATTTATAAAATCCCTACTGATATTCGGACACTACACTGACTACAATATTATTGCACGTGCCTAATTTATTGTGTATACCGCGAGTCTAATGGATTAGACCAGACAAAACTCTAGTAGTGATTTAAATTAATTATTTGAGATACCACCACATATATTGTGACAAGTGGCACGATAAATATTGGACACATGGATCCACAGAAAACATGACATGTGGCAAGCCCACTTGGGCACCATTTCTATAAAAAGAGGTATTTCCCATAATTTGGAGGGATGATGGTCTTAGGTACAAGGTAAGGAGATGGAATCTACCTCTTCTCCCCCACAAACCTCTTGAGCTCCGTCACGGGTTTGATGGTGACAAGAAGATTTTTGTGGTTTTATCAACAAGTTTTACATATTTTACATGGTATAAGGGTGTTTGGAGGTGGTTAGCCGGATTCGGCCTCCACCCCCCCCCCCCCCCCCCCCCGTGCACCAAAATACCAAAACCACCTAAGAATTGAGTTTTTCGGCGTATCGTACGAATCCTTGAACTACGCAGACTTTGATTCTGCGAAGAGACGAATATGTAGGCACAATAACGTTGCTCAAGTCTAAAGCATGCTAAATGCTATGCTTCCCCAAATCTGGACTACTCTCTTACAATTACCTTCTCACATAAAAGTGTGAAGCAGATGCCTATTTACATAATAGACCTCCACAAATCCTTGTTCTTGAAGAAACAGTGCTTAAACAATAGAGGAACCAATTGCATGATCACATGCTAATCGTGGGACTTACACTTATGTAAATCATGGGTAACGTAATTCATAATCCTTTGCAAGTTGGATGAAAAATTAGATAGAACCTTAAAATTATATATTGTTTTCTAAAAGACCCTTCCTTTCCTCACTCGTCAACGTAAATGCACCAAGGGGAATTATTGTCCTTCCCCTTATATCTTCTTCCAACCATAGTTGTGACTTAAGTTTCAACGATTTAAGGTTTTTTCGTGCATTTTCTCCATCCTTCGAATGATTCCCCCTAAGGCATGTGCCCACAATATGTTCGGTGATGTTCTTCTTTGCGTTCATCGCATCTAATACATGGCACATCGGGCTATTCTTCCAATAAGGCAAGTCAAATAAAATTAACCTCCTAGACCATGCCTTTCTTATCTCAGTTTCATTCCCAGTTGGAGTCTTCTTATATTTGACATTATTAAATTTAGGATTCTTACCTGGCATATTAGGGCCATAATCAAAAGATTGACTTTTAATTTCTAAACTTGAAAGTTTTCTCATAGGTAGCCTATATTCAACCCCTCCCGGTAAAAAATTGGAACCTTTCTCAAATCTAAAACTATGAGTGGGGGATAAAAACCTCCAATGGAAATGGTATACATTTTTGAACTAGTATTGAGATGCACAGATTCAATCCCCTCTCCAAAAATAGGACACCCTAAATAACCATGTACTACACAACCGGATAATGTCCCATAAGCTAGAAAATCATGAATTACCCACATCAATATAGCTTTCAGCGTACACTGTTCTTTTTAAAATAGTCAAATTCTTGCACATCCTCTTCCCAAAACTCATTTAATTTTTCTACCAAAGGAGACAAGTAGACATCGATGTCCTCACTTGGTAGCTTTGGTCGAGGTATCAACAAAGACAGCATCAAAAATTCAGGTCTCATACACTGTGAAGGAGAGAGGTTGAGTGAGGCTAGGATCACTGGCAACACACTTTAATTGGTTATTAGATTTCCAAATGGATTTGAACCATCTGTTGATATTGCCAAACGAATGTTATGCTCGTCCTCTTCCAAGTTGCAGAATCAATAAGATGATGCATGAGATTATACCCTACTTCTGCCCTAGCATGCCAAGTCATTCCCTTCACTCTCTATGGTATTATGAAAAACCTATTTAATCTAGGCCCAACGATAAAATATTTCAACACTTTTTGAGGCACTTTTGAACACATGCCTTCCTTGATAATAGATTGGACATATCTAGGTTCACCTTATACCGAACACCGATCGATATTTTTATACTCCTTTCAGCATCGTATGCAGTCATACACACAAGCATGAATTGATCTATACTTTATTCCCAAACCTTTCAAACTATTCTTCATAATAGGATAGATATTTGGAAGCATATTCTGCTTGGGTAGAAATACTTTCACCCAATTCAAAATTCATGTCATGTTATTGCAAGAGAAACCATATTGGGTCTTCAAACTATGCAAACCAACCATGGTATATAAAGTTATTTGATCTGGCTCACAGCTAGAGGACAATGGCTAGGTCACCATAAATTTTAAAATTTGGTAGTCATTGTCAAGGATTATCCCGATATCATCATGTGCACCTGAACCTTGTACATTTTCAGCGACCCCATTCTGTTCCACTTCATAAACTCCATACGCGTCATCAACTAAATCCTCTATCATACTATAATCTACATTTTCCTCCTCCCCTTGGACATCTATCTTACTTGTCAAAGTTTGTTGTCAAGGTTGCTCAGGGATGTGACACCCCGCCTAATTAAATACCGGGCGATCACTCCTTTATTAAATTAAAATCAAGATGAACAGTTGGTTCATTCTTAGCATCACTGTCGCAAAGTAACTTTTCCAATTAAACACCCTAAATAATTAAGCTAAGTGTCAAAACCATTTGAAACCTTACATCCATTTTATTAAATCCTATTATAAAACCTTTAATCATTAACATATTAAGAGTCACACATTTAGTATAAGAATAAAAATGAACATTCAAGAATTTAACCATCAATAATAAATCCCAACATTTACAACACTAAAGGAAAACATCCTGACAGTAATAAATCCCGAATTAAAATGCTGAAAGTAAAAAGAATTATAGTGTCTGATAATATCAACTAAATAATGCAAAAGGGCAACACATGCCCCCACTGGATAAAGCTGAACTAGAAGTAGAGTCAACAATGAGGTCGTCTAAACAATGGCCTGCAACTCCCACAAAAGCTACAGCACGTTCCATCCAAAGAATCCTAAGCAAGACGCCCATGTGGTTGGGCACCTGTAATATATATATATATACACAAGGGAGAAAAGATAACAACAAACGGGTCATAGCCCGAATGTAAAACAGTTTTAAAATAGTTTAGCAAGTATTTAAAATGTTTACCGGCTAATGCAACAGTCATATTAGTATGCGACACTCTCTTGAGAATTCTCACCTCTCATCTAGTGTGCACGTCTATCGTACTAATGAACCCCATATATCTCTCTAACTTATTCTCCATAAGTTTTAACACGTGAAATTATGGTTATGATATTCACTTTAGAAAAGTCTATCTCTTCAAGATTTCTTCCGTTATTTAGAATAATTCCGTATTGTTATAATGTTTTCGAATGCTTACAGTGAAGTTGATGAATTTCATAATATACTCAACTACTATTGTACTCAGTAGAAAGTTCTCATATAGTTACATGTATATATATTAATCACTCGTATAATATATATATACAAACAGCACCCCACATAAAAACTATGGTGCTGGCATACTCAGCTATCAAGTCCCCGTATCACACAAACTAAGGGAAATACTAGTTCGGAATCACTCTCGAACTGTATCAACACAAACACAAACAACATTGAGGCGAAGCATAGATTCCAAGTCTCTAAGAGGTCAGCACATACCCTCACGTCTCTTAGGACCGTCTGACCATCGATCAGATAGCCTGTACAAAGGATATCTATCTTCTAGGGTACGAGTCAATATCCCCCATAAAGGCACATCGAGATAAGATTGTCCCAGCGCGATAACCTTAGGGATAGCAAGTAGCGCGGGTATGATTTTTACATAGAAATAATATATGCACAATCACACCGTCATATATAAATATGTATTCACATCCACATTATTAAATTAGGTACACGACCCAAAATTATCATTATCCGTTATTACACGTTTTACTCCATTATATTGTATAACGGCCTCATTCCGTTTTATTCTTATAATTAATGTATTCTAAACTCACTTCTTGTCACTCGAAGTGCTTTCTTTATCTAAGTACAATTTCAGTAGGTCCTCTCTCGCCTTCTAAGCCAACTTATTAGATGTTTCGATTATTTAATCAACACACGTATGATTTCTTAAGTCTGAAAGTCTCCCCGTTTACCCTTTATTTCCCTTCACATTAAAGTTCCACTTTATGGTATTTCTCTTTACCCTACTGGTCCTCTTTATGTTCCATTATTTTCTAGTAACCCTAATCAAGGTTTACTATGCATAAAATCGGATTAAGCTAACACGAGCAAAAATGCAATTTTCCCAGGAGGGTCAATCGATCGATGAAAGGGGGTCGATCGATCGAACCTTCGATCGATCGATGCACTGGGCTCGATCGATCGATCAACCAGTTATGGCGAAACTGCAGAAAACCCAGCTAAGGAATTGTTACCCCAAACTCCTCCATACCATCATATTACAGTCCTAAACTC
Source organism: Sambucus nigra (assembly GCA_949130495.1). Classification (NCBI taxonomy): domain Eukaryota; kingdom Viridiplantae; phylum Streptophyta; class Magnoliopsida; order Dipsacales; family Adoxaceae; genus Sambucus; species Sambucus nigra. The sequence goes on from OX422213.1 coordinate 476,648,139, forward strand.
CCAGTAATTCATACTACAAGTATTGTATACCCAATTAAACAATATCCTACGTAACACATGCGAATTTTCATCATCTATAACAAGGAAAAAGGGTCAAAATCTTTATAACTCTCAAGAACCCTAATTTTTCTTTAACTTCGTTTCTTTAATTATTTTTCTAGAATTTCTATCACTAATACCATGGAAATTCGTGGCTCAACCTCTACATGTGAAATGGATTTCCAAAAATATGATCTCTATTACTATAACATGCAATGTGTATCTCCAATTAACATTTTTCTTCAAGAACACTAATTCTAATCAACCTAAGACTAATATAAAAGGATGAATTAACTTGATAAAAGCAAGATAGGTACTTGCCTGGAAATTTAGTCTCTGATTTGTGGAAGAAAAAGGTGTGGTTGTGATCCCCTTCGTGCGATCTACGATTTGGCGGTGACGGTGGTGCAATCGGAGGTGTTCTTGGCCTAGAACTCTTTGGAGGGCTTCTCCTCTTCCTCTCTAATGGTTGTCATTAGTTTTAGGTTGTGTTAACCCTAAAAGATGACACTTAAAATCGGATATAACCCTTGCAAATTCGTGGGTTTAATTACCCATAATTACAAAATATCCAAAACGCCCTCCCAGGGTGTTAATTAAGCGTAAAAATGCCCCGAGACTCAAACTAAACCCCCGGGTACACTTTTCTGACTATCTCGACACTTCCGAACACTTTGGCGCACTCAAAACGACCATATGAGCAACTTATAATTTATTCACTTTTATTAATCAACATTTAGTCCCGACACGACACAGGCGCGTCCCGACTTAAATTTCCTTAATTGTCATTTTATTCACACGTGACAATATTATAAAATAAAACTCATATATTACTATACTAATCCAGTAACATTCAACAAATTTCTAATAATTACTAACTCTCGTCACGCTAGTAAATATTTAAAAACTATTTTTTCAGATTAAATTAAATTAATTTAACTCAATTAAATTTAATAAATCCCTAAATTTAAAAGTCATAAAAATACGGGGTATTACAAGGGATAAAAGGAACTTTTGATTCCCCATGAAAAATTCAAAATTGAAAGTTATCTTTCATACCCCATCTTAACAAATGTAGTTCAACTGTTTTCCACTCAAACACCTTACCGTTCGTACATTTAGCACATGGACATAGGAATTCTTCATCATTATGGCATCTCTTTGCGTATATTACAAATTCATTAACACCTCTGCGAAAAACATCCCCTAGTCCATTTGTCTCATACATTCACTCTTTGTATAGAGGATATTCCATCACAGCTATTACAAACAATCCCCTATTATGGGTAAGAAGTGTATATTCATGGATTAATATAAACAAAAGTGTGAACATTTAGTTCCCAATAAATAATTTACTATAAGATTGATATTTCATCTTTCAGTGTTATATTATAAAAACAATATAATTCCTATTTCCTCCATCTCCTTTAAAGGGTGAGTGGTTCTATCCCATTCAAGACCGCATATTTCTGTAATATACTTAACAACTCATGCATATTGTTCCAATTTGAGGAAAATTCGAGAGCATATCTTCATAGTTCTCCAAGTACACGACATATGTTCGCAATTTTAAGTGTTATTTCAATTTATCAATTTAAGTAACACTTAACATCGTATCATCTAGTATGTACCCAGAGAACATTAAGATACAGCAACAGAACTTTCCCTAAAAGTAACAAGTTTTGACACTAAGAATATTATTATACAGAAACTATGTAGTCCCAAACTATCCAAACGGAACAATTCGAGAGATCTAATTACAGGGATAATGACTCTCAAACGGGTATAAGGGATATTGAATGCATACGCATAAGAACTATAAGTCTAGTATCTATGCGCACTATATATAATTTAAAGTAGTTATAAATGTTATTGAATCGTTATGTCATGCATTCACATCAGAATACATGCATGCATGTACCCCCCAAACCAAGTGTTATATAACTAGTTGACTTAATTTAAATTTACACATGCATGCCTAGATTATAGTAACGAGAACCGCAAATTATATCCAATGGCTATCTATTGTGGTTCACATAATTACCTTTTACCCTCGTTATTTATTGTATAACACTTGCTTTGTGGGTTACATGCATTCATGTATTCTCGTGTGAATGCATAATTACTTATTACCTTTCACCCTCGTTACGTATTCATTAATAATGTTTATAGTGATGATTTATACATAGTTATGTTTCATTTCGCATTAGTAATTGTTTAATAGCAAGCAATTGAAATTTATAATATGTTTCATTTAATTACGTCTTATTTATATTCAGTTTAATCACAACCCCAAATGTTAAAAATGCTTAGGTCCAACTAACTCAATGGCCATTTACGTGTTCAAATCCACCAGTCAACAATAATTCAAGAACCCAAACAATAATGCAAATAATAATGCGATATATTAGAAATTCCTAGGGCCAATCAACTTCATGTCCATCCACATGTTCAAATCTATCAGTCAACAACAATTCAAGAATCCCAAACAATTCAACAATCTTTATGTGTGTGTGTGTGTGTGTGTGTGTGTGTATATATATATATATATATATATATATATATATATATATATATATATATATAGAGAGAGAGAGAGAGAGAGAGAGATGGTCGTCGTTGCTGCAATTGGAGAAAGAAACTAAATTTCAATTTTAGAATTGCATACCAATTTCAATTCATACCAAAAATCAAATACACACTATACCAAAAAAATAAGTACCAAATACAAATTTCAATTTCAATTTATAATACCAATTTCAATTTCAATTTTAATTTGAAATACCAATTTCAATTTCTAATAACAATTTTAATTACAATAGTAACCCCAAAACAGACACACAATTTCAAGAGCAAATTCAATTTCATAAAAAAATTCAATACCCAACACACACACACACAATGACCCCAAAACACACACATAATTACATTACAAATTTCAATACCAATTTTAATTTTATAAAAAAAAATACCACACACACACACACACACACAGAATGACCCCAAAGCACACACAAAATTACATTACCAATTTTAATTTTATAAAAAAAATTAATACCACACACTCACTAACCCACACACACAAAAAAAAGGAGAGAGAGAAAGAAACGTACCTATTGAGATGTGTGAGAGAGAAATGTACCTCTTGAGATATGTGTGTGTGTGTGTGTGTGTGAGAGAGAGAGAGAGAGAGAGAGAATCGCAGCAGCTGAGGGGAGAGAGAGAGAAAACTGAAAGAGAGAAAGAAAACTGAAGCGGATAGCTCATTTTACTTTTGATGTTGTCACAGACGTGTCATGATCTTTGACCGTGATAACTTTATAAAGTTGTCATGGTCTTTGAACGTGACACGTCTGTAACAACCCTAGTTGTCCCGATCTTTGACAGTTTAAACTCCACGATAATTGTTGTCACAGTCAAAGACTGTGATAAAAAAAATGCATATTTTTTTGTCATGGTCAAAAGACTGTGAGAAGGGTGGCCGGGTCAAGTGTGGCATTTTAACATTTTTGGTGTAGTTTAGAGAACCATTTGTGTTCCTAGTCGGGACTTCACAAAGATTAATGGATGAATTTCAACGAATGTCTATGCCGTTTGAGAACGCTTTTAATGCTCCGACTAAAGACAACAACGATAAGGACAAACAAAATGTTACCTCCACTTAGGTACCTAAGCAAATTGACAAAGTCCTTGTTGTTCACATTGCTCTCAAGGTTCAAAGTACCTCACAATGTATTTTGATAGTGAGTGATCTAGGTGCATGACCGATGACATATCATTTTTTACCAACCTTGAGGATTCCAAGGAAGCCAAAGTCACCTTTGGAGACGGGAGTCTACTCCTTTAGGACGTGGATGTGTTGAGATACTTGAATTTCCTTATCTAGACAATGTGTTGTACGTAAAAGGGTTAAAATCGAAGTTAATTAGCATAAGCCAATTGTGCGATGCAAAACTATGTGGTAACATTTGATCGGTCTAAATTTAACATATATGAGTATTTTGAGTATTTTGTACTCATTTTTTAATTCCTTATTTGAGTATTTTGTATTCCAATTGAGATCTTCAAGAGCACATTCTTTTAAGGATATTCTTATAATGTCACATTGACATATATGATTGTTTCCATACCATTTCTTATACAGTTATTTGCTTAGATGGTTGTACCTATATCCATCCAAATTACCTATTGTACATTGAACGTCTTAGTGTATTTGAGTATGTACTCCTTATCTTTGATTCAGAAAAAGAAAATTCTTCTAGATTTTTTTATCTATTCTTTGTCTAAATCCCATATAAACAAGCAATTATAATATTCATTAATCCCATATATAATATATTTTGAAAACTGCCAAGCTAGTCAGATATATAAAAAGTATTTACGATTGTAATAGGATGGTATATTTGTATATAATAAATTTTTTGGCTTCTTTAGGAAACCTTGTGTCATAGGTCATGTGACTTTTTACGAGTTTATCACTTCGCTTTCTTATAAACACCTATTCATAAGTTTTAGACTTCACGTCTCATGGGGTTTGTACTGCAGGTCTGAATGCATCATGTTTATTGAGTGACTCGAATTATGCCATCATGGTATCCTCATATTTAGCTAGTATATTCTTTGTCAACATTCATTTATACTATGTGGATTTGTATCATTATCTTTTAATTTTTGTGCAGCTACAACATATATAATTCTGTCATTGATGATCATCTTTGGAGATTCCACATTTTCCTTGTATATGTATAAAACATAGAGATCTCATTTAATATTAGGTACATTTGCCTACTTCAGGGGCTTTATAGTTACTTCAGGGATTCGTGTTTTTTTTATAGACAATAACCACTTTTGGAGTTTTAGATAAAGTAGATATTTTGTTCACAACCACTTTTTGAGCGTTATATATAACCTCTTCTAGAGCGTTATGTGGGCATGATTTTATTCAACCTAGAAATAGAGAGTCAAGTAGTTTTGACCTTTAATTTTTCCATGCTTCTGGCGTGCAATAAATTTATTTATTGCCAAATTTATTTTGTCCTTCTCGAACAATGATTTTATCGAGCATACTTGCAACTAGTCCGTGTGGCTATATCTAACATTTTAAGTTTTATAATCATTTGATGTTGCAATATCATTATTCATTCCATTTTCGCATTGAGTGATACAGGGGACTAGATGAGGCAAAGTGGAACTTTTTACAATAATTATTGTCGCTCTTCAGGATCGGACCGTGTGTGTTACATCAACAATAAAGTTTTGCAAAATATACGACAAACACTATATTTGTCAATGGTTTGATAAGGGTGAATAATAAACACAAGGGTATATATATATATATATATATATATATATATATATATATATATATATATATATATATATATATATATATATATATATATATATATACCCTTGTGATAACAATAGTTAAAGATACTTATCAATTAAAATCATAAATATCTTTTAAAAAAATCATTAAATAAGTCATTGTATAATATCACCTAATTATAATGCGGAGCGTTAGGCTCATGACAAAGTGCAATTTTACAAAAATAAATGTCGTATATTATAATCCATTGAATAATGAAATGCTGGTTTGCTACTATAAAATTCTGGCTTCTAGCACTAAATTAACCATTTGTGATGATTCTAAGTCAACAATAATACATGATCTTTTGAAATTAACCATTTGTTTAAGTTCGGTCACCAAATGCTTGATCGTAATATAAATTATTATTATTATTATTATTATTATTACTATTATTATTATTATTATTATTATTATTATTATTATTGATATATACATTTGGACTCACACACTTCATAAACTATATTGGATGTTATAATTGACAGTTATAAATAGTCATTATCTAATGGCATTTCTCTAGCAAACAATGAACAGCTCACAATATTCTGAAAAATCAAAAAAAATTCCAGATTTGGTATGTAATATAATAAAGTTTTCGACTATATTTGAACCTAAGGCTCCAGAAGAGTGTTGTTATGTGGTACTCACCTAATCATATGTCATAATCTTGGGAAATATCCCCTATCAGGGTGTGCATTTTATTGGGGGAAATTGAAGAAAATAATATTTTGGATATATGCGCAATGTACTCTTTTTTCTTTAACTATGTTTTTTCATTAGGTTCTCTAGTTAAAGGTTTTAACGAGACAACACTAAGTAGTTCTAAATCGATTCAATGATCACAAAAGTTGTATTTTTTTCCTTCACTTTGATTTTTTCCAACTGAGCTTTTACTTAGTAGGATTTTAATGAGGCGTCAATCATTTAATGGTGGAAATAGTGTACATCCAAGGGAAAGTGTTATAAAATGTGTATTTTTAGTGGATATCCGCGGGTATTCCTCATTATTAAAGGATCTCTTAGGATACCATGATTTATACAATAATTAGGGGTGTGATTCCCCTTGTGTAGATTTACCAATGAAATAAAAAGCTCTCTCCCTCTTAATTCTCTTTCTGTCCTTTTATTTTACAACACTACTTGTTTTTTATGGGAGTTGTTTTTCACTTAATATCAATATAAAATAAGGGTACAAACACTTTTTACTCGAAATGATAGAGACTATGTGAAAGAGAAACATATAATTATGGAAGAGGCATATATCGAACCCCAATATAATATTTTAAAGTATGAAACATAGCGATAAATCCTTAAACTTTTTAAAAATTAACGATAATGATAAATTAAAAACAGTATTTTTAATAAGTCCACGTGTGTTATAATTATTAATGTAAATACATTTACAATGATAAAATTTAATTACAATTGCAATTATAATTTTATTTACATTAATAAGTATAACTGTATTGTTTTGATTTATAATTAATTAATTGAAAATTTTATAAATTTAAAATATTAACAAAATTATTATTTAGACCGATCATATATAAATAAATTTTAATTAATTTATTAACTAATCGGCCATATTATATTATGGGGCCCTACAATTAGGGGTTAACGTAACCATCTTTTCGTCCACATACATTTAACATTTCATTCACACTTATTTCGTGGTCCACGTCACTCCAAGTCTCCATCATAAACATAAACAATAATAATGTGAGTCTTTCTCAAAGTGATTTCCCAAATGACCCTTCCTTACCAAATCCTTAACTTATAATAAAACAGCATTTTGGTAAATTAGACGACCAATTCAATCACATGATTCCAAGTAATAAATACGAAGTTGATGAACAAAAAGACAACTCCTCAACTAAGACCTGAGATGGCCGCGGCAACTAGTCATGTCCCACTCTTACCCGAACTGGACACCCCGCCGGAAAAACGTGCGTCCGTTTCGGGTGCGGTGTTTAATGTTTCGACAAGCATAATAGGTGCCGGAATCATGTCAATACCGGCTACTCTGAAGGTGTTGGGACTAGTTCCGGCTTTCGTCTTGATTGGTGTTATTGCTCTGTTGGTGGAAATATCTGTGGAGTTCATGTTGAGGTTTACTTATGCTGGGGACTCCATCACATATGCTGGACTGATGAGAGAGTCGTTTGGACGGTTAGGATCTGTTCTCGTGCAGATTTGTGTCATGATCACTAATCTTGGTTGTTTGATTATTTATCTCATTATTATCGGTAAGCATGAAGACTCTTTTTTTTTTATATATATATATTTTTGCAACAAGCGGGCGGGCACATAATTTATTTACTACATATTAGGTAAAGTAGAATGAAACATTGTTATCTCCATACTTATTTAGTTATTAATCATTTCCAAAAAAACACGACCATGTGCTAGATTTGCTCTTTAAGGTTAAGTGTGTCATATCATGTACGTGCAATGGCAACACAGCTGTAAGTTTTTGACATAATGTGTCTAAGTTCATTGTTTTTGCTACACGCATCAATTGGACAACTCATATAATTAATTAGATTCAAATTAATATTATATGTTTTTTTCATATAACAAATAAATATATATATATATATATATATATATATATATATATATATATATATATATATATATATATATTTATATTTATATTTCACTGTTATGAAAAAAAATCTACTTATAAATCATTCAATTGTATTAAACTTTTTAAACACTTGACCAATATCATTAATGTAAAAACTATAGAGATTGACAAATTGTGTACACTGTGAAGATATGCTAAGAAAGAATGAACTTAGATAACGGGGATGCTAAATAAACATTATCTTTAGCCTACCCAGGTAGGCCAGCCCAATGTTTGAAACATTAACGAACTCTTCAAGTTCTTTGTCAATCTCAAGTAATAAAGTAAGATTAAGTTTGTTTGAAATCTGAATTAAATTTATTTTTTATTTTTTAACTGCATGAACCTCTAAATTGAACCTCTAATTTCATTAGGAGACGTACTTTCTGGAAATCAGCCAGAAGGATCGGTGCACTTGGGTGTTTTGCAAGAATGGTTTGGCATTCAATGGTGGAATTCACGTGCGGTTGCGCTGCTGTTCATCGTTGTCTTCGTATTGCTTCCTTTGGTTTTGTTCCGCCGTGTAGGTCAGTCCAACCCCGCACAAATTTTCTTTCTAAGCAACTAAATAAAATATTGAATGTCTTATGGGTTAGAATCTGCATTAATCCTGTAGTAGTTATTTTGAAAGATTGGTTCACCATTTTTCATATACAAGAGTGAAATTTAAAGATGAATAGTCTTAGAAAATGTTTATTCCTTCCAAAATAAAAGAGTGTTACTTCTCTTTTTACATTCCATGTTAAGAATCTATTTTGAAAATCAATTAACCAAATTTCATGATATTCAAGCACTTTTAATTATTTATACGTTGATTAAGTTTAAAGTTATTTTTCCTTAAAAAGTTTGACTTTTACAAACTTGGGCTCTTAGTGCTATTTGTTTTTCTTCCCCCCAATTTAAACCAACAATTTGATGTTAATCTTGATTTCCCATATTCTATTGTAACGTTGACGAATTAGTTCAAGTTGTTATAAGGTAGGATCATGTCTTTGAATTCCAACTCCCAAGGCTATATATATAGTGGCTAGTATCTTGTTAGCATTTGGCAATCTCTAGGTTTGATCTTAAAAAAATTCATGTAGCTTAGAAATTTGCTAGAATGCCTTGTATGTGCTGTGTGGAATTTTTTTTACTATGATGTATTGGGTTATGATTACAGAATCATTGAGGTTCAGCTCGGCAGTATCTGTTCTCCTAGCAGTGGTGTTTGTTGGCATATGCTCGGTGATGGCAATCTCTGCTCTCTTACAAGGGAAAACAAAGAGTCCAAGGTTGCTCCCCAAGTTGGACAACCAAGCATCCTTCTTCAACCTTTTCACTGCTGTTCCAGTTATTGTGACAGCTTTTACATTTCATTTTAATGGTAAGAGCACAACTCCATGTGAAATTAATCATTAATTTTTACTGTATTATCAGTTATATAGATTAGATAGTTACATAAAAATGGCTGAAATGCTTCTCTTCAAATTGAAGCTTTTCCTGCCAGTTATTGAGCAAGCTAGGTTACAGGGCAAACCAGTTACTTTGAAAGACTGGACATCCCTGTCTCTGTCAAGCACTATTATGACAAAGGGGACAAAAGTCAAAGGGATTGTGTCCTTTGCTCTTGTTTGGTCTCTTGTTGGTCCCTTTTTTGTTGGCTAGTTAGCTGTATTTTCGCTGTCTCCTTGCTGTTGTGCTAGGAGTCGGTTGTTTGCTTGTACTTTCGTTTTGTTTAATATATTTTGACTTACCCCTTAAAATAAAAGACTTTAACTAAGCCCTTCCAATTTACAATCTTCGCTTTTCGAGCCGAAGCCTACCGCCAGGCCATCTAACGAATAAGACTGTTACTCTTATCTATCTCGTAGTACCCTCTTCAAATTCTACTAATTCACCTGCCATGACTTCATAAAGACCATAACTACGAGCGATGAAGTATTCCCAGGAGACAATTTAATCTAGCACAACTCCATTTTCACTTTTGTCCCCCGAACTGTTGAGGTGAATAAAAAACCTATGTACCAAAAGGAAAAAGAAAATAGAAACCGGCTTTAACTAATCAATTTTGCATATAAACCACATTTCATTGAAATTTTTGAATTTTCCAAAAAAATCAATAGGTTTGCATATGTATATTGAATTATTGAATGTAGTTCATGCTATTGGAGTGGAGCTTGGTAAAGCTGCTGACATGAAATCAGCTGTCCGCATTTCGCTAGTACTGTGTGGTGGCATCTACTTGGGCATCGGCATCTTTGGGTACCTTTTGTTTGGAGATTCAATCATGGCCGACATACTTGTGAATTTCGATCAGGGTTCAGGTTCAGCAGTGGGATCAACACTGAACGACATAGTTCGGTTGAGCTATGCGCTTCACCTAATGCTGGTTTTCCCTCTCTTGAACTTCTCTTTGAGGTCCAACATTGATGAGTTTCTTTTCCCTAAGAAGCCTCTTTTAGAAAAGGACACCAACAGATTTATGCTCCTCACTCTATTTCTGTTGGCCTTCTCTTACCTTGCCGCAATAGCCATCCCAAATATATGGTTGTTCTTTCAGTTTTTGGGCTCAACTTCTGCTGTCTCCCTTGCCTTCATCTTCCCAGGAGCAATTGCTCTCAGGTAAAATCTTCCTCTCTCTCTCTCTCTCTCTCTATATATATATATATATATATATATATATAACCACTCATTGTCTGAAATGCTTTTTTTTTTATAATTAATGGCAGGGATGTTCACAGTATATCTTCAACACGAGACAAGGTCATCGCAGCAACAATGATAATTCTTGCTGTTATTACTAGCTCAATTGCTATTTCGAGTAATATATACAGTTTGGTTGGAAACAAATCATAATTTTGTTTCTCTGTTTCACTTTTTTGGGGGAAAATTGTGGTCGTGTTGCGTGTATTAATGTGTAATTTATCATACAAAATTGAGTGGCTTCAAGTCAGGCTGTTTTTCTTATTGCCATAACTGCACTACAAGTTGAGGATACGAGACTCAACAATTGTATTGAGATAACCATTACTCCTCTCGATGCAAATCCGCATTTTAATAGTGCAGACTAAACATGTGTCACCTCGCGGTGAGCCAAGAAAAAAGAAAGAGAACCGATAATTTCTAGACTCACCGTCAGGTGACACATGTCCGGTCCGCACTGTTAAAATGCAGACTGATCCGCACAAGAGCATTATTTTTTAGATAACTACATAACGAAATCCATTTATAATATATAACATGGTTCCAGAGAAACTTTCCATTGAGATGTAAACTATTGAATCCATTTATAGCATTTGGGAAAGTTTCTTCGAGTTGAAAGAAACTAAAGCATAAGAGGAAAATAGGCAAGATTAATGATATTATAATATCTAAGAAAAATATGCAAGGTTTGATGAATTATGCCAACCCTATCTTGTCTCGCTTCTCCATGGATATATGCACCGCGAAAAAGATTAACATACATGCTCATAAATCATATAGAAAATGACGTAAGCACAGCCAATGTTACCCAAAAGGAGAGAGACAAACAAGTTAAACTTGAATATATATTGAATATCTCACATAGGGGTGGTAAACGGATGGATACGGAACAGATACCATGTTATCCATATCCGTATTTGTGTCTGCTAACTGGATGCACCATCTGTATTCATATCCACCGGGATAGTAAAACAATCCATATCCATTTCTTTTTTGGATTCCCCGAATTCGGATAATATTTGTATCAGTTTACATTACTTATCAATTGCAATTGACTTGCCTCTTTTAATAGGTAATATCAATACTACTGTAAAAAAATATCAAGCACTAACTATTTAGAATCAACAATTTAGAATTAACAAATTGATCTACCATTTCATAATCAACAACTTAGAAATTAGAATCAACAATTTAACCTAACAATTGTTGTGTGCGTCTATGTGTGTGTATTAATATGTATGTTTTCGTGTGTGTTGTTGTTGTGTACGTACGTTTGTGTGGGTTATTGTGTGCAGTGGGGGTGTGAGAGTGTGTGTGGGGGAGAGAGAGAGAGAGGAGCTTACCAATTTACCAATAGAGGGAAGTTTTTCGAGAAGAGGGTGTGCGCTGAAAATGAGGGAAAAGGGGGAAATGGGTAAAATGAAAGAGAAAGATTTTTGGTCAAATGTTTTGTTAGTTTGTTTTGTCCGCTTTTTGTTCTTTTCTTTTTCTTTTTCTTTTTTTTTTGGTTTTCTTTTTTCTTCTTTTTAAGTCATTCATTATCTTTTGATTTTTTAAAAGGTATTATTTGTTTATTTTTTTAAATGACCAAAGAGTGATGATTAACATTTTTATATTATATATTTATATTTTACACTACATATAATAAATATTATAAATAATAATTATATAAAACTAATATTAATAATAAATTATTACTAAATACAATACGGATATCCGCAAATATGGATACTCCACCTCGGATACGGATTATCCATGTCGGATACACATACTATTCATATCCGTATTTGTTTTCCCGAATATTTTATCACACTATCCATATCCGTATCAATGCACGTTTCTTCGAATAAATATCCGTAAAATTCGAACTCGGATACTGGACGAATTCGAATTTTTGAATATCCGTTTACACCCCTAGTCACATCATGGGGAAGGGGGATATTTATAGGAGGAATGGGAAGGATCTAGAATTAGGTCATCACTATCTAATACGAAAAAGAGTCTAAGCTCATGTGATCCCTTTACAACTTTCCTAAATGCCCCTTTCTAGAAACAACCATTAACCATATAATAAAAGGAAGGAAAATACAATAAACCTAAAGACGAAAATGAAAGTAAACAAATGCCAAATAACTAACGTGTCCTACACTTGATTTCCATCACCCTCCCCTCCATAAAAAGAGTTCGAACTCGAACTCAAAGAGGCTATCCATCTATCTGGATCAATGACGTGGGTGATGAGTGCTTGGTGCTCGGTAGGTGGGTCACACATGTCTTCACACTCTATAGCCTCCTCAGTTGCCACCAACGCCTTCTTCTTCTTTGGACACGCAGGAACACTATGACCCAATTGGCCACACTCGAAACATTTGATGATATATATCGAGGGAGGAGGATCATTAGGCTTGGTTGTTCCCACGGCTGGTTAAGGAGTGGGAGGGGCCTTCTCTTGTCTTTGGTACTCTTCCACCCATGTTTCATGCTCAACGGCATATTGAAGCGTGGGAATGTCCTGAAGCCCGAGCTCATGAGCTTGTAACCCGTGAATATAGCTATTTATCATTTGTTCCTCACTTTCTCTAAAGTGTCGTGCGAGTGAAAGTAAGGCGGAATTGCATACTGTAATGACGAACGGAGGAAGCGGCTTGGCATAGACCTTGAATGCGCGCATATAGATCTCCCTCGTAAGAGGTAGGCAAAAAGGGGATGCGCAAGTGTACGCATTTTGGATCACGAATGGATGGTGGCTTTTCCATTGCCAGACCTCTCTCGAACCACGTCATTCCACCACACCTTAAATAGCCCTTGCAACCTGGTAGCCACTAGCTTCACACATTTGTATCCCGTAATGGTCTTGTACTCAAAGACCTTTTCAATTGTATCGAGCCAATCAATAAATGCATCTGAGTCCGTATGGCCATCAAAAGTGGGAACATCAACACGAATATCTCCATTAAGACTCTTTTCGAGGAGCCTAGGCACTCGGCTCAAACGATCGGGTCCATTAGCCACTTCCCGACCCCCATCCTCCATGTCACCTTCATTTTCATCCTCCGATGACTCATCCAACATTCCCAACATTCAAGGTCTACGCCATCCCAAGTTCGCTTGGCCTTTGGCCGCCTTCCTCCCAATTGTGGGACCCTTCCCGGGGAAATCATTCATGAGATGTCCCTTCTCGAAGCAAATGAAGCAATGACATTGAACTAGAGGTACAAAGGGGTTCAACTTTAGGCTAGCATAACCCATCGGTGAAGAGTCCGAGTGCCCATCGTCCCACTTGGGGCATTGGCGGGGAAATATCGTTTAGCACTCATCAGTGTGTCCCGAATACAACTCCAGCCTCTGATCATAGGGTGTACATGTAAAATCTTCGAACAAGATGGGACCGGTGGGAGATGGAGGCTTTTGGATCCATTGTTGAACATTACGACCTCGGTCTCGGTTCCATTTGAGTGGGTCGGAGGGGTTAAAATGAGTGGAGCATGTGTCAAATGGTAACCGGGGTAATTTGAGAACTGGTCCGCCTTCAAAAAGTATTATTTCAGGCCAGGAATGCAGATAGGTGTGGCAGGGAGGGGGATCCTTGCGGGTGGGGTGCAAACCATTGGGAGGGGATCCTAGGGCTTTTCCCTTGTCGGCGGAGAGGAATAGGGACTGGATTAGGCTGGTTTGGGCAGCAACGGTGCCACAAAAATTTACTGTCGGCTGGAACAGAGGGAATGGAGTAGTGCACAGTTGGGGCAGGGCCTTGGGTCAGATGTTGGACAGTTCTGGACACCATCTGACCACCCTGTTAGAGGTGGATGAAACCAGATGGGGTAAGGGGGTGTCCTTGTGTGATATCATTTTCCGCGAATCATGGTGGAGCTATGGTGGGGAGTTGGTTACCATGGACAAGCTTCTTATCTCGTTCATCATAAGTTCGAGAGTGCCTCTCATTTTTCCATTTCAGCTGCTTGGGTGTTCTTTTGGGGGCCATTGCAAGGTGTGTATGATTTTGTTAGGGTTTTACAACAACAACACACAATAACAAGAGAAAACATAACTATGATACCAATTTGACGTAAACACAATCAATGGTACCCAAAAAGAGATAAACAAGCAAGTTAAACTTGAAAAGAAGAATATATATTGAATGCCTCACATCATGGGAAATGGGGAATATTTATGGTGGGGTGGAAATGATCTAGAATTACGTTATCACTATCTAATAGAAATATGCCTAAGCTCATGTGATGTAATAAGAGGCATCACATGTGACCTGAAGGCACTCCCTTTACAACTTTCCTAAAATTCCCCTTTCTAAAAACAACAATCAACCCTATAATAAAAAAAAGAAAAATACAATCAAGCTAAAGATGAAAACAAAAGTAAACAAATGTTAAATGACTAACGTGTCCTACACTTGATTTCCATCAGAAAATTACAAAATCATGTTCTACCACATTTTTTCAAAAAAACGAACTCCAAAAAGATTTTTCAAATCAATCACAAAATCAAAAGATTCCCAGATCGATCCAGAAATTAGGACTCCTACGAGTGGTTCTCACTAAGGGCACTTGAAGGAGAATGTAAAAGTTTTTCCAAATGGCTCATACATTATGGATCGTTTTGGTACCTGTTTTTGTCAAAACGTGTTGTGCAAGAATTGTTTTGACATTAGCCCTAACTTATATCAAGAATTTGAACAAGAACACCAGTTTCTTTTCAAAAGTTCCAACTATATACACAAACATATTAAATTAAAGTGTTCGGCAAGAAAGAAAAAAGTTCAAACTAAACAAGTACTTGTGTTAATCTTCATTGCTCGAAAAAATCAAATCAAATACTTGTGATAATTATATATACCATGAGAATAAGATCTCCATAATAATGGAACATAACAAAATGTGCATCAAAGAGTCATACAATCTTCCTTCTTTTTCTATTTTGCTATATAAAGAGTCATACAGTCTTCCTCTTCATCATGTTGTCCAGTGGACAAAGGACACAGAATCCCATCTTCTACTACACTCCGGAGGATTGGGAGGATGCTATGGAATAAAAAATGAAGTGTAACTAAGAAATCTTATATGAGTACTGGATTTTTCTTCTGAATCAGCAATTTCGAGTCTCTCCATTTGGCCACAACATTTCATTTTAAGGTTATACTTGATCAAGTTTCCTGGAAAATGTAGAATGTACAACTCTTTGATTCAATCTGTTAGGTACATTTTTTGTTCTTGTTATTATTGATTGAGGTGTTAAAATTAATTGTCGTTTATAGTTTTACAATATGAGGCATTATTTTTCAAATTTCATAATATTTTGGTTAATTTTATTGAGGCATTTTTCCAGTTTCACATTTTAGTTTAATTTAAAATGTATAGTTGCCTTTATTACATGTGCCAATTTGATTAAAAAAATCTAAAAATAGCTCTAAAATTTTCGTCTCGATGGCTCCCACCCTCGAACCCTCGCATCCACAATTTATTCGAGTGCCCCATCCAAACCAAAATCTTAGCTCCGCCATTGCGAACACCTAATATAAAATTTTCATGTTCGTTTGGTAAACTTTTTTTAAAATTCAATTTTCTCAAAAATAAAAAATAGCACACACAAATTTGTAAACATGTGTGTGTGTGTGTGTGCATATAATATACATAAAAACACATATACATAAAACTTTCATCGCATGATGAAAGTTTTATGTATGTGTGTTTTTATGTATATTATATGCACACACACACACACACACATATATATATATATACAATACTGCTCTTGTGCGGACTGTCCCGCATTTTAACAATGCGGACTGGACATGTGTCACCTGGCAGTGAGTCCAGGAGAGAGGGAGAGATAGAGAGAGAGAGAGAGAGAGAGACTATAGTTTAGCCGATAATATCTGGACTCACCGTCAGGCGACACATGTTCGGCCCGCACTGTTAAAATGCAAGACAGTCCGCACAAGAGCAGTATTATATATATATATATATATATATATATATATATATATATATATATATATATATATATATATATATATATATATATATATATATATATATATATATATAGGGAGAGGTTCACAAGTGGACCAAAAGAATGGACTTTTTAATGGGCCTTAACAAAAAACACATAATAACACATTAATTTTAATTCCTATAGTTTAATTGGTCCGCGCCAGCGGCACCCGAGACCATACCTTCACCCCACTAACCCCCCACCCCACCCCCCACCGCCCCCCCACCCCCCCCAACCACCACCATCACCATAGCAGCCCTTGTGGCAGCCCTTATGACAGCAGGGCTGCCATGGGGGTGGGGGTGGGAGGGTGGGGATGGGTGGGGTGGGTGGGGGCGTGTGGGGGGTGGGGGATCGATCGACACGCGTATTTTGTGCCGCTGGCGCGGACCAATTACACTATAGGAATTAAAATTAATGTATTATTATGTGTTTTTTGTTAAGGTCCATTAAAAAGTCCATTCTTTTGGTCCACTTGTGAACCTATATATATATATATATATATATATATATATATATATATTACATGTATAATTCACAATAAAATTATATATACTGATAAATTAATATATTATTTAATACATATGTACTATATGTATATTTTATATTATTACATACATGTATAATTCATGTATAAAACTATATATAAGTATCATGTATCTATTTATAATATTATTTAAGATATAGATCTCAATATAGTATATAATTTAATAATACATACTTACACATAATTTTGTGTACATGTACATATAAATTTATTATTTATTATTATTATTACTCACATATTAATGTATTGTATATGTATATTATATATTAAGGTATAAATGCATAAAAAAACTAAAGAATGAAGGATTTCGAGTTGAAAAACAAAAAACAAAAAACAAAATTTAGAAAATAATTTTTTTTGTTTTCTAAAAACAGGATTATAACACAAAATATTATAATTCGGTATTTTAAAAACACGTGTCAAATGTAAATTCTTGTCAGAATTGTGTTTAAACACAGAAAATAATATTATAATTCATTATAAAACAAGCCCTAACTTTCTGCATGCTCATTATGCGTATATCTTTATAAAAAAACTACAGACTTCGATGGGGTAGATATCGAGGATTCTCTCCAACGAAGTGTAATGCCATTCTCCTAAGGCAAACTAACAAATTGCCATAGTTGAGGTTAAGTGGATATAGGATGATTCGAGGGAACTTTGGGGCCTAACCCACTAGTGAAAAATGAGAGAGGTTGTATTAAATGCGGCTAGGTGTTGATGAAAATTTATGAGCTTCTAATGATCTGCCATGGTGTGGAAGAGTGGTTAATGCAAAAAAACTTTGGTTGTGGCCTGTTATATGCATTGTATGTCCGAGAGTTCACCATTTATATGGAAGGAAACCTAAAGGGCTCTCTACTTATCACTAATGAGGAAAACACATTATTGTGGAACAGTCTTCCTCAGCGCAAGCAGTCGAAAAAGGACAACCAACTATTCTCAAGCAACAACCTAATGATGGAGGTCATCCATCATGTCCCGCAGTTTTTGCAGGGCTAAGCCTCCCTAGGGTACCAGCCCTTGTGGGTACATTAAACCTACGGTGTCACTTGCGTTGTGGCGAAAATCCTTCCTCGTGCAAGGAAGTGGATAATGGGTTGCTCGAATAGCTCCTAGTGGTATCTCTCTTACACTTGTAAGGGTAGGACATCTCTAGCCTTTTCTCATCTTCCAACCTCCATTCCAATACCCTCAAGGGTCCCAAAGAGTTACTCATTTGAGCCTATAATGCCTCCTTCTCTATCCTTGTTCGAGACAAATCACGTATGTCACCACCATTTCACTTGGAAGTCAGTCTAGACCATATGGTTTGCTCAAAATTCTCTCTTTATTTGAATAAAGAATGCCCCTTAATTCTTCGTGGGTAGTATAGACACCACAAAACAATACCACAGGTAGGTTACTCGGAATAGTTTTAACTTAGTACAAAAAACTTTGTATGCAATTACATACTTTTATAGATAGTATAGATATGTATACATGTACTTGCAATTACATACTTTTATAGATAGTATAGATATGTATACATGTACAAGATAGATAGATAGATAGATAGATAGATAGATACATTTTGCAACTATTTTTAAAAAATCCACAAAAAACTGTTATCGCAGACCCTTATAAATAAGATATTTTGAGCAGATTTTTGTGAATTTTTTAAAAATAGCTACAAAATGTATTTTGACCTGATTTTTGAACATGGATTGATTAGAAGGCTAATTTCAAGAGAAAAATAAATAGTTTGAAAAATGAAGTTTTTTAGGGATTAAAACTAGGTGTGATGTATGGATGATGTATAGAGCATGATGTAGGTTAGTCTTCTCCTATATATATATATATATATATATATATATATATATATATATAGAGAGAGAGAGAGAGAGAGAGAGAGAGAGAGAGATCTATAGAGTGAACTCTTGAAATGAGTATCGTCATTTGACTATAAAACAACCATGTTAAATAATTGGGTTTTATAGACTTTAATACATTACTAATTTTCGATTTTAGACTTTAATACAACTTGATCAGTTTCTTATATTTTAAATGACATTTTTCGTTGCTAAATATCAACCAATATCACTTTTAGTGGCGGAATTTTCACATTTAGCGACAAAAAATATACTAAAGTCTAATAAACTGATTAAATTGTATTAAAGTCTAAAAAAATTAGTACTGTATTATTAAAAAAAATATGATTTAGGACAACTTTATCTGTTCGTACTGCAAAGATATGTAAAACTGAGAATCCTAATGTAGAAACGAACCTGAGAAAAGAAAACAGGCACATTACATTTAAGCAACAATAGAGAGAACAGTGATTCAGTGGCTATGATGTCTGTACATTCTGAAGAGCAGAGTCAGTTTAGATGCAGGGAATTCATCCCAGTTAATAATTGCAAGTATATGAATTTATATAGGGAATACAATCCAACTCTCTAGGATTTGACATATAATTCCGTTCCTCCACCATAACTGTGCTAGTCGAAGAGGGTAAGGGGACTTTATCAAATTACATATAGGACCCAACTTGCAAATTCTAAATTTATCAATACCAAGAGTAGCACAAGGTCAACAAGACAATTTTCCAACGTGAAGAAAAAATTCCCTTTCAACAAAATCGCACTAGAAACTGCACGACAATTGAACATCATTCCAGGAAGGAACTAGGCAAATGGTGTGGACATAAAATGACCACAAAGGGTGACCAAAACTAATTTATGGGACTGAAACAACACTAGTAAAAGTTTCCAAGAAATAACCTATTATGATTCACCAAAAGGGAGAAATGTTCACTCTTGCAAAAAGCCTATAGTACAAGAATATGAAGACTATCAACCAAACATGAATTATTTTAATTCCTTATTTTATGTTGAACAAAAAGATAAAGGGTACTTCCCGTTCGGATGAATTGAAGTACCCTGTAACACCTAAACACGGCATATTCAACTTAATCCAGTGTGTTTTTAAGCACATAATTATAAAAAACCTTAAGCACATCTCAAGATGAAACGTCGTCATATCTCAGATCTCGGAACCTCTTTAGCAGTTTCAACTTGTGCCTCTTGACCTCAGCTTCTTCAACAGAATCGGGAGTAGATCTGATGACTGAAATTGCTCCAGAATTGTGTAGAGCCCCAACAGCTTCATCTGCAGTGTAAGAGCACTTACTATGATGATGACCAACTAAACTCGAGGAGAAAAGTAGATTAAGTAACCAAAAGAGAGGTAATCTTGCATGACTTCGGCTTCTAACTAGTTTAAAAAAGGAAAAAAAATAACGAATCCTTGACTACAAACGGAAGAAACATTAAATTCGTAATCAGGATGGAATTTACAAATTCTTTATTTATAAATAAATAATAAAATTAAAGAACTTAAAACACAACCAAGATCTTCAAGTTTTTTTGCGCCGTTAACATTACTGTTCAACATGACTTTAACTCTAGCTGTATTAAATAGCAGAACAGGGGTGCCTCTCTCTCTCAAGTCCTATTTTTCTTCTCCTGGAATCTCGGCAACTCGGTACGACTCTCTCTGACTCGTTCAAGTTAGTGTTCTTCTCGGCCGAGTTGAACGATATATCACCAAGTCAAAACAAGTTAGTGTTTTTTCAATGATTCTTTGATTCATGTCACATTTTTGGAACGACAGTTGCATAAACAAGTCAACTCGGCCGATACCAAGTTGACTTGGGAGATATTTTGAACCATGATTACAAGTGATTTTAGTTTACCATTTTTTCTTAAGATGATTTTCTAAATTCTCGCTTACGGGAATTCTCTTCGTGTAGGGTCTCAGGCTGAAATGATGAGACTGAAGATCAGCTGGTATGAGACTGTGAGATGAAGGAATCATTTAGGTTGTTTCTTGGATACAGTGGAGACATCTTTTTGGGTTTTTGTGACGATAAAGATTGAGAGATTCCCTTTGAAAGCCTGTTGATAAATTAGCTGGGGAGGTTGATTGAGGCTTGGTGGAGGGAGTCATCACTGCAATGTGATAATGAGAAGAAAAAAAATTGTGTGAGAGAGAAGGGGGGGGGGGGGGGGGGGGGGGGGGCTCTATCATTATTTGATTGCACAACAATTGTGAATTGACAGGTGTTGAATTACAATTAGAAACAAAACAAGAGTAGGTTGCTTGATTTTAGTTTTACAAATTCAGAGAATTGAAACTCAAAGGAAGAGTCCCAAGTATGCCTAAAATATAGCAAAGTTTCCAAACAATTATCAGTTCCAAAATTAATAGTTGCAGGCATATAAATGAGTATTTTAGATCAAACTCTGACCTGAACGGGCGAGGGCGACAAGAGCATTTAAAGCTTCTTTTCGTGTGCGGTCATCATTAGCAGCCCCAAGCATATTGACAAGTTCTTGAGCCCCACCCATCTCCACGATCTTCATTCTTCTGTCATCTATGAATCAAAAGGGGAAAGGGAAAGGAATATAATTCTATGCAGTTTTAAGTTATCAAACTTCAATTTTTTAAAATGATTACTCAATAGAACCAAGAGGGTCCCTCAGTTTGAAAAGTTGCTTCCTAGAGAAATGTTATTACACAACTCTTCTAACACGAGGATATTATTCAAGGGTGAAACTTCCCAACACAAAAACTTTACTCCAGGGAGAAACCAGGACTATACGCCACCTCAAGTACTATACAGTCAAAAACTAAACAATACACACACACACACACACACACACACACATATATATATATATATATATATATATATTTCGTGAGATCACTTAAGAATTGATAGCCTACTTTGTATAAAAAAGTAAGTAACGTTTTAAATTTTCTTTCAAAAGATAGAAATTATGATGCATTGATATCATCATTGAATTAAAATATTTACAACAAAATTTTATATATTGATGCATTGGATGACCATCTATATTTTTTTTTTTTGTTTAAAATTGAGAAATGCTTGCAGATTTGGCTACAAAAACATTTTTCTTAGGACAACCTAAAAATAGACATAACATGTTTGATCAAAGAAAGTTGCTTATTTCACTAACAGACTTAGCTCTGAATACAAAAATGACTGTAACATGTTTTGATGTAAAACGGAGCGGAAGAACATAAAACACAAATCACTCAAATTCTAAAAAAACTCCAAATATCATTAATTGCAAAAGTGACTACAAGGGGGAGCCTTGGGGCTTTATTTATAGTCTTCCTACAACTTGTTGGGCAAGTATCCCGGTTAAGCTAGGATACTACCCAGTACCTAGATAAATATGGACATAACCAACTAATAGACATTCAAAAATATTAAGCTAATAAAAAAATAAAAGGTGTGCTAGAAAATTAAAAGGGATCCCCCACGAGGGGGACTCACTAGGCCGCGCGCATCACTCCCCTACTAAGAAAAGCTCATCCCGGGTGCTAAAATGGTATGCCGTCCATCTCTGGCAGCACATGGATGCGTCCTGTAAGAACCTAAGCATGCTCCGATGGTTGTTCGATCTCAAACTCTTCTTCACACTCCAAAACTAACACCGGCTTGTTCCTCTTCTTGGGCTCCACAGTTATAGCACTTGAAGTTGGCTTATGAAGTAGTAGAATAGAATGAAGTGGTGGCAGATGCTGTAGTCACGAGTGTCTTGGTAGTTGTCCCAACCCTTGTCATAGTTGCCCCTGCCATAAATTAGTCTCCCACCTTCCGTGCGTATTCAATAGCTAGATTTAAGAAATTAATTTGGCGCAGCACAAGCTCTGTCTGATATTTAAGTTGGAGCCCTTGAATATAACGCTCAATTTGCTACTTCTTGCTCTCCCTCAGCCTAGCCCAGGTGTATAGTAACTGAAACTTCTCTAAATACTCTTTCACAGACATGTGAACAAGTGCAAACAAGTCTCTCTCATAAGTCTCGGGGATGAAAAATTGATCCCACCGCACTAAAGCATAACCATTTAACTTCACAGCCACACACTTAACATACCATTAGCACCGCTAGTCCTTTAGATCAAAGAAAATACTCCACGCGCTTTAGCCAATCCATAAACATGTCAGGATCCATCTTTCCATCAAACATGCTCAGATCTATCTGAATATCGCCATGCATACCCTTTCCAAACAATCTAATTAAGAAGGTTGTCTCCCACCAATCCTCCACCCCGTAACACATCTTCGGGGTCCTTGTTATGACCCATCTTGGCCCCTTAGGGCTGCCCAACGTTGTTGTTTAGGGGACTGATTTTTCGGTCCTGTGTCGCGTTGTTTTTCTCTTGCTATCTTTAACGGACAACTATTGTTCATATGCCATTTATTTCTGCACACACGATCGTTGGGTGGAACATATAGGGATTTACCACCATACCTCACACCGTAATGTAAGCCGTCACGGTAAGTCTCCATCTTTTTTACCGGTCTCTCATCAGCGTACAACGAGAGGCGAGTGAGTGGAATGACATCCTCTTCATCGATATCCTCCCCATGCATCTTCAACTTCAATGGGCCGGACTGAATTCCTTGAACCTATTGTGACACGTCATTCTAGGACTCCTTATACCCCTAAGACATCAATTGCGGGGCTGAATGAATGGAACTAGCTTTTCCATGAGGTTTGTCAACTTTTGGGGGTGGAAAGCCTTCAATAAAGGTCACCTCCTTCTCCGGGTGCAATGGTTGTTTACTCAAGGCCTTCTCCACCTTGGCTCGCTCCCAAGTTTCTATCCTAGCATTGAAAACATCAACGGACTCATTTAAACCCATATGGGTTGTTAGAATCGGTTTTCGTGCCAAATTGGTTCGGGCCGCTTCGAAAACCTCATCAAAAATCCCTCTCGTGGACCCATGGGGTTAGGTTACATCCCTGGCATGTCAGGCACTCCTTGGCGTAGCAGCTGAGGGGCTACGGCTACAGTTGCGTGGAGGCCACCACTGCTCCCCCAGTCTCTTGACAACCGTCCCCTGCTAGTCACGGTTTCACCATGATGGTGGGGGTTTTATCCACGGCACGTCGGCGTTGGCCACCGGCCCGCTAGCTTCCATCTTCTCAATTTTTTCGTTGATGTGACTCTGTTGTCGTTGAATACTTTGGACTTGAGCCACCACGTTAGATAGCATTTGTTGGATGTTTTCTAGGGTAAAAATTCTTGGGCCTTGGATTGTTTCGTTGCTTTGGAAGGCATCATCACGCTTTGGTTTACACACATATGGGTAATACACAAACACTGGGATTAATTATCAAGAGCGAACATGAGCACTTACCGAATTTGATGTAAAACGCAGCGGAAGAACACATAACAAATCACTCCAATTCTTAGAAAACTCCAAATATCATTAATTGCAAAAGTGACTACAGGGGGACCCTACGGGCTTTATTTATAGACTCCATAGGACTTGATGGGCAAGTATCCAGTTAAGCTAGGAAACTATGCACTACCTAAATAAATATGAAAATAACCAACTAATAGATATTTACTAAAATACTAAGCTAATAAAAAATAAAACGTGTGCAAGAAAATTAAAAGGAATTCCCCACGAGGAGGACCCACTAGGCCGCAGCGCGTCATGTTTGAATCACAAAGAACTTTATTGTGTCTACGCAATTTGATTTTTGGTCAAGTACATTTGCAAAAACTAAAAAGTGTAATAATGTGACTATATTGGTATTGTTGAAGTCAATGATATTTTGGTAATTTTCTCTTCTTATTGGCATATATTCTAAGAAGTCCTAAAACGGCAGGGGGTAGGGGGGCTATACTACTTTGGACGAGTCCAAGACTGGGCCTATAAATATTAAAAATACACATAAAATAATAAAATATTGGAAATTGTGCCCGGATATCCAGGCAGATCCCTCTACTGGCTCCACGGCCTAATAGCATTCATTTTTACAAATATAGGTCAATATCAGACACAAGTTACCCATCAAACTCAACTCTGGACATGAGAAACAGAAATGGACAATCTCAAGCTAAAGCCTAATCAGATCTCTCGGTCTTACACAAACCAGTTCATTACCATGTCCTGCCCATTAACAAATTTAGAGGTGGTGCTAGAATTTTTCTTCTGACATTTAAGAGAGAAGGACTCCGACAAAGTACCAAAAGTAGTTTCACGCGTGAAATATGATTACCTGACATTTTTTATAAATGTATATATCAGTGTTTGAGCTTAAACAATAGATATTGAAGTTACCGTCTATTGCAAATCGAGCTAATCTTGATGCTCCCATTCTTTTAAACAAAGGATCCTTGACCTGTAAAAGCGACACGGACTGCTGCAACAAATTATCTCCTACAAGGGTCTAACATCAGAGTCTTCTCTGTTAAACACCACAAAAGAAGTGATGGCAAGCAAATTAAACATGCATACCCAAGTATGGAAAGAACTGGTAAGCAACAAGAGTCGCAGTCCCAGCAAAAATCAGTTTCAACATCCATCCTATTTTCCTTTCAGCTTCCTCTTCCATGGCTCGCTCATCTATACACCAAAAAGGTATTTATGGAGAATTAGTCAATGGCAATGAACAAAAATATCCAAATTGCGAAACAAAGGCGCGTGACAAAGAAACAGGCTACATGACAGTGACTTTAGAAGAAGAGTCATGCAAAGCATTCTGAAATCTAGGTCTCTAATGAGCCCCAAAGTACTTTGTACTGTTCATTGAAGTGTTGTGGTACTCTAATGCATTTTGGGACCCATATTTTGGTAGGCACAGATTAATCCTTCAACAACAGTTTTAAGTAAAAAAGGATGTAAAAAGAATTCAGTATCCAGTTCATGAATAATCAAATTAAGTATACCAATACCAGTTGTGGCACCAAATATAGTAAAAAAATTGTCTGTAGAACTGTTTAACATTAGCCACAGTAAGTCATCATTAATCAGCAGCAGGCCAATTTTAATGATTAAATGTAAAATGAAAAAGATATAGAGTATGTAAAAATCCATTCAAACTTTATAAAACTATTAACAGATGCTGAAAATATCATTTTAGGGACCTTTTTAATCCGAGTACCAAGTGAAAAACAAATTCTAACTCAAATATAATCAATCACTTTGATTGGTTGTTCTCCTCATACTCTAGAGACCTTCTAGTAGATGGTCAATCCATTTATTTCTCTTCTTTTAACTATTATTATTACTGTTTTGGGGGGGTGTTGTGGACCTGTGGTGGTGGTTTGGGGGAGAGGGGATAATATAACATTGAAGTTTCAAATGCATTATTGTGAACCGTCGCTAGACGGAGGTGGTGGTAATGGTAAATAATCAGTCCTACCATACCAACAGCAGTGATGCAATTTTTACAATCATTCCACAATTGTCTTGTAACACTCTAATCAAGATTATATGCAGCAGACAGTTGCAGCATTTTAATTTTCAAAAGAATCCCAAATATACCCTAAATGTGCATATACAATTAGGATACTTATATTATTAGATGAAATAAAAAAAGAACAGAAAATCTATACTGTTTTGTCTGAGAATGGTTTAAAAATTTATAATTTCTTCTGCCCGGGTATATAGGAAAGAGAATGATTTTCCCTTTTTGATGAACTAAATAGGGTAAGGCAAAGAGTTTGTTAATGAACCAGGGAAGTGGTCAAAAGTACCCTTAGAAATGGTTATGTGATTGCATTAGAAGGTGATTGATGATATTATAACAAAAAAATAAAAAAGGAGTGATGAACAGTAAAAATAGTGACCTCTCCCAGAGAATGACGAAGAAAATTTGCGAGATTGAATATTCACTGGCCTTCTTCTGAGCAAATACTGCATTTAGGTAAAAGATAATGTCAATTAAGTTAAAGATAGAACAAATAGATATGCGATAAATTTACAATTTATAGGGGCATAGAGTTGTTAAGAAGAAGAAGAAGAAACAATTATTATCAAAGTAACTTAAATAAAAAAAAGTAAAAAAGCTAGGATTTACATAACTGTATGAAATACTGGTAAGGAGAAAAAGCAGAGGAGGATGGACTTACTGTGCTGAATTGTGCTGCTAAAGTACGCATGATGATGCCAGTCGAAAGTGTCAAAACTTTGCTTTCTTATAAATGAACTTATTCCTGCAACCACGGTCGGTGAGTGGGCATTTGGCCTGGCTGGTGGACACAGTCAATAGACTACTATACCCCTATACGATGGAGATTGTGTTGGATAATATGAATGTAAATACAGAAATGGAATTCTTTATATATCACAGTAATATCAACTTCAATACAACAATGTAACTTCTGAATAGATATTAGAAAACTTCAAGGCGTGATGTCACTTTCATAAATACAATATTTGCCCCACACGAATAACTTCGGTATACAAACGGGAATCAGCAAATCCGTACTCAAGATACAATGAAACAATTGCACTGTCTGCAAATTATATGTTTGAAGACAGCCCTTAGATGCAGCAGCGAAGAATAGTCAATCAAGTTCTTATTATGTTTCTGTGCACAAAACAGAATAAGAGAATTTGTATCTCCTGAAAATTGTAAGAGAGTAATAGCAGGGTTTGAAAATCTGAAACTGGGTTATTGTTATATATGCAATTTCGTTTTAGGCAGCCTTTATTTATAGATAATGAAAAGCTTTGTCTTCAAGAGTCATGACTGTTGGATTAACAGTCTTAATCAATTCTGTAATGGTATGACTGTTAATTACCAACAGTCTTAAGTTATTTTCGAACAGGTACAATTAATACCGAATCGATTTTGCACGGGTCAACCAAAAAGTGATCGCGCCCGAGCTACCGCGATCCGATCGAATCCTGGCAACCCGCTACCACTGCGGACACGCGGCATGCGAAGTGCAAAGTGCGCCACTAGCGCCTCTACAGTCCACTCCCCGCACGCGCGCGCGCTCGTGTGCGTGTGTACGGTGCTTTGCACCGTATTGAGGTCTCTTGAATAGCCTCTTAAATGCTAGATGAATTAACTTTTCATCTTCCATTTGTTCTTATTAAGTGCACAAATTCTTAATATTTTTCCAATGTGGGACTCAAAGGTTGCCCACTCCTTTTATAGCTTAGTGGTGACACTTAGCTTTGTACATTTTTCAATGTGGGACATTATCCATTTTTATATTTGGGTTAGCTGCCCACCTCTTCCACACACTTTCAATGTGGGACAAGCTCTTTAAGCGCTTACACCCAAAACTCTTACTCACTTATTTTATAAAATCTCCAACATTCCTCCACCATTTTCAAAATAAGTTTTGTAAATCTTTGATTGTCTGTAAGACTGTGTATAAGCATTGGTGTCTCACGACTTGAACCAATACCTTGTGAAGATTCGTCAAGGCTAACCATGAAAGTATAGTAGACTTGTCTTTGAACTACCAATCCATATTGACCAGCCGGATTTGTCTTCACACACAAATCTTTTAGTCACTGATTATCCATATAAGTCGACACATATATTAGGCCTTGTGTCTGTACCTTGATTTCATGAGTGCTTTAGACTCAAGCCCGGTTCTCATAGGAAGCGGCACCACTTCCACACTCATATAGGTAGATTATCATAGGTGTCCATGTAACTTAAAACACCATAAATCTATTAAGGTTAAACTCATCCTCTTTCATTATTCATTACATGTTCGAAGCACTTATCCTTGGGATGTTAAATTTTATAGTGCTTACAATCACGTCGTATGATGTACTTTAATCTTTGAACTTGAGACTTGAATCTATCAAGTTTCAAGTTGAGTTTCCATCAAGAGTGATTATTATTAATGGGCTTTAGTCCCATCCCTAATGATGTTTTAGACACCATTCCTCTTGCAAGACTTTTTGTAAAAGGATCAGCTAAATTTTGACTTGATTTTATATAATCCACTGTGATTACACTACCTGTAATCATTTGTATGACATAACTATGTCTCAGGCCAATATGTCTAGATTTTCCATTATACACTTTACTATAAGTTCTGGAAAGTGTAGACTCACTATCATAATGTATAGATATTAGAGGCATTGGTTTTGGCCAAACTGGAATTTCAATCAATAAATTCCTTAACCATTCTGCCTCTTTACTAGTTGCATCTAATGCTACAAACTCAACTGTCATAGTAGAATCAACTATACAAGTTTGTTTCTTTGATCCCCAAGAAACAGCTCCTCCACCAAAAGTGAAAATCCATCCACTTGTTGAGGAATGATCCTCCCGCTCAGTTATCCAACTGGCATCAGAAAACCCTTCTAATACTGAAGGATATCCACTATAGTATATACCATAATCCATAGTTCCTTTTACATATTTTAATATTCTATTGACAGCATGTCAATGCAATAAACTTGGATTACTAATATATCTACTTAATTTACCAACAGCATATGCAATATCAGGTCAAGTACATGTCATGGCATACATTAAACTACCAATTAATCGTGCATATTCCAATTGTGAAATAGCTCTATCAGTATTAGCGATCATCTTTAGCTGTGGTTCAACAGGTGTACTAACAGGTGTGCAATCAAACTGGTTAAATTTCTTTAAAATTTTCTCAACATAATGAGATTGAGTGAGAATTATATTTTTATCTTTTCTTATTATTCTCATTCCTAATATGACATCAGCTACACCCATATCTTTCATATCAAATTTAGAAGACAGAAAACTCTTTGTATTATTAATGCTTTCTAAATCAGTACCAAGAATTGACATGTCATCTACATATAAACAAATGATCACACCTTTACCATTAGCAAATTTACTATAAACACACTTATCAGATTCATGAATTTTAAAACCATAAGAAATAATGACTTTAATCAAATTTTTCATGCCATTGTTTAGATGCTTGTTTTAGACCATATAAGGACTTAATAAGTTTACATACTTTATTTTCTTGTCCAGTCATAACAAACCCTTCAGGTTATTCCATGTAAATTTCTTCTTCTAAGTCACCATTTAAAAAGGCAGTTTTCACATCCATTTAATGTATCTCAAAATTATATAACGATGCTAATGCAATTAAAATTCTAATAGTGGAGGTTCTAGCAACATGTGCATAGGTATCAAAATAATCAATTCCTTCTTTTTGTGTAAACCTTTAGCAACCAATCTAGCCTTGAATTTATCAATTATTCCATCTATTTTCATTTTCTTTTTAAAAATCCATCTACACTTAATGGGTTTAGACCCTGGAGGTAAATCTACAAACTTCCAAGTTTTATTTCCCATGATTGAATCCATTTTATCATTTATAGCTTCTTTCTAAAATGCTGAATCTACAGACTTAATTGCCTCACTATAAGTTTGTGGGTCTGTTTCAACGCTAAAAGTCAAAGAATATTGATTACAAGATGTGTCTCTAGTTCCTTCAACAAGATAGACTACAAAATCGGGACCAAAACTTTTTTCTTTCCTAGGTCTCTTACTTTTTTTAATCTCTACTTGTTCCACTGGTGGAGTATCAAAGAAATGTGAAGGAGTGTTTACTTCTTTTTCATTATTTATTCTAGGAATAGAAGAAAACCTTTGTTCATAAAAAAATGCATCTCTCGATTCAATTATTGTATTTACCTCAACAGAATCATTTGGTTCACTAACCAAAAATCTATAGGCTTTACTATGTTGTGCATAACCTATGAAAATACACTCAACGCCTTTGATTCCTAATTTCTTCCTCTTAATTTCAGATAGTCTTACAATAGCTCTACAACCCCAAACTTTAAGATAACCTAAATTAGGTTTTCTATTCTTCCATAATTCGTAAGGAGTTTTCTTATTATCTTTAACAGGTATCCTATTCAGAATATGATACGCAGTTAAAAGTGCTTCTCCCCAAAACCCTTTACTTAAACCAGAATAAGAAAGCATAGAGTTAGCCATTTCAGTTAGTGTCCTATTCTTTCTTTCTGCTACTCCATTTTGTTGTGGTGTATAAGGTGCAGTAACTTCATGTATAATTCTCATTTCTTCACAAAATTGAGGAAAGTGATATTCACCACCTCTATCAGATCTAAGACATTTTATTTTAGTATCACATTGATTTTCAACTTCATTTTTATATGTCTTAAATCTATTAAGCATATCATCCTTAGAGTTTAAAAGATATACGTAACAATATTTTGAAAAGTCATCGATAAATGTAGCAAAATATTTACTACCACCTCTAGTAGGTGTTCCATGCAAATCACAAACATCACTATGTACTAATTGTAACAAAGATGTAGTTTTTTCTATTTTTGAAAAAGGCAATCTCGTTATTTTTGTTTGCATGCAGATTTTACACTTTTCATTCATATCATTCTCATATTTAGGAATTAAATTTAAATTAACCATGAAATGCATTTTCTTTGTATTAACATGTCATAAACGACTATGCGATAATGAAAGACAATCAACGATATAAGCAGAAGAATCTTTATCATTGATATTGAGCCTAAACATGCCCTCATACAAATATCCTTTGCCTACAAAGGTACCATTCTTAGTCAGAATAAATTTGCCTGACTCAAATATAAGCTTAAAGCCAAATTTGTTAAGAAGACTTCCAGAAACTAAATTTTTTCTAACATCAGGAACATGAAAAACATTGGTGAGGCTAAGGATTTTTCCGAAAGTGAATTCGAGATCCACTGTCCCTTTGCCTTTAACCGCAGCAGTAGAAGAATTTTCCATATAGAGAACATCTCCTTCCACTCTTTCATAGGCATAGAACAAGTTCTTGTCCTTACAAACATGCCTTGTGGCACCAGAATCAACCCACCAAGAGTTGTCTTCTCCATGCATATTAGCCTCGGATATCATAGCAGTAAATTTTTGCTTTGTGTCTGATGTCCCTCCTTTTTCCTTTAGTTTCTTTAACTCACGACAATCCTTCTTGAAGTGACCTGGTTTGTTGCAATGAAAATAATTTCCTTTCTTCTTTTTGTTTGCTTTAGAATTATTTGAAAAATTCTTCCGATTGTTATTTTTTCCATGATTGCCATATTTTTACTCCTTTCCTTCCTCCACCACATGGACCTTAGAAACAGAATTTTCTTGTTCCTCTTTACCATCTAGAATTCTAGACTCTTGTTCAATTCTTAAATGAGTCTCTAATTCTTCAAGTGAAAAATCCTCCTTTTTGTGTTTGAGTTCTTTCTTATAATCTTTTCAAGAAGGAGGAAGTTTTTCAATTATGGCAGCAACAATTACATTATCATCCACATTTAATTTTTTCAGTTTGCAATGATTTATAATGCGTTGGATGTCATGAAATTGTTCTAGCACAGGCTATTATCATGCATTTTAAAGCTTAAAAACTGACCGATAAGGAACTTCTTACTTGTAGCGTCTTTTGTAAGATATTTGGTCTCCAATATTTCCCACAAAATTTTTGCAGTCCCAACATTTTGGTACAAGTCGAACAAATTGTCATCAAGTGCATTGAGAATGTGACCACGACACAAGTAATCATCGGTCTCCCATTTTATGCGTTGCCTAGTCTGTTCCACGGTTTCATCTTCATCTTCATTTGGTTTCGTTTGTGACAAGACATATACAATCTTCAATGTTGTTAAAAGAAAATGAGCCTTTTTCAACCAAAGCAAAAAATTACCACCATCAAAACGGTCCAACTTGACAAAGCCTTCTGTTATTTGTCGAAGTGATTTGGAAGAGTCGGCCATTTCTGATAATAATGTATTTAGATTGTTGGATAATATGAATGCAAGTACAGAAATGGAACTCTTTATATATCACAGTAATGTCAACTTCAATACAACAATGTAACTTCTTAATAGATACTAGAAAACTTCAAGGCGTGATGTCACTTTCTTAAATATAGTATTAGCCCCACACGAATAACTTCGGTATACAAACGAGAATCAGCAAATCCGTACTCAAGATACAATGAAGCAATTGCATTGTCTGCAAATTGTATGTTTGAAGACAGCCCTTAGATGCAGCAGCGAAGAACAGTCAATCAAGTTCTTATTATGTTTCTGTGCACAAAACAGAATAAGAGAATTTGTATCTCCTGAAAATTGTAAGAGAGTAATAGCAGGGTTTGGAAATCTGAAACTGGATTATTGTTATATATGCAATTTCATTTTAGGCAACCTTTATTTATAGATAATGAAAAGCTTTGTCTTCAAGACTCGTGACTGTTGGATTAACAGTCTTAATCAATTCTGTAATGGTATGACTGTTAATTACCAACAGTCTTAAGTCATTTTCGAACAGGTACAATTAATACCGAATCGGTTTTGCACGGGTCAACCAAAAAGTGACTGCGCCCGAGCTACCGCGATCCGACCCGAACGAATCTCGAATCTCGGCAACCCGCTACCACTACGGCATGCGAAGTGCAAAGTGCGCCACTAACGCCTCTACAGCCCACTGCCCCACACCCGCACGCGCACGCGTGTGCGTGTGCGTACTGTGCTTCGCACCGCATTAAGGTCTCTTGAAAGCCTCTTAAATGCTAGATGAATTAACTCTTCATCTTCCATTTGTACTTATTAAGTGCACAAATTCTTAATATTTTTCCAATGTGGGACTCAAAGATTGCCCACTCCTTTTATAGCTTAGTGGTGACACTTAGCTTTGTACATTTTTCAATGTGGGACACTATCCCTTTTTATATTTGCGTTAGCTTCCTACCTCTTCCACACACTTCCAATGTGGAACAAGCTCTTTAAGCTCTTATACCCAAAACTCTTACTCACTTATTTTATAAAATCTCCAACAGATTGTCAAGAAACAAGTAAAAGTGAAAGCATATTTATTCATCTCACAATGTATTAAAAAAAAATATTTAAAAAAAAGAGACAATCATGATATTCAAAAACATTGCATTAAGAATAACTCTTCCATGAACTTTATACCACTGACATAAACACGGACACATATGTACCTTCAGATATTACTGCATGTTGAGGGAATACAGACTTCTTATCTTGGCATGCCCACTTCTTTTTAGGTGCTAAGCATAGATGAATTCAGTATATATGCATATTGAGATAATATGACATTAATTATGGGAGTGATGGAGATTCCCTGATATTTTTTTTGTTTATTGCGCTCTCTGATTGTACTCCCCCTTCTCTTTATCCCTTGTTATTAATTGTTAGTATTAGCTTTATTAGGAAGTAATTTAGGGGATATTCAACTATGTCCTCTTTTTTCTTCTAACAATGGTATTCCACCAATAGTCCCTCATTCCAATAGTTTTCAGTCATCTAACTCAACAAGAAAAACTATCAATAAGTCCAAGTTACTAAGACTAAAAGAAAAAATTTCCCACACACACAGCAAGCCTCTCATTTGAAATTTAAAACTGAATCAGTCTCGTCAAAAGATCTGATGGAAATGGGTCTCATTTTAAGGTCTTGTTAGTATTTTATTTTCTTTTATTTTATTATGTCATTGTATTTCTTGTTGCTTTAGTATTTAGAGGTAGAAGTAGCAAAAGGGTAATAAGGGCATTTTTGTATTTAGGATATTAGCTTAAAACCTAAGCTACTACTCTTTTAAATATCCCCTTTTATTCCGCATTCGGGGACCCTCCATTTTTTAATATAAGAAATCTCTTGATTCTCTCTATAAAAGTTGAAGTTTGGTTTATTTTCTTAGCCATTGACATGTAGTTTACGTCAAATTGATATCAGAGCGGGTGGCGCTCCAACATTGGTGCTTGGTGTATCGGTGTATTTTTATAAAATAGTATGCTACTCTCAATGGTTCCCAAAAATTCCAAACAACAACAAAAGGAGATTCAAGAAATGGAAAGATTTCAAGAATGGAATCAAGAAATGGTAGAGATCTCAAGAAAACGACAAGAACTATTCGAAGCCATAATGCAACAATTTTCCAACTTGCAAAATCCTAGCACAACCATTCCCCAACCCTACCCCAGCCCCCATACTGCCCCCCCTTCTCCCGAACCCCTACCCTACCCACCCTGCTGCCCAAAACCCCCCATTTCCCAGCCGCCATACCCCTGACAGACAGCCCCACCCCTTCGACCCAGGACAAACCTTCCCCCGCTCCACTTCTAATCCGGGGCCGACCCCAGAACCACCCCAACCCACTGCTAACCCCACCGCGAGCCACCCCCTAGTCGTTGACCACCCCAGCTTACCCCACACCTTGCTCGACTTAAACCCTAGCTTAACCCACCCAAAACAAAAACACCCGAACCCAACACACCCCCCCCCCCCCCCCAAAAAAAAAAAACCCAACCCCCCAGGCCGAAATCCTTCCCAAGTGACCTCTGACAAACCTTCCCCCACTCCACTTCTAATCCGGGGCCGACCCCAGAACCATCTCAACCCACTGCTAACCCCATTGTGAGCCACCCCCTAGTCGTCGACCACCCCAGCTTACCCCACACCTTGCCCAACTTAAACCCTAGCTTAACCCACCAAAAAAAAAACACCCGAACCCAAACAGCCCCAAACCCAACCCCCCACCCTAGGTCGGAACCCTTCCCAAGTGCCCCCCCTAGATAGGGATGGCAACGGGTCGATTCGGGGTCGGATTTTAACTCCCCGTCCCCGTTAGAAAAACCATTCCCCGTCCCTCGTTATAACGGGTTCGGAGATCCCCATCCCCGTTTAAAACGGGTATCGGGTTCCCCGCGGGGAATCCATTTTGATTTATCTGTTAAATCTCTAAAATCAATCTGAAAAAAAAAAGGATCTAACTAAAGCAGATTCAGATTCAGCATATACAAATAACTTATTCTTTCTTATTCTGAATAAGAACAGATCTGTACAAAATCGTATACTCATGTGACAGCCATTCGTAAAAAACACACAACAAATATGAACAATGAACAAGGACTTTACCAACTTATACATAAAAAATGAAGAATCCGTTTGAGATTGAATTAAAAAAAAAAATCTTAGAAACTTTATAGTACTAAAACGTTTCTACATTTTAAATAAACAAATCTTAGAGTTATCACTGTCTTTTTCTCTTTCAATCAGTAGACGAATCAACATAACAGTGGCTTGGGTGATGTTGCCATCCATGAACTTAAACATAAAAAATGATTAATAAATCAATCAAGCTATAAGCAGCGTTAGTAAATCTCGTAAGGCTTACGAGGATATAAGCAGTGGAGAGGAAGCGGCAGTGGAGGGGTCGCGGTGGCGCCGGTAAAGTAAACAGCGAAGAGAGGATGAGGACGAGGGTATAAGCTGCGCAGCGTAGAGAGGATGAGGACGAGGGTATAAGCGGTAGTGGAGCCGGCGCGAAGGCAGGTCAGCGGAGGGTATAAGCCGCGGGAGTCAGCGGCGTTAGAGCATCTCCAACGCAGCAGTCAGTGGGATAGTGTTGGAAGGGGATTGGGTTTGGTCCCACTTCGATTCTTGGCACTGTCAAAATAATACTTGGTCAGTGGAAGTCACGAATCGCGAATGGGGATTAGTCGAGGTACGCATAAGCTGTATCGGACACCTCATGGTATGCTACCAAACAAAAAACAGTGAATTGGATCTCCCATATTGGTATACATGTCAGCATATTTTTGCTTCTTGGTTCAGACGTGGCCAAAGAAACGAGGGACTTAAAAATACATCTCCAACCCACATGTGTAAAAAACACATGGATCCTACGTGTCAATAAAAGTTAATTATGGCTTCCCTGAAAAATCATCCAGTCCAAAATCCTTCACCATCTCTATTCTCCCTTCTATAAAATTCTCATCAACAATCTGCCCAAAATCCATAAGCATATCCAGTTCAAGAAGTTCCCCTTTCAGAAAATTCTCGTGGTCGGGTAGGTTTTTTAATTTCAAATGTGTTTTTATCCATTTCATCACTCTGTCATTGATTTTATTATGTATGTTATATAGAAAAATGGTATGTAGAATAGGGATAAAAAAAAGGGTCAATTATTAAATAGTCCCTACTATAAATATATATTTTTTAAAAATGACACATATTTTTAGTTTAACACATTTAGTCCCTGAAGCACTCAATATCCTCTTATTTTTAGAGGTCCGCGCCAGCGGCACTCCCTCTCCAAAATATGTGGCAAAGGACTTTTTGAGGCAAAATAAAAAAGTTTGGACTAAATGGGTATTAAAAAATGTCCGAGGGACTATTTGGTATATGTCCCTAAAAAAAATATGGATAGAGTAACTGTAACACCCCGCCCCCCGGGGAGAGCGAACGGAGCGCTAATGCGATAAAATAAATCCAAATCCACAAATCACAAGGTATAGAGCATCTAAGTCCCACAACAACAAAAGAGAAACTACAAATCTCAATTTCTTCAAATAAATACCAAGTCTCTCGAATAAATACAACATCTAACTCGAATAAAAGTACAAATCTTCAAAGCTCTATACATCAAAATAATACAAATATTTCCCAAACAATCCTCACTAAAATCAATCTCCGTAGCGCCCCAAAATCCGCGCTAACCTGCCACTAAAAGAAAATATGGGGAAGTACACAATACGATAAGAAAGATGCTCAACAAATATATATTAGGGATGAATAAAATGTAACAACACGAGTATGAATATTCAAATCAAAATGTGAATCTAAAATCATTTATCAATATAATTTCTCAACAACACTTTAATCGGGTCACCAGGCCTCACTACATCCGTATATGCTTTATCAAGCCATAGCCCGGGGAACAAGAATTTTGGCAGGTGCCCAACCTCCATCCCATATTAAAATCTCATGACAACGTGCTCATCAACAATATAATGATACCACATGAATCAAAATAATTTCAACAATTATTTTCCAGATTTCAATGAATTTATCAATTCAAATATGAGTTCAATTAAACATGAAATCAAATAGAATGACACTCGCGAGATTTAAGGAGCATATTGTGTAAAATCCCATACCTCAAACCATGATGAGAAACCAACGATCACATCCTCAAGATCAACACAAAATATCTACAGAAGCTCCTCCAAGAACCTCCAACAAAATAGCCCCAAGAACACCTATAATCTAAGGTTGGAACTCACAAATCTCAAGGGCCAATGTGTATATAAAAAGAAGAGGAATATAAAATATATTTGCTGCCAAAATTTGTGCCAAAAGTATGTTAAAAGGCTGGCCCACGACTTCTTTTTATAATGCAAAGAAATGAAAACTTGGAATCCAAAAGATTCCTTTAAATAAGGCAAAGAAATGAAGAGTTGGAAATCAAAACAACTCCAAGAGTTAAAAACATTTTAAAATCATTTTAAAATCCGTTTTAACTCCGTTTTCGAAACCGTTTGAAATTCTCGCCTTTAAAAATAATATTCAACATATTTGAGCAATAAAAATAATTTTATCTAAAACTTTATTTTCCTCCATTTTCCAGAAATTAATTAAAATATTCCAAAATTACGCGGGTTATTACAGTAACCTAAAATTTATTACCAGCTATTTGATAAAACTCCTAAACTAGGATTCTATCATAAAACCACTTGAATTTGTGGCATGTGAAGCTGATATTATAGTTATGCTTTAAACTAAACTCTGATTTTGATCAAAATTGATGAGTTGTACTGTAAATCAA
Organism: Sambucus nigra; assembly: GCA_949130495.1. Lineage (NCBI taxonomy): Eukaryota > Viridiplantae > Streptophyta > Magnoliopsida > Dipsacales > Adoxaceae > Sambucus > Sambucus nigra. The sequence continues at coordinate 476,686,850 of OX422213.1, forward strand.
ACCATACTTTAATGCTTATTTTATAAATTCTTATGTACTGGCTCAAGTTGTTATTATTGTCATTTGATATAATCTTTTTTTACAGGTTTAGCGGCATGTCTTCCTCAAATTTATAATTTGACTCCGATAGTTCATTTTCAAGCAATGATTCTTTTGTTAGTGTAAAAAACCTTCTTGATGATTCATGGGAAGATGATAGCATAATATTTACTAAAATGACTAGAAGTTTGGTTCAAACCACTGCAATTCAAGTCCCTCTCATTGTCTCAAAAATGTTGTCGTGCAAAAAGCGGCCTCACGGCGGGTCTTCTTTTGGAAGACGTTACGTTCATCATGATAGGAAGGAGCGTCATGATCTTATTATTAGGGACTATTTTAAGGGTGAGGACTCAAAATACACATTAGAGCATTTCCGTCGTCGATTTAGAATGGATGTAGAGCTATTCAATCGTATTCTACAGGCAATTGGAAATAATGATGATTATTTTACACCAAAGGTAGATGCAGTTGGCAGGGAAGGGTTGAGTCCTTTACAAAAGATGATCGTAGCATTGCGGATGCTTGCATATGTCCGGCTGATCTTCTTGACGAATATGTTCAGATTGGCGAGAGCACTGCAATGGAAAGTCTTAAGCGGTTTTGTGATGTTGTCATTAGGGTCTTCGGAGAACAATATTTGAGGAAACCAAATACATATGATATTTCAAGGTTACTTAAGGAAGGAGAGGATCGTGGTTTCCCTGGAATGCTAGGTAGTCTTGATTGTATGCATTGGCATTGGAAAATTTATCCAACGGCATGCATGGTACGCATACTAATGGTTTTAAAAGAGTCCCTACTCTTATCTTAGAGGTCGTTGTATCGCGGGATTTATGGATTTGGCATGCATTCTTTGGAATGGCTGGTACTAACAACAACATAAATGTGTTGGACGGGTCTCCTTTGTTTGATGATCTTGTTAATGATGTTGCACCCCATTGTGATTTTGTTGTACACAGACATCACTACAATATGGGATATTATCTATCCGATGGTATTTACCCCCATATGCCATATTAATTCAAACTATCTCACAACCATCGTCTAATAAATAGAAATAATTTTCAAAACGACAAGATGCCGTGAGAAAGGATAGCAAGCGTGCATTTGGAGTGTTGCAAAGCAGGTGGCATATTGTCAAAGGTTCGGCACGCATGTGGAATCCAAAATATCTTGGGAAGATTATGAATGCGTGCATCATCTTACACAATATGATAATAGAGAGTGAGCGTCATCAAGGAATTGACCCAGAAATTTGGGAGCCCTATGTAGATGAAATGGTTGAAAATGTCCATCTTGAGCATGATTATACATTCATCGTATTAAAAATGATCGAATGATTGAAACAAGTTAAACATAAGGGGCGTCACAATGATTTGAAGATAGATCTCATTAACCATTTGTGGGAGTTATACGGCGGTGGACAAATTTAATGTTTATTTTAATTCTTTTCGGTCTCCTTTTTTCATTTAATTGAGTATGTAGTTTGGATGTAATTACTCAATTCAGTACAAACACATAATTTGAGTTGGATAAGTTTAATGTTTACATCATTGCTTCTCATTTTTTCAATTTGATTGAGTAAATAGTTTGGATTTGATTATTGAATTGTGTACAAATAGTGATGTATCTAACTGGTTTGTTTTTATATATCCAACTGATCCATGTTTCTCAAGACATTTGGCAAGGATAATAAGGAAAATTGGGAACTGAGTTAGATAACTGGATGGTCAAACAGAGGTGGACTCAACTTCCTCTGTTGGGCTTAAGATATGAAATCTACACTTGGATTTCGAAAGGAAATAAAAAAGGATATATTTAACACAGTAAGTTGTGCCCCACACTCTGATAAGAGGATGTTCAAATTGAGGTACAATTGAAATCAAATTAGATATGTGAACTACTTTCTCCAAATCTGCTACATTTAAGATATCACCATTAAATTAACGGTAGATTAAAAGCGTGAAAGAAGAATAGAAAAAAAATCCAAGATATTCATACCAGTAGTCAAATAAAGTAATAATTAATTCTCCACCATATGATCTTATTAAAATATCTATTTAGAACTTATTTTTCTGCAACGTTTTAAATTTGACATTACACATCACTTGAAGTGATCAAGATGGAAAGGGTGAGCAAGCAATACATGTATTTGCACACATGTGTTTGCATCTGATCTGCACTAGTGTGAGCAATTAAATTTGACAGTAGACAACACTAGTGCCTGTGTGCAAATACATGTATTTGCAGTTGATCTGCACTAGTGTCAGTAGCAGTGTTGTTTTGAATACTACATTTTTTGAAGCAGCCCAATGATCAGCTCTATTTAGGGTTGACAATTCCTGAGCCTGTATGACACGATATGACAAGATTTTTTTGAATACAAATACGATAAGTACCAGTCCACATTCATAAAAAACGTAATACATTTTAGAATAATACTAAGCCACTCCGCATTCATAAAAAAAAGGAATTAAAGATCACACTTGAGAATAAAGTTAATGACCAAATTCATATAGTAAACACATAAAGCTAAACCACTCCTCACATATTTTTTTTCATGCTCCACATCATCAGTCGCGGAAACATCCCCAAATAGGCCATCATTTTCCCATTCTTTCAATATTTTAGCTTGCATTATTTCAAATGCCTCTCGTAAAATGGGTTGAAGTTTGTTAAGATCTTGGTTCAATATCCGTTCCTGCTCTTTTCGCTTTTCAGTTTTTTCCTTCCTCTTCTGAGCTTCCTCTCTCAATTTCTGATTTCGTTCCTTGAATTCTATCTCCATTTTCAATGTGTTTTCTCGTAACTCGTACTCTTTCTTGTCTTTTTCTTTCTTTAACTCTAGCTCTTCTTGGTGAAAGATGAATTGCTTTTCCATAGTGCACTGTAAGTTGCTCAATAAATCAATCACCCTCGTGTCTTCATGTACCCTCTTTTTTTTCTCCTTACAAGCCTTTCTTCCCGGCGGGTGCACAACCTCATCAGAAGTGATATTTTCAGTTACAGAGGCATTCTAATTTATAAATTCTCCATGTGAGAAAATACACGTCGATGTTATTGATTTTGATGGAAATGGCGCATCAACGGAGTTGTCATTACTCATTTTTTGTTTCTTTGGAGCTTGACCCAAAGTAAGATATTGCATACACCACTTTGGATTATTTTTCATGATCTCCCAATAATGCTCAAACTTGAATGGCTAGTCCTCATTAAGATCCTTATACATTCGCATTGCTTCTTCTTTCTACAGAGTAAATAAGTCAAAAAATGAGTTAATATACAATATTTAATGAAGAAGTAAACAAAAACACATGATATCCAAATAAAATTTACCATCTTTTCAAGGTTTGTTCCACTTCAAGCATGACATTCCAAACGTTTATATAAGCCATGGAACTTTGTCACCGCACCATGAATAACCCACCAACGACAACCCAAGGCATTAGCATTTCGGGTCATATCGCATTAATCACCCATGTTCTCTCTCCAAGCTTTAAAGATGCAGTTCCACACTGTATCAAATTTCTGATTATTACCAACAATTAACTCAATCAAAATCGCTAGCCATGCCTTTGTTAGGGCAATATCTTCATCGACGTTCCAATTTCGACGCATAATAGTGGGTTATGTTGAATGGGATTTTTTAGAGGCTTTTCCTACTGTTTTCTTTTTGCTGCCTTTGGATGAATATGGAGTTTGATTTTCAAATGGAAGGTTGAGATCATTCATTAAACCTTGGAAAGAGAATCTGGATCCAAATTATTGTTGAACATGTGTAGAAAATGGATCACTATTTGGATTACATGGAAAAGTTGGTTGAAACTGTAAGTTTAATGGACTAAATTTGTTTGCAAATTGGTCAACTTGAATAAATGAATTAGGTAGCGGAATAGGGGCCGGTTGATGAAATTGAGATGAGTTGGAGGAACGTTGAGAGTTGTCCGAGTCACTTAAATTTATATGATCAATGTCAATAGATGGGTGTTGGGCATATGATTTGTGAGGAGAATCTTGAGAATCCATGAGCCGTTGATCGGAAATTAATATTATAATAACAATAATATAACATATGAATATAACCATACAAATTATTTAATAACAAAATATTCATTTCTAACATGCTTTTGCAAATATACATTCAACACATAAATTATAAATAATAACATTCTTGTTGTTGTGGTTCTTTAAGATCTGATAATTTATATTATATATGGCGAATGTAAAACGGGGGAAACCCTAAAGAATGTAAAATTAACCCAAAAACTTCTTAAGAAATTTTTCGCAGAGCAATGATTCCACCTAAAATAAAAAGTTGAACTTACAATTGTAGAAGTAGCAGAACAAAGAGCTATTTTTTTAAGAAATTGGAAATTTATGCATCAATTTTTTTGATAGAGTCCATAGGAGGGAATGGGAGAAGGCATACAAACATTTCAATTCTGTTTTTTTTTCTTTGAAGAGATGAGGGAAACTAACTATTTTGATGAGTTGGCCGATTTTTTAGCACTGGAACAGACCTTCTATATGTAGAGGGTCACCCTCACAGTGTGTATTTTTTTTTGTCCACGTCAGATACAAGGGCCATTCCCACTGCTTCATTAGAGAGTGATTTTTTATCCCACACAACGTTTTTTTGTGCACGTCAGATACAAGGGCCATTCCCACTGCTGCATTGGAGATGCTCTTAGTAATAATAAGAGAGGTTAGGGTTCACCTATTTTTTAGATGTTTATATACATGTATATTTATTATAATATATATTTTTTTAATTATATATTAAAAAATAGGGTATCCCCGTGGAGACCCGAGGGTATACCCGAAATCGACCCGAAATTTTTTGAGGATTTTTTTTAATACCCGATCCCCAAATTTTTGGAGATTTTTGGGGGATTTTTTTTTCCGGGTATCCGCGGATTATCGAGTTTTCGGGAAAAATTGCCATCCCTACCCCTGGACCCTAAACGGCCTAGATAACCTAGCGTTTTGCCCTAATTTGGCTCAGAAGACACCTGAGCTGCCAAATCCCAACCCAACACCTTCTAGATGCACTAAAATGATGCTTTTTGACCCGGGAGGAAACTTCTAGGGCTGGTTTGGGTGAAGCAAGATAAGAAGAAGAAGAAGAAGAAGAAGAAGAAGAAGAAGAAGAAGAAAAATTGTGGAATGTGCACTCCTCAACTTTCAGAAAATTATTTTTGACCCTCATAAGTTTTTGCCTCAATATTTAAATTTCCACACGAGTCCCCAATTGTTTTGAACACTCGAGGACGAGCTTGGTCTTAAGAGGGGGAGAGTGATGGAAATGGGTTCCATTTTAGGGTTTAGTTAGTATTTTATTTTATTTTATTTTATTATGCCATTATTGTTGATGTATAAAAATGGACTAACTCCAATTTTATAATCACATATAAAAATAAGAGAAGTAACTCAAATCACACACACAAGGGACAAAAATTTTAGAGTAGTTCAGCTGTAAAATAGCCTACGTCCATGGTTGTTGTTATTTATTAGGGTTTATAATAGCTTAGTATCGTGTGTATATGAGTGATTTAAGTTGTCCCTTGAGCCAAAGGATCAGTTTATATTTATAGAGGTGCAAAACCCTAAAGATGGAGCGTCTTTATATTGTCAGGCATTTACATTTGTATACAATAAGTAAAACTCTTGGTATTCAGTGTTGGTTGGCGGTCCCATCCGAGTAACTATTGATATTCCTGTTGATTGGCCTTCTAAAGTTGATCGACATTCCCTCCGACTAAGTGTCCATGAAGCCGATTAAGTAGGTTGTTGGCCACGCTGGATGACAAGTGTGCATTCATCATTGGCCCACGTGGCAGTATAATTTTTACATACAACAAAGCCCCCATGGTCCATGCTTGATGCTTGTATGAAAGTGTGGTTGAGTGTTGGGTCGGCAGCCGACCTCCCATACTTGTAAAAATTTCTACCTGCACTTTTTGATGATGGCACTTTTGTAAATAATTCGAACTTTTTTTTAACCGCCAAAGGACACAATCGTCTTTTGACGCTTTGGAAAGCGTGCAGCCAACGGTAGCTATATGGTTCATTTAGTTAATAATTTATTTCCCATTTCTTGAGGCAACCTATAAATAGGTAAGAAATTTCTCTCTTTCATTCTACCTCAAATTTTCTGAAATTTTAGCTATCTCTTTGTTTTCGAGTTTTTCTCTATGCGATTGTTTTCTTCTTCAGTTCTTGCCATCATTTTTTATTCCCTGTAAGCTTTCTTTTCCCTTTATTCGGTTTTATCATATTTTCCTTTTTTTTTCACCATGGTTCACATCGTTGATGAGAACTCTTTAAATGAGTTTAGGAAAAAAAGGAAAATCCCTTCTCGGGTAGACTTGGAGATACCCAGGGGTCCTATTGATATTTATTCCCTTTTGAGGTTCACTAGATCCCAACCTTGTCCACGGCTGAATGTGGTATCACCTTTCCATCTAATCCCCTTTTTCTTCAATTTTGCCAATATTTCGACATAGTTCCTGCTAGGGTAGCCCCCAACACTAGGAGGGTTGTGAATGGAGTCCATCGTTAAACAAACTCTATAGGACCCACATAGGGATTTTGGAGTTGATGTTTTGTTACAAGTGGGTAAATATTGGAGAGAGTACCTACTATTTAAAAACTAGGCAAACCAATAGGGCATTAGTAGTCAATCTACCAGACTCCAATAATGATTATTGGGAGTATGGTGTTATTGTCAAAAACTGGCAATATACTCCCCTTCCAACTGGGGTGGCTTATACTGGTCCCAGATGTCCCCAATCAGGATGAGGCATAGGTTGTACTTTATTAATGATTTTTCCTCTTTTGATTTGCATTTTGATATCTGCTGACTAAATTTGTTGCTTCTTTATTATGCGGAGGAAAGTAAGAAAAAGTGCCCTAAGGAAGGGAAAGTCAACGACCTTAAGTTTTTGTGGGGTTTGAATCAGAAATTTGGAGAAAAACATCCTAGGGCAGCATCATTGTTGTCAGAATATAAAAGTTCCATCGCATCTTTTGTTGCCCAATCTACAGTTACTTTGCCCCCAATTGCTATCAACCTTGAGGAGGATACCCACCTCTTCAGCCATTGAGTCTACAGGTATTGAAGTTATTCCAGGATGAACTTCTTCCTCATTTGAGTCCTTAAACATTTCTGAGATTCCTCTTTCTCCTTCTATAGATATGACTAAGAGGAAGATGCCCAATTTGATGGGTGGTCCCCTATCTCCTCCTCCCAAAGCTACTAATGTTGGCAAGAAGAAGTCTAAGGCCAATGACAAGAGGCATTTTGATGTTGATGAGACTCAGGCAAAGGGGGATCATTTAAAGAGGAAAAGGAGAGCTTTGTCTGATCCTCTAAAAAAGGTCCAGAAAACTTTCGTCGAGCAGCAAGCCTTAGCTGCAAAGAAACTCACCGACCAACAGAAGTTGGTGAAAAAAATTCAAGTTGATCTTGACATTGGGTCAGCCTCTGTTGCTATTAACCCTGGGTTGGCCAGGGTTTTGATTAAGTCTAGAACACTCCTTGCTGACAGAGTTGCGTCAACCCTCATATCCAGGTCCAGGCTGATCGAAAGAGCTTGCTGTAATACCCCGTAGTTTTATGGCTTTTAAATTTGGGGATTTATTAAATTTAAATTGAGATATTAATTTAATATTAATCTGAAAATTATTTAAATATTTATTAGCATGATGAGAGTTAGTAATTATTGGAATTTTGTTGTAAATTACTTTATGGGTAAATTAAGATGTGTAACCAAATTTAGTAAAATTATCATGAGAATATAATTTGATAATTTTGGAAATTTTATCGGAACGCGCCTGTGTCGTGTTGAGATTGAATTCGCATTATTAAAAGTGAATAAATTATAAGTCACTTGTATGGTCATTTTGAGTGCGCCAATGTATCCGGAAGGGTCGAGATAGTCAAAATAATGTACCCGGGGGTGTAGTTTGGTCTCGAGGCATTTTTAGGCCTAATTAGCATCCCGAGAGGGCGTTTTAGACATTTTGTATTTTTGGGCATGGAAACCCACGAATTTTCTAAGGTTATATCAGATGATAGGGGTTGTCTTTTAGGGTTAGCATAACCAAAAACTAAGGACGTACATTGGAGAGGAAGAGGAGAAGCTTTCCAAGGAATTCTAGGCCAAGAACTCCACCATTTGCACCGCCGTCACCGCCAAATTGTAGATCGCGCGACGAGGATCACAACCACACCAATTTCTTCCACAAATCAGAAACAAATATTTTCAAGCAAGCATCTATCTTGCTTTAATTTAGTTAATGCTTCAATTATATTAGTCTAGGGTTGATTAGAACTAGTTTTCGTGAAAGAAAGCATATATTGGAGACTAGAATTTACATGTCGTAGAGGTGAAAATTATATTCTGGAAATCTATTTCATATGTAGAGGTTGAATCACGAATTTGCATTAAGTTAGGAGTAGAGAATCTGGGAAAAAGAATGGGAAGAACTAAGTTAAAGAAAATATTAGGGGTCCGTTTGGTTATCTATTCAGAAAATTCGATTTAAACGTTGTTTTTAAATACGGTTTTAAAATTCGGTTTTTTGTGTTTATAATTATTGGTGTGCATTTGGTAAGCTTATTTTTAAAGACAATTTTTTGAAATTTTGACAAAATTAGCAAACATATATATTTATATCATACATATGTGTGTGTGTGTGTGTGTGTGTGTGTATGTATATATAAACATACATAAAACTTTCATACATACATGATATATGAATGTATACATACATACATCATAAATTATATACATGTACATATAATATCATGTATTTTTAGGTATATTTAATGAGGTATGTTGGGGAGTTATATATATATATATATATTGCATATATAGTTCACTATAAAATTATATACATACATGAATTGATAATATTTTTATTACATATGTACTATATGTATATTTTATAGTATTCCATACATTAATAATACATGTATAAAACTATATATAAGTATCATGTATCTATTAATAATATTATTTAACTTTATATTATTCCATACGTAATTTTGTGTATATGTACATATATATTTTTTATTTATAATAATTACACACATATTAATGTATTATGTATGTATATCATATATTAAGGTATAACTGCTTTAAAATATTAAGAATGAATAGTTTTGAGTTGAAAAATAAAAAACAGAAGTTATAAAACACCCTAAACCTGTTTTCTAAAAAACTTGATTATAACACAAAAATATTATAATTTTGTGTTTAAAAACAGGTTGCCAAACGAAGATTGTTATCAGAATTGTATTTAAACACAAAAACAGAATTATAGTTGCAAACCAAACAGGCCCTAGGGTTCTTGATACTTATATTGATTTTGGCCATTTTAATTCGTTATACTTGATAAAAACTTACATGTCTTCGTAGAATATTATCTATTTGGCTATATAACACTTGTAGTATCATTTTTTGGGAGTTTGGGAGTCACAAATAATGATTTTGATGAGTTTGGAATAGGATTCTCGTAACTGGTATTTCTGCAGTTTCGCCATAACTGCTTGATCGATCGATCGACCAAAGAGCATCGATCGATCGATGATCGATCGATCGACCCACTTCCATCGATCGATCAACCCCTCCTGGAAAATTCATATTCCTCTTTTAAATAGTTTATTTCAATTAGAATGAGTGGTAACCTTTGAACATTATTATTTGAACATTTTGGGACATAAAGAGGACCAATAGGACTTTGTAAAAATGGAGCATTTAATGTAAAGACGAAATTAGTGTTAACGGGGAGTGATTTACACTTAAGGAATAATGGGAACGTGTGTCTAAAGGAGTGAGACTCGTAAGGAAGTTACGTCGTAAAATAAGAGAGTACCTACTGAAATTATACTTAGGGAGATAGGATACTACGAGTGATACGAAGTAAGTTTGGAATAATCTCATAAATAAGAATAAAAGAGACGAGCCGTTATACGTGATAATCTAGTAATGTGTACTAAGAATGAATATCATAAGTATGGGTCGTGGGTGTACCTAATTTAGAAATGGGAATGATATCATACATATATATGACTGTGTTTGTGCATATATTATATACGTGTAAAAATCATGCCCGTACTGCTTGCTATCACTGAGGTTATCACGCCGGGACAGTCTTACCTCGATGGGACCTTTATGGGGGATATTGACTTGTACCCTAGAACATAGGAATCCTTGATACAGGCTATCTGATCGATAGTCAGACGGTCCTAAGAGACGTGAGGGTATGTGCTGACCTCTTAGTGACTTGGAACTATGCTTCGCCTCAATTTGTATGTGTTTTGTGTTAATATAGTTCGAGAGTGATTCCGAACTAGTATTTCCCTTAGTACGAGTGATACGGGGACTTGATAGCAGAGTATGTCAGTACCATAAATTTTATGTGGGGTGCCGATAGTATATATATTATATGGGTGATTAATATATATATATAGACTTGAAATTGGGAACTTTCTTCTGTGACTAAAAGTAGTTGAGTAATTAATGAATATTTCGACTTTGATATAAATGTTTGAAAAGTTTGAGGCAATACTGAAAGACTTTATAATATGAAATCAAATTCTTATGAAAACTCTACTCTCAGAAATTAATTATTTTAGCCTTAGTAATTCGGCATGAAGCCTTATGAGGAATTTAAGATAAGCTTAACTTGTGGGGATTAATAGTACGGTAGGTGTGCACATTACAAGAGAGGTGAGAATTTCTCAAGAGAGTGCCGCATACTAATATGATTGTTGCATTAGCCGGTAAGCATTTTAAATACTTGCTAAAATGAATTTTTTTAAACTGTTTTACAATCGGGCTCTGACCCGTCTCCTGTTATCTCTTCTCTCTTGTATATATATATGTATATATTATAGGTGCCCAGCCACAGGGGCGTCATGCTTATGATTCTTTGGGAAGGAACGTGCTGTAGCTTAGGTGGGAGTTGCAAGCCTTTTGCTTAGATGACCTCATTATTGATGCCACTCTTAGTTCTGTTTTATCCAGTTGGGCATGTTTAGCCCTTTTTCCTTATTCAGTTGGTTTTGTAAGAGATTGTGATTCATTTACTTTTAGTATTTTTACTTTGGGATTTGTTACTGCCAGGATGCTTTTTCCTTTGAAATTTTAAAGTTGGAATTTGTTATTTGAATGCTTAAATTGCTTGGATGATCTTTTCCAGTCTAGTTGTTGTGTGATTCTTAAACTATGAATTATGAAAGGTTTTTTTTATTGGGCTTAAATTAAATATGGAATTAAGGTTTTAAATGGTTTTGACACTTAGCTTAATTATTTAGGGTGTTTAATATGAAAAGTTATTTTGCGACAGTGATGTTAAGAATGAACCAACCGTTCACCTTGGTTATAATTTAATAAAGTACTAATCACCCGGTATTTAATTAGGCAGGTGTCACGCTTGCTAAAACTTGGCACTGGTAACATTCTTCTATTTATTTGTCCCTTTCCTTATGATGATGAATTTCTTTTGATATCTGAACTTTTGCTCTCATTTATAGTTCCTGGTTGATTTTAACCAGATGATGGAGAAGGACAACCATCTGCATTCTTCTGGAGAAGTTGAAGAGGCCTTTGAAGGTCTGAAGAATTCTTTGGCAGAGTCCCGACGGGGTTTGGAATCAAAGCAAGCATTGGAAGGAAGAATTAAGGAAGGCTAATGATAGGCTCAAAATTATTGAAGGCAAAATAAAGACTGCAAAAGAGAAAGCTACAGTTGCTGAAGGCAAAACCAAAACTACTGAGGACAAACTTTCATAAGTCACCACTCAAGCCAAAACTGTTAAAGACAAAGTGACTGGTCTGACTTCTAAGCTTATTTCTTTGAAGGTCAAAGGTAAGGCTGCCTTTAAAAGGCTGGGAGAAGGCCATTTTTTTCGTCTCTACTCAAATTGAGTATGCTAAGAATCTATCCTTCAAGGAATGATGGACTGAAGCCTTGAAGTTGGTCGGCACCGAAGAAAGCTTTAAACTCTTCACATGGCATGATCCTAGTACTCCTCTCAACTTGGATGAGGAGTTTGACGATGAGGAGGGTCTAGAGAATCTTCTGTTATGCCTCCTGAATCTTTAATAGTGCCCAGCACCAGTCCCGACCTACCAATTATTGGCCAAGACCAGGCCAAAGATAAGGAGAATGTCTAACAAGTTTACCTTTTTTGTTTTTCTTTATTTTTTCTTTCTTGAAGATGTATTCTCTTTTGTACTTCAATTATCAATCAATGAAAGAACAAATTATCGTCTTCAATTGATGTCCATACCTCATAATGACTTGTAGTTTTTGTTAAACTTTTATTGAACTGCTTTGTTGTACTGCTTGTGTTGTTTGATTCTTTGAATTTTAACAAACTCATGCATTTGTAACTTTTCAGTTTGATGCTAGGAAAAAGGCTATAATATCTACTGAATCCGACCTTCTTAGGCGAAGCAGAAATCTTTTGGACGCTAGTCAAATTCCTTTGTCTGAAGAAGACTTAACTGGGTTGCTCGGCCAAGACGTGTCCGACTAAGTGAAGAAGTCATTTATCCATCTCCATTGTTTGTTAGATAGGGTTGCTGCAAATAATGATGCTTATTACGAAATGATCGAGCAGCTACAAAATCACAAACATACCAAAGCACTTCTTTATGCTGATTATAAAGCCAAGTATAAATCTTTAAGTAAAGGTTGGGTTTTTGACACCAAGCTGAGAGATATCACTTCTGCCTTGAATAAGAAAGAACTTTCCTTGAAATAAGATTTGGAGAGTTCTAGGTCCATTGCTGCCCTACTAGAGAAGGAAAATAATGCATTGAGGGATGAACTGGAAAGCTTAAAGAAATCAACTAACACTGATCCCGATAAAGGTGCTTCCTTTTTGGAGAATGAAAATGCAAGACTCTTGGAAAAACTGAAGGCAGTTCAGAAGAAAAAGACTAAACGTGGGCAAACTTCTAGGCAGAGGATAGTTATTCAACCAACTTTTGAGGAAGAAAGAACTAGGAAACCCCTTGCCGACCAAGCTGCCCAAGAATCCAAAGTATGTGGGCTATTTCTGACCAAGCTGCCCAACTAAAAGTCGAAGATAATGTTATTAAGAAGCTTCAAAACTGGGTGGAGAGACTTACATTTCAGTTTCACCAACGGCCCAGGGAAGTTTGGATGTAGGACTACAATGAGGCTTTGGCCCACATGGATGATCATCTAGCTCAGAGCAATCGTGAAGGCTATAAATGGGGATGAACCAACTTGCTAACTTTGCTGAAGTATGATCATAACAATAACTTGTGGCACTGCAATGACCAAGGTTTCTTGGACTGTGATGAGCCTCCATTCAAGTTGGACACCACATGGATTCCTCCCAATGCCATTCCCCATTGCCTTATAACTAAGTACTTGGGGTATCATGGTCTCCATGATGAGAATAAGATAGTCTGACCTCCTCACCTGCTTGATAGGCCAAGTAGTAGTAATAGGCCAATGTTGAGAGACTTCAACTTCATAAATTCTCCACATACTTTGGATTCTTGCTGGGATGGACAAGGCCCAAGGAAAACGCCCAGCAGAATAAATTTATATTTCTCTTGTATTTTTTTTTCTTACTTATGGCCATTGTAATGACTTTCAACAATGAAATGAAGTGAATTTTGGTTGAATTCACTTTATTTAAGCATGGTTGTTATTAATCTTTTTGCCGACTAGGTAAACTGTATAAAGATTAGTTAATCAGCTTATAGACTAATCATGTATGCGGCCTTAGATTCGACTAATGCACTTAAATAAAACTATAAATAACTTTATTGTACTAAGTTGTATCATTAGTTATCAGTGGTGACCAAGTGTATTAGGAATGTATAATTATTCCAGTATTTTAACCTGGTCAGGTAAAACTTCTAATTAAGAAATTTTATTGACTTCCTTTTCGTGACTTGCCGAGGATAAATCATACATGAAGTTTAACTTTTCTTAAGTTGGAAAAGTTTGAACCATGCCCTTTTCGGCGAGGAACTTTTTGAGAACTTTTCAGAAGTTGGAAAAGTTTGAACCTTTGAGAACTGTTCTGAAGTTGGAAAAGTTTGAACCATGCCTTTCTCAGCGAATATGAATTAAAATTCATAAATTAAAATTGTTCATATTAATTAGGTGTAAACCACTATAATCCTAAAAACAAAACATAAAAAGGATGTATAATGGAGAAAAGCTAAAATTTCATTAACTTGACTAAGCAATTACATTAAGGATAGAAGTGTCAAACTGAATTATTGATAATACTTACGCAGATGGTTTGCGTTCCAATGATTCTTGAATTCTTCCCCTTCCAAAGTCTCCAATCGATAGGTTCCTAGTCGGATAAACGCTGAGATAAGGTATGGACCATGACAATTAGGCTCTAGCTTGATATTCTTAAAGATTACTTTCTCAAGTACCAGATCTCCTTACTTGAGGTTGGTCGATTTGACCATTCGATTATAAAACCTCACAATTCTTTGCCCTTCCGAATAGTAGCATATTCTCGAACTTCTTCTATCATGTCCAGATTTAGTCGCCTCATGAGGTCACTCTTAGGTGAATCAAAGTTTAATACCCTGTGAGTGGGCAGACCTGTCTCCATTGGTACTACTATCTTAGTGCCAAAGGCTAGCATATATGGAGTTTCTCCTGTTGCTGTTCTGGGAGTAATCCTGTATGCCCAGAGGACACTATGGAGTTCATTAATCCAGTTGCCTTTAGCTTCATCTAACCTTTTCTTCAACCCATCTAAAAAGGTTTGTTGGTGATTTATACCTGACCATTGCATTGTGGATGCCCAGGTGCTGAATGAAGTTTCTGAATGCCTGACTGCATACAATAATCTTTAAATTCTTCAGTATCAAATTGAGTGCCATGGTCGGTAATGAATGCATAGGGCATACTATATCTGTAAATGATTTGCATCCATATGAACTAGAATACTCTCTAATAAGGCATATCGATAAGTGGCTCAGTCTCCACCCATTTGGTAAAATAATCAACGGCTATAACTAGGTATTTGAATCTTCTTTTGGTGGTTGGCAGTGTCTCGACCAGGTCAATTCCCCATATAGCGAAAGGCCATGGAGAAGTGATAGGTGTTAGGCTTGCTCCCGGTATTCTGTGTATGGTAGAAAATTTCTAGAATTTATCACACTTCTTGGTGAAAGCAACACAATCTGCTTTCATAGTCGCCCAGTAATAACCTTGTATTGCTATCCGTTATCTTAGAGACCTCCCAGTTGTGTGTGCTCCATAAGAACCTTCATACACATCTTTGATCAAATCATTCACCTCATTTGGATGAACACAACGAAGTAGGGAACAATGTATCCTCGCCTGTATAGAACATCCTTTTCAAGCACATAATAGGCTGCTTTGTACCTGATCTTCCTGGCTTCCTTCTGGTTGGACAACAGTGTTCCTCTTTCGATGTACTCTCCAATTAGGTCCATCCATGAGGGACCTAACTCCACATGCATAACGTTGATTTCCATCCCATTAATTCTCATGTGGGCAAGAATCTCTACTGGGATTGTTCGTCTAGGTTCTATTGGAGTTGCTGAAGCAAGCCGAGCAAGAGTGTATACTAGGGCATTCTCAAGTCTGGGAATTTTTACTATTTTTATTGCCATAATCAGTGAAATAACTTCCATTGCTTTTTCATGATATCTCATCATAGTTTCTCCTCTTACACCATAAATCTGTTATATTTGATTAACAATCAATTTGGAATCACTGTATACCAATACTTAATCGGCGCCCAGTGGTGAAGCTAATTCCAGTCCTGTGATCCGTGCTTCATATTTATCCTTATTGTTAGAAGCTTTAAATTGAAATCTCAGTGCATATTCCACATCTAAGTTATCCGAAGTGTTAATGATGATGCCTGCTCCACTTTCAGTAGCACATGAGGACCCATCTACAAACATCTGCCAAGTTGGAATATCATCAGAGAATTCCTCTTTTACCAGTACTCCGTACTTAAATATCTTCTTTCTTTGTTACAATTTTTCTTGAGTAGCGGATAACTCAGGTTGATCGGCCATAATCTTTATCTACTTTTGAGCTAAGCTATCTTCTGAAGAATTCTCCTCGACAGGCAAACGTGGATTATGTTATTCCTCTGCACAGGTGAATTCAGTAATAAAGTTTGCTACTGCTTGGCCTTTTATTACAACTCTAGGCTCATACACAATTTCATACTTTCCCAATTCTACAGCCCAAGACATTAATCTTCCAGACTTTTTCGGTTTGTGCAATGCTTGTCGCAGAGGCAAATCTATGTAGATGACAATAGTGTGGGCTTGGAAGTATGGTTTCATCCTTCTAGATGCTTCAATAAGAGCCAAGGCTAATTTTTCTAATCGTGGATATCTAATTTCAGCTCCTCGGAATGCCTTTCTTGTATAATATACCAGCCTTTGAACTCTATTATCAAGTCGGATCAAAGCCTAACTCACAACCGATTCAGAAATAACCAAGTATAAATATAGTTTTTCTCCCAGAACTAGTCAGGAGAGGAGTGGGGGAGAACCCAAATACTTTTTTAATTCCAGAAAGGCCTTCCCACATTCGTTATTTCATTCAAAGGTCTTTCTCACCTTGAAGAATGGAAGATAATTATCAGTTGCTCCGGAGACAAAGCGGTTTAAGGCAGCTACTCTTCTTGTCAGCTTTTGAACTTCTTTCTTATTGGTCGGGGACTGCATTTCAATCAAGGCTTTAATCTTATTAGGGTTTTCTTTTATTCCCCTTTGATTAATAATTTACCCTAGTAACATTCCTTCCCATACTCGGAAGATGCATTTGGTTGGATTGAGTTTCATCTGGTGCTGCTCTAATTGATTAAAGGTTTGAGCTAAATATGTTATGTGGTCGGCAGCATGTTTACTCTTAGTGAGCATGTCATCTATATAAACCTCCATATTTTTGCCGATTTGATCCTCAAAAACCTTGTGCACTAGTCTCTTATATGTAGCTCCAACATTTTTTAACCCAAAAGGCATAACATTATAATAATAAGTTCCTCGGCTAGTAATGAAGGGAGTGATTTCCTTATTTTTCGACTTTATCTTAATCTGGTTGTAACTAGAATAAGCATCCATAAAGTTGAGTAGTTCATGACCTGCTGTAGTACGACCAATTGATCAATCCTTGGCAAAGGAAAATGATCATTTGGACATACTTTATTAAGATCTGTAAAATATACACACATACGCTACTTGTCATTTTTCTTCTTGACCATCACCACATTAGCTAGCCAAGTAGGATATATAACATCCTCAATAAACTATGCTCGCTGCAGTTTCTCTATTTCCTCCTAGATCACTGCATTCTTTTCTGGACTGAAAACCCTTTGTCTTTGGTTGATTGGCTTGAAACCTAGATAGATATTGAGCTCATGGAACATAAAATTTGGGTCAATTTCCGGCATATCTTCATGGCTCCAAGCTAAAAAAAATTCCTTTCTCTAAGGAAAGTGAATAATTCTTATTTTAGAGAATGCGATAATTTGAAATCGATCTGAGTGGTGTCTTTCTGGCTTCTCATCGTCCAACACCGTAACTTATGTTTCTTTCATAACTTATCCCTTTACCAGTTGTTCTTCTTCTCGAGGATCGAGAGTATCAATGTGGAAAGTGGTGGTGTTCTTCAACTCCATCTCTTATTGATCGATTGATGTATAATAATATTCCCGAGCATCTTTTTGACTACCATTTACTACGTCGACTCCATAATTTGTGGGAAACTTCATACATTGACTGTAGATGACAGAGCTTTTAACTGCTTAATTCCCACTCTTCCCAGGATGATATTATAAGTTAATGAGACATTTTTATCTAATACAAAAAAACTAATTCTTTCTCTTCTGCTCGCCGACCAAGTGTCGACCAGTACTTCCAGCTACATGGTCCCTAATGGGTGTACCTTCTCCCCTGCAAATGCAATGTGAGGCCTATGGTATGATTATAACTTGCTGATCTTCAGCCCTAGGCTGTCGAAACAGTTGTAGAACATTACATTGGCTGAGCTCCCATTGTCAATCAAGATCCTTGCAACTCTTCCATAATGAACTCTGCATATGATAACTAACAAATCATTATGAGGGTAGAGAACCCCAATCAGATCATTCTTAGAAAACCCAATCACTAGCCTGTATCTGTTAACTTTCCCCGGTCGACTATCATTGGATTCAGACATATCGATTTGTTTGACAGTTGGGCAAGCTTCGACTTCATTCAGATAAGCTTTCCTTTCTATTATGGCATCTCCTCCAGCATCGCCATCTGTAATAAAATGGCATCCAAAGGATATCATGTCGAGCTCAAATTTTAATTCATCAGGCTTCTTCGACAATTCTGGATCTTCTTCAAAATCATAATTTCTTACTCTCTTGTTATCATCCCTTGCTCAGGCAGGAGATTCAGACCTCTTCCGATCATTTCCATTGCAATTCTGATCAACAAACTTGCTCAACTATCCACGCCGAATAATATTTTTAATCTCATTCTTTAGCGCGATGCAGTTGTTGGTGTTGTGCCCATGATCCCTGCGGAAGTCGCAGTACTTGGACTTATCTCTCTTATTGGGGGTTGTCTTCAACTTTCCAAGTCAATTAAAATATCTGTTTCCTTTAATCTCCTCTAAGATATGGTGAACACCCTTGTTGAGCGAGGTATATTCGTCGTACTTCTTAATCCGATCTAGCTTCTTATCTTTCCGATCCTTTTTATAAGAATTAAAATTATTCTTCTGACCTTCTCCTTTGGTCTCAAAAGCCTCCTTAGCAGCTATAGTTTCCTCGGCATTCATAATTTTTCCATCTTTATCTATTAGTTATGTCATGGTTTTGGGTGGATTTTTTGCTAAGGCATAGTTAAGATCTTTAGAAAGTAACCCACTCATAAGTGATGTTATGGTTGCTTTCTCCTCATAGTCTACCACCTTTATCTTTTTGTTATTAAAATGATTAATATATTCTCTAGTGTTTTCTCCTGTCTTTTGTCACACGATCAAGAGATGAGTGACACTCATGATCGACTTGGCCCTAAAACAAAAGTTATCAATGAACAACTCAACTAACTGGTGGAAACTAGATATTTTACCTCTGGGGAGATTATTATACCAAATATGGGTTGGCCATATGATAGAAGTGGAGAAATCTCTACATCTCATGTCGTCGGGCACTAAGTAGATGTCAACAGCAGCTTAATATTGCTCTATATGCAAGATTAGATCAGTTTTTCCATCATATTTGGGGGTAACCATCGGTAGTTTGAACTTGGAAGGTGTGGGATATTCCACAATTGCTTGTATGAAAGGTGATCCTTTGATAAAAATCCTTTGCAATGGAATTTTTGTTTTGGCCATTTCTCCTAACATATTTTCCAACCGTTGCATGGATCCCTTCTAAGAATGTTCTTCTAGCTTAAATCTAGCCCAGGTAGATCTAGCAGCTTTATTGTGCCTGTGTACTGAACTCTCCTCCTGAGAGGTCTGCTCAGCACGCATAGAGCCCCTTATTCTGGCCCTAGATCTTTTAGAGCCTTCCCTATATTCATGACGACGATCCTACTCCCTTGGTTACTCGGTGGCCTAGCCGATCAAAGACAAACTCCATGCTGAGCCTCTCCAATACACTTAGTCTTTCTTTGGAAAAAGATCCACCATCATAATAATCAGTTAATCGGAATAAAGAAGTTGCATCAGGACGATATGACCTATTGTGAGAAGAAAGAGAATGATAATTTCTTTCATACATAACTGGTGGAGGTGGTGGCATATCCCTTCTTGAATCGGAGGACTTAGATTGCATGGTGCGAGCCAAATGCTTAACAAGCTCTTACATGGCTTCTTGACCTCTAACCAAGTTAAGCAAAATTCCTTGTAAGTAATCTGCACAAGAAGGGGCAGAAGGAATGATAGGATCACTCTCATTTCAAGCGCTATTTTCAGGATCATTAATTTCTTTAGAGATAAAAAAACGAAACAAATACAAATGATAGAGAACGATGACAGATAAATGTTCCCACAAATGACGTCAATCTGTTGATGTCTAAAAATATACTAACTCCAATTTTATAATCACAAATGAAAATATGAGAAGTAACTCAAATCACAAACATAAGAGATAAGATTTTTGAAGTGGTTCAGCTATAAAATATCATACGTCAACTGTTGTTGTTATTCAGTAGAGTTTACAATAGCTCAGTATGGTGTCCATATGAGTGATTCGAGTTGTCCCATAAGTCAATCAATGGATTATTTTGTATTTATAGGGGTGCAAATCCATAAAGATGAAGCGCCTTTATATTGCCAGACGTTTACATTTATGTATAATAAATAAAATGCTTGGTATTCAATGTTGGTAGGCATTCCCATCCGAGTAACTATTGTTATTCCTGTTGATTGGCCTTCTGGAGTTGATCGGCATTCCATCTGACTAAATGTCTATGAAGCCGATCAAGTAGGCTAACAGGTCACGCTGGATGACAGGTGTACATTCATCATTGGCCCACGTGGGAGTATAATTTTACATGCATCAATTATATTTCTTTTTGCTTTAGTATTTAGAGGTAGAAGTAGCAAAAGGCTAGTAAGGGAATTTTTGCAATTAGGATATTAGCTTAAAGCCTGAGTTAATCCTCCCATTTAAATACCCCCTTGTATTCCTCATTTGTGGACCCTCCATTTTTCAATATAAGAAATCTCTTGATTCTCTCTCTAAAAGTTAGGATTTGGTTTATTTTCTTGACCATTTCATATAGTTTACGTTAAGATCACATCAAGAAAATTCCCACTGGATAGATGCTAATGAAAACCATTCAAATGTACAAGTTCGTAAAACATGGGTGTGTATTTGTAATCAATGTAAATTAAATGTCCTTCAATTGATCTCTATTGATAAATTTCATCGATAGCTTTCCAAAAATATAAATTTTGAGAGATATTAAGTTTCAAGTTTATAAAAAAACGAAAGGGGTGAATGTAAAATTTCAGGCACTTCATAATTACATTTGAGGATGGTACCATTTAGATAGATCTCGACGAGAGCTTCCTAAATACATAAATTTTATCAGACGGACTTATATTTTGAAAGAGAAATAAATTGAAGTTTCCACACATAAAGACAAAATAGGAGAGGGGGTAAATATGTCCACATATTATAGCGTTGGACCTATTGAGAACGGTTGAGCACCGAGCGATTTGGCTAATAGTTTTCTGTGGGGCTTTTCAACAAAAAACACTATCAATTATTTCTTTTGTTGCCCTAATTATTTATTCCTAGGTTGTAAATAAGAGTTATTCGGGCCGGACTAATTATCAGATAGTATTAAGAGAAGCTTCTAGCTATTAATTTGCATATCTCACTCTTCATTCGTTCATTGTGTACTTTATTAATAGCTAAAAGTGCTTTTGTGACGTGTTTGACTAATGCTTTATTAATAACACGTCTATCTAATAATTACTAATAGACGTGCTATTAATTGTTTATCCCTAGGTTGTACATAAGAGTTATTCGGGCTGAACTAATTATTAGATAGTATTAGGAGAAGCTTCTAGCTATTAATTTTCATGCCTCATTCTTCATTCATTCATTGTTTACTCTGCTAATTATTAGATACACGTGATTTTGTCACGTGCTTGACTGACACCATAGACGGAAGAGCTTTTATCACGTGTTCTAGTTTCCAGAGGGAAAAGTGACGTGAATTATGAAGGATAATGGGAATTTTGGATATTTATTGGTTTATTGCTCTCATGGATTGCACTCCCTTTCTCGTATCCATTGTTATAAATGATTAATATTAGCTTTATTAGGTTGTAGTTTATGGAATATTCTAATACGTCTTTATAATTATTTTAAGGGTGAATTTGGGAACCCCAATTCCATGCCATGGAATTGGAAAAATTTTAGTTCAAATTTCAAAAAATTTAAACTGAAAAATTTTCAATTCCAATTCCAAACCATGGAACTGGGGTTCCAAACACACCCTAAGTGCCGCCCCAATTGCTTATTCTTAGGTTATCGATAACAGTGATGTAAGCTTGCATAGTTATTGAAAACTATTTGGAGGAGCTTTTGGCTATTAATCTGCGTGATTGATTCTATAGTCTTTCAATACGTACTTTGTTTATGCCATAGTTGAGAAAGTTATGTTAATGTCTGATATACAAGCATACATGAGATTGTGTCAAGTTTATCCGGAGACCCAAATGACATGTAGTTCTTACTTTCTACACCATCCTTATCATTACACACACATTGATTAAGGTTGTGTTCAACTGCCTACCACCACTTACAACATCCGTCTTCTTCAAAAACAGTCACTCCATGCAATATACATAATACAGTCCAAACCAATATTATAAAGGCAAAAGCATAAGCAAGCATTTTTTTATCAAAAATAAAGGGGTATGACACGATACGATAAGGTGACTTTTAATAGATAAGATTTGTTTAATTACACATATGTTTAAAAATAAATAATTGTATGTGCACCTCGAAGTGCTTTATTATGCTTTTTCAAACATTAGTCTAAACATTTCGTGTTTTAGTTAACATGAAATACTAATTTACCAATAATTTGTCTAACTTATCAATAACAATATGCTCAAAATAAGGTAAAGTAATCTAGCCTAATTTATTGATCTTAAAATTGACTTTATCTTATGCGAAGTCGGTATGTAATTACATAAATTACCCATTTTTGCATAAACATGGAACTTTTGGTGAAGGTCGTTTTTGTTAAAATTATTCTTTCACTTGCACATTATTAGACATTTCGAGAAGATTGCACTTGGGGTCTAAAAACACATTTGAGAATAAATTTATACAATACTAAATTTTGTTAGTAAGTTAATATCTGCTAGAGTTAATATATATTGAAATAAAGGATCAAATACCAAAAAGTTCTTTAAACATTTTCAATACACATTTAGTCCAAACCTTTTATTTTGTACCAAAAAGTCCCTTATTCTCTTATCTTTAAAGGTCTGCGCCCTTATTCTCTTATCTCTTATTCTCTTATCTTTAAAGGTCCGCGTCAGGTAAAGTCTTTTGGGCATGGTTAAGGACTTTTTGGTGCAAAATAAAAAGTCTTGGACTAAACGTGTATTAAAAAACATTCGAGGGACTATTTAGTATATACCCCTTGAATAAATAGATTTAAAAAAATAAAAACTAGGTCCGAAC
This sequence comes from Sambucus nigra, assembly GCA_949130495.1. NCBI lineage: Eukaryota > Viridiplantae > Streptophyta > Magnoliopsida > Dipsacales > Adoxaceae > Sambucus > Sambucus nigra. The sequence goes on from OX422213.1 coordinate 476,710,122, forward strand.
ATATATAAATAAAACATGGTCTTGAAATTAAACTAAAAACATTTCATAACAGATAACAGCTAATACAGATTAAAGAACAAACATAAATAAAACAGATTTGAAAAGAAAAATGAATAAACCTAAGTATCATTGTGCCAAGTATAGTATGGGTAAGTTACAAGCATTGTATCTTGAGCAACTAAGGTAGGAGAAATAGTAAGTTACAAGCATTGTATCTTGAACAATTATTGTAGGAAAAACATACCCATTTATTGAGGAAAATAGGAGGGGAGACCTAACAGCCAAACCAAGGAGAAAAATAGGAAAGTAGATAGGCGGCTAATCAGCGACGAGGGGGAATCGCCGAGTCAGAGAGGAGTGGTCCGAGAAGGTCAGGCGCTGCCTGTAGCGTACGTCATGTGGTGTGAATTTGATACTCTGAAAGAGAGAATGAGTAGAGGGAGTGAAAAAATGAAAAAGAAGTGGCTCGGAGAGTACAAAATGATTGAGGTTTACACTTTAATGTGAAAATATTACGTTTTCTACCCTGTTATTTCATAAATTTTAAAAACTTGACCTTTAACTTTATACTTTTACACATAGCACTCCTGAACCTTTTTCTCGGACCCGCACCTAAACGCATCCTAACTTTAAAATTTTGGCATTGAAAAGGAAGTATGGTCCCAAATAGTTTGATGAAGTGAAAGACCATTATTCATTGGAAGTCAATGTAGTTTCAATGTTAGTAGGATTGGTTCAGTAGTTTCAGTCAACCATAAGAGCTTATTTTAGCAACAAATAACAAACCAACCAAAGCTCTTTTCCCCTATTCTCCATCACTAATCCATATTTTCAGGAATAACTCTCTTGGCAACATGTAGGAATGCTAATGTCTAACTACTGTGACAATTTTATCAAGAATTTATTGATCAATCTCAATAAATTGAAATGTATTATTTAGACATACACTTGAAATGTTAAAGGATGTCCCTGCAAATGTGTGGATAGAATCTCTACAAATGTGTGGGTGATTAATACTTTGCACCTTTACATTAAGTATAATCATGTTTAGGTTTTACAAGACTTGGTTATCTCTCAGTTAGGTATTCGTGAGAGGCTATGACGCACCGAATGCCTTGGTGTTAGTCTCTCAAATGTAAATTCGTCAGGAGTGAGGATCGCTAAGGCCCTGTTTTCCACCCTCCAAACAAAAACCCTAAAGGACTGCCAAAAAGGGATCTCAACTTCTGCCTAACTCAAAAATCAGAAACAATACATCAAATAACAGAAGTAGTTGGCACTTAGAAATACTTGACAACATTTGAAGTTTCTCATTTGGTGTAAAGTACCTCGAGTGATGTTATTGGGGGTATCAAGTAGAACCTTAACCGCCAATAAAGCACATGAATCTTTTACCCTGCCTAATTTTAGCTTATCAAAGGGTCTCATCTAGCACATTGACACTAAAAAATAGCACCTTGTGGTCAAAATCATTGTTCAATTTTGCCTTATCGAGGGGTATGGTTGGCACTTTTCCCGTTGGGGATAAAACCCATTGTGGTCATTGCTTCTTACTCGGTTGAACCTTTTGAGTTTAAGGGCTTCTAAAGTACCCTTTTACATTTAGACATTTGGTCACATACAATTATGTTAATAAAATAATAAGAATACGTAAGCGAAATTACTTCTCGAAAGTTCTCTATTCCTTTGTGGTGTGTTTCCTTGTCCTTTCTTTGTACTTTTACATTCCCCCCCCCCCCCCCCACCCCACCCCCCGGGGATGTTATTCTTGAGCAATGTCAAATCTAAAGCTAAGGTTTAAAAGTCCTATTTTTACGTCTCTTCAAAACATTTATTCAATATGTGCAATTAATGTGTGTTCTTTCTACTTATCAAGATGTAAACACATGCAACTAGGGGTGGCAATTCGAGTTCTTGGGTCGTGTTTAGGTCCAACACAACAAACACTATTTAGACACAAACACAACACAACACAACACGACACGAAATCGTATTATTTACCTAACACAAACACAACCCATTTACAAACACGACGTGAATAACACGATTAATAAGTTCTATATCCAATTAAACACAATTAAAAACATGAATGGTCATAATTTTGACATGAGCACAACACGCCACAACTTCATGTCAGGTGACGAACACGACATGCTGTGTCATGTTATTGTTTCATCCATAAAACTGTTAACCCTATGTGTACCACCAAGATCGAGTGTTTGTGTATCGTTGCTCCTATTCTAAAGGGATAATCGTATAAATAATAAAGAGATTTGCGCATTAAATGCACCAAAAACTCCTAACGCTCAATGGTGTGTGTCAGTCGGTCATTATTTTAACACATGGCCCTCGATAAGTGAGCTCACAAAAGGTCCACGCCATTTGCGTTAATTGAGAATAAATCATCGTGGATTCGAATTTTTCCTCATGACATTCACATTATTATTCCCAACCAATTTTTCATCTTCTCCTAAAAAAGGGTTATTTACCCTATTACAACATTGAGTTATCATTCCTTCTCAATTGCCCAGGTGTGGACGCACTTCATTTTGAAAGAGGGGTAATTTCGAGTGAGGCTTGGTGATGTTGGAATACTTTGAATAAGGTGGGTAATTTTTGACACGACACAATAACATGACTTAAACCCGACTCAAAGTTAGCGGGTTAAGGTTGGGCATTTCTTAACATGAACTTGAAAATGACAGAACCAGCCAACATGAATAATAGACGAGTTGGGTTAGTCAAACACGAATGACCCAAAAATTACACATTTAACTAATATTCCATAAAGAATCCATTGAATATTTTTTATACCTTAATCGATTATTATAAAAAAAACTTATAAGAAATAGATAATTTTAATTATTTGTTAGTGGTAAATCAACGAGTTTTTAGTTTTTGACTGGCCTATGAGTATCATGATTAGTAAAGAGAGAAGAGGATACCATGCTTTAGTTGACAATTTATGTGCTTTAATCCGAACACGACACGATTAATAAACAGGTCGGGTTAGTGTTAAGTCATTGACATAATTGGTTAAATAGGTCGGGTTAAGGCCATTTGACACCATTAGTTAAATTGTTGGTTGATACTTGACACGTACCCGAAAGATGAATCTGAAATGACTCAACCGAAATACGACATGTCACCCCCATTTTCGAGTCTTCATGGCTTTTTGAGATATAAAGCTTATAGGAGGGCCTTAAGGATAAGTTTCCCATTAAATGATTAAATCAGATCAAGGAGATTAATTAATCATAATAAAATCCATAACACCGCGGGTGGCTATGCGACTCATATATTTTTATGAACATTTAGCACACCACAAGTACTTATATTATTTATACATTAACTTGACAATTATTCTATTATGGAAGGTGCAACATACATTATGATACACATACCATCCAAAATAAGACATGTGTCACCATAGCTTTCTTGACACATGGCAGCCCACTTGGGCACATTTGGCTATAAATAAAGCCTTTACCCTCATTATAACAACAAGCTTTTGGGGAAGGAAGCATGGAAGCTCTCCCTCTCCACCATTGCTTATATGGAAAAATCCATATATTTACACCAAAACAAAGAGATTGCTCTATTCCACCACCCTCTCCTCTCACCCCAAAACCACCACAATGAATTTTTCGATGAATGGTATGAACTCACGAACTATGCAGACTTTGATTTCACGATAATACGGATACGTAGACGCAAGCACATTGCTCAAGTCAAAACATATAAAAAATTCGGCATCTCCACAGATTTCACTACTCTTTTACAAAATTGAAAAGGAAGTCAAATGATTTGTGTATTTGCCTCGGGTGAGTTCACTTTGATCCCGTGGTGGAGCTTGAAGCCACATATTTATGTATTTGAATCGGGTGGGTTTACCATCCTCTCGCAGACATCTGCGAGAATACAAGTCTCAAGTTAATTGGGCATCACTAAATGTCCTCACCATTCACACCCAATGAGGTGGATATTGTACAGACTTTGTAGATGTGGTACTCAGAATGTGTTAACTACAAATGTACCAAGTCTTCAGTAGCAAATGTTCTTTTGGTCAATGGCACCGCTATAATTACAAGGATGTAAAGAAGGTTCTTCACAACAAGACTTTTCCCGCAACTAGGGTCATTGTGACTGAACGATGTCACCACAAGGTGTTCCTTGCCTTTTATTTATCGCATTCCTTAACCGCTTTCTTGTCACACCCCGTAAAATCTGACAGACGAGGTGGCCAGCCACCACCGTCGAACTATGTCGGGCGTGATCTAAATAAATACCATTCTTAGCATGAGACAGATATGAGACATAAATAAACCAGTCCATAAGATAAATAATTGAACCAATCTCAAATGATCATAAACAAATAAGCGATAAAAGATACTTCACATGCTAACTCCGAATAAATCCAATCTCCAAAATGATTAAATAAAATCTGAATAATAAAGATCTAAATAATCCAACAGAAATACTCTACACAACTTTGGAACCGAATGGCCCAATAAAACTCCAATGAAGTCTCATAATTAAATACGACTGGAAAATAAAGTCTAACTAAACTATACCATGCAAATAAATAACTCCATCCGCACCTCCAAATGATAAACTCCGATAAACTTATGCAGCTTCTCCAATTCTAATCCTGAAAAAGATTAGTCAACGCATGGGTCAGAGCCAAAGCCCCGAGCAAGAATACACACTACTCCCCTCAAATAGGATCCTTGAATCCAGACACTAGCATTATACGCAATAAATATCACAATAGAGTATTTTAAATTAAACGAGATAATTAAATGCGATAAATATAAAACCATCTACCCGCAGGAATCCCCATTTAAAAAGAACACACCAATATGATTTTAAATTCTTATGTCCCGCGTAGTTAATCTTTTATTAATTAAGCTAAATCATCAAATTTCTCAATTATTTATGCTCTTACTTCAATAATTATTAGGTATGGCGCTCCTCCCGTCTCGAGTGATAATTCACCAAAATTCGTTATGGCGGTCCTCCCGCCACGGGTGATTTCTCCACCAAAATACACATCCTCTGGTCAAAACGCCGGCTGACCCGTTTAAACTATCGGCCCTCGCTGATTGACAAGGTTCCACACACGACACGACATAAAATGCCGGCTGGCCGGTTTAAACTGCCGGCCCTCGCTAATTATGTCGCCAATATATTTTAATACCCGTCTTATTATCTTAGGTATTAATTCTCAATTTTCTCAATTCACAATATCAAATTACCTCACCCTTTTATCGATGTGAGATCCTCAAAATATCCCTTAGTCCTATACCTAAGGGTCCCCAAGTTAACAATACGTCCTACCCTATGTATAGGAGGATTTTTCAACATAAATCTCAACCTAGTCTCATACCTAGACTAGCGTCATGACGATAAAGTAATAAAAATTAGCCCACCCCCAACATGATAAAACTGTGATAATTTTACCCTCACTAGCCCCATTCCTAGAAGGCATTTTAAAATATAGGGAGAGCAATAATACCCAACAACCCGTCGTCATAATGATATTTAATAATACCAACAAGTCACACCAAATATGCATAATAAATCAATGTTCCAAACTACACATGATAGTCCAATCCATTTAATCTCAATTTAATAATCATAAAGACAAAATACTCGATTAATCCCATTTAATTATTTAACTTAAATATACCGCTATTTTATCGTTAATACAACAAAATTTCAATTTCATTATCTCTACATAAATTACGCGAGTTATACACACCCAAAAATCATTTATTTTAAAACTAGCATTTTTCTACATGCAACCTACACCAATAAAATCCAAAATCACTCATGAATCCTACGTAACCAAAGGGTTATGAATATTATTCAGATTAAAATATTTTATAAAAATAGCCCCATAGTTAGTGTCCACTTTTTCTAATTAAGTTACTAATTATTTTTAAGAAAACATGTAATTAAGTGTTTAAGTGACACTTAAAACACATAATACTAAAGGAAAAGAATAGAGTATTCATGCCTGTGAAGATCGTGTTGAAAATCTGATTAGAAATTTGGATTCCTCTCGAAAAATTTGCAAAGAAGTGTTCATAAATCAATCTTTATTAACCCCAATTAAGCCTCCCAAAACATGTGACAAAAACTTGATTATGAAGAAGGTTGATGATTATAATTGAGAGGAAAAATATTTGGAAGTGTTTTCTGGTGAAAAACTTGAGAAAAAGTGATTATGAGAAGTCCCCCCACGATTAATGAAGCTTATATACTAATTAGGAGTCCTAATCCCACTCTAATACTTCAAATAAAATCACCGAACGCCTCAAACTAGAACTAATCGATCGAACAGGTACGCGACCATTGGTATTCTCCTTCGTTTAATACCATTTAACTAAAAATCAATTTTTTTATTAGTCAGGGACTAAATTCGTGACAAATGTTTTTCCATTTTTTTTAACGCTAAACTTATAACTCTCATAAAAACTTCATTTTAAATTCGATTTCGATTTCGATTGAAGTTTTATTCTTCTAAAGTTATAACCAACATATTTAACCAACAAAAAATATTAAATCCAAAAAATTATTTTTCTCGAATATTCCAATTAATTAATTAAATTAAATAATAAAAACACGGGGTGTTACATTTCTTATTACCTAATAGCTGCGAACTGTATATATATGTTGTTTTTTATTATTGTTGTTTGCTTTGAAATGGGAAAACAATTTCCCATTACTACTTAATTTATTCTTGGAAATGTATATTTATGACTTGATCAGACACAAGCTAATATTGCCCACTAGATGGGACATTAAAATTCTTGCAATTTTTCACCCACATTGTTTATTGTTGCTTGGTTAGAGAACTTTGCCCTAGCATGGGAAGTCTACTAGATCTTAGTTGCTGACCAGGTTGATATCACTTCATTTGGATTCCATAAATACAATTTCAGGCATCAACACACATCCTGCTTATAAGTAAATATTGGTTCCTTAAAAACTAATAAATTCAACAATACCCACTCATGTTTTGGGAAGTCACATTCCAATTTGATTTTCTTTTACCGTTATGTTTATGTGTAACCAAACCCATCATTATTTTAATGAAGTTTAAGTTAGTGCAACAAGCAAGAACTAATCTTTGATGGGCCTCGATTGGGTTTGAAGTTGAAGACGATTCGTCACCATCAACAGTGACAATTGGTGAAGAAAACATCAAAATTAAAAGGTGGAACAAAAATCAAGCGAAAAAGAAAATGTGTAGAAAGCCTGAACTCAAGTACAAAATGACGAACCCACTCTCATCTTCGTCCTATGATCAACCAAATAGATGGCGGAGTCGGAGAGGAGAATCTTTTAGTTTGAAATAAATTTGCCCCAATTTATAATTTAGGAAAAATAAAAATTCAACCCTTAACTTTGTTGTGATTTTCAATATTATACTCTAAGTTTCAGAAATTGACTCAATTAGTACACATGGATTTTTCTTAGTCAACCAACCTTGTCCAGTCCACTTCATTTGGCATCAGAAATAGAAATAGTAAGTCCGCCAACTTTTTTTCCCATATTAAAACCCTTGTCTTCTACAACCATCTCCTCTTCCCCATTAAAGTTGTTACAGGTCTAAATGTCTTCTTATTTAAAAAATAAGGATAGACACATATTCATGGAAGGGGAGGGTTGTTTTGAGGTAAAAACCCTTATGCTCGAACCTCGTGGACTGATATTAACTCGATAGGAGGTTAGGAGTTGTGCCACACCATTGGTAAGCTAACTTAACCCTATCATTGAGTAAACTAGAGTGTTTCAAAGGTTTGTAACTAACTAAATACTAACTTTTACAAAATGAAGTTTTTTGTGGCTATTTCAAGTGGGTGGATCCTCCCATATGTGCTCAGGCATGATAAATATTACCCGAAATTCTAAGGGGGGTCAATACGTTAGAGGGTGAACTTAAAGCTCTGGAGATTGAAGTTAAGAAATAGATGATTAAAGTTGAAAAATTAAAAACTGAAAAATCACCACTTAAGTCGTTTAATTCAATATTAAACAGTTTAAATGGTTTCGAACAATTTTTTGAAGAAATTCTTTGTACCACCCTGCTAAATTCTGGCGTCGACCGCCATCAAAATTAAGCGGGGTGTTAGTAATTTAAATATCATCCTTAGCATGTGACAGATATGAGACATCTAAAATTTTAATCCACAAGATAAATGATTTAAATCAATCCCAAATATCAAGAACATCCAACTGATTTAACACCAATGTGCGATAAAATCCATCACATGCAATCTCCGAATAGCTCAATTATTAAATAAATAAAGTCCACTGAAGTCTTAGAACAACTTTGGAACCGAAAGGCCCAATAAAACTCAAATATAGTCTCATATTAAATACGACAGAATAGGAGAAGAATCTACCTACAAAAGCAATAAAATAGCTCCAGCTGCACCTCTAAAAAGATCTCCAATAAATCCTATGCAGCTACTCCAAATAAATCCCTGAAAAATATTAGTCAACGCATGCGTCATAGCCAAAGCCCCGAGCATGAATACCGACTAATCCTTTCAATTAGGGTCCATGAACCCAAACAATAGTGCTAGATATATCGACCGTAACAATATAATCTTTAAAAGAAATTTAATAATCATCAAAAGTAAATTTTTAAGTACCCGCAAGGTTTCTTTCAAATGTTCCACACCAATATTATTTTAATTAACCCACATTCCTAACTATTGTTAAATTTAATTAATTTAACCATGAAGATAATTTACCAAGATAAACATCCCCTTGTCAAAGCCACCGTCTGAACCGTTTTAACTGTCGAACCTCGCAATATGACAAGGTTCCACCCACACACATATCCCCTTGTCAAGTCCGGCGTCTGACCCATTTTTATCCTGCGATCCTGACGATATAACAAGGTTCCACACACGATATGGCATAAATCGCCCAAGCTGACCCGTTTAGACTGTCGATCACTGACACATTATGTCGCCACCAATTTTAATACCCGTTTTAGTTCTGCAGTATTAATTTCCCAAAATTTCTCAAACTCATTATTCAAATTAATTTCCCCCACCCTTAAAAGCGATGTGAAAATTCTCCAATTACCCCTTAGTCCCAACTAAGGTTCCCAAAATACAATTTCGTCCTATCCTAAGTAAAGGATGATTATAAAAATTTCACTCCACATAGATATCAATCCTAGGTTATCGTAAAAATGGTATCATGTAGAAAATTAGCCCCCGCCCAAAATTATATAACCCGCATAAATTCATACTAACTAGTCTCATACCTAATTAGCATAAATCGTAACTAAGGCCTACTTACTAGTCCCATACCCAACAAGTGTGCTATAATAAGGGGTGAAAACCAATTACCTACAATACCCAACGTTTCCAAGATAATTCAAAATTATGATATTACATAAGTGTCACAATCAACTATTTATAACAATTTTCATAACAACACTAAATTCTCAATTAAACGATTTTAATCTAAATAGAGGAAAATAAAAAATACATAAATATTATGATTTTTTTGAATCATGATTACACGCAAGTTCCATCTTAGCTATTATTTTTCTAGCACAAGTAATTTAGTTAATTTAGGACTTTTACATGAAACATCCAAATTTGATTTCTAAGGGCTTCTCTACGTGTATATGCCCATAACATACCCGACTACCCAAATACAACCAAAAGAACAACAAAATTATTAGTATTTGGTAGCATTAATTTTTCATGCAAAACAGTCCCAATATTTATTTCTCAAGATTTTATGTTCATAATTTATTTTAGAACACAAGAAGTTTAATGGAGGCTACAATCAAGACACATAACACTAAAGGAAAAGAATAGAATAAAAATGTTTGTGATTAAATATAGAAATTGACTAGAAATTCGAGTTCCTCTTGAAAAATTAAACAAAAACTCCTCTTGAACCAACTTAGTACAGATTTGTTTAAGCCTCTAAAGTTGAACTAAAAAGTGGTTTTAATGGTGGTTTCTGGTGGCTCAAGGGATGGTCACGAATTTGGGACTTACTACTGGTTTGTGAGAGATTAAGGGAGTGGAAGAGATGGCAAAAATTCGATGACTTTCTCTTCTTTCCATCTCCAAAGGTTAATACAACTTATACCTCCATCACCCATTAATTAATTCATTTGTTTAACCCAAAATTCTCTCATCCATTGAATGTTCAAGAACATAATTATTTGGGTCATATGTTAGGTTAGACTAGATGGTAACATAATGAATGGTTGAGAATTAAACCAAGATGTAACTCATCTACCTCAACACCCCTCAAAAAGGAGGTATGACCGAACAAAAAAAACGTCCTAAATAGGGTATAATGATTTTTTTAGGAGATTTCAAAGAAGGGAAAGCTGCTCAAAATTAAATTTTTAATCAGTATGGTGATTTTCAGAATTTTCTGAGCACTTTTATTTTTTTGAATAAAATAATAATATTTTTATTTTTATTTTTTATTTTTTACTTTTGACCCCGTGGTATTTTCATATGTATTTTTAGGGTCCCAAATATGTAATCACACTATTTTTATCCATCTCAAATAGTCCAACAAAAATCGTCCAAGTTCACGTCCTGCGCAACACGCGCGGACAAAAATCGCGTTATATGAACCGTGGCCGTGTCACAATCATTCCTTGGAATTTTTGCATGAAACTTAACCAACATATTTATTTAATCAAAATCATTAAATTTTAAATTTTTATTTTTCTCGAATATTCCAATTTTATTTAAAAATATCCATTTCAAAATTCGGGTTGCTACACTCTTTAATCAAAACAAACACCTAACACAAGATGTGTATAAAATATTATATGAACGAGTTATTTAAGGTATAGGTGTACCAGTTTTGAAAAATAAAACTTATATAAGTTCTAAATCAGCACAGACTCAAGAAGGTGATGAGAGGAAGTGTAAATATGCAAGAACACACGATTTTAACGTGGTAAAACCCCCACTCAATTGGGCAAACATCCACGGAGGTCCCTACACCTCAAAAGCAAAATCCACTAAACAAGAGTAACATATTACAAACTATAAAACAAACCAAATACACAAGCAGACCTAATTCTAAGTCCAGAATTTTTACCAACTCCTTTGGATAATTCTGACTCATCTGAAGGTTCTGATGTTGAGGTTGTTCTCCCAGCTTTGTATTCGCTTCTCCTTTTTAGCTTTACGTCGACTCTAAAGTCAAGAATCTCTCTACCAACACTTCTTTAATGTTCTAGTGTGATAAGTGTAAGTGGTTAAGTGCCTAATCACATGCATGCAACACACACACACACACACACACACGCTCACTTATACAGATAATATTCCTAACAAATTACAAATCTCGTTCTAAGATGCAGTAAGGATTTCTGAATCACAGTTTATTTGATAGTCTCAGACTACAAATCTTTATTTCTATCCGTAGATCTTGAGGGAACCTTACTATAAAAATCTGCCAAGTTCCTAAACACTTTCTTTATTTTATTTACAAAGGTATTTCACAAAATGTGAAATATTTCACGAAAGTGTAAAACCCCATTCAAGATCTTAACTAGATCTAAGTCTGATTTTTCTCGTATACTGAAAATAGAAATAAGTTTGTTGTTTCTCGTTTTGAAAATAATCATATAAGAGAAAAACAACCAACAAAAATGATTTCTTGAAAAAAGAAATCAAACTTAATAATATCTAAGTGATATGTATCACACAGTTTGAGATCTCAAATTTCTATGAGAAGAAATTGAAATCTAAACTTCGTGACTTAGTTGGACAAGAGATTAAAGACTAGAGAGGCTAGTTCTTCTCAGTTTTGAATTCACTCAAACTCACAGAAGGGTTTACTGGTGAAATATTTGGCCGAAGTTTGATTAGGGTTTCTAACTCTCTCTCTCTCTCTCTCTCTCTCTCTTCTAATTTTTTCTCACAACTCAAAATAACGTTCACCAGTGGGTCTCTATTTATACTAAGCTAGGAAGGATCTGGAAGGGTTATATAAGATCAATGGCTGAGATTAAATCTAGCATTATTGATGTAAACCTTACGGCTAAGATGGACCGATATTAAAAGCATTGTGATTAGTTCTCTTCGATATCACACGGATTGAGGTAAAGATATGCTGACCGTATATACAAAATGATCCAATGGACAGGATTACGTATTAATACTGTGAGAGTAAACAAACACAAATTGAGTCGCTCATAGATCAACACGTGCAGGGCAGCTGTTAAGTCTAAAATGCGTGTTTTGAAGTTTAAAATAATCTCATTTTCCACCATTGAATTCTCTGCCGCTTTCGGATCCTACCCAAGCTAGTTTATAGAAGAAAAGGGTAATTATAAATCAACCCACAACATTATTACAACCAACTTTTAAATGATTAAAAATGTTTTATAAATTCTAAAAAATTATTTACCATGTCCTAAAAATGATTAAAAAAATCATTTTTATGGGATTTAACACCCCCCCCCCCCCCCCCAAATTATAAAGAATGCAACAAATGAATGCAATCCTAGGTGAAGTGTTGGTTTTCTACCTTTAAGACTTTTAGAGGAATTTGATATGTAGTGTCTGAGGCTCTTTGGTAGACTAGGATATGACTCAATTTTGTCACTATTTCCAAACTAGACAAGCGCCTATATAATGTAGACTCAAGTGAGTCAAAGATATAGGGTGCTTCAATCTCCCCCTTTGGAAATATGAGACAAAATCTCCTTTGAGTCATCAAGGACTCCTAGGGATACAAAATAAATAAGAAAATCCTATTCCTATACAAAATTCTAACTACCCCATATCCTGGAAAAGAAAATTACACTACTCAACTAAAGACAAACCAATACCCTAACAACATTCTGATAACATGAGGTACTGATCTCCTGAAAATAAGATAACTAAGATCGAGTTTTTTAGTTGAAGTAATCAAAATAATGTCCAAGTGGACTCAAAGCTTCTCCCCCATTTTGTCTCAATTGGACAAATGGTCTACACAGAGATAAGAGAGAGAAATATAAAAAATAAACATCAACAATACATTACAATTATGCCATAACCATCCTAGTTGATTTACGTAAGGATTCAAATCGAATATTGTTCAAGTGTTTGATGAATAAATCAGCTATTGCAATTCAGTAGGCATGTAATTAGTCTCCAATTCCTTTGATTCGACTAACTCACGTATAAAATGATGTCAAATTTTAATATGTTTAGTACGAGAGTGTTGAACATGAATATTGATCGCACTTTGATTGTCATAATAGATATGTAATTTTTCTTCAACAATGCCATAATCTCTTAAAATTTATTTTAGCCAAAGTAATTGAGCACATTAGCTACCTGCAATTATATATTCAGATTCGGATGTGGATAATGAAGTGCAATTTTGTTTCTTACTATTCCACCCTACCAAATTATTACCTATGTAATAACATGCTCCTGAAGTACTTTTACTATCATCGGAACACCCAGCCTAATCAACATCGGTGTAGCCAATTATCAGGCTAGATGTATCATTTGTGTACCAAAGTCCTAAATTGATAGTTCCTTTAACATATTTTATAATTATTTTAACGCAAAGTAACTGACTCTCCTTATGGTTGTTTTGATAGAGGGCGCACAACAAACAACATACATAATATCAGGACGAGGGGTAGTAAGGTATAAAAGACTTCCTATTATACTACGGTGTAAGGTCGAGTCGATGGATTTCCCATTCTTATCTTTTGATAGTTTAACCGAAGTACTCATGGGAGTCCTAGCATCTTTGGTTGTTTATAAGCCGAACTTTTTGACAATCTTTAAAACGTATTTGGATTGCGATACAAATAAACCATCTGAATTTTTCTTAACTTGAAGACCTAAGAAGAATTGTAACTCCCCCATAAGTGACATATGGAATTTTTATACATAATGTCAGAAAATGTTTTGACATCCGTTGGGGAGGTAGATCCAAAAATGATATTGTCTACGTATACTTGGGCTATGGTAATATTTTTGTCAAAGTGTTTGACAAAAAGAGTTTGATCATTCCCTCCTCATATAAAATCGTTGTTTAGAAGGAAGGTAGATAGACATTCAAACCAAGCTCTGGGAGCTTATTTTAACCCATAAATAGCTTTATTAAGCCAGTAGACCTGATTTGGATGATGAGGGTCAATAAACCCTTTGGGTTATTTTACGTAGGTCTCTTAAGTTAAGATACCATTAAGGAAAGCAGATTTCACATCCATTTGATAAGGTGTGAAATGTAAACAATAAGATATTGCAAATAGTAAGCGAAGGAACTCAAGGTGAATGACAGGTGCAAAAGTTTCCTCGAAATTTATAAGAGAAACAAAACATGCACAATGAGCAAGAGTACGTAGTTGGGATCTTGTACGAACTGGCTCAGTAGGGTTACCAACTGCACTATCTAATTGATGATCTTTGGAAACCCAGTTAGGCACTTCAGGGGTCTCAATTGGTAAAGAATCATCTATCTCTAGAGAATCATAAGTTAAAGTGTTTTCAAATTCATCCACTAGAGTTGGTCATTTGATCTTACTCTCTACATTAGTGTCACTTACAACCACATGAATGGATTCCATTAAGGTTTTAGTACAAAGATTGTAGATATGGTGCGCTCTACTATTTGTAGAATATCTTAAGAAAATATCTTTGTTGTAATACCCCGTATTTTTATAGCTTTTAAATTATGGGATTTATTAAATTTAATTGAGATAAATTAATTTAATTTTAATCCGGAATGTTGCTTTAAATATTTACTAGCGTGACGAGAGTTAGTAATTATTTGAAATTTTTTATTTGTTGCATATTACTGGATGAGCATAGTAATTATAAGATTTATTTTTATAATATTGTCACGTGTGAATAAAATGACAATTGTGGAAATTTAAGTCGGAACGCGCTTGTGTCGTGTCGGGACTAAATGTGGAGTAATAAAAGTAAATATTTTATAAGTTATTCGTATGGTCGTTTTGAGTGCGCCAACACGTCCATAAGGGTCGAGATTGTCAGAAAAGTGTACCTGGGGGTTTAGTTTGGGTCTCGGGGCGTTTTTAGGCCTAATTGGTACTCGGGAGGGCGTTTTGGACATTTCACCTTTTTGGGTAATTAAACCCACGAAAATTCAAAGGGTTGTATCAGATATCTGGATTGTCATCTAGGGTTAGAAACTCTAAACACAAGTGACGGCCATAGGAGAGGAAGGAGAGAGCTCTCAAGGCAAATTCAAGGCCCGAAATCCACCTGTTTGCACCGCAACCACCACCAACGCGTAGATCGTGCAACGGGCTACGCAACCACACCAAAAACATCTGCAAATCAGAACGTCAAAAATCCTAGGCAAGTGTTTATCTTGCTATTTTCGTTGATGAATCTTTTATATTAGTTTAGGAATGATTAGGGATGAATTACATTGAAGAAAACCTAAATTGTGATAGGAATTTGCATGTAGTGATGACTTAAACCTTATTCTGGAAATTGTTGGTGATGTAGGAGAATAATCCACAAAATTTTAATGTAGTATAAGAAGTAATTTCTGGAAAAACATATTGGAACCATGATTTAGAGATTTCTAGGGTTCTTGTATGTTTAAATGAATTATGGCATGATTAATCCATGTTTAGTGACGTAAATTGACATGCTTTACGTTGAAAATACCTAATATGATGATATAAGGTTAGTAGTATCAATTCTGGGACGATTGGGATTAGAAATTATGAAAATTATTGAAGTTTGGAGATGAAACCCGTAACTGCAGAATTTCAGTTTTCGCAGACCTGCTTGATCGATCGATCGAGCCCCAGACCTCGATCGATCGACCCCTCCTGGCAGACTCCTATTTCCCTTTTTAAATGAGTTAAATTCAATTTATCGTGAGATAATTCTTGGACATCCTTAATAAAATGCTTTGGGAGATAGGGAAGACCAGTAGGACATGTGAATAGATTTTGGGACCCTTGATGTCGGGCAAAGGTTGTATTTTGGGATAATTACATAAGGGTCGGTGAATTTATGATTTAAAGAGAGAGACACGTAAGAGAGTTACTTTGGGACAAATGTGTATACCTACTGAATTTTATACTTGGGAGGATAGAATCCATGAGCGTTATGTAGTAAGTGGAAAAGTTCCTCAAATTAAAATAAGATGTGAAAGGTTATACGCGATAACTAAATAATGAGAAATAAATACAAATGTCGTAATTATGGGAATTGAGAATTTACCCATTATTGATATGGTAATATTAGTATAGTTATATGATTGTGTATGCATATACTATCTATGTGTGAAAATCATGCCCACGCTACTTGCTATCCCTGAGGTTTTCGCGATGGGACAGTCTTATCTCGATGGGACCTTTATGGGGGATATTGACTTGTACCCTAGAAGATAGATATCCTTGGTACAGGCTATCAGAATGATAGTTCAGACGGTCCTAAGAGATGCGGGTATGTGCTTTCCTCTTAGAAACTTGGAATCTATGCTTCGCCTCACTTTGTTTGTGTATAGGTATCCTTGGTACAAGCTATCGCAGTGATAGTTCAGACGGTCCTGAGAGACTTGGAATCTATACTTTGTCTCAATATTATTTGAGTATGTGTTAATACAGTTCGAGAGTGATTCCGAATCTGTATTCCCTTAGTACGAGTGATACGGGGATTGGATAGTAGAGTATGCCCGCACCATAGTTGTTATTTGGGGTGCTGTTGTGATATATATATATATATATATTTTATGAGTAGTTAATATATATATGAAATTCTAAAATCTGGAACTGCCTACTGTGATGAGATATGTAGGACATGGTTGATGACTCAAATTGTAAATACTTGTTTTGAGAAAGTATAATATGACACTGGAAAACTTTATTGATTTATAAAGTTAAAAATGAGAACCTTGGGTTGCTAATTGAAATATCCTTTTCAAACAATTGAATCGTTAAATTTTGAATCTTACGAGTAAGCTAAGATAAGTTAAATCATTGGGAAGATTAGTGCGATAAATGATAAGACAAACCGTTGGGAAGGTTAGTGCGATAGGTGTGCACATTAGAAGAGAGGTGAGAATTTCTCAAGGGAGTGTCGCACTAATATGTTGTTGCATTGGCCTGTATCAATTTAAATACTTGCTAAACAATTTTTAAATCATATACACTATCGGGCTCTAACCCGTTTTTTTTTCTCTCTCTCTCTCTTTTATATATATGTATGTATTACAGGTGCCCAGCCACAGGGGCGTCTTGCTTAGGATCTCTTGGAAGGAACGCGCTGCAGCTTAGGTGGGAGTTGCAGGTCTCTTGATTAGACGACTTCGTTCATTCGGATCCACTCTTAGTACTTTCATCTAGTTGGGCATGTGTAGATCTTTCCATTATTCCGTTGTTATTGGACATTTGTATTTCAGTTATTTCCAGTATTGTTACTATGGGATTTATTCAGTTTGGATGTGTGACTTTAGATTTCGTATGTTGACATTCGATTGACGAATGTATTAAATTAATCGGATTAGGTTGCAGAATTTAATGTGGTGTGATTTCTTACTTATTGAATGTTGTTAATAAAATAAATGATTTTTCTTTAAATAAAATTTGGAAAGTATGTATGAAAATGGTTTTGACACTTAGCTTAATTAATTAGGGTGTTAAATTGGAAAAATTTATTTTTCGACAGTGATGCTAAGAATGGACCAACTGTTCACCTTGATTTAATTTAATAAAGGAGTGATCGCCCGGTATTTAATTAGGCGGGGTGTCACATTTGTCTCCTTTGGTTTCGAATTTAGACAAATGTTCTCTATCCTTGCAAACATAACAAGTACTACCAAAGGTTCTAAAGTATTTTAGGTTAGGTTTCTTCCCATACCAAAGTTCATAGTATGTTTGTTTGGTGTTTTTCCTTAGGTATACTCGATTGATTATGTGACCACCTGTACGAATGGATTTTACCCAGAAATATTTAGGTATACTCGATTGATTATGTGACCACCTGTACGGGCCATTTCTTGAAGAGTGCGATTTTTACGCTCAATAATTCCATTTTATTGAGGTGTCTTAGGGGCACTACATTCATGTTTATAACCATTATATTCACAATATTTAATGACACCTGAATCTATAAATTCACCTCCTCTATCACTACGAATTCTATCTACTTGGGAGTCCTTTTCATCTTCAATACGAACTAAAATTTTCAAAAACTTACAGAATGTTTCTGATTTGTGTTTTAAAAAGGCAACCCATGTAAATCGAGTGAAATCATCAACCATAACTAGAATATAACTGTTGCTATAAAGACTAATAGTACGAGAAGGACCCATTAGGTCCATATGGATGAATTCTAGAGGTTTAGTGGATAAAACTTCTTTAACTTTCTTGTGGGGAGCCTTAACAATCTTTCCTTCTTGACAGGGACCACATATGATGTTTGAAATTGGTTTGATCTTAGGAAGATCTCTAACTATCTCTTGGGAACATAATTTACCAAGGCTGTCGTAATTAATGTGACCGAACCTATTATGCCATATCTCATTATCAACCATTCTAGCAATGTTACAAACTTTTGTACTTGGATTGACTGTATAACGGTTATCTGGAGTACAGAGTCCTGTAATAATGCAATCACCTTTTTTATTTATAATTTTCCAATTGTTCTTTGAAAAGGTGACAGTATGGTTGAAGTCGCAAAATTATAATATACTTAGTAAATTAGCTTTAAGACCTTTTATCAAAAGAACATCCTCAAGAATAGGTAGTACTTCTACATGGAGTGTTCCTTTACCAATGATCTGTGTTGATACACCATCTCCAAACAAGACTTTTCCTCCGGATAAGTTAGTTTCGTTTGAAAGTTTAGTATCATCCCCGGCCATATGTTTAAAACACCCAGAGTCTAAATACCATCCAGACGTTGTGTGTTTAGCTTTAAAGGCACTTATCACAATATTGCATTTCACCTGGGGTAATAACTCATCTTTTCTAACCCAAACTGCTCTAGTTTTCAATTTGCACTTATTAGCTCGTATTTGATAAAACTTGCAAGCTTTAGCCTTTTCTCTAAACCATTTTTGCGCAGGTTTATGAGGATTATAAAAAGTTTGAGCATTTGGTTTAGAAAATAATCTAGTATTCCTTCTTGTTGATGATCTATTAGTATTGTTTTTCTCTTCCTATTTTAATAGTTAGAATTCTTGTTCGGCTGTCTAGGTAGGACATAATTATTTTGGCTGCTCCTAGAATAGTTCAAGTTATGGTAAACAATAGAGTGATAGACTGGTTAATATATACATTTAGAATAGCAACCATTAAGGAAATGTCCATAGACATCACAAGAAGAGCATTAAAGATGACTCGTAGAAATCTTAACCTTAGGAAAATTGTTAATCAAGGACCTGTCTAAGTTTTGAGCTCTAGTCTTATTCCTAGGTGGCACAGGATGAAATGACGGATCAACTTGTCTAATAGGAGGGCAGACGTATTTAGCCTTATGTTTAACATTACACTTAGAGTTACTTGATTCACTAATGTCTAACTTTTGTTGTTGCGAGTCAAAACCATTTTTCAAGGATTGAAAATCTGGACAAGTTTCAACCAATCCTTTACCATCAGACACAAACTTGATAGTTTCAAAAGTATTAGTTTGCTTGGAATTGTTAGGGCAAAAACCTATTCCAGTTTTGTTATCAAAATTGGTCTTACTTTCATAAACACAGTCTTCAAAACATTTTGAGTTATTTTCAAATTTAGCAAACTTTTTTAAGACTGTTGATGTCTTTTCTTTTGTTTGTTCTAATTCTAACAACGTCCCTTTGTATTTCTTTTTTCAAATTTCATTTGAGTCTGACAACTCTTTCAGTTTATATTCAAAAGCTTTAGTTTCATTCCCATGAATTAGACATTGAGAAGTGTGCTCTTCATCATTATGTTTGATCATATGACTTAGGGTTTCAATCTTCTGTGTAAGGTCTTTGATTATCTTTTGAAGTCTAGTGATTTTTCTGAGAGTTTTTTAGTACGGTGTGTGAATGTCAGTAAGGTTCTCATTATCGGAGTCACTAAGTGTACAGTGTGCAGTGTCGCCTAGAGATTTATTTTTAAGACTCACACACCCATTAGCATCGATAATATATCGTTCCCTTTAACTCACACACACACACACACACACACCGTGTTTGAAGCATTATCAACATTCTCAATAAAGCAGACAAATCAGTAGGGATAGCATTATTCAACATAGCATGATCAGATTCCTTATCATCAGTGTATATGATTTTGGCAAAGAAAGACATGCAGGGGTCACAAGGATTAGATGACTCGGGTTCCTCAGTTTCTGAATCACTTGAATCATCCCAAGTCTTACACAATTAGCCTTAGTTTTCTTGTTCTTAGTCAAATTAACTCTACATTCACTGGCTATGTGTCCTAAATTCCCACATCTGTAGCATTAAGTGTTATTAAGGTTTTTATTGGGTTTGTTGTCAAGTTTTTTATCATGAGGCATATTATTAGATTGGTTTGAATAAGTAGGTTTACCTTGTCTATTAGCAATTTTATTTCTAAATTTCACTATTTTCTTGAAATGTTTAGACATTAAGGAAATCTGATTATCCAAACTATCTAAATTACAGTCTTCATCAGAATCTAAGTCAATTTTAGGTAAATGACATTTAGGTTTAGTCAACTTAGAGGTAAATGCTAGATTAGAGGTAGACTGTTTCTTATGGGTCTGTGTTAATTGTTTTTTAAACTCTAATTCTATTTCCACAGTTCTTAGCTCGCTACTGAGGAGTTCAGGGGTAAGGTCTTGATAATCCATCTCCTCAATTGCATAGAGCTTATTGTTAAATTTTTGTGGAAGTTACCTTAGAATTTTAGAGATAATTTCTTTCCTATCATAAATTATCCCATTAGCATGCATCTTAGTCACTATGTCTGTCAACCTAATGTAGAAGTCATCAAAAGACTCAATCTCAGTCATGACTAAAGTGTTGTACTGCTGGATTAACATTTGGGTTTTAACAGCTTTAACATGTGTGTCTCCTTCATGTGCAGTCACTAAGGTGTCACGTGCTTCCTTAGAGGTAGTAGAGAAAGATATCCTCTTGAGTTCATGTTCATTGATAGACATGAATATGAAATTTTTGCCTTTATTATTGTTAAGGGAGGTCTGTTTTTCTTCTTTGGTGAATTCAATTAGCAGTTTCTTAATCCTCACAGTACTTCCTTTAGCGGTTGATTTAGTAGGAAAAATGTATCCATTTTCAATATCATCCCAGACATTATCTCCTAATGTCTCGTGGATGAAAGCAACCATCCTCACTTTCCCATAAGGGAAGTTGGTTCCATCAAAGATAGGGGGCCTGGACAGGTTACCTAATCTCTCAAATTTTTCGTCCATAGTTTGTTTTGAGAAAACAATTTTAGAAACTCAAGATCTAAAAGAATTTTTAAAACCAAAGCTCTCATACCAATTAAAAATTAACTACTTAAGTCGTTTAATTCAAGATTAAACAGTTTAAATGGCTCCAAAGAGTTTTTTGAAGAAACTCTTTAATCAAAACAAATATCTAATACAAAATGTGTATAAAAGATTATATGAACCACTTATTTAAGGTATAGGTGTACTAGTATTGAAAAACAAAACTTGTATAAGTTCTAAATCAGCACAACCTCAAGAAGGTGATGAAAGGAAGAGTAAGTATGCAAGAACACACGATTTTAATGTGGTAAAACCCTACCCAATTGGGGAAACATCCAGAGACGTCTCTACAACTCAAAAGCAAAATCCACTAAAATAGAGTAACAGATTACAAATTATATAACAGACCGAACATACAAGTAGACCTAATTATAAGTCCAAAATTTTTATCAACTCCTTTGGATTATTCTGATTCCTCTGAAGGTTCTGATGTTGAGGCGGTTCTCCCAGCTTTGTATTCGTTTCTCCTTTTTAGCTTTAGGTCAACTCTAAAGTCAAGAATCTCTCTACCAATACTTCTTTAGTGTTGTAGTGTGATAAGTGTAAGTGGTGAAGTGCCTAATCACATGCATACAACACACACACACACACTTATACAGATAATATTCCTAACAAATTACAAATATTGTTCTAAGATGCAGTAAGGATTTATGAATCACAGTTTATTTGATAGTTTCACACTACGGATCTTTATTTCTATCCACGGATCTTGAGGGAGCCTTAATATAAAAAGCAACCAAGGTCCCAAACACTTTCTTTATTTTATTTACAAAGGCATTTTCACAAAATATGAAATATTTCATGAAAGTGTAAAACCCATTTAAGATCTTAATTAAATCTAAGTTTGATTTTTCTTGTAAACTGAAAATAGAAATAAGTTTGTTGGTTCTGGTTTTGAAAATAATCATATAAGAGAAAAACAACCAACAAAAATGATTTTTTGAAAAAAGACAACAAATCAAACTTAACAAGATCTAAGTGATACGTATCACACAGTTTGAGATCTCAAATTTCTATGAGATGAAATTGAAATCTAAACTTCATGACTTGGTTGGACAAGCGATTAAAGACTAGAGAGGTTGGTTCTTCTCACTTTTGAACTCACTCAAACTCACAGAAGGGTTTTTTGGTGAAAGATTTGGCCAGAGTTTGATTAGGGTTTCTAATTCTCTCTCTATCTATTCTCTCTCTCTCCCTCTCTTCTCTTATTTTCTCTCAGAACTCAAAATGATCAAAAGATTGGAAACATTCACCAGTTGGTCTCTATTTATACTAAGATAGGAAGGATCTGGAAGGGTTGTATAAGATCAATGGTTGAGATTAAGTCTTGCATTATCGATGTAAATCTTACCGCTGAAGATAGACCGTTATTAAAAGCATTGTGATTGGTTCTCATCGGTATAACAAGGATTGAGGAAAAGACATGCAGGCCGTAGATAGCAAATGATCCAATGGACATGATTATGTATTAAGATTGTGAGAGTAAACAAACACAAATCGATTCGCTCATAGATCAAGGCAAAGATTAAGTCTAAAACACGTGTTTTGAAGTTTAAAATAATCTCATTTTCCACCACAGAATTCTCTGCCGCTTTCGGATCCTACCCAAGCTAGTTTATAGGAGAAAAGGGTAATTATAAACTAACCCACAACATTATTTAAACTAACTTTTAAATGATTAAAATTATTTTATAAATTCCAAAAAATTATTTACCATGTCCCAACACTTATCCCAAAAATTATCAAAATATCATTTTATGGGATTTAACATAGACACACCTAAAAAAATTATAATGAATGCAACAAATGAATGCAATCCTAGGTGCAGTGTTGGTATTCTGCCTTTGAGACTTTTAGATGAATGTGATATATAGTTTCTGAGGCTCTTTGGTAGACTAGGATATGACTTAATTTTGTCACTATTTCCAAACTAAACAAGCGCATAAATAATATAGACTCGAGTGAGCCAAAGATATAGGGTGTTTAAAAAACAATAGAGAAAAATATGAAAATTATCAATGTAATCAAATTGTAGAGCAAAGGGTAATGTTTTACTGGTACAAATTAGATGAAGATAAAGTTTTTTAATGTAATATGTACTAATAAATTTGTAACATGAGTTCAATGAAATGAAATATTACCTTTTAATCAACAACCTAACATTTTCAATATGAATATGCAAAATTTACAGTTAGTTACAATAGTTGAAAAGTCCAAAAGTTATTAGTTTTAGGTTACATGCCTAAATTATTCAAACCACAGTAGGTAAAGCATAAAGCCCAAAAAATAGTCAACTAGTTAGATGAATAATCCTCAAAAAATAGCCATCCCATTCAAACAACTTCAATACTAATTCTTCCCCTGTTGCTTCTTTGTAACACCCCCTCGGTTATTTTATCGTACTTGTAAATTTGGTGACTTGATATGACCAAATGGGCTTTAGACCTGATAAGATGGATCCCAGGTAAAATTTGGGTAACTTTGTAACCTTCGTGCTTGTTGAATCGAAGTTTTCATAACTCAAAGTTTATTTTAGGAAATGTAGATGTCTTTCAAAGAATGGTATTCTCGTTCGAATGAGGCTTTTGACGACCTGAGCTTCGTCCATTTCTCGCAAGTGTTCAATTCTCATTAGAACACCTTGTTGGAAGGGTCGTTCGAATGAGTGAGCAACCTCGTTCGAGTGAGAAATCTCGTTCGAACGAGGCTCAGGGTCGTTCGAACGACCAGAGTATAATTTGAAAATATTATCATTTTAATGTGTTATCACAACACGAGCCATCGAATTTGATGATGTGTCGGCTTCTCAGCAGCCCAGATCAAATGCGAGTTAAAAGACTAAATTATCCTTGTCTCAAATAGTTGGGTGTGGGGGCATTTGGGGTATTTAAACTCCTGGTTTTTTTTTGAGAGTATATAAATGTGTGTTAGCTTATTTGGGGCATTTTGAAATCAGATTTATCTTCTCTCTCTAAGTTCTCTAGAGCTCGCATGGAGCCCAACCACCATTCCAATCCAAGAACCATAACATCCCCACATTATGCCACCACATTCTAGATGTATTCCACCATATTTAAGCCCAATACATCCATTTCCATCATGGTGGAACAAAGCTACGAATTTTTGAGGTGTTGTCGGGGGGTTTTGGAGAAGAAGAAGAAGAAGAAACATAAATTTATAGGGTTGAAGAGGGGGGGGGGGGGGTTGTTAGAGCCTTCTTGGATATGAGCTTTGTGGAGCTATGCAAGCTTATTGATGCCACCTTAGGATGTGGGGGGTTGCCATCATCTTCTTCTTCATTCACCATTTTTGGAGTTGCATTTGACGTGAAAAAATCTATTCTTAGTTTAAGACTCTATTTTGTGTATTAGTAGTCTTATTGCTAGACTTTAATAGTAGAAATCGTATGATAACATAATGGGTTTTTAGTAAATTTGGTATAAAAATATTTTTATGAAATAAAAATATTGGCAAAAATATTATTTTGTTGGATATAAAAGATGAGTAAACATTTTAAGGTTTTCTTAAAATAATTGGGATTTTCATATAAATGGTATGTTTCAAGAAGTTGGGTGATAAACATTTTTATCGAATAAAAATGTTTTAAATTTACACTTTATCTTGCTTTAGATAGTTGGTAAATTAAGTTTGATTTCTTATAAAAATGAAGATTTTATAAAAATGGGAGATTAGTTTGAGTTTTTAAGAAAGTAAATGTCCTTTAATCTAGAACAAAGTATATTTTGCAAGTGTTATCAATTTTCTAGAAATAATTATATGTTTAACCCATTAATAGAATTTTTTGAGTTAAAATTCATCTTTTCATGTGCATAAACTTATAGTATTTTGACGATGAACATAAAAACAAGTTTAATGAAGGTTTTCTTGGGTTTAAGCTTGAAATGAAGAAATGCAAAAATTCAGCTCTTAAGGTGTGTGTGATGGGTGTTGAAGTGTGTTAAAAATATAAGATTTTAAGACTACAAGTATTAATAAAGAAAAATGGTATTTTGTGATACCCAGCCTAATTAAATACCGGGTGATCAGTCATTTATTAAATGAAAATCAAGGTGAATGGTTGGTTCATTCTTAGCATCACTGTCGCAAAATAAAAATTACCAGTTTAAACACCCTAAATAATTAAGCTAAGTGTCAAAACAATTTAAAGTCTTATTTGCATTTTATTAAATTCCAATGTGAAAACCTTTTTAATAAACAACAGTTTAAGAATCACATAAATACTAAGGATGGCAATTAACACACAAGAATTAAACCATCTAGATAAACCAAACCAAGTTTAAGAACTATAAATGAAATCATCATGACAAGAGTTAACTCCCAAAGAGTACTGAATACTGTAAATATAAATAAACATAAATCTCTGACAAATCGAAACGGAATAGGAAAATGGGCGACACATGCCCTAACTAAGCAGAACTAAAATAAGAACAGGATCAATGACGAGGTCGTCTAAAGAAAGGGCCTACAACTCCCACATAAGCTGTAGCACGTCCAGTCCAAAGAATCTATGCATGACGCCCCTGTGGCTGGGCCCCTGTAATATATATATATATATATATATATATATATATATATATATATATATATATACAAGAGAAAGAAAAAAATAACAGTAAACGGGTCAGAGCCCGAGTGTAAAACAGTTTTAAAATAGTTTAGCAAGTATTTAAAATGCTTACCGGCTAATGTGACAACCATGTTAGTATGCGACACTCTCTTGAGAATTCTCACCTCTCATCTAGTGTGCACGCCTACCGTACTACTAAACTCATAAGTCTATCTAACTTATTTTTCCATAAAGTTTTATCTCGAGAAGTAAAAAGGTTATGATATTTAGTTTAAACAAAATCAATCTCTTCAAGATTTCTTTTGTTACTTAGAACAACTCAGTATTGTTACAAAGTTCCCAAACACTTATTATAAAGTTGGAGCATTTATTCATTACTTAACTACTTATACGAACAGTAGAAAGTTTTCATATATAAGTATATATATATATATATATATATATATATATATATATATATATATATATATAGGGAGAGGTTCTCTAGTGGACCAAAAGAATGGACTTTTTAATGGACCTTAATAAAAAACACATAATAACACATTAATTTTAATTCTTATAGTGTAATTGGTCCGCGCCAGCGGCACTCGAGACCCCACTACCCCCGCCCCACCACCATCACCACCACCCCACCCTCCCCACCACCCCACCCACCCATCCAGCCACCACCATCACCATAGCAGCCCTTATGGCAGCCCTTATGACAGCAGGGCTGCCATGGGGTGGGGGTGGCGTGGGGTGGGTGGGGGGCGGTTGGGGGGGTTGGGGTCGATCGACAAGCGTGTTTAGTGCCACTAGCGCGGACCAATTACACTAGAGGAATTAAAATTAATGTGTTATTATGTGTTTTTTGTTAAGGTCCATTAAAAAGTCCATTCTTTTGGTCCACTAGAGAACCTCTCCATATATATATATATATATATATATATATATATACATACATAAAATCTATGGTGCTGGCATACTCTCCTATCAAGTACCCATATCACTCGTACTAAGGGAAATACTAGTCCGGAATCACTCTCGAACTATATTAACACAATACACACAAAATGGAGGCGAAGCATAGTTCCAAATCACTAAGAGGTCAGCACATACCCCTCACGTCTCTTAGGACTGTCTGACTATCATTCTCAAATAGCCTGTACCAAGGAATCCTATGTTCTAGGGTAAAAGTCAATATCCCCCGTAAATGTCCCATCAAGATAAGACTGTCTCGACGCGATAACCTCCGTGATAGCAAGTAGCGCGGGTATGATTATACACAAATATAATACTTAATATATGTACACAGTCACTGACGCGACTCAAAATGTGTCTCTAATGTGCATTCACTCAAGGCTCAAGTGCAAGCCTATCGCGTTAGTAATAAACCTGGTAAGTCGGGATCGTATCCACAGGGAAAAAGGACAACGGAGTTGTAACGACGGGAAAAGACAAAGGAACCCTAAATTTGACCCTAAAAAGAAAGGAAAAATGATTTGAATTTGATAATTGATTATGACTAAATGAAATTTGTGAAATTATGAGGAAATGAAATTATACTAAACTACCTAAAATATGACTAAAAAATGATTTGAAACTTTTGAACTAAGTGATGGGAAAAACAGGACGGGAATACAATCCCCCAACCCTAGTGTATTGCAGTTATAATACTAATCATGTATTTAACTGATTAATTTGACCCGAAATTTAGTACTCCCAAGCATTACGTATACGAGGTTCTATCCCGCATCATACTTAATCTGAGGACGAGTAAATCGGTATCGCGATAGTGACACTCGAATTGCATTCTAAATCATCCCAGTTACCCAGTTGCAAACGAGATATAAATACCTACATTTGTTGTGTTCTTACGCAATACGGTCATAATCAATCACTAAATTCAGAGGACTAATTTTGTATACATTCAATTAACACATCAGGCTGGGTTCATGTATCCCGGCCTTAGACAATCTAGCCTAACATACTGAAAGTAATGGAAACAGTGTTTAATGTGCAGGAATTCATAATTAATCTAAAGAAAAGCTTGTAAATTGATGTAGAACAGAATTGCAAGAAGAAATAACTCACTAATTTTGACCAAAGAAATAACAATAGCAATGAAGAACACATAATTCTGAAATAACCTTCAATCCTTGGAATTAAACTGTAAATTATATCTAAACTAGGGTTTCTAGAAAGTAATGGAAAATTATCTAAAATTCCCCGTCCAAATAATAAATATAAAACGGGTTTTTATACCCTACAACAATTCAATAGTTTCAGCTGCATTAGGATTCTTTTTCGGAGCAGATAAGATTTGGAAATCTCGATAGCCGGACCGGTCCGGGCCTTAAGTGGACCGATCTGCCTCCCAAGCGGATCGATTCTTTTTATTTCCAGGCGGACCGGTCCGAGGGCGAACCGGTTCTTTTAATTTCTGCCTTCTTTGGTTTGATTTCGATCTGAGGTCTACTGGAGTTTGCACAGCAGATCGGTCTGGGGTAGGGGCGGACCGGTCTGCTTGTTGACTTTTTTCTCAACTTTAACTGCTCATATCTTTTTCTTTGGGACTCCGATTGAGGTGCCGTTTCTTCCTATGTGCTCATGAATGTGATATCTTCAACTTCTCTTTAGGTACCTCATCTGAATTCTGGGTGGAAATTACACTTTTTCCCTTTTTGACTTTCCCTCTTGTCTTTCTTGATTCTTTCGGTTTCCTTCTCCCGTTTCTTGACATCAAATACCTGTAAAATCACTATGAAATACCAGAAACTCGGTGTACTCGTTAGGATTAGTCATTAGCAAGATTGTGAGATAAAGTCAAATTTATTACTTTGTTCGAGGTGCTAAAAGTACCCAAATTAAGGGATAAATTAGGAAGAATTTATGCCTAGTCAAACCCCCCTAACTTAGAACTTTGCGCGTCCCGAGCAATGTAAAAGAATCCTAGCAAGGCTCAATTTTTGAAAATCATTTTAGTCGGATAGAATACCTTTTTCGCGAGCAAACGGTTGCATTTAGCGTATGCAACAAGCCGTTAAACCCCTAGATCACCCTAGTAGGACGAGTTATGTCTCGTGAGGATTTGCAGAGAATGTACCCACAAAATTTGACTCAAGAAAAATTCAAAATACGCAAAAATTATGTTGGCGCACACAATCTGAAAAGTGAGGCGCGCCTTCTCGTTAAGGCGCCCAACGGCGATGGTTTGCCCCGTCCAAGCCACATTCGGTGCAATACGGGCCATGATAATATCCTTATCGATCGGGGGTACGTTTCGTGGATAGGTGAATTCTTGAACGTTCGAAACGTCGTACTCGGCCAATTTGGCCATGAGATGAGCCAAAGAAAATGGGATGACATTCCCATCCACGTAAGCTTGGGCCTCGAATTGGCCCGTCTGAACTAGGGTGCCATAAAAGGATCGGACTTCGGTTGCCCAAACCGCTTCGTAGGGTTCATTGAGGAATCGACACTAGCCCCGAGCCATGAATAGGGCAGTGATGGAGTTGGGCAGCCCGTCCCATTGGACAGCGCGCTCCATATGGAGTTTGCGGTCCAAACTGAAGAACTGATGGCACCATCGATCCTTTTAGCGGGAGCAAAACTCGCCATGACCGGAGGGGTGGATATCGTGGGAGTCATACTTGGTGGGGGAAACACGTGGAGCCATGGAAACAGGAGGGATTTTTGCTTGGAAGACTAGAGAGTGAGAAGAGAGGATTTGGGT
Organism: Sambucus nigra; assembly: GCA_949130495.1. Classification (NCBI taxonomy): domain Eukaryota; kingdom Viridiplantae; phylum Streptophyta; class Magnoliopsida; order Dipsacales; family Adoxaceae; genus Sambucus; species Sambucus nigra. Next base: position 476,739,916 of record OX422213.1, read on the forward strand.
TGAAGGTGTGAAGAGAAAGGGAGGGTATTGGTGAATATTTATAGGTGAAGGGGGAGTGTAGGGGTTGGAATTGGAGGGAAAGGGTTTGGAGGGAAAAGGGGGTGAATTTGGGAGGAAAAGGTTGGGGTTGGGAGTTGGGAACACGGATTGGAGGGAATGAATGGGATTGGGGAGAGGGGGGTGAATCTTAGGAAGGGGATAAATCAGATCTGCAGAAGGCGGACCGGTCCGGGGTAGGGGCGGACCGGTCCGGGTACTTTAATATTCAGAAAATCTGACTAGCGGATCGATCCGCCTTAAAATTAAAGGAACCGGTTCGGGGGGGACCGGTCCGGCCTTAAATTAAAGGAACCGGTCCGGCCCAGGGTTTTTGGGCTGGATTTTCCCCGAACTTAATTTCGATCTCTATTCTCTGAAAACTTTCACTTTTACAACATACTCCCTATCAATCTGGACTAAAACCCTCTCGATTTCGCTGGTCAACGCCCTTTGACTCGATATTCCCGAAACATGAATGCTTTTCCCGAATCCTATCGACGCTCACTACACACACGACTCTCAAAACACACACGACTCTCACCCCATACACGTCGGGGGTGCGACGACCTCGCTGTAACAACTCACTCTACCCCGTAAACGGGGTCCGATAACCAGACGGTGTCGACTTCTTCTGCACACGCCTCTAGATATGGCTTTAGGCGTTGTACATTCACTTTGAATGTATTTCCCCCTTTTAAATCGTCTAATTAAATAGCTCCATGGGGGAAAACATTCTTCATGACGAATGGGCCAGACCATCGTGACCGCAACTTGCCCGGAAAGAGATGAAGCCGAGAGTTATAGAGAAGAAATTTTTTCCCGGGAAGAAACTCTTTTCGTCGAATGATGTTATCGTGAGTGAGTTTCATCCTTTCTTTTGAAATTTTAGCATTCTCATACGCATCATTGCGTAGTTCTTCTAACTCATTCAATTGAAGCTTGCGGGCTTCACCGGCCTTATCCATGGCATAATTCAATTGCTTAATCGCCCAATATGCTTTGTGTTCTAGCTCCACGGGAAGATGTCAAGGTTTTCCATACACAAAGTGGAAAGGGGACATGCCGAGTTGATTCTTATATGCGGTACGATAGACCATAGTGAATCGTTCAATCTAAGTGACCAATCTTTCCGGGTAGGATTGACGGTCTTTTCAAGAATGTTCTTGATTTTCCGATTTGCTAGTTCGGCCTGCCCATTCGTTTGCGGGTGATAAGTCGTTCCAACCTTGTGAACGACGCCATACTTTCTCATGAGCTTTGCGAATGGCCTATTGCAAAAGTGCGTGCCATTATCACTAATTATCACTTTCGGTGCACCGAAGCGAGAAAGTATGTGTTCCTGCAAGAACTTTATCACCATTTTATTGTCATTTGTCTTGGTAGCTATGGCTTCCACCCATTTAGAAACGTAGTCTACCGCGATAAGGATTTGTTAAGGTCGGACCGGTTCCTTTAATTTAAGGCCGGACCGGTCCCCCAACCCTAGTGTATTGCAGTTATAATACTAGAGAACCTCTCCTTTAATTTAAGGTCGGACCGCGATAAGGATTTTATGTATGTATGTATGTATGTATATATATATATATATATATATATATGGAGAGGTTCTCTAGTGGGCCAAAAGAATGGACTTTTTAATGGACCTTAACAATAACATACATACATAAAATGGGTATGACTAAAAAATGATTTGAAACTTTTGAACTAAGTGATGGGAAAAACAGGACGGGAATACAATCCCCCATCCCTAGTGTATTGCAGTTATAATACTAATCATGTATTTAACTGATTAATTTGAGCCGAAATTTAGTATTCCCAAGCATTACGTATACGAGGTTCAAGCCCGCGTCATACTTAATCTGAGGATGAGTAAATCGATATCGCGATAGTGACACTCGAATTGCATTCTAAATCATCCCGGTTACCCAGTTGCAAACGAGATATAAAGACCTACAATTATTGTGTTCTTACGCAATATGGTCGTAATCCATCACTAAATTCAGAGGACTAATTTTATATACATGCAATTAACACATCAGTCTGGGTTCATGTATCCTGGCCTTAGAAAATCTAGCCTGACATGCTGAAAGTAATGGAAACAGTGTTTAATGTGCAGGAATTCGTGATTAATCTTAAGAAAAGCTTGTAAATTGATGTAGAACGGAATTGCAAGAAGAAATAACTCACTAATTTTGACCGAAGCAATAATAACAGCAATGAAGAACACAAAATTCTGAAATAACCTTCAATCCTTGGAATTAAACTGTAAATTGTATCTAAACTAGGGTTTCTGGAAAGTAATGGAAAATTATCTAAAATTCTCCATCCAAATAATAAATATAAAACGAGTTTTTATACCCTACAACAAATCAAGAGTTTCAAGTGCACTAGGATTCTTTTTAGGAGCAGATAAGATTTGGAAATCTCGATAGCCGGACCGGTTCGGGCCTTAGGTGGAACGGTTTGCCTCCCAAGTGGATCGGTTCTTTTTATTTTCAGGCGGACCGGTTCTTTTAATTTCTACCTTCTTCGGTTTGCTTTCGATCCGAGGTTTACTGGAGTTTGCACAGTGGATCGGTCCAGGGTAGGGGCGGACCGGTCTGCATGTTGACTTTTTTTCTCAACTTTGACTGATAATATCTTTTATTTCGGGACTCCGATTGAGGTGTCGCTTCTTCCTATGTGCTCATGAATGTGATATCTTCAACTTCTCTTTAGGTACCTCATCCGAATTCTGGGTGGAAATTACACTTTTGCCCTTTTGACTTTCCTTCTTGTCTTTCTTGATTCTTCCGGTTTCCTTCTTCCGTTTCTTGACTTCAAATACCTGTAAAATCACTACGAAATACCAGAAACTCGGTGTACTCGTTAGGATTAGTCATTAGCAAGATTATAAGATAAAGTCAAATCGATTACTTTGTTCGAGGTGCTAAATATACCCAAATTAAGGGATAAATTAGGAAGAATTTATGCCTAATCAGTCACACAGTCATATATATAGATATTCACATTTTCCAAATTAGGTTCGCCCATGACCCATAATTATTATTATCCATTCTTAGCACAATTTTACTCAATTATCTAGCATAAAGGATCCATCTCTTTTATTCTCACTTATAATTATTTCATACTTACTTCTCATCTCTCGAAGTACTCCTTCTTACTAAAATATAATTTCAGTAGGTACACCCTTTCTAACCTTCTGGTCTAAGTCTTTTACGAGTCTCGAAATTTTTTAGTGAACGTACGCATAATTTCCAATGTGTGATTAAACCCCCCGTTAATCCAAAATTTCATCACATATTAAATTTCACTCAACGGAGTCTACTTAGAACCTACAGGTCCTCTTCATGATCCATTATACTATGTAAATGATATTCAAGGGTTCCTACGTATTTTATACGGATTAAACAAAAAGTGGAAAAATATGCAGTTTTCCAAGAGGGGTCGATCGATCGAGGAAAGGGGCCAATCGATCGATCAGTCGATCGATCGATCAAGCAAGTATTCTGAATTCTGCCATTGTTAAGTATGGGTTTTCTTCTCCAACCTCAACCAAACTCTATTAACGATCCCCAAACTACCAAACAAAATTACTACTGGTTACATATACTTATATGCATGATTTCCTACGTGAAACATGTGCAAATTCATCAAAGGTATTGAATTAATGGGGTAAATCATAATAATTATCAAGAACCCTAACTTTTCATAAAACTTCCATTCTTCAAATTCTTTTCTATATTTCTTGCTTCTAAACAAATATAATTTCGTGGGTAATCCTCTACATATGATTGAGGTTTCCAGAATATATCTAATTCCTCTAAAAACATGTGATTTCAATTCTCTAAATCATTAAATTCTTCCATGAAACATGTGTTTAACAATCCTATTCTAACATGGGTGAAACATTAACAAAAAGAAAAGCAAGATAGATACTTGCCCGGAATTCTAATGTCTGATTTGATGATGATGAGGATATGGCTACGTTCCTCGTCTTACGATCTATGTTTTGGCGGTGGTGGTGGTGAAATCGAATGGTTTATTGGCCTTGGATTTCTTGGAAAGCTTCCTACCTTCTTCTCTAATGGCCGTTCTTAGGTTTCTGTAGTTGTTAACCCTAAAATCTAACCTCTCATAGCTGATATAACTTAGAAAAATTTGTGAGTTTAATTACCCCCAAATACAAAATGACTACAATACCCTCCCGGGATGCCAATTAGGCCTAAAAATGCCCAGACACCAAAACTAAACCCCCGGATACACTTTTCTGATTATCTCGACCCTTTCGGACACTTTGGCGCACTCAAAACGACCATACGGATGACTTATAATTTATTCACTTATTATAATAATAATTTGGTGTCTACACGATATAGGCGCGTCCCGACTTAATTTCCATAATTGTCATATTATTCATTCGTGATAATTTTAATAAATTCAATTATACATATTACTTTACCCATTAAGTAATATTCAACAAATTCTCAATAATTACTAACTCTCATCACGCTAGTAAATATTTAAAATAAATTTTTGAATTAATATTAAATGAATATTTCAATTTAAATTTAATAAATCCCCAAATTTAAAAGCCATAAAAATACAGGGTATTACATATTTTTCTTATAAAGTAGTCTCATATGTTAAATGATTCTTGGAAATAAAGGTAATGAAATAAAGATGTTTCTAATTGAGAAGAATATTACTCCTAAAGGTTAAAAAGGCGTTAAGGTGTTAAAACGCTTAAGAAGTCAGTATGGGTAACTTAATAATATTTTGAGAAATTAACACTTGTGAAAATAGAGTAAAAGATGAGTTTGGAAAATAAAGGGGTAAAATGATAATTTTACGTAAAGTGGAATATTTTTGTGAAATAAAAATATTGAAAATGGTGTTACACATGATGGTCCCCAAATAAATATGGTTTGGAATAAAATCAATGCAAAAGTGTAAAGGACAAGAAATGATAATTTTCAAGTGTAACACAAGTTGAGGTGAAACCCCGAGTTTCGGCTTCGGTTGGGTAAAAAGGAAAAGTGAAGTATGTTAAAAATTTAAAAAATATTAAAACACATTAAATGAACTCAGATGACACCGGGATAGCTAAGGAGGGCCCAGAGCTCTGGGGTGAAAGACCCAAAATCACTGTCTAGAGCATATGGTGGCATGGAAGGCGGTGGGGAGCTCGTTAAAGTACACGATTATTAGAAGATTCCAAAAAAAGATAAAGGAATAAGAAAAATGTGTGTGGCAAAAATGTGTTAAGACTACCTAACTTGAATGAATTAATAAATGTTCCAGTAAAGGTTAAAGTGGACAAGAAACACGTAAATTGATTAATGTCCATAAGGTAGAGGAACAATAAAGTATAATGCTTAAACGGGCGAGTTGAGCAACCTAAGATGGTCTAACCATAATTAACACAAGGGTGTGTTGTGAAAGCTCTTCAAAAGTTAAATAAATATTTTCCAATATGGTGTTCGCGTATGTTAAAAGGGGTAATTTTCAGTGAAAATACTAATGTGAGTTGGTTTAAATAAAAGGGGTGATTTAGGTAAAGAAATGATTTTCGATTAGATAAAGTGCAGTTGTTTAAGTATTTTATAGTGTTAGTTAAGTAAAGGGATAAATTACAAGTCAATAAATAGGAAGTTCTTTGTAAGATTAAGGTGATTTAATCGAAATAAAAACGATTTCATGCATTAAGTGTGTGAGTGTGTGTGTGTGTGTGTATAGTTGTATGTGCATGTAGGTATAACATGTTAGAGTCTTATTTATGTCGTTCTATTCTATATTATATTTGTATATTTTCCACTGATCATTTGTCTCATACCCTCGTCTTCGTTACGGAAGGTTGGGTGTGGGCCCGTATTTTGAGAGTGTTGCACAAGTATTCTTTTATTTTATATTAATAGCTCTGTATGTTTGGATTTCGAGGACGCTTCCCACGGTTCGCTCGCGTAGCTGGATTTAAATGGAAATCACATGATAAATAAGTGAAATGTTAATTAAATATAACTAGACTATCAACATTATGCAGGTTATTTCATTGCACTTCACACCTAACGCTCGGTTCGAACCGGGTTGATCATGGATAACCCATAAATTCGGGTCGGGGAGTTACATTCTTCCCTAGTTTATTCCCCTTCATAGCTTTCCCTACTCCTTTGCCTCCTTTTACGTAAGATTATATAGCAATTATAATGAAGTAAACAATTGTAATTCACTTAAGTTATAATGAAAAATGATATTATACATACAAATAATTTTTTTGGATGTTGTTTTAGATTCACTTCATGTCTTTGTTGTAGCTTGACAATGTATGTCACTCACACCTCCATGGTTCCAAACATATGATTTGCTCATTTTTCCATTCAAAAGTAAGTTAGTTAATGGAAAAGATCTATGAAATTGGCATTAAATGATAAAAATGCAAAATGGAATTGATTAAATATACATTTTTATTTTTCTCCTTGCATATCCTCTTGTTATGCCCTAGTTGACCATATAAACTGCATTTTACAGTGGTTTGATGGAGCTTCCAGCAAAGCGTATTTAGATTTTGTTTTTTCCTCTCATCTTGTTCCAATTTTCTTTTCTTTTTGGTCCTCCCAGTTAACTTCCCATAAGTGGGTGGTGTCATAGCAGGAAGCCCTATTTTATCCCACATTTCAGCTCCATTCAATGGTTCAATAGTATTTCTATAACAATTAATGTAGTTTTATCTCTTGTAATAGTTATGCATAAATTCTTCTGGCTCTAAGCCAACATAAGTTATAGTAGAACAACCATGAATGAAAGAATCCCAGTCAATTCTCATTTCCTGCATATGCAAGCAAGTGCCTTTAAATCAACCACAAACTGGGCATGAGGTGATAACACTTGAAACTTTGGGTTGTTAGCCCAATATGGAACACATTTGTTGCCATAAGTTTTTTATCTAACATTGGTTGAATCTTAGGACATAACAACCCCCTTGTTTCTCCATTTTAGCTCTATTAACATGCAACATTTTCATCAAAATGCACTTAATTTTCTCCAACAATATAAGTATTGGTTTCTCTTGCTTCCAACATAAAGGCATTAAAATTATCACAAATATTCTTCAATAACATATCAAACTTTGGGATGGAACTAAAATGAGACCCACTCCATGAAAAAGGGTCTTTTCCATTTAATCATGTAAAAGATTCTTCGTTTTAATTCATTAATTTCTCCATTTCTATTTTAAATATAGGAATTGTTGTAGTCTTTGCACAACTATAAATGGCCTTTTTTAGAATAAGACCTTTATATTTAGCTTTACAATTGTAGTTCAAGTGTCTAATACAATGCCCATGCTCTTAATTTGGACATAATTCCTCTAATGCAGGTATCAACCCTTTTTGTTTCTATGTTATGAAAGTAAAGCAATATGAGTTTCTCATGTTTATATCTTCATTTAACAAAGAAATGAAACACACCCAAGCATCCTTAGTTTCCCCCTAAACCAAAGCGTGAGCTAATGGGATTATTGAGTTATTCCCATTCGAGCCTACAATTGTCAATAATTTGCCACCATTGGGCCTTTAAACACTACACCAAACTGGGCGAATAGTCACGAAAAAAGCAGTCACGACCCATAGCCGTGACCATACCCAAAATAGGCATGACGAAGTCCATGATGTAGCGTGGTAATGGCTCATCTCGTACAGTCACGGATAATCTCCATGACTCATGTGAGTCACGGATATAAGTCGTGATCCAATTGTGACCATTATGGTGCCAAGTTTTCCTCCAAATATGGTCTCAGATAGCGTCACATGCTTAGACCGTGACCATAAACCAAAGCCACACTGATATAGCCACGGCTTTTGACCGTGATCATTATGGGAACTGAGTCATGGCTTTTGGCCGTGACCAGGTTATTATTTACACGCTGACGTGTTAAAATTAATGTTATCACGGCATGTGGTCACGACCCTTAGCCGTGACCAGTGTCTTTATACTTAATACCCAGACGAACTATTTCATTTCCCTCGCAAAAACCCTAAACCCTCCGAATTTTGGCACTCGTGCGATTTTGTGCTCTCAATCCAGCGATTTCAATCTCCGCCCCTCTTTCAATCTCCATATTTCTTTCAATCTCCATATTTCTTTCAATCTCTAAGGTACTATTTCAATCTCAGTGTATTACTGTGTGTGTATGTATGTGTTTATTTTTATGTGCGTGTGTGTATTTCAGTGTATGTATATGTGTATATGTGTATGTACGTGTGTGTGTATGTATGTGTGTGTGTGTATTTTAGTGTGTATGTAATGTATGTGTGTGTATTCACGCTGATGTTGGTTTAGGTTTAGGGAAGAAATATAAAAAAAATATTAAAAAAAATGTGTCCTTTAATATTGATGCTAAAAAAATATGACTAATGCTAGTTTAAGTTTAATATTGATGCTAAATTCGGGATTAATTTTAGGGGTAATGTTTATAAGGGATTAATTTTATGACTAATGTTTGTAAGGGTTAATTTTATGACTAATATTTATAAGGTTTAATTTTAGAGTTGATGCTAGGATTGATTTTAGGGATTGTTGGATTAAATGACAAAAGTAGGTATTCAAAACCTAATAAATTAACGGTGAGATACACAATCATACACGAGATTCACTCGTGGGAGATACACACACATACATGGGTTCCCATTACTGATTTTATATGGTGGAGTTAGATTTTGTTGAGGAGACTGAGGGGAAGTAAGGCTTGTTATGCAACTATAGTTTGATTCCATGCTCTCCTTATCAAATGCCATATTGATAGGGGGCTTCCATTGTAAAGAGAATACTTGATATGAGCGTGAAAGAAATCGTTCTGTGAAGGAAATCAAAGGTTGGGTCACAAAAAATTTACCGACATGGGTCGTACCGTTCTCTGCTTCAATTACAAGTTATGTCAGTTGCGGGATTATTCGACCCGAAATCACTCCACAATCGCATTTATATATCTTTACGTGTGTGTATTTTTATGTGTATGTGTGTATTTATGTGTGCATGTGTGCACAAGATTCACGCACTCGTACATAATAACTAGTTAATGATTCATTAGAGTCATTATTTATAGGAATCATAATCACGCCTCGTTCATTTTTCTTAGGAAAAATGAGTCACAGTGCTAATAAGTGGCAACAAGAGTGGAAAAGGTTGCAATTGGACCGCACTCGTACATCTTTCATTAATGAGCCTCATTAAGTGGGTACTCCGATTTATTGGTATGGGAATAGGAAGATCGAACAATTTGACTACCTAGTAAACCGTGGAGTTCATCTCCAACAAGAGTACTTGTTCGATCGTATTCTTTTTTCCCTACCAGAATGCTGCAATAAAGCTGTACAATATATATTTCGTGTACATAATGCCGATAGATCACTGAAACTTCTTACGCTGTTAGAGAAGGCAAAAAAAATTCATCCCTTAAGGATAGAATTACGTACAAAGAGCATTGCCGAAGATTGTGATGTCTCTCTACACATGCACGTCAAACTCAATCTTGCCAATAGGATGAAGATGATGAAATTTCGAGTTCATGTCGCTGACATCTATGCACCAATTATAGATACACTTCCTCCTACTTATCCATGTGAAAAAATTCGTACGTTTTTAAAAATAAATCCCGACTGAATGGAGATCAGACACATTGAACTTTTATTAAAGTCTTACCATGAAAAGGTAGATTATAATATATGGTTAAATAATTAGTTTTGTTAGTTATGATTTCATATTGAACTTTGAAATTATGCATCTATTATTATAGATACACATTGAACTTTAATTATTTTTATAGATAATGTCGGGCGATAATGGAAACAACGCTCCAACATAGGACGTCACACAACCTTAATGAGAATTCTCATCACGAATTAGGGGCGCAATCGGTACGGTACGGTCGGTAATGACCCCTTACCAATACCAAAATCACAATCTAAATGGTAAAATCGTACCATACCAATTTACCGACCGGTACATCAAAACAAAAACAAAAACCAAAGCGACCGTTTTTATTTTTATTTTTTCGGTATTTTCGGATTTTTTTGGTTTCCGTAATTTCGGTTTCAATTCGGTTTTTTCCCGGTAGGGTATGGTTAGAACTAATTTTGATTTATTTGTTTGGACTGTGAATCCTAATTTCGACATCAGGGACTATGAAAATCTTTCAGAAAAATTATTTTTACATCATTTACTGTGATTTGTTGGAAAAAATCATTTAATAATAAAAATTCATTTTCAATGCTATTTCTAACACAGTATAGTTTTTCAGTTTACAAAATAGTCATCAACACATCACAAAAACTGACACAACATCGAACACAAACAGAACACAACATTGAACACAAACATATCCTCCACAAATCCTTAAACACATAATACAAGAGCAAAGGACACAAATGTTTGTTATTTCAGAAAAAATGCCTTATTTCTCACAGTTACTTTGGTTAGTTTTGATGAGGGTTTGATATGGGTATGCCATTTTTTCTTTGTCCATGGTACCAAAACGAAGTGAGAGGAAGATAGACAGAGGAGGCATCGAAAATGTGGTATAGAAGAAGGAGGAGGCACCGTCGATACCAGTTGTTTAAAATAAAATATTCACAATTGTTCAAAATAAAATCTAACAGTTGGTTAAAATCACTAACCGAAATAGATGAGCAGCGGTGGTGTACTAATGATTGAGAAGCGAAGGCGTAGCCAGAATGGTTGAGCACCGGCATCAGTGTTAGGGAGGGATTTGTTGAGCAGGGCGTGGGCTTGAGGTAGAGTCTAGAGAGAGAGAGTTTTGTATTATGTCAGATATGGATGTGGGTTACCTTAGGTTAGGTTATGTTAATAACTTACTAGTTGAGTTGACCGTGTAAAAAAAGAGCATGGGATAGCATGGGTTTAAATGGGTTCTAATTGGGTTAGAAATCCTTGATATCGTGTTATAGTCGGGTTATAACGGGCTAATTTCGGGTTAATTGCGTGCCAATTTTGGTCGGTATGGTATTTCAGTAAGGTAAATTCGGTAATTTTGGTATAGTAAATTCGGTACGATAAATCGGTACGGTAAATTCGGTAAATCGGTTTTTTATATTTAAAAACCAAAACCAACCATTTTTTTGTGGTATTTTATATTTTAGTAAAATCAATTTCCGGTATTTCATAATATGAAACCAAAACCATTCTTTTGGGACCAAAATGGTATGGTACGGTAAAAACCCGTACCGGTTGCACGCCTATCATGAATTGGTGAGCAATACACATCTCGATCAGAAATACACTCCACCACTCTGAGTTGGAGTAAACAAGGTACTCCCACCAATCCAACAGACACGCCCAACGCTCCTGAAACTGTCGGGCTAGTCGAGAAGAAGCCCATTGGGTTCTCTCTATTGGGAAATAACCCCACAAGGGATAAGAATCACGTTTAACAATTTAAAGCCCCGTGTTTGTCCTTGACAAAAATGAATGTGGGAGTGGGAGGAGTTGACAATTGAAACCTCGTAAATAAAGCTATTAAAGATGACATTTACGAGCAACTCAACAAACGATTTTCATTTTCGGCAAACTCAGAAAATAAGGTTCTTTTTTGAGTTGCTGAACAACTCCAAACATATCAGAGAAACCATAGGCAAAATTATTTCCCTAAGGGAGCATCGAGCTTCGATATTTTGGCCCTTAAAGATAAAGTCCCTTCGAACGTTGAGATGCCAATCAGCCAATAGAATGATTTTCTGGAAAATGAGGCGAATGACTCGAAAATACGACAAAGGGAGAAAAACAAGCAAAATATAAACTAATGTCCACCGGCTTGGCTCGAAATCTTATGAAGATTTGAAGAACGAGTGGTTGACCAGGAAAAAAGGCAGCCTAAATGAAGGGAAAACATCGAATATGGCCAACTTGTACGTGCATGCAAGACCAGACAAAGATAATAAATCCCTCCTCACTTATCCAAGACTCTAGAATCAATAGAGTCTATCAGTAATCAATCAACTTCAAGCTCGTTCGAAGACATTAACAATGATGCCCTTGCCCAAACCTTGGGGAAGGACTATAGAGGGAGGAAGAGAGGTTTGGGGTCGCAAATGTCAAAAATAAGATTCAAACACTCCGCACCTCTCGTGGATGAGCTTTCTTCTATTGATAAGCATTTCTTGTCCAACGATGAACGTCATTCTAGGACTAAAGGGGATATAATGGGGATTCGAAATGAATTGGGAGGCCTAAATGATAAACTTTCACATATTGTGTCCCTTTTAGCCGGTCGTATGCCCCTGCAGCCCCCAAAGCATCCCGGTTACGCCTTACCTCCTTAAAATTTTCCTCCTTCTCCATTCCATCACAGATGTCGGTTCCTCCTTCAACATTCCCCTCACAGGTGTTAGTTCCTCCTTTAACATTCCCCTACTTAGCGCCTCGGCATGCCACGGGTCTTGGATCATCGTCAATAACCCACGGTGATTATAGTGAGAAATACTATATAAAGGATGTGAGCGGTAAATTTATCATTGGGGTGTACACGCTCATCTCCACTCATGTAGGGACCTTAATACATAATCGACCTTTGCAGGAGGGTGAGTGTCAGATCCTGTTTGATAAAGTATTTGAGGGTTGCGAAGAGACTTCAGTGTACATCGAGAGTGGAGAAGGGAATTTGTTGAAAAATTATTTAAACTCTTTTACCACTTGGCTAGTTTATCGTTTGTTGAAGTACTAGTTGCAGTAATATTTTTCTTATGTTGTAATAATATGAGTAAACAATTTTATTTAATTTGAGTTTAAGTGGTTGTGTAGTATCTTTGATTGGTGTGTTCTTGTATTTTAATTATTGCATAGTTTGATTGATTGGTGCATTATTGACACTATATTTATGCAACATGATATTTATTTTGTCATGTTAACACATGACTGCAATTTGAAGATTATATTAAATGGATTTTCCACAATATAAAGAGTGGATGGGGGAGACTGACCGAATAACTAATAGTTATATTAAAGGTGTTCAAGAATTTATTCACTACGCTTTTAAGTACCTTAAAAGTGAGAAGATTCTCTGTTCGTGCACCCATTGTATCAACGAAAAATATAAATCTTTAGAAGATGTTGAGTTACATTTAATACACTAGGGAATTTGTCAAGATTATAACAAATGGACATACCATGGTGAAAAACATGTACCTTATGTTCCCGAAGAATTATAGGTAACCGATCACGTAACAGAACACCAAATAGTGGAAGTGGCAAATGATTCACCAACACATCGTCCATTGATCGACCTAATTGACGATGCTTACGGAGTCCACCACGATCGAAATTACCAACCTATGGAGACAAATAATGCGCACAATGAACGATTTGATACTAAACTACCAGGAGACCGAGAATATATACGATTGAAAGTTGATGCAGCTAAACCGTTGTATAAAGATTGTGATGAAGATCACTCGGTATTATATGCCATAATTGGTTTGCAAAATTTAAAGAGTCATTTTGGTTTGTCTGGGAACAACATAACCGAAATTCTTAAGTGGGTTAAAGATATTCTCCCAATGGAGAACACATTACCAGAAAATTATCCTACCATGAAGAAGAGATTGAAGGGTTTGGAATTGAAATACAAATCTATTCATGCATGCAAGTATGATTGCATATTGTACCGCAACGAGTACGGAGAGAAGGATGAATGTCTAGTATGCGGTGAGCCTAGATATGTCATTTGTGAGAAGGTAAAGTACAAATATGCAAAATATCAAAATTGCTCACAAGTCCCACAAAAGGTTTTGAAGTATTTTCCACTTGGCCCACGACTAAAACGATTTTTTACTGTACCGTGGATAGCGGAGGCCATGACATGGCACGCTCGATGCGAGGTCGGTGGGAATCTGATGCGTCTTCCGATTGATTCACTTAATTGGCAAATTTCAAATGCACGACACCATGAATTTGCAAAGGAATTGTGCAACGTTCATCTTGCAATCTCAACCGATGGGTTTAACCATTTGGGTAATTTAAGTACTAGTCAGAGTTATTGACCAGTTCTCATGGTGCCTTTAAGTCTCCCTCCTGCTCTATGCATGAGAAATGAGTTCACATTATTATCTTTCTTGATACTCGGGCCGAAGGCTCCAAGCGATGATATTAATATATACTTAGCCCCATTAATCAAAGAATTTAAAGAGTTGTGGGATAAAGGGGTGACAACGCTTGACTCTTACAAGGGTGAAGAGTTTACACTTAAAGCAAGGGTGATGTGGGTGATCCATGACCTTCCTGCCTATGGGACCTTATCCGGTTGTAATGTTCATGGTTATTATGGATGTCTCGTATGTGGGGAGGAAACTGAAGCCAGTTAGCCACAACATAGTAGTAATATGAGTTACACGGGTCATCGTAGATTTCTACCGATCAGTCACCCTTTTAGGATTGACAAGTTTAACATTTATCCTATTGGTCGGAAGCGTCGAATGCCACCTGTTCATCTTTCTGGTCAGCAGATCGAGGAGAAGGCGGCGGCTGCGACTACGGAGAATAGGTAAACACCCCAAGTTTGTAAACCTGAAGCGTAAAGCAAGGGGGGATCCTAACGACACTACTAAAGAAAAACCATGGTCCAGGCGATCAATATTTTTTTATTTGCCGTATTGGAAAGATTATCGTGTAAGGCATGTAATTGATGTGATGCACACAGAGAATAATATTGCAGAACATTCGATAGGAGCATATATGGGTGGATCGCATTCCAAATATAGATATCGGGCCCACCGAGATCTACAGGATATAAAGATAAAGAAAAAACTCCGGTTAAAAATTAATCATTTAACAGGAAGAATTTCTACCCCTCCGTCTGCTTTCACTTTGACTACTAATGAGAAAAAGATCATCTTAGACACGTTGTTCAACTTAAAGACTCCAACAGGTTATCCTGGTAATTTACGTAGGGTAATAAGCTACCAAGAAAATGACTTAAAACAATACAAGTCTCTCGATTGGCATGTAATCATTCAATTAATTCCTTTGTTATATTGGCATCGTTTCTTTGAACACAAAGATCTCCGTCGGGAAATTATGCAAATCAGTTTGTGTTTTACACAACTTTGTGCAAAAGTGGTATACAAAAGGCACATTAAAGATGCAAAATCAACTTTACCTGATGCAATTTGTGTATTATAAAAATATTTTCCTCCGTCGTTCTTTGATATTAGCATCCACTTGCTTGTGCATTTATGCGATGAAGCTTTATTATGTGGCCCCGTTAGGTATCATTGGATGTATCCTTTTGAGCACTTAATGAAATCCTTCAAAGATTACGTAAAGAATACATGGTATATTATAGGGTCAATTACTGAAGAATGCGTAACTGTGGAATCATCGTTATACGCTAGGGAATATATGCCAAAACAAGAGGTGAGGAGGTTCAATGCTCGTGGAGGAGGTGTGATCGAGTAACCTGACGAGTTTGAGGATGAATTACCATTTGGGAACCCTAAAGAGGTGAAACTCACAAATATACAATATGAGCAAGCAACTCATTATGTCTTCGAATGTAAGATGAAGTCGAAGACTGGAGAGAGTGAGTATCTACTGAATTCTTCTTCTTTGATTATATGTATTTTATATTTTATGATCTAAACTTTATAATTTACCCGTAGGAAGTACGAGAACTAAATCGCACAAAATCAAATGAGAAATTTGACGACAACTGATTTTAGGGCATGGGTATCAAAAGAGGTAAATTTCACATCTTATGTGTGTGTTTATTTATTCGTGTGTGATAAAAACATGCTTTAATACAAATTCATTAATAAATGCAGCTTCTAAAAAGATGTGATGTCTCTTCCAGGCTTTCACGCCTAGCAAAAGGCCCTACTTTTCGTGCAACAGAGTTGAAGAAATTTCGCACTATGGTTTTGATTTAATTTCATATCCATATGAGGAAAATCTTTTGATGCAAAATAACGAAATATTAATTTCAGTCATGACCACCTGTATCGCTAGTAAAAAGGATAAAAATCCAAAGAACACAGTGCTAACCTATTATGGGATAATCCAATAAATCCTAGAACTTGATTACTTATATTTCGCATAAACCGTATTCTATTGTGATTGGGTAAATGAGGAGGATACTACTTGCAAAGTCGATACTGACTCCAAACTTATTATGGTTGATTTATCAAAGTTGAAGAGTAAAGATCGCATAGTCGACGAGGCTTTTATTTGTGCCTTTCAGAACGCAAAGAAGGTATTCTACTCGAAGTGCATAAACGCTGGAAATTAGCCTATTGTTGGGCATGCACCAAAGGGTATGACTACTGAAGTGGATGCATTAAAGGCTGCAAAAGAGTTCCAGTCGCCTCTTGATGACAACCCTAATTTGAAGGATCTTTTAGTTGATTTAGAGGAATATTGAGTATCAAAATATTATGTTATACTTGTCAATGTTCTTTGTATCCTATTGTGATATTGACACTGTATTAGAGCTTTACTTGATGTATGAATGTTTAGTTACTTTTACTAATGTTTAATATGATTTTCTTTGATGTATGAATATTTAGTTACTTTTACAAATGATTAATATGATTTATGTAATATAACTTTTGATAATATGATATGCTCAGTCGATTGTTTAGTTACTCGGTTTGAGAATAGAGTCATTTGAGTTTGTGATTGGATCAAATTGACCCAATTCAATTTCCACGTGTTCCTGTACATATACATTTGTTGATCAATTTCATTGATTCAATGTTCATAAAATGAAGTTAAATTAGCTTGATTTTATGAAGATCGTATTACAAAAACTAATCAACAAATGGATATGTAAAAGAATATGTTGGGGGCTCCAGGATCAATTTGGTCTAATCACACATTCAGAAGTCTCTATTTAATGGCCTTCTTGGATCACAGGAATCAGGCACTCTTTACTTTCACTGATATGCATTATCTTTTGATATTATTGATATGCATTATCTTTTAAATCTTTTGGTTGTTGGATAATTATTGGCTGTTGGCGTGTTGTTGGATATAATTTTAGAAGGAGTACGGGATAATAATTAGTTTTGTTTGGTTTGGCTGTTGGATAATTATTGGTTGTTGGCTCGTTGTTGGATAGTATGTTAGAAGGAGTACGGGATAATAATTAGTTTTTGTTTGGTTTGGCAGTTGGATAATTATTGGCTGTTGGATAGTATGTTAGAAGGAGTAGGAGATAATATTGGACATATATTAGTTGTTGGCTTGTTATTGGATAGTATGTTAGAAGGAGTACGGGATAATTATTGGTAGTTGGCTTGTTGTTGGTGTTTGTCTGTTGGATAATCACGAGATCGCCAGTTTGAGAACACGACGCTAATTTCAAAATATCTAGACTTAGGCTTAAAAATATCATATTTTAAAACCTAATTCTAGATATTTTTAAATTATCATCATATTTTCAAATCGAAAGTCCCATGACCATGCGGTCTGTTCCCTCCAAGCTACATTGGACTCATACGCGGTGATCGCTCCCCTAAAGGGACCAAATTTCAAAATATCCACACTTAGGCCTGAAAATATGCCGTCAAAAGGAGAAACCATTAACCACCCCCCAAACGGCTCCGTAAGCGGCACCAACACCTCCCATAGGACCAACGTAGCTCGTAGTAATCGACCGTGTGGCCACGGGACCCACGGTTTGAGAGCACGGGCGAAATTTCAGAATATCCACACTTAGGCTCGAAAACGTGTCGCCAGAGGGCGAAAACACAAGAAATCCCCCAAATGGGCCCGTGAGAGGTACCAACACCTCCTATGGGACCAACGTAGCTCGTAGAAACTAACCGCGTGGCCACGGGAGCCACGGTTTGAGAGCACGGGACAAATTTTAAAATATCCACACTTAGGCCTGAAAACGTGCCATCAGAGGGCGAAACTATGAACCACCCCCCAAATGGCCCTATGAGCGACATCAACACCTCTCACAGAACAAACGTAGTTCATAGTAACCGACCGCATGACCACGGGACCCACGACTTGAGAGCACGGGCCAAATTTTTGAATATCCACACTTAGGCTTGAAAACGTGCCATCAAAGGGCAAAACCACGAACCACCTCCAAAACGGCCCCGTGAGCGGTGCCAACACCTTCCACGGGACCAACTTAGCTCGTAGTAACCGATCGCATTACCACGGACCCACGGTTTGAGATCACGGGCCAAATTTCAGAATTTCGACACTTAGGCATGAAAACGTGCCGTGAGAGGGAGAAAACACAAAACACCCCCCAAACCGACCCGTGAGCAGTGCTAACACCTCCCACAGGACCAATGTAGATCATAGTAATCGATCACGTGGCCACGGGACCCACTGTTTGAGAGCACATGCTAAATTTCAGAATATCCACACTTAGGCTTGAAAACGTGTCGTCAGAGGACGAAGACACAAAGCACCCTCCAAACGGCCCCGTGAATGGAACCAACACCTCCCACGGGACCAACATAGCTCGTAGTAACCGACTGCGTGTCCATGGGACCCACGGTTTGAGAGCACGGGCCAAATTTTAGAATATCCACACTTAGGCCTAAAAATATGCCGTCAGAGGGAGAAATCACGAACCACCCCCAAACGGACCCGTGAGCAGCGCCAACACCTCTCAAGGGAGTAATGTAGCTCATATTAACCGAATGCGTGACCACGAGACCCACGGTTTGAGAGCACGGGCCAAATTTTAGAATATCCACACTTAGGCTTGAAAACGTGTTGTTAGAGGGAGAAAACACAAAGCACCCCCCAAACAGTCCCGTGAGCGGTGACAACACCTCCCACAGGACCAACGTAGCTCGTATTAATCGACCACATGGCCACGAGAGACACATTTTGAGATCACAAGCCAAATTTCAGAATATCCACACTTAGGTATGAAAATGTGCCGTTAGAGGGCGAAACCACGAACCACTCCCCAAACGGCTATGTGAGTGGCGCCAACACCTCCCATAGGACCAACATAGCTTGTAGTAACCAACCACATGGCCACGTGACCCACGATTTGAGAGCACGGGCCAAATTTTAGAATAGCCACATTTAGGCCTCAAAACATGCTGTTAGAGGGCGAAACCACGAACCACCCCCAAACGACCTCGTGAGCGGTGCCAACACCTCTCACGGGACCAACGTAGCTCGTAGTAACCGATCGCGTGGCCATGAGACCCACGTTTTGAGAGCACGAACCAAATTTTAGAATATCCACACAGCCTAAAAACGTGCCCTCGGAGGGTGAAAACACAAAGCACCCCCCAAACGGCCCCCTGAGTGGCGCCAACACCTCCCACGGGACAAGCGTATCTCGTAGTAATCGACTGCATGGCTACAGGACTCACAGTTTGAGAATATGACCCAAAATATCGCCGTGCTCTCAAACCGAGGGTCTCGAGACCACGCGGGCTTTTATAATTTATTATTTAGCATTATGGCTGTGCGAGGATTACATTACATAGGTTTTAGAAATGTCCAGAAAATAAATAAAATTCTGCCCATTTTTTTAAATATATTTAAAAATGGTCAGGATACAGTCCATGACCAACCCTATTTTTTATTATTATACATAATTGGGGGCAGGGCTCTTGGCCGTGACTAGATTAATTACATGAAAATATAGGTCACGACCTTAGACCGTGACAACATATCAACTCGGTAAGTACAACATATCATATCATATATATAATCAACTCGATATTGATAATCAACTGGGTAAGTACAACATGTCATATCTATATTGATAATCAACTTAGTAAGTACAACATATCATATCTATAATCAACTCGGTAACTACAACATATCATATCTATAATCAACTCGGTAAACACAATATATCCAATTCATAAACATGTATGAATACATCTTACTAGTGAGTACACTCACCTTGGCCACTTAATGGGTTTTTCCTGGGTCCTTATCTGACACTTGTCCAACCGGTACTCCTTCCCTTCCTATCATTCTTACAATTTTTATATCGTCATAAGAATATTAACAATACATATACTCACTTTAACGTAATTCAACTCATAAGCATCATATGAATCCATTCAAATTATTTATCATAAATGAAGTTTAATCCAATTTCATGTTAAAATATTTAACATATCCAATACATAGCCCAAACATACTTTAATTTCTTCTTGGTAATCCAATTCTTATCATATTAGGTTCCCAATATAAAAGACAACACATCATTTCAATTTTCCTAGAGCAATATGTGTCCATTTCTTTAATACAAAGCAAATCTGCCCTATAGGCTCTTTTATCTTTCAGACAACTTTCAGGAATTTTTATTATTTTTCTACATCATAACATCTTGTGATATTTCACCCAATCTCTATAAACATATTAAACAATACAAAATTCAATTTTTATAATTTTTAAGGTTCATTTGTTATGTCAAGCAAAACATCGAACACCTGGTGTGCATATTTACACCTTTGGGGCAGATTTTATACTTGAACTTCAAACTATCACCAAAGATTCACTTCTTGGTATTTTCACATATTTTTTGGAATGTTATAAATATATGAGTCTATTTTTATATCCAACTGTAATTATTCAGTTCCAATTAATATACAAAAGTACATAGGAGTTTGAATACACAAGGTTTTCAATCGAAATAATATACATGATTTACACGTTCCACTTTGCTTAAACTCACATCTATTCATACATATAAACCAAGCCATGAAAGTTTCATAAAAAATCTATGATTTATACCCTTTCAATTAGTAACACACAAAACTTAACAAGATTTATATATAGAATTACCTTAAGGACTCTTCCGTAATTTCCCACGAATTTCTCTGCTCAATTCTTCTTCTTCGACTTCCCACTTCTCTTCCTATCAAGCCAAACTCTTTAATGGATGAAATATGATAAAGGAGGAGCTTATGTCAAGCCTTTAAAGTCGGCCAAAACCCACCTCCTTCCTTAACCAATCAAAATCCACCATTTGTTAGCCTAATAAGACGAAATATCATTTAACGAATGGACAAATTTGCCCCTGCTTCGTAATTCCAGCATAACTTCTTGCTTAGACCTCTGTTTTACACACCGCTTATTGTGTTAAAAACTTAACTCATATATCTATAACTATATAGTTTTCACCTCAAGTCAATTATTATATTATAGTGGCCAAAACTAGTCCCGAACTCGAACATTCCAACCGAAGACTTCACAAATTTGTGTTTGTGACCAATTCAATATTTCATAAGTTATGAAGGTAGGTTTAGACTAAACACAATAACTTAACATTATATACTATAATAACACATTATCCCCATCCCATACGGTAAGCATGATTTAAACGTGATTTATCATAATCATTTCCGGGTCGTCACAAATTATATTGATAAAATGCTTATGAGATTCGCTTTTGATTTGAATATTCGTCACTACACCAAAACAGGCGATTTGTAAGTGTTTTAAACACTTACAAATGGCATTTGCAAGTGTTTAAAATACTTACAAATCGGCGCGTTGCAAAAAAATTGCAAGTGTTCAAAGCCGTTGCAAACGTCATTTGTAAGTGTTTATTGGGAACACATGTCCGTTGCGTATAACCGTTACAAAAAAATTGCAAGTGTTCTAAGCACTTGCAAATTTAACTTTTGCAAGTGTTTTAAACACTTGCAAAATTCAGCAAGTATTTTAATCCACAACGGTTATAAACCCTTACAAATGAAAATATATAAAAAAAATTTGTAACGGTTCAAAACACTTACAAATATTAATATGTAAGGAAAACAATGTTCCGTTTGTAAGTGTTATGAACACTTACATAAATTAAAATGTTAAAAAAATAAAAATTATCCACCACGTACCATACCACCAACCTCACATATAACAAACAATAAAAAAGGCTAAAAACATAACAATTTTATCCAAACACTTTCATACAATACTTCATGATATGTTCGGCATAAACACACACTTTCATCAAGAAAGGAAGCAAGAACCAAAGGTATATATTAAAAAAAACATGAATCCTTTGTGAATTAACTCGTCACAGAAGTCTCGTCCAAATTGAACCAATAGGAAACATACCCGATAGCATAGGAAAATGCATATTATTAATGAACAAGTTGACTGAAGCTAAAAACGTAGCGTTCAAGTTAAACTTAACAGCTATAAAATAATTCTAAAAGTATGGAAAATAAAGGGTCCTAATATAACGGAAATTAATAGTTAACACCCAATCAAATAATAGATTAGTGACAAAATTAGCATCTGATTCCTCATCTGCCTCTTCCTTCTTCAGCTCCTCCTCTGCAGTAGCTGCTGTAGCAGCACCTCCTCCCGCAGCTGGGACCATAGCAGCTGCAAATTTTGCAATTTCATTGTTCAAACCATTAATAATTCACCAAAAGAAATGGGACATTTTTTAGTTTTGGCCCCCAAATTTTATGTTCAAGCAAGCTTAAATTGTCATAAATTCTAAAATGAACATCATAAAGATCCTTACAAAAAGTATTTATTATGACGATTTTAGGGGCAAAGTCCGATTATCAAAAGATTTGTGGCTTCCCAAAACACTTTTCGTTTCAACATACACTTTGAGGGCTAAAAATCAAGTTTCCCCTTAGAAGGAAAAATGAAAAAAGAACTAACTAGCAAACCAAATCATCCAGAAATGAGAAGCTGAATAACTAAGAATGTATTAAATTTCTCTTAAGGTAAAAAAAGTGAGAAAAGTACGCAATAGAAATTGTACAACTGAATAACTGAATACATACTCACTCGTTCTAAAGGTAAGAAAAAAGCAGAAGTACTTGATGACTTGCTGCCAGCATTCAAAGCAATAGCCCTGCCTTCCAATCAATTACTAGGGAACCACTCGAACCATCTTTAGTCCCCGAAGCTGCCTGCCATTTGGCAACAAGAAAAGTATACAGTAATATAAGTTTATTTTAAGACACAACCAACAAGCATTTTATATAATTGCAGAATAACTGAATGGTGCTTGAAAATTGAGTAGGCAAAATTATAGAGAAATTAAGTTTTGACAACACCAGAGAAATTCGTGGCACGGGTGTGCCCATGCCGATGGCATGGTGAAAACAATAATTTTTTAACCAAGATGAAGTGAAACAGTACGTAGGTTCCCTATCCAAAGAATCAACTTAAATCCCTATTATGAAGAAAAAGAATCAAGTAATAACTTTAACATAAATCCTTGAAAATTGCAAGCATAACATACACAAACTCAAGTATTTTATGAAAACCAGAGGGTCTTGTATTCTTACTTGACACCACTCATCCAGTTAACTTAATCAAAGCCTCCGACAAAGTTGAACAAATAAAAAAAAAATATTTGGGCCATTTGTCTATGTGAACTATTTAATGATATTAAAGAATCGAAATGGCCGAAACTCAAGCATATATAGTGGTACTGTGTAAAAAGGCGCCTTTATGGAAGCTGCGTGCACACAATACTCTATACTTTGAGATATGAATCTGATGATAAATATGTCACTCAGCTATGCTATACATTAATACATATCCTTATACATACCAACATTATACATACAATTCCTCAGTACTAGTGCAATATAGCATAGCTGAGAATTGATCATCAGATTCATACAAAATGCAAGGAAATTCACAAAGACTAGAAATATGAGATGAACTTTGAGAAGGTAAACGTACATCCATTACACAAGTTTACTCCATATAAGGTGCTCCCAAGGTTTTAATACTATCTTCACATGAGTCAAAATATGTTCTGTGATTCATCTCAGAATTTTCCATCCGTTGGTTGAGAGACAAATCAGAAAAGTTGTAAGAAAAGGGAAAAAAGGCAGTTATTTCCATATTAAAGTTCCCCCAAAAAGGTGCACTTGGCACTGAGATGTCAATACTCAAGCACTATAAAGAGACAGTTGACATAAAATTGGAACACATACCCGCTCTCAGACGCCTGAACTGAAATTCAGCTTCAGCCGACAGGTTATTAGAATATAATGACCATCGAATATCTGAAAGATGATTAGCATCTCCAGCAGCAAAACTAAATGTAACACTATAATTGGGTATCTCAAATTCACATTCTTGAAAGTCAGCGAGGCTATAAGATGAAGAATTGTTCTTAAAGAGTCTATTATTATCCACAGGGGAAATTCCATTGCCCCAAACTGGTGATATCCACACGGTACGACTAACAGAGCAGCTATGCTTTGGAGAGCCTATCTTAGTTAAAGGTTCCAGCTTTGCACAGTAAAAACTGACAGCGTTCCCAGCAGATTCATATGAAGCATCTGAACCCCCAATCTTAGAATCTGAAGCTTCTTTGTTGCATAAAGGGGTGAATATGAGAGATCCTAGTAACTCCGTCCCACTTGAAGGTGCCACTTTCATCTTCGACAGACCTAATTACATTCCAAGAAAGAAAACATTTAAGATCATAAACATTAAGCATCAAAGTTTGCAACCCAGCCTCCCATAAAAATTCATCCAGAGCTCCAATATGAGTTTACTAACATATTTACTCATCATTATCATTCTTCTACCCAACAAGAAACATAACAAATAATATAAAGGTGGCTGCCTTAAAAGTCCAAAGCAAATCTGGCCAGGGTGTTCATTCAACCTTGGTGTGACAGTCATCTTGCTCCAAAAGTAGATGAATCCCACACTTCTCCTCCTCTATAGTATAAGAGTTCCACACTAAATGATGCCTCTCAAGACACCAATAATAGAGTGCTGTGTAAGAGAGTTTATGTGGCCTCAATTTCTACCAATTGGGGATCCCACTTCTAGGAAAATTAATTTGAGTCCCTGTTCCATAAAATTATCAAATTAACATCAAAGTTGTTATATTTATAATTGAAAATGAAATTATTGTTATGAGTTCCTGTACATACTATGACATGAAGTGATAAAAGATCCGGTGGTTTCTTTACGCCAAGTAATTGTATATTTGAGGGTCGTTCTTTTCTCTCTCTATGTATTCCCTGTCAATGAGGCTTTCTATCCTTTTCTTCAAGTCAGCTGGCTTTATTGGAAACTTGAGTTGTATCCACAAACAAACACATTAAATTTACTGAGCTTCATTTTTTAGAGCTTAATTATATTCCAGTTGATGAGCTTCATTTTTTAGATGTACTAGAAGTACTCCTTAAGTTATAAGTTTCCCGGGCCTGCAAATCCTCATCTTCGTACATTAATCTCCCTCTTTTCCAAATAAGCTTTGGGTAACCTTCTTATCCATTGTTGCGGAGAACACCGTATGCATATTCTTTGTCAAATTTCAACCTACACAAAAAGAACACGAGCACGTTAACAAAAACATTCAAATCTAGGAAAGCAAAGAACCGAATACACAAGCAAAACATACTTTCTAGCACTGTGGTTGGCCTTATTGTGGGAATCTAGAGCATTTTCTAGCACTGTGCTTGGCCTTAATGTGGGAATCTATAACATTTTCCGATTTAAGTGACTTGCACAGTGCTGGACATTTGGTACTAATTGGTTTGGGGGTGGGGGGTATAATCTAAAAATGGTTTGGACACATAAATGGAAAGGACATAATTGGGATAGGAAGAGTAGTACATTTATATTAATGGTCTTGCTTGTGAGCCTCCCGGGATAGGCTAGTTTTCCCATTTCTTTGTTTATGTTATTTTTTGTTGACAAATATATAATATTAATGGTAATATTAGGGGAAGTTTAAGACAAATTTATGTGGATGGAGAGAGTAAGGAAAGAGATTATAATATATATCTAAGAAAAGCAGGATAAAAATAAGATTCATGTAACCGATTACTAATGATAACCCTTACCAGTCAACAAACTGAACAATATGTTTCGTCTTAATGGGCGCAACAACAGCATTGACATCCTTTGGAACGACATCTCCGCGATACATCAAACAATAAGCCATGTACTTCCCATGCCTCGGGACACACTTGGCCATCATGTTCGACGACTCAAACACGACATTTGTGATCTCAGGAACAAAGCTCTGTTCGTGGTAGGCTTTCGTAGCAGAGATAACCTGCGCATGAGATGATAGCATGAAATGTATTCGAGGACACGATACGAGGTTAGTTTGGAACTCTGTGATGTCAACGTTAATATCCCCGTCAAATCTCAATGAAGTGGTCAAAGATGAGGTGATTTGAGAAATCAAGTTGTTCAAGTTGGTGTAAGTTGGCCTTTCTATGTCTAAGGCTCTCCTGCAGATATCGTATATAGCTTCGTTATCCAAGAGCACTGCAATATTTGTAAGTTCTAGGAGGGAATGAGAAGGGAGCACGCTGTTGTAAGGCTCCACAACTGCAGTAGGCACCTGCATCATCAAGACAAACCTGTTACATATTGATATTCATACTAGTTTGATAGTTGAAGCAAAACCATTTTAAAAAGTTATAACTTAGGAAAGCCAAAAGATAATGTGAACAAGTTTCGAAGGAAAAGTAGGAAAATCGATTTGATCTTGAAAAATAGTTATTTAACTTATATTCCGCATTTCTGCCTTTTTTTGTTAGTCAACAAAAATAGAAATTACAATAAAAAGAATTAAAAAGCATGTCCCATAGCTCATAAACAAAGGAGAAAAAAAATAAAATAAATTGGTACCTAAACAACAGAGAATTAGAAGTATTTCCCTGGCTTAAGATTGTTATGTGTTGGATTGTGATAGATAACTTGAGGTACTTAATAATTGGGTAAAGTATATCAGGATATGAAATTTGAAACACATGTGAGGCTGATGTAATGGTGGGAATACGACTGATTTAATTTTGCTACACTAACATGATTTGTTTTGTGTTGCAAGAGAACCCTTTGGACATGAAAGGAGAAAGAAGAAGAAAAAAAGACATTCGACATATACAAATCCTCATGATTTCATCTCCCCATGAAATATGCAATGGAAAACATAATAATTAAAAGAATATTCTTGAACTACGCGATAGACAGTGCGACCCTCTCAAATGACCCCCTATTTGGTTCCAGCCAAATCCTCCACCTGATGAGCAAAGGAGCTACAACCCAAGTCTCGTCATATATCCTAGACATCTTGTCTAAAGTCTGGCCTCAACCACTTGGGTTGGCTACATAAATCTCTTTTTTCCACATTCCTCTATTTACTATTATTGTTATTATGTCAAACCACAAGTTATCACATCTTTTGTTACTATCTATGTCTACATTAATTATAATATTCTCGTTCATAGTTTAGTGCTCTTAATCATTATTTATATCAGTGCTTCTTACTGAATTGATTATCAATCTCTGTTATATGGTTTCAAACCATCTAAGAGTTTCATTAAACCACACATGAACAAATTTTGTTATTTTGAGAACAACTTGTCCTATAGTTGTTCTATAAGGAATTCTTTCAATTTCTTGGGCAATATATATAGCCGACACATAATATTCTAGACCCGATTTAAGTCCACTTGTGTTAATTTACCACAAACATTATCTCTAATCTCTTTAACCAGATGGATAACGGGGCTTTGGGAATAAAAATATTTCACTCTTTGGAA
This sequence comes from Sambucus nigra, assembly GCA_949130495.1. Lineage (NCBI taxonomy): Eukaryota > Viridiplantae > Streptophyta > Magnoliopsida > Dipsacales > Adoxaceae > Sambucus > Sambucus nigra. Next base: position 476,767,476 of record OX422213.1, read on the forward strand.
TTTATTTACTTTTTGTTTTCATCTCTCTATTAACAACAACATTCCTACAATTACAATGTTACATTGCATATGCTCTGTTTCGTTTTCTTTATTTTTCCAGTGATTGTAAATCTTCTATTATATTCATTCTTTAGTGATAATCCATCTTTCTTCATCAGTTAAATAATATCATAAGCACAGTTAAAGCAATACTATTGTAGCAACTAAATATAATATCACAAAATGATATGCTTGTATAGAAAATGATTGTAATTTAGATGGTGGTGGGGAAGGGTACCAATGGTAACTGTGACATACTTTGCATTGGTATCAATTGTAGATTGGCTTGAGTGTTCACGTATTGGTGAAAATTCTTAAACCCTTTGTCCTACACCAACAATATTATTAAAAACTGAAAAAGATCTTATTAAGTTGCTACCTCATCCATTAAAAGTAACAATCTAGAACTTTGTAATCCTTGGAGCAAACTGAATTGCAGAAGAACACCTGACAATGTGTTACATCCACGAATTTCCAATGCTCTAAGCATAGAATAAAAAAACAAATAAAGGATTGTGATTGTTCCTCATCATCCACATTGATTATGCACTCAAACTTCTTGCAGAAATATACCTTTAAACTCTTTAGATCATTTAAACCATCTCCACTAATTGATAAATGAAGAATTATGTGTTTTTAAGCCTCCGAATTCCCCCAACTCTAGAATGTTAGTTTTTTCAGTACCAACTAAACACGTTTTATCCACCATGTGATGGTACTATTTGGATTACCGAGCCTTAAAAATTTTGAATTACCAAATGAGGTAAAATATCTAATACCTCATACAAAATCGTAAACTTATAAGTTAGGTAAAAGGAACAAGCTTCACCTCGTCATAGTAAATAGAAAAAGTTAAGATCACTAAATAGGGTAGTGATGTTAGCTCAACCAAGGATTGTGAGTCGACTCTATCGAGATGCAAGTATAACTCTTAATCGAGACAAATGTGATATCAAGTTAGCTTCAAATATAACATAAGTGTTAGATAAACTATTAATATCCAACAACCTAAGACTATTTAACTGCGTTATCACCGTCATTAATTCCTCATCGTGGTTTAAACCTGTAAACTTTTGGGTCCTTGAAAGGCATTGCCATATGCGAGCCTTTGGGCTGGTGTCACTCCGAGTATGGTATTTGTCCAATCATATACGATGTCCGCGACTCAGAGGAGGGATATTGAGACGCGGCATCAGCAAGAGTTAGAGAGGACGCGACACACAAATGACTACATATTTACACACAGATAACTATATATTTACACACATCCAACGTTTATAGATGACTATATACACATGACCATAAATTTACACACACATAAGTACATATTTATACACAAATGACTATAGATTTATACACACATACAATATTTATAGATGACACATGACTACAAATTTGCGTATTTATACACACATGACTATAAATTTGCGTATTTATACACACATAACTACATATTTACACACGCATTAAACATTTATATATATAAAGAGAGAGCCCTAGGTTTGCGATTAATCCAAATATACCTGTTTGAAATTATTAGTGATAAAAAAAAAACAGAGATTACAAAAAGGAGACGTAGTTTTTACTATTTGTAAGTGATAAAAAATATGAATAATTTTTTTACTATTTTTAGATGCATCCAAACAAAACAAAAATAGAGATTAGAAAAAAAGGCCTCATATGTAGACGAAGGTTTGGATTTTTTATGATCACGCTCCCAAAGGCTCTCCAAACACATTAAATTTTCCCAAAGACACTAGGATTTGTAACAATACAATAATAAATGGCCTCTGAGTCTAATTATGTTGTTTGCACATGACATAAGTATATGTAATCTATTGAGAGTCATATACTAAATTAAATCCATAAGTATTTATCTAGAATAAAAATTAGAAACGAGAATGGTGTTTTTAGCAAAAAAAATGTCTAATCTTTTTGTTTTTTGATCAATCACCTGAACTACTTTTACAAACTGTCCACTTTAGATAAAATTGAAAGCAAAACAATAATAAAACACTAAATACCAAGTCACGAGAATAATAGGTTATATATATGTTAAAAAAATAATCATTTTCATGTCGTGTTCGTGTTAAAATAACCCTTGTCATGTCTTGTCATTCGAATCCCGACTCAATAATACGAATTGTCACACCTAATATAAACTTAAACCACATATTTCTAAACTAGTTGTGAATGATAGATAATCCAAATTAAACATTCATACACATATTAAACTCACATGGCCCATATTATTTAACAATAAACCAAAACCCCTAAATTACTATAACCAAAAACCCTAAATCATCATCGGATTTAACCAAAAATTAGTTTAACAATGAATTGCCGGAAGATAGTAACTAATTTGTTCTTAACATTGTAATTCCTAACAGAAAACCCTAAACGATTTTAGGATAGTAATTAATTGGGGCTTAATTACATGTTCGCACACACACATCCAATATATATATATATACGGAGAGAGTGAGAGAAAGAGAGTTATACCTGTATATGAAGAACGAGAGAGAGCTCAGGTGTTGCGATTCTGAATCCAAGGTTCGCGACTCAAGATTAGCGATTTTGGTTTGGGGTGTTGCTATTTTGGTTTGAAGTTTTGCGATTTTGGTTTGGAGTCTTGAGATTTTGGTCCGAAGATTTGCGATTTTCGTTTAGAGGATTTTGGTTTGGAGTCTTGCGACTTGGGGAGGGAGGGAAAACTTTGGTGCGATTTCAGTAGACGAGGGATGAAAATTTTGACGGGGGAAAATTTTGACGATTATTTTGTCTCTTTACACTTTTGGGAGATTATGCTATGAAATAATAAAATCATAAATTTTACAACGGTTTTGAACACTTACAAAATTTGTAAGTGTTCGAAATCGTTTGTAAATGTTCGAAACCATTGTAAATTTTGTAAGTGTTATAAACACTCACAAATTAAATAATCTGTTAGTTGCAAAAAAGCCATTATGGTGTAGTGCGTACTCGTGTTATTAAACTTTATTTATAGCTAAGATATTTGTTGAGCATATTTTATGTCGTATTGTGTACTTCCCCATATTTTTCTTTAGTGGCAGGTTAGCGGGAATTTGGGCGCTTTGGACTAATTGGATATTGATATTTAGCGTGGATTATTTTTGGGAAGAATATTAGAGAATGCAAGATGGGAAGATCGTATTTATTTTGATGTATAGAGCATTTTATTTCGAGATATATAGTTGTATTATTTCAAGAGACTATTGGTTGTATTTAATTTGAAGATTGAGATTAGTGGATTCTTTTGTTATATTGTGGGATTTATTTAGATGCTTTATACCTTGTTAATTGTGGATTTGACTAGTTTTATCGATAGTAGCGCTCCGTTCGCTCTCCCCGGGCGGACGGAGTGTTACAAAATGGTATCAGAGCTTAGGTTATACGACCACTCTCGGGTCTTGGGTTTTGGGTCTATTGCATTTTGTGGCGCGCATTTGGAGATAGAAATTTTAGATGATCGTTTCTTGTTAGGGTCCGAGATTAGAGGTGGGGAATTTATTTTTGGTGATTGAATTATTTTTGGAGGTTATTGGCCTAATTTTTGAGAGTTAGGCATTCGGTGAATTTCGAGGGCGAAATTCCATTGTTAGTAGGGAAGTGTAACAACCCCGTAATTTTTGGAGTATTTTTAAAATATTTAAAGTTTTAAATAAAAATATTTTTCTTGCTCAATTATGTTGAGTATTATTTTTAAAGCCGAGAATTTCAAACGGTTTCGAAATCAGAGTTAAAATGGATTTTATATGGATTTTTAAATATTTATTCCCTTATAAATTTTTCTAGGCCGAACTGGCAGATTTCCTGGGCGATCGATCGATCGACACCAGGGGGTCGATCGATCGACCCCAACAGGTTTCATGAACAACAAGCATTTTTCAAGAGTTTTAGTTTGTTTCAACTTTTTATATTTACCTTTTTTAAAGGGGTCGTGGGTGAATATTTTGGAACAGACTTTTGGCACAAAAATACCCAGAAAACATACTTTCATTCCTATTCTTTTTATATACACTTAACCCCTTTAATTTACGTGTTCAACCCTAGTTTTGGAGGTGTTCTTAGGGTTGTTTTGGTGTTTGTTCTTGGAGGAGTTTTGATGATATTTGAGAGATGGTTTTTGATGATGTGATCTGACTTTTCTGGGTAGATTCTTGTTGGTTCCTTTTTGGTGGTTTATGGTATGGAGTTTTACACAATATGCTCCTTAATCTCACGAGTGTTATTCCCTTTGTTCTCTTGTGATTATTGACTCATATTTGAATTGCTAAATTCAATTGGAATCTGAAAATTATTGTTGGAATATGATTATTGATTCATGTGGTATTATTATTTGTTGGGCATGCTGTGATGAGATTTTAATATGACACTGATGTTGGGCACCCGTCAAGATTCATGTTCCGGCTACTTGATAAAGTATGGCGCGGTATGGTGAGGCCTGGTGACTCCGGTTAATGTGTTGTTGAGAAATTATATTGATAAAATTCTTATGGGATTCGCTTTTGATTTGAATATTCATACTCGTGTTGTTATGCTTTATTCACCGCTAATATATTTATTGAGCATCTTTCCTGTCGTATTGTGTACTTCCTCATATTTTTCTTTAGTGGCATGTTAGCGCGAATTTGGGCGCTTTGGACTAATTGGAGATTGATATTTAGCATGAATTATTTTTGGGAATAATATTAGAGAATAAAAGATGCGAAGATTGTATTTATTTTGATGTATAGAGAATTTTATTTCGAGATAGATAGTTGTATTATTTCGAGAGACTATTGGTTGTATTTAATTTGAAGATTGAGATTAGTGGATTCTCTTGTTATATTGTGGGATTTATTTAGATTCTCTATACCTTGTTGATTGTGGATTTGATTAGTTTTATCGATAGTAGCACTCCGTTCGCTCTCCCCGGGCAGGCGGGGTGTTACAACCCTATCCGTGAATATTCGAGTAAATTGAGCATTGGGTCACGACCTTAGGCCGTGACCAGGTTCGGGATAAGGTCACGACTGGTATCCGCGATGATAGTCCCTGACCCAATTAATCTGTGACCAGTATTGTGGTCAGGGATATGGGTCGTGACTAGCGTTTATAGTCACGGACCAAATTCGTGACCCATGACCAATGGTCAGGGATAAAATTTGTGACCATTCTACCAGTTTGGTGTAGTGAAAATGATAGCCATCAATGCTTATTAATGGTATAAAATGGCCTAAAAACCCTTATTGTGTTCCTCTGAACATATATACATTCTTAGAAACTTGTTATAATCCATCCTATCACCTTGAATGATGATTGTAGTGTCTGAATTGGTCCTTTTAAGCTTTGCAATATAGTCATGCAGTTTTACATACTGCTCCTTCAAAGTTTCTTTAATAAACTTGAAAGCATGTGTTTTTGCCCTATAAAGTTTGGTTCTACTCAGACTACAATTAAACTCAGACATAACTAGTTCATGCATGGCATTTGAAGGGATTTAAGGATTAGATCTAATCATATCAACCAAATTTTTAGCTATCCACTTTACCTTGAGGTTCTTATTCACAAATGACCTACGACATTGGTTCTTAGTCTTTATAACCCTCACTTATAAAGTTGACTCATCAGTCATCTTTGTAGTATATAACATCCAATCATAACTTTTCCTACAAACTGCTCTCAACCTCTTCTTCTCAAATTTTATGATTTTTATTTGCTTGCCATGCTTGATTGCATGCTGCCTTATAGCCTTGGCCAAGATGGTATAAGAAGTACAAGTTCAACCAATTACAAACTGAGGATCCTCCATGTTTATTTTTTAATTAAATTGAGGTGAGTGTTTGGCTTTTACCCCGACCTCTTCTTCCTCACCTGATGAACTGTCTAAATTCCTCAAATCATCTGAAACCACCCAATCAACATTTTTAAAGTCACTTAAATCATCACATTGAGCTTTGGATTTTTCTTTCCCATTGGAATTCTCTTTACACTAACTTTTTTTTTTTTATTTTCCCTTCAAATTCTCCTCACTCACAGTCTGTTCATCAAACATAATATCATTCATCTCATATACAAACTCTAAATCATTAAAGTATTCATAATCAAAATCAGAATCACTCCCAAAATTTCCATTCTTAACCCCTATATCAATAGCATCTCCAGAGCTAACTTTGAAAAAACGCGACTGTGTGATAATTGATTAAATTCGCAATTTTCTAATTTGGCACACTTATTTAATTAGAGTTTATTTTTAAACAAGCTTAATTAATCCCCTAAACATGCATCTAAATATGATAAATCATTCAAACCATGCATGAAAAATAAAGACGACCGATATAGGAAAAAACCCCTTTCGGGTAAAAACCTTTTATAAACACTTTGAAAAATTCACAAGACCTTTGACTTACATACAACCTGATAATCGCCCATAAGTGTGTAATGCATGGTGCCTTCAGCAAATCTTCAAAGATATGAGAGACAGCGAAATACCCTCCAGGCGTCGGTTCGTCGTCTTCGGCTCGTCCACACGCAAAAAGACTACGCTCGGTATCCACCGATCAAAATATGGATATCGCTTCTCCACAAAGGTTGAACAAAAGCAGAGCTGTGTTCTTGGGTTACAAAAGGATTCACAAAGATTTGGCAATGATATGTGAATAAAAACATGAGTTTGGGAACTCAAAAAAATGAAGACTAGAGCAATTAGAACTCTAAAAAACATCTCTCTAAGTCTTGCAAAATATAACTCCCCGAAGTTGGCTTTTATAGGAAACCAAAAAGAGTTTTAAAAATCTTGAACTCTATCCAGCGTCAGGTACCCCGAACCGGTTCGGGTGTACCGCGAACTAATTTGGCCCTCGATTCGCAGAAATTCGCTGGTTTGGGGACTTAAACACTTAGCATTTTTCCCAAGTCTTTTTCTTAGAATTCTCTCCATTTTTAACGGGCCATAACTTCTACACCGTAGCTCGGATTGAGGTGCTGTTTCTTCCACTATCTTCGTTGTGACAATCTCTTCAACTTTCCAGTTGACCAGACCTCCGGACGGTGGCTGTACAATTACCAAAATGACCTTGAACTTCCATATCGAGCCCCTTGCACTGTTTTGACTTCTCTTGCGTACCACTTGCATAAAGTCCCTAAAATTGTGGAACGTAAAGTCGTTGAGGCATATGTGGGACACTTGATGGAGATGTTGAATGCTTGATTTTCGGAATTCGGATTGAGGCCGTCGTGTGAGTTCGTGAAGTGACGTGCCTTTTTGTAACAGCGTATGACATAAAAAAATGTCCTTACAAACTTCACCATCAATTCCCAGTCTATACGTATCACTACACTATTCCTCTCTGACTTTGGGTTCTACATTCTCCTTAGGTGTCTCATAGCCAACTTTAGGTGGTTCTACATTCTTTAATAATTGTTTAACATGTTTAGTTGGTGATTATTCGTATGAGGCATCTTGGCTAGATATTACATTCAAAGAGATGATCACTTTAATAAAAATAGGAAAAAATTGTATCCTTTCTTTAGCAATTGAGATAATAGTTCAATGAATACTTTATCACTACCTAAGTGTATCAAAATAACATCACTAGTTATATGGTGTAACATGCATAAGTTGTCCTTTTGGCCTGCTTCTTTAACTATGTCCATTACTTTATATATTGATATTAACTCATATCATAGAAATTATATATGCCCACTTTACTCTCAATATACCTCCTTGGAGAAATGGCCTCCTCAAACCACCCATTATGATGTATTTGGAAAGTGAAAAACCATCATCCGTATCAGAAAATAAAACAAACACGAAAGCAAGGAAAATATTAGTTAGGATTTTTATTAGGCAAGATTGACATGAAACACTAAATCAATGCAAATGATGAAAGTGAACGACTATATTTTTTGAAAAATAAAGTGCTTTTGTTAGGGTTTTAACATGGTGTGAAAAAACCCATGAAAAAACTATAAATTTCATCAACAATTCACCCGACATAAAAATCACTAATAAATTTTGAATATATTTGCAGAAAGCTAATGGTAAACATATGATTGAAATCTTTGGATAAAAAAAACATAGAAAGTAAAAACATTCTTACCATAACGGGGTTTTGACATCTCTAGTGACCGAAAATATCTTATGTGTGTACAAATTTTAGCCCAATTCCTTGGACAAAACCCTAACTTTTGCTAAAAGTTTACAGAGAGAGAATCACAATAATGAGAGAGAGGTCATAGAATGGAAAGTGAGAATGAGAATGGACCTTTTGATTTTCCCACGTAAAACATATTTTTTGTGTCTTGCTCACACTTGTCCACAATGGTCATTTAATGTTGCCACGTATTGACTACATGTCTAAGTAGAAACAGGTGGCTTATGCCACATATAGCAAATCGTTTGGGTTTGAGATGGAATGGTAACAATGGCTTACATTGCACTACTAAATGGACTTACATTGCAACTTTTTAGACTAAACTTCATGGTTAAATTTCCATGATTACTAGATTGTGAGTTTAGTATTGACTTTTAGGAGCTTCTTCTCTTAAAGATCGTCGAACCATGTGACCTATGAAATAACAATAATCATTTTTTTTAACTTAACTCCTCAAAATAACGTCATATTTAGACTTACCCCCCTCAAAGTTGGAAAATTAAACATAACCCCTAAAACTGCACGGTGTCAAATCCTTTCGTTAAAAAATACCCAAAAATTGAAATTTGACTTTATCCTTTAAATTTTATGGAAAAAAAATACACTCATCTCCTTTTCCCTTCACCTTGTTTCCCAATTCACAAATCCTAACCTTAATTTCTAAAACCTAAAAACATAACAGAAGACTAAAATAAAATGAAAAAGATCATAGATTTTATTTTAAAATATGATTGACGCACCTAAAATTAGGTCTGGCTAAGCCATTTTTAATTCTGAAATGGAAACTTTTATACATTTTAGGTAGAAAAAACTTATTTATTGCAAAGTGGAAACCCTCATACATAATTATATATTGGAATCATGGATATTATAAGTGTTAATTTATACAGATATTCTTACTTAGACAAAGAATATATACAAACACTATAAGGATATTCTTACTTGAAGCAAAGTCAAGGAGTACATACTCAATTCGAATAAGATGTTCATCATAAACCTTAAAGCAATGTTGAAGGATATATATACAATCGTTTTATAAAATACTTGTCTAAGGAAATGAGTGAAAATAATTATATATGCCAATGTGCCATTACACAAATATTCTTGAAAGGATATTCTCCTGAAAAGCTCAGTTGAAAAGCAAAATACTCAAATAAGGAATTAAATTTTTTTTTATCTTGGGATAATTAGTTATTATCTTGACCCACAGTTCGAGAATAATTTTGATTAAACGCTGATCAATCAGTTAAATTGATTAAAAAGTCCTACAAGATTTTATCATATATTAAGTACACCATTTTTAGTATATCCATGATGTCCGGTCTTTGGATATTAAAATATCCATATCATCCTAAAGATGAAAAATATAAATTTGGTCCAAAAGTACCATATTTTTATGTTATTATTGCATTGCTAAGTTTGGTCCAAAAGTACCATACTTGTAAGTCATTAGTATATTGTTATGCATATCATAATGTAAGATACCGGACATAGTATTCACACTTACTCTCTTGAAAAAAATAACTACCACTGACTTGAAAATCATGGGACTAATATCAATCATATTATGAGATACTTTATATCTAACCACCCATGTCTAATTAGTTATGTAGATGCAGGTTATCTTTGTGATCCGCACAAGGAACAATCAAGAACTTATGACTTACCCCCCAGTAACACATGTTATTACCAATACTTATGAAATAAATGATGCTTTTACAACTCAAATATAAATATAAAGAGGCTACATCGAGGGAGATTTGATCAACACATTTCAATTTTTTTACATACATAAACTCTAGAAAAGTTATGCAACAAATGAACTATTGAAGATTCATGCTATTGAAGTCAAACATATCTGATACAATTACATGTTCACTCTTCTTCACCGAAGTCAAACTTCATAAGGAAAATGAAATTGCAGTGATAACCTATATAATCTATTGAACTAGTCATTAGCAAAAGCAACATTCTAGAAGTTTGTGTGTGAGACATGTGCGTGTTGACTTAATCATAAGAGAAATATCATAATGAGGGTGAGTTCCAATCAGGGGCAACATCTTATCAGGGGGAGAATAGAAGAGCAAGATATTTTATTCATATGCATGATGTACTCTTTTTCCTTTCACTATGTTTTTTATCATTGGATGTTCCTAGTAAAGGTGTTAACGAGGCATCACTAGATGCGTCCAACACTAATTCAATGATCACAAAAGTTGTATTCTTTTTTCTTCACTTTGATTTTTTCCCACTCGATTTTTTCTTAGGTGGGTTTTAATGAGGCAACAATCATTGAATGGTGAAAAATAATGTATATCTAATGGGGAATGTTATAAAATATGTACTAGCATGCAACTCTCGCGGGGACTTTTTAATTATATCTATGTAGTATATGTTATAAATTTATTGTACAAATATTAATAGGTATATATGTTGACAATTTTATATTTACATATGTAATTGTACTTTAAAATTTAACAAACACTATATAAACAAATATTTTAAAAATATTACAACCATGATAACATAAGGTAAATAATTGTACTTTAAAATCTTTTAAATATATGTTGTTTGTACTTTCGCAACTTGTTTCCTCTCCAATTCCAAGGAAATTTGTTAAAGGTTATAAAAATAACATCACTATGTAATGTACAATGGGAAAACATTATATATTTATTTTTCATAATCTAAAGTAAATAAATTTATCCGAAATAATCTTATCTAAAAGAATTAAAATATTATATGTTGATATTGAAACTTTTGAAAATCTTTTTCAATATAAATAGTTCTCCAATAAATATAACAAAAGGAAAAAAATAATTCAAAGCAAAACCATATTAGATACAAAACCTTACATATTACTAATTTACAAATATGGTGACGATGAAGCTATATTCATTAAAATGGTGTTAGTTGGTGACTAAATGAAACATAATTAAGGTAACTCTATGTAAAATTTTATGAAGTTTTTGTTTCACTAAAGTATAGTAATGGTAATATGACCTCATAATGGAACAGTCAAAGTAAAGACTTTGTAATGGATCTAAATACTAAAAGAGGTCAAGTAATGTTTTTCTAAGACATGTAAAAATACTTAGAAATTTGCAAATGTGTAGAAAATACTTAGAAGAGTCTTGTATAGAAATTGAACAAAATATTCACATAAACATTTCATCATACACTGTAGATACACAATCACACACAAATACATTTATATAAAACAACTCCATCAAATGCCCAGGTTGTGAGTAAACAATCTATCATCATTTGTTGAACTAGCATTAGAAAAGAAAATGAGACAGAAAAATTAGAAAAGGGTAAAAATCAAACATTTGTTACTTGAAAAAAGAGAAATACAAGACATTTATGTGTTAAAGATTTCCCTTCATGCAATTTATAAAAAACTCTCTTACATCATATAACGTAAACATCTCTTATAATATGGATTTACTATATGTCTCTTACAATATTTATTGTAAACATCCATCGTAATGGATTTACTACAATAATAATGATAACCAATTATAGATAAGTAATTAATCTAAACCCATTACCAACATGTTATAATCAATACACCTTTCACGTCACAACCAAAACCCCCAAACACTACGAGACATAGCCCACCAAAAACTTAGACACACAACCCACTTGTTCAAAGGAGAGCCCAAGTTGGTTAATTGGACATTGCCTTGGATTGTGGCCGTCTAGCGATCTATCGGTGCCGACGAGTTTTGACATTAACTGGTCCACGTTAACGTGGCAGCATAACGACTCTCTGTTTTGTATTTTCCCCGTGGTTGTTCAAAACTTCTGATTTCGAATCAATGAATACTGATTTTGCTGAGAAGTGAGGACGATGTTTCTAACAAGGAGGATAAATGGAAGAAAGCGATTCAGTTAATTCTTGCTCCTAATGGTGCTGAATCGATCCATTATATAAAGTTCCTTTATTAGTTTAGTAATTAAATAAATTCTTGGAAGATAAGAGGTCATGCTAAATGGTTTAGGAAAGTGGAGTGGGCTTAAAGAGGGAAAAGTTGGAAGAGATAGTTAGAAAGAGAGACACATAACGTAATTATTTTCCTTGAAGAGTTAACTGAAAAGTTCCTATAAATTCAACTTAATAAGCAGAAGCCTTGGTGAATCGTAAACTTGTTTAGAGGCCAAATGAATCGAGGAGAGATATTATATAAATGAACTGATGACTACGTGGACACCTTAAAACGAAGGTGACTTTACTATAGTCTTCTGTTTTATAGTTATAACACACACACACACACATACACACATATAATAGATGTCCACTTATATTTCCCAATTAATAAGGAATCTTTTCAGATGCTTTATTTTGTAGTATAAATAAAAGTGATATCCTTTGACTATTGACATAACAATGAAATAAAAAAATAATGAATAATGTTATACACACCCGCACTTAGTACCAATCGAGCAATGAATATGCTTTATATATATATATATATATATATATATATATATATATATATATATATATATTGTACGAGAGTATAACTACACAAACCCACATTCCTACCCACTTAATACGACGAACAAAATAGAAGCAATAAGATGTTGTACTTTATATCCTCACGATATTCATAACAATAAGATATAAAATTCTAATACTGTAAGTATGAAAAATGAATTAAAAAATAAGTACACATAAATAAGTACTATGATAGGACTTGGAATATATTCCAATACATGTAAAACACGTTTGATTTTATGAAAGATTCGTAAGTATACAAGTATTCCAAGATTATACACCCTTATTTTAGGACATCCCTCTCACTCCATTTCTCATTCTCTCGTACCCTCTCTTTATTTTATAACGCACACAATTTTATCTTGTGCATTTTTAGTGACAAAGGAATGTCTTTCCTCCCAAGTGGAACAAGAGAAGAGAAGCCAAATCGTCATGGTCCACGAGGTAATATCATCACCCTCAATTTTCTTTCTGTGTCCCCACGTTTGACTAATTTATATATAAGATTGGTAGAACGTACTTTGAAGTTACTACTTTGATAGTAGTAATTATGGATTATAACAAATGTTACTACTTTGTTAGTAACTGTTCACCAAAGAACAAGGCGTTAACAAGGATATTGAAAGATAAAATTGGCAATTATGGATGATTAGATTCTGCTTTGGGAAAGTAATGGTATTTGATAACTTTTCTGTTTTTTCATTTGTCAATCACTTGATCTCTTGAGCAATGGAAAAAGAAAATTTCTCTTTTTGACTTATCATTTTATATCTAAAATTCTTACATGTGAATTCCTGTTGTTTGCTATGTGGTGTGTATATTCAAGTGTATGTTTGTGTGTGTCAGTTTTCACATTAAAAATGATCCTTTGAAATTTCATGTACAATATATTATCCAACAATACAATTAAAAGTATATTATCCAACATAATTGATGTCCCAAACTACTTTTACAATTGTATCAAAATTTTAGAGAAAGCCATGGACAGCTCCATGGATGGGATAAGTTATAAGATTCACTGTTTTAATATAAAAGTTATATACTGAGCATTTACTGTCCACGTGGCTCCAAAACCGATATTACTTAGTACTTATGAAAATTAGGTTTGTGATACCTGGTCTTAGAGTTGGAGTTTTTGTCTTTATTGTAAAGTTTGGGCGTAAGTTTGGATTTTATTTGTCCTTGATGGTCCCAATATTTGATTTTTCTATAACGAGGATCATATTGAAATTTACATTACCTTGCGTGTTTTTAACTTATCATAGTGCTTAATGCTTATGTTTCCCATTCCCTGCTCGAGTTACATCAGTTGAAGATGGATTTTGAGGATCGATAAATGCACGTACATAGGCGAAAATATGATTGCCTTCCTCTAGTTTTCTATTAAAAGTTTTTCCAAAAATATGACATGTGTTTTGAAACTTTCAGATATGGATGATACTCTTGTTCTCCTAATTGCCAGTTTGGAGGTTCATGTTAAAAACATATGGATGGTGTAGGTGGTAAAATCCTACTATTCGAGATTCAATACACAGAAACCAAGCAAATAACGAAAGTATCATGCAAACACACCAAGACAAGATGTATGTTGTTCGACAATGTAGCTACGTCCATGGAGGGTTCTCTTCTCTTGTTGATTTCAATCTATTTTGACAGAGTTCCAATGTTTTTGAATACATCTCCCCTTTTTACCTGGGTCAAGGTTTATATTTATAAGGGTAGTTAGTAAAGTCTTTGGTCCTGAATCACTGCGGCAATTATCTTTTGTTGATTGGTTTTATCTCCTCCTTGACTTCCGCATGTTAGAGTTCTTTAGTGATTTTTATCCATGTGATAAGGTTAGCTGACCGAGTCGACGGGCCACGTGATATCTGTCCATGTGTGTTTGATTGTTTCCCCTCACAATTGCCCCCAAAGCTCTACAGTTGATTTAGTCCACGTGATGGATGCCCAAGCCTTGCGTGTGCTTCCTTATCTCTTGTAAGTCATCTTCTCATTCTTATCCTTTTTTCTGGTAATTTTCTTCTTTTATTTGCCTATATTCAGTGTAAATCATGGTGTATGTCACAAACGAGAACACCATTGAGGACTTCAAACTATGTTATATTATTAATTGGGTAACAGTTGAAATGGAGTCTGGACCCTTGGACTATTATAACGATGATGGTGGCCACTGGATGTTCTCCCAGTTCGTGGCGGAGGTTGGGATCACTTCCCCCCAAACCACATCTTTCTAGAGTTCTGTGAATACTTCAGAGTGGTTCCCGCCCAGTGTTCTCCTAACGCATGGAGGATCGTCAATGACGTCAATCGTCTGAATCAGCTTTACGGGATCCGTTTGGGATTTCTGGAGATCCGCTAATGCTATATGTGGGTTTTGACATCTGAGAAGGTTTACTATTTGAAGGCGAGGAGAGTTGAGAGCACTCTAGTTGTTAATTTGTCTGATTCCAACAAGGAATATTGGTCCCATGGCTTTACGGTGAAAATTGGGAACATATGCCCATTGCTGAGGGTGATGAACCCAATAACGGCCCTAGATGCCCTAGAAGGGGGTTTGAAATAGGTTCATGTCAGCCCTTGGGGCTCAGATTACCTTACTTTAAATCGCTTTTTAATTTCCACTTTATTTTCTGTTCTTGGACATTGTTGTAATGTTTTTCCCTTCTTGATTATGCTGTTTCTTGAAAAAAGAGAGATCCCGAATCGGACGAGGTGAACTTTGCTGCCCTTGAGAAAATTTGGACGATCAAGCAAAGATTAGAGGACTCTAGTTATCCCAGGTCGACAACTTTCCTTCTCTCATACACCTCCTCAATCACATCATTTGTTGCTCGGCTGGTAGATAGAGAGCTTGAGATTTCAAAGGGGCATGCTGACCATAACCCTTCGAGTGACACTGTTTTTTGGGCTCTGATTCTGTTGAGCCCCTAGATCTTTCTTCTATTCCTGCCGTTGACCCAATATCTTCTGAAGAAAACATGGCCCTAAGGTGGATGATGCCCAACGTTATGGGTGATGCCATCTACCCCACTCTTCCCACTGCTTGCCCAACGAAAAGAAAGGAGGTTGGAGGAGCCTCTGATCCCGTTGTTGTGGACTCCCTAGACAAAGCGCATGCCAGCCTGCAAAGAAGAATAAGCAGTCCAACGACGCTATCATTCTTGCTCCACTTCTAGGTGGGGGGAAATCGTTATTGGCAAGGGGAAAGCTCCTGCCGATGGGTGCGTGTTTGTCTCTTGGGATATTAAAGGGAGCTTGCCTCCTTTGCGACCAAAACGTGGTTGCTGGGCTGACCCACTGTTCTAAAAAACCCGCCTAGGCTCCGCCTAGGCACGCCTAGGCTTGAGGCTTGGGAGAAACGCCCCGCCTTAAGATTTTGACGCCTTATGCTTGATAAAACCCTTAAGGTGTACTTTTTCTCTAAAAACAACAATGTTTTAGTGAAACGATATCGCCTTTTAAAGATTTTTTTACAAACCGGACCATTATCTCATCCAAAATAATCAAATAGTATTTTTATTTACAAATATTCAGACATATTTTTATGATATGTACAATTTTAATATTTTAATAGCCTTGTTATGGTTAAAAAATATTAAAATATATTAAAAAGACCTAAACGCCTTTTCACGCCTTTTTACGCCAAGGCTCGCCTAGGCTTCTAAGGCTTAAGGCTTGGCCTCCACGCCTCGATCACGCCCCGCGTTTTTTAGAACCTTGGGCTGACCTTAGATGGGTTGGCCATGAATGCCTCCTAGGCGCTCTCTGTCGTAAGCTCGGACTTTTTTTTTGCTCGCCGTGAGTTTGGTCTGCTGATTCATATTGGTCTCATTACATTTTTTTACGTTTTGCATTTCATTATAGACTTCATCAACCTGCCTGATCGGAGTACCGACCAGAAGAAGGACCTAGGGGCCGCTCTGAACGGCCCCCAGAAGACCCTTGAGTTGGCCAAAGTCAAGGTGACTGAAGGGGAGGTGAAGCCGAAGGCCCAGGCCGAGGAGATCCTTCAACTGAAGGCCAAGGTGGCGACCTTGGAGAAGGGCAACCAAGAGTTTGCTCGGAACCTAGCGGAAGCTTTGGAGGCAAACAATGCTGCCTATGATAAAGGCTGGGACAAAGCTTTTGAGAGTGATTAAAAGCAGCTGGAGTTTGTTTAGAGGGCCTTTTTTAAGAAGGGCTGGGACGGAGCTGTGGTAAAGGTCGGTGTCTTTGAGAGCTCCGAGCTGTTCGGGGACATTGACCATGTCATTCAGCCAAATTTGGAGGAGGGAGAGGTGGAGAAAGAGGAAGCAGCTGCCGGGCAATCCAAACTCGGGGAGGATCTTCCAGTTTAGTGTCCTCTGATGAACTTTATGTATTTTTCTTCAATGTTTTCTTTTCCTTTTCACTCTTTTTCATGTAAGGCCTCGTCCCAGCATATAAACATATTTATAAGGGAAGAGAGTTTTTTGCCTTTTGTTCTTTGTATGGACTGGCTACTTTGGCACTTTGCGCATTGCTTATATTGACTTGCAGCTTGTTGTTCAATGAACTGGTTTTATCTATCCATGTACCCTGATGATTGCTTGGCTCTTTTGGCAATGTTTCAAGTTGATGATGACTTGGATTTTGTACTTGGGGCTGATGTGTCTGATCGGGCTAGGATGGCCTTTTCGACTGTTCACCTAGCATTGTGTAGAATAATGTCAATATATGGCGACCAGAGCGAAAAGGCTGCAGGTCTTCAGGCCAAGCTTGAGGAAAAAAGGAGCATTGCCACCCCGTTGGACAATGAGAACGCTAATGTAATACCCCGTATTTTTACGCATATTATTTGATTATGAAAATTTGTGGAAATTAATTTTGTGTGCTTGATTGTGGTACTAGATGTTACTATTTACATCTTTATGTATTATTTAGTTCGAATTTGAAATCGGATTTAAGACTAATTAAATATTTGATTTTTGGACTTGTACTGGTTGATTTGTGAAATAACTGGGTTGTTAATTAATTGGGTTTGGTATATTTTGGATTGACTTTTGGGAGGCGCAGAATGTCCGTATTTGACTTAAAATAGTGGGGTTTAGGCCTATTGGGTTAATATATGTCTTGGATAGAGTTTTGGGCTATTTGGACATTTTGTGTTGGGGCTTATTTTTGGCCCAAGGCCAGTTCCTTAGGAATCATGTTATAAGGTTGGGAGTCTAAACCTAAAAGACTCATTTTGTCATTTGGAAGGCATCCCAAGACTAGAGAGAGAAACCACCAAGAGGAAAAGAGGATTTGGGGGCTTTGGGGATTGATTTCCCAATCAATTCATAAGGCAAGTTTATTTAGAATGATTATATGACTTTTTGTTGGTTTAAGTTATACCTATTCATATGAATCTAAACCTATTTGTGTTAAAAAAATCTGATTTTAAATATTAAAATTGAATGGTTTCAAAATTAACCTAAGTGAGTAAAAAATAGGTTGATTCTCCCCTTAATTTGATGAATTTCATTATAAATCTGACTTGGATTGATTAAATAATGATTAGTAGTTATTTAGTATTGAAATGCATATAAAAACCCTTTGATTCCTTGTATGAATCTGAAGAAATCATGCACCAATTGATAAAAATTGAAAATCTAGGGTTTCTGGATTATAAATTGGGTTTTTATTTAAATCTTGATTTAAACTTGGGGTTTGATGTTAGAAACAGGTTCCATTTGTTTATTTGTTGTGGTTTTAATGTTTGGATGATGGTTGAGGGCTTAGATGAAGCTTTTGAGTTTATTAATGGAGGTTAGAGAGAAAAAATAGGGTTTGAAGATGGTAAATCCCATAACAAAGGGAAATTTTGGAGTTTCCGTGTTGACCGGATTCCCAAACCGGTGTAACTAACTTAACACCTCATCTGATGCAATGGGGGGGTGCTTGATCCGCAACGTTCTGTGTGAGACAGTGAAGTGAAGCGTATTTCGTAAGTCGGAAAGTGAGCCAACGCTATCCGAAGGGGAAATTCATGGCCTTCGATGCATTGAAACTAAGGCCCGATCGGCCCCAGAACACTGATCGATCGGTGGTATCAGACATGGCTTAGTTTGGGCTTTTGTGTAATTGGTTGAGAATTTTGGTTTTTGGGGCCTAGGGCTAGGATTTGTTAGCCTATAGTTTTCATATACTAATAGAATAGAGATTTATTCTTATGATTTGAATTGTTGGAGATTGATATTTGGGTATTTGGATATTAGGGAAGATCATTGATTTAAATTGTTGATTTGGCATGCGATGGTAAACACAAGTGTAGAATGGGTTTGTTGATTGGGAATTTGTAAGATTAGTGGATTAAACTTGTTGGCCGGGATTGATTTAAGTCATTGTGATGTACGAGTGGGGTAAACATCCTTTGGATGAGATTAGGTTTGGGTTATAACTTCCTAGAGTGAGGTAGTTACTATGTCCCATGATTTTATTTAAATTAGGTGTGAGATTATACATAGACGCGATGCCTTGGGAGAATGGACTAGGGCTAATTGGGATTTAGTATAGTTGATGTGCGTGTTTTAGAGTATGGTAGTTTGAGACTGTACCCAAATTTGGGAAACCGGAGTGTTAGGGTTAATGTATCTTGGAATGAGTATAAGGTTATTGATTTGTTGTACCTTTTTGTGAATGGAGATGCTAAGTGTGACCCGATAGCGTTGGGTCGGAATGTGTATGTGATTTATCTTAATCCGTTAGTAAGGGTTGTGTACGCTATGTTGATTTATCCCGTTAGTGAGGGTTGTAAATGTAATCCGATAGGTTCGGTATGTTTATATGTTTATTTGATTCACTCGTTAACGAGGGTTATATTTAAATGGATGTTTTATGTGCTATACATACCATTTATAAATACTTACGGTGACGTACTAAGAGGGATTCCATGATAAGGCACGTACGATGCGGACCGTGATGATGCCTCGGTGAGTAAACGAGTTTGCCATGATCATTTTATCCTAGGGTCCTACGTCTAGGAATCTGTGTACCGAGAGGGTTCACAGAGAGATTTTATCATATGGTCATTAGTATGGTGGGTCATATAGATGATGGGTAGGCGTAGTGATTTATCCTCGATTGTGATGAGGTCGTAAGGTTGGGACAAGTTGAGACTATACCTAGTACTGGTGAGTTATCCCCGAAGGTAGTAGGGATAGACTTTCGTTATGTGCAAGCATGAGAATAACCCATTTATTAGTATATGCTGGGGGTTATACCTTTGTATAGATATTAAACGTGAGGGAGTCTTCTCCTACCATATGTGATTGTTGTGTGGCGGTACTAGAGTTAGTTATACCAGTTTATGTGTTATACTAAAGATGTATATGACTTATAGTAGGGATGTCTACCTACATACTTATGTTTCGAATTCACGTATTACATATACTAGAGACGTGTATATTGTATTATTGGTATGAGATAGTCAAATGTGTATAGACTTGAGTTATAAGCCTGTTATTGGTATATTGGTTATTTGGTAAGACGTGCCTTAGGTTCGAGACTACCTCACAACTTATGTTTTACAATGAAAGAGATTAAACTTAAAGATGAGAAAGTAAAGACTAAAGAATGAAGATGTAAAACTTTAATCACATTGGCTACACATGGGTTCGGGATTTAGAACCGCATGCTATTTTAGGTTGTTTGGGTTGGGATAAAACTTAAAAGATATTAAAATGCGAGAGGCAAATGCATAGTTATGATTTATCTCAATTTTAGTTATACTTTTATTCTTCGTAGACTTGCTGATAACGTGGTGGATTTTAACATTTTTAGGACTTAGGTCGCGAGAGCCGCCGTCTTGATCGATGCTGTTGATTTTCATCTCATCCTGTTGCAGATACTTGGGATGTAGGTGTCTTTAGCCTGCGTGCCAACTCCATTTTTATTTTTGTCATTCGGAATTTAGTTTTGAGGGATTTATGTGGTTCTTTACTCTTGTTGTGTTTTGAGAGTGTTTACATGTATGATTGGTATAAGAGTGGTTGTATGTTATTTCAGTTATACTTTATCTCATTTTGTTATTTGTTCAGTTTCAGTTAGTTCGTTATGCTGAGAATATTATCAAATGTTTTTGATTCCCGTGATTTTTGTATTAGACTTGATCAATATATTATGGATTTTTGCGGAGTGTCACGGTTGGTATCAGAGCATTGGAGGTTCTAGTGTCCTAGGGATTTTGAGTGCGTTTGTCGCTTTTTCGCGTTGCGTTCTTTGTCTACTCTAGATCTTTACTGTTTAGGGTTTGTATTCCTTATAACGCCGACCATTTATGAGGTTTCGCTCCACTGTTTCCTAACGAACGACTCAGATAGACCAAGTGTATCGGAAGGGTTCCTTGTTTGGATTTCGCTCGTCAGACGTCCAACGCATGAGGTCGAATTCGGTCGGGAGTTTAGGGCTTTTGGACGCGAGACCTTTAGCAAGTGCTTGGCGTATGGTCCAAGGGAAATGTTTTCACTCACCATCCGTAACGACATTAAAATTAAGATCTTGAAGACATAGTCGGTGCAACCGTGTGGCGAACAGTATAAGGGGGAATTCAACTATCTTTCTCTTTCTGCACCGGGAGAGATTGATATGAAAGCGAAAAGGGGTTTTAGCGTTATCAGTTACAGTGGGAGAAAGACTTTTTGGCATTGGCAGAAATCTATGTGAAAGATTTGGCAGGTTTTACTGAGTAATTCGTTTTTCACCATTTACGCTTAGGTGGTTAGAGTTATCCTCCTACATTAGTAGGAGCATTATAACTATTAGGGGGATAGTCCATAAGATTGGAAAGACTGGGGCCATTATAACTATTAGAAGGATAAAGTCCGTAACATCAGTAGGAGCATTATAACTAGCAGTAGGAGCATTATCACTATTAGGGGGATGAAGTCCCTAAGATTGGGAAAGATCGGAGCCAAAGTAGGCTTAATGAATAGAGACGGTGTAGCGGGGACCTGAGTAGGGAGAACTCACCAATTGAAGGAAACGCATAGGGGGAGATGACCCTAAAAGGTTTCCAAAACTAGACGATATGATCTATTTTGGCCAGTAGGGCGAGGGGAATTATGGACAGTAGAGCCACGACCTATGAGAGCAGGACAAACAATGAAAATTGTAGCATAAATGACCCAAGAAGTAAGGTCGGCAGGGTTGCCCTGGGGCTGCCATTCCTTTAGAGGAAAATGTTACGCTCGTGGCAAGTAGGGCCACCTAGTTATTTGATGCCTTAATGGAGAGTGACTTTTTGGGGTACATCCAGGGGATGGATATAGGTATGTTTATGGTTCGCACGCATGAGTCTGACTTAGACATTGAGGATTTGTGATTCTTTATTAGTAGTGGGTGTATTACGATTATGAGATATATAGATTTCCTTTACGCTTTATGTATTTGTGGTTACCCCCAGCCGGGAGGGGGATACTTTACGTCGTGATTATAGAGACGTGACAGTTTGTCTGATCAGCTTGGTTTCAACCGCTTTGTTGACTTTTAAATGAGATATCATCCTATTATTTGTGAGCTTGTGTGTGCAACTATGTTTTACGTTTATGTCGACTACCGGGGGTAGACGTTTATATGCCGTTTTTGGGGCGGATTTTGCTTTGTGTAGTTGTGATTAGGCTCAGGAGAAGGTCTGGCACACTTGTTTACTGATTGGATGTGCGTATTAGAGGGGATTACGGTTGCGTAGAGGTGTCACCGATAGTCCGAATTCTTTTTTTGTTTTCTTGGGATAGGTGTCGAGTTATCACCTACATAAGAGATTAGTTTTTGCCTTGGTGTGGGCACTAGCTTTGGATTCTCCGTGAGGGCATTTTATGGGATTGACTTTGTTAGGGTTGGTAGAGGTGTCGTGGGAGCAGACGCCAAAGTTTTTTGAGATGGTGGAGCATTCAGGGACGACATTACTGTGAGCAAGTTTCAAAAAGAGGGATGGTTCACTAAGCGGAGGTGTGGACCACTAAGATCAGGATAAGGTCACGATACAAGACGGGTGTTTGTGGATACGTATCAAGGATCGGTTGGACCAGTCGAGGAGAGTCTCCTCTTCTGACAATTGAAACAGGAGTATGCTATCACCAGTGGCGAAATTGCCAGTGGTGAAATTGGGAGGAGAATATCCGAAGGCAACTTTCTACCACAATATGGAGCGGCGCGTCATTAGTGGATTTTTGATTGTGCGAAGGGGTAGTTCGCTGTGATTTGCGACGATGTCTTGGTGAAGAGGAAATGGCTTAGTAGTGGTGTTCGCTACACCCAAATCTGTAATTATGGGTGGTATATTCCCCAACGTTGAAGTTTACCGAGAGTGGGGCATTACAATTGTATTGGAAATAGGCCCTTTCTCCGTTTGAGGGAAGGAGAGGGTTACATTTTTTGGGGATTTTTTTTTTGCTTGGGGGGTCCCAAACTACGAGAGGTAGTTTTGACCGAGGCATGTGTTTAATAATTCATTTTACATTCTAGAGACGATTAGAAGTACAAAAGTGTAATAGATTGCTCATTTGATTGCGATAAGGTCCCAGGGCCCTCGGGAGGATATGGGACCATTTAGGGGTCATTAGAGTTGATTGATTGACCAAGTTGATTTGAGCTATGAGTTAGGAAGCTATTAGTGTGTGGGTGTTTGGTAATATCTTGGAGGATAGGGTTCCCCTAGTCGAGCGTGTGAACTTTAGTGAAGCAGGCTAAGGAATTTAAGAACGAGCGGAAGCGCGGTTTGGAGCTTCAGGTGTATTGTGGGAATTGTGGAATTCGGATTCCAATAAGGAGTAGATTGCATCGATTTGGGTAAATGGTCCATGCCCAGATTGTTAAAAGAGGCTTTGCATCTCGTGTTTTTGTAATCACCTCACTTCTTAACATGTATGCGAAGGTGGGAAGGTTTGAGGATTCATGTCAGGTATTCAACACTATGTCAGAACATAATGAAGTATCTTGGAATGCAATGATATCAGGATTTACAGCTAATGGTCTTCACATAGAAGCATTCAATCATTTTCTTACAATGAAGAAAGAAGGATTTACTCCAGATATGTACATTCTTGTTGGTGTGCTGCAGGCAGTTGGGAAGTGAGGTGAAGGCATGGGCAAGCAGGTCCACAAATGTCTCTGAATTGGATATGGAGTCCAATGTTGTCGTGGGTACTGCACTCATTGATATGTACTCGAAATGTGGGGTATTGTGTGGTGCAAGGTCTGTTTTTGACGCGAACTTCATTAATCGCAGGGCAAATGAGGCCATGGAATTCAATGATTTCAGGCTAGCCGGTGTAAGGACAGTGAAGAAGCTTTGCAACTCTATGTTTAAATGTGTCGAAATGATATAAAGCCCGATATTTATACTATCAGTTCACTTTTTCTAGTATTGTTATTGCATGTGCTAGTCTTGGCTTTCTTGAATATGGCGGGCAGGTCCATGGTCTTTTGTACAGAGCTGGCTTGCACACTGACAAGTGCGTAGAAAGTTCTCTTAATGATATGTATGCCAAGTGTGGCTTTGTAACTGAGGCGAGAAGGTTTTTGAGGGTATCTTTAACCCTGATGTTATATCATGGACGGCCTATGGAGAAAATGGGTATTAAAGCCAATTCTTTAACATTATGTGTTTTGTTTGCTTGTAGTCATGGAGGCAAGGTAGAAGAAGGCCTTCACTATTTTCATTCAATGGAGGGAAGTTACAGTTTGGTGCCAGAGATGGAACATTATGCCTGTATTGTTGACTTGTTAGGTCGTGTGGGCTGCCTTAGTGACGCATTTGATTTTATTAAAAAAATTCCTATAGAACCAAATGAAATGGCCTGGGAGACCCTGTTGGGGGCATGTAGGGTCCATGGCAATGTTGAGTAGGGAGAATTAGCTGCCAAGAAGATCCTTCCAATTCAGCCGGATTGTTCAGCCACTTATGTTCTTCTATTGAACACATATATGGAAGCAGGGAGTTTAAGAGATGGGCTTGGTTCGATAAATTTGATGAAAGAGAGAGGTGTTAAGAAGGAGCCAGGGTATAGTTCTATATCTGTCAAAGGCAGAGCCCATAAATTTTATGCAGGAGATGAGCACCACCTGCAAAAAGATGACATATATGTCATGTTAGAAGAGTTGAGAAAGAAAATTAAGGCTATGGGTTATGTACCAGATTTGAGATATGTAATCGCAAGGTGAGGATTGAAAGAAAAAATTTTAGAATACAACATATTAAAGATCTCAATAAGATAGCAAGTCTATTTGATTGAGGATCATCTTCTGTTGCAGTAAAATTAATTTATACATTTCGTGATGGTTGGTGTACTTCAAGAAACGGAATAGACTATTATTTTCTATGTTTACATGCCAGAAATTCATTAACTTTCTAACTTCCGTGTACGTAGATGCAGAATAAAGCTTAATATTGTCCCCAAAGAGCTAATGGTTCCCCAACTAATGAATGTCCTGTGATGGCATTTGAGTCCAGCACATATCCCGTTTCCCCCTCCACTTTCTCTGTCATAATTGTAAGCTGCCAAATGCCCAAAAAGCAGAGAACCCATGGGAATATTTGCAAGAATGATGTTATGGTTTGTAACCCAGTTTTGACGGCCAAACAGCTCAGAGATTGTGGGTGCGCTTATGGAAGTTATGGCTCCCGAACAAATTCCTAGAATGCATGTGCTAATGTACAAACATATATTGCTGTCACTTGTGAGCATAAAGAATGATAGGGGCATGGGAATCATCAGGAGGACCGTCAATGCTTGTCTGGATAATTGTTGTTTTTCCCTGAAAAATAGAAAATTTGTAAACAATAAACTTTTTTTTATATTTGTTGTGCAGGATTATCTGTCACACAAGTACATGTGTGTATATGTATAAATTATTTCTTACAAAAGGGAAATTTTGTTAATTACCCTCCTCCTCCGCCCCCTTTTCCCCCCTTTTCTGTTTTTTTGTTACTGCTTCTTTCGTCATTAATATATTAATTGTGTAAGGATGTGTGTGTTTATTTGGCATCGAGTCTGCTCAATTAGGTTTCAGAAACTTCCCTTCTTCCAAGTCGTTGCAACTGAATTCAGGAATAGATAGCATGGTGGCTGAGTGGGTGGTGTGGTATAGTTAGCTCAAGCTCATGTATGTTCACTTTTTAAAGCTCGACTCTATTATCAATCCTTTCCCATATTTTCAAAATTGCATTCACTAAATATTGTTTCCTTGCCAATCAAACATCAGGTTGTCTTCAGACAAGATTGTGAATGCCGTTTTTACGCTCTTTATTGACCTCATACTCAATCCAGATATGTTTGTTCACCATCAGTTTGTCATTTGTGTTGCTATTAGGGATGAGTTATTTATTGTTGCCATTTGATTCAAGTGCTATACACTAGGGAGATTCTTTAGGTAAGTCAAAGGTATATTTGAGGTTCTGAATGGCCACCGTGAATGATGAAATTTTTCCTTCTGGAGTAGTCAGGTTCTTAAAGAGCCCTGGATATTAAGTTATTACCCCCAACCCAAAAAACAAAACAAAAAAACGAAGGCTGGAAAACTGTCTTAACACATTACATCAGCTTTGTTGAGGAAAATGGTTCTAACCTTGTGTGCCAATCAAAACTGGCTGAGAAGACCCTCGCCAAGTATCCAGAGGTAGATGATATTGCAAGTAGAGATGAAGCTTCATTTTTTCCACGAGATTCAGATATTTGCCTTAAGTTAGTTACGTAAACCATTCCTAGTGTGACCCCACATGCATTCACCCAAAAATACAACCAGAAATCAAGACTCGTCACTAGCTCTTTGATTCCATGCTCATCCCCCAATCTAACATTTGGTCCAGTTATTCTTTCAACCTTTTCCCCTGCCTTCTCACTAACCTGTTCTAGTCCTTTACGGCCAATCGTAAAAACTTTGATGACGTTTTTGGAGATTGAATCACTAACACTACTAAATACCTTAAAATATAACCATTTTTTTGGTGCGAACCAACTTGCATTTATTAATCGGGGCATTGCAAGTGGTAACTTTACGGCCAACACTAATATCACGCCTCTTAATGTTGGCGTCATTTTCTTGAAAGGTGGTACCACACTTTCAAGTAAATCATATGCTCCAGTTGCAGTAGCAATAATAAAAAGTATCTGAAAAGTGTCTAATTTTCCACATTCTACCAGCCTTGGAAAGCTAAGTAAGAGTGCCACAGGTAACCCAACCACTGTGGGAAGCAGGAACCGCAAAAGGATAAATGAATTTGAATTCCCAGAAACGCTCCTCCCTCGAATTCCTTCAACTAAAAAGATGTATATCTTTCCACTCAATGAAGAATAGCTTGACGTGAGTGTTGCTATGGTTGTGTGATTGTCATTGAAGTGTTTAGTGGCTACTAAATTGCAATAAGTGTTAATCCAACAAATGCTGTTTCCAGCAATAAGATTTAATAAGAATACGTGCCAGTAAGAGAGGGAAGGGATTTTGTGTACTAGGTGTAAGTATTGCACACCATAACCAACTGCCCCAAATATCAACCCCAACAATAGGATCATCCACAGAGGAAGATGATCTGATGCTTTGCTCGAAGACCACCCAAGTATCCTTCCAGTGTCTGAAGCAACAATTAGATTGTTGAGTTGTACCTGGGACCTGCAGAAACGACGTTCCAGCTGGGACGGGTATGCAGAAATGATTGAGCGGCTGCCACTTGTACCTTGTAACAAAATAGTTCCCACAAAGCTTATCCAAGAAAAATGTGTGCTAGAGTATGGTATGTTAGTCATAATTCTTGTTTATATGTTTGCGAGTTGATATGATGGGGTTCGTAGATGTGTGCTTTATATAAAA
Source organism: Sambucus nigra (assembly GCA_949130495.1). Lineage (NCBI taxonomy): Eukaryota > Viridiplantae > Streptophyta > Magnoliopsida > Dipsacales > Adoxaceae > Sambucus > Sambucus nigra. The sequence goes on from OX422213.1 coordinate 476,794,986, forward strand.
TTTCATCTCTGTTTCGAGTCGCTATCAATTGATCATTTTTTTGACAATTACATCCCAAAAATTTGGCCAAGTAAAAACATGTGGTGGCTTTGTGTTTTTTGGCTTTCGGAACCGACTTGAGAAGCATTCCTGCTATTTACTGCTGAAATTTCTTGTTGGATCTGGATCTGCTGTCGAGGGATCGAACATTCATCCAAACTACTTCCAAATTTGAGTGAAAAAGGTAGCAGAAAAGTTTTTCAACCGATATTCAGTATCTAATTCTAAATTTCTGATACCTTTTGACTGATCAAATTTAAATGACACCCCATTTGAGGTATATAATTTACCTTCACACAGGACCTGAGTAAATTTGGCAAATTTCAATTCAATAATTGTTCGACTCAGGAAAACTGCAATAGAAAAAAAATCAGCCAAAATTTCAGAAAGCTCAGCCAAACTCCAGAAATCTGTTAGAAAATGTTTTTCCCCCTTATGGTACTTACTAAAAATGAATATTTAACTGGAAAATTAAAAACATTTGATATTTAATTTTTTCTCAACCCAGTCAATTCCCCTATTGACTTGAGGTCCAAGTGCATGAAATATGTGATTTTGATCTTTTGCATAACAATCTATATTTTGTTTTACTAGTTTACTACATGTTAATTTTTTTTGGTCTTCTAATTCTTTGGGCTGCTTCTGCACATGACCAAACTGTATTAGTCAATTGTCCTTAGTTTATCTCTAACTGGTATTACTTCTACCAACAGTACCATCAATCTATCTAAACTTCTGTTGATGATGCTGACTTTACCAACAGTTTTGTTAGTTAGTTGTCCCCCAGCATATTGCCCTGTAGAGTTTCTTTGGGATTATTGGTCGTTTTACAATTTTGTTGCCCGGATTTTAAAATATAGTTGATTAAACAATATGCAAAAGTATTTAGGTATTTTCTCTACTTAGGGGAATGCAGGTAAAATATCCGCACTTGACTTTTTTGTACAAGATTCGCAATTATCCGCTGATCCCCGGGATAGGAACAGTCATATGAGACCCGCTAGTTGGGTTCAATTCCAATGAAAGAGGGAACTTTAGGAATAAAGTGAGGCCAATCCAGGTGAATGCAACTTAAAAATAAATAAATTAAGAGGCTAATAATTATAATTGTCTCTTATTAAGGGGTAAAGTTACCTCTTAATCTAATATATATATATATATATATATATATATATTTATGAATCTCTAGATTGGGGAGTAGAGAGCTATATTATTGAATAAAATAAACTGAAACAAAGAATTTCAAGAGAATTAAACAAAGGTGAAACACACCCAACAAAATTATATGTTCTTGAGGGGCTCACAAGAAAATAAATACCGAATATGAACATTAAATAGATTATATACTTTTAGGATTTAAAATAATGTTGATTATGGATGTATGACAACAAACATTTTGTTTATATTTTTAGTCCCTATTTTCAAATTAAAGGGACACGTGGCATGCTATGATTGGTTGACGTTTTATGAATATAGGTCCGAGCCAATGGTTTTATTTAAAAATAGGGACTAAAACTATATATAAAATGTTTGTTGTCCTATTTCAAGAATACATATTACAATAGGTTCTAAATTTACAAAACCCCAAAATTAAACCACTCCAAGGCCTCGTTTGCGAGTTCTATTTTGGAGAGAAAAGAAAGGAAAGGAAAGGAAGAGAAAGTGTGTTTCATTTCCTTCGTTTGAGAGTTTAAGTAGGAAAAAAAGTGACTTTCTCTCGTTTGGGAGTTTAAAAGGAGAGAAAAGAAAGGAAAGTTTTTAAAAAACTCTCTTCATTTCTCTCCAAAACTTTCTTTCCAAATCGGAAAGAAATAGAGGGAAAGGAAAGTTTTTAATGAATTGTTCCTTTTTTCTTTTAAAAAATTATTTTCCTCCCAAACTCCCAAACGCAAGAAAGAAAATTATTTTCTTTTCTCTCCTAAATTCCTTTTTCTTCTCTTCTTTTCTTCTCTCTTATTAACTTTCCCTTCTTTTCTTTTCTCTGCTAATAAAATTTTCCTTTCCTTTCTCTTCTCTCTAAAACTCCCAAACGAGCTCTAAATCTAGCAAGAACTCTTGAGAGAATTAGCTTATGAATTTGTAGTGAGGAGTAGGATCAAGATCTCTAGCCACAAATTTCTTTAACTCAGAAGGAGAACCACCATCATTTTAATGAATCATGATTAAGTCCCATGTGAGATGAATGATCTGCAACCTGGTTGTCCTTTATGAAAATGTGAGTAAACCATATATTCATACGAGACATGTAAAATTTACAGTTTTTCCATCTAATTTATAAAGAGCAAGAGGGAATGAATGATGAAGACTTGAGGGATTGGAGAATAATCACGGAGTCAGGCTCCAACCAAAGACTTGAGGGATTGGAGGACAATCATTGAGTCAAGCTCCAACCAAATACGTTCATTGAAACATAAAAACAATGATACTTTTCGGCTTCAACTTTCAGACTTTACATTCAGATTTCAAGTCCAGATACAAAAAAATAAAAATAAAAATAAAAATAAAAATGGCAGCGTTAATCCCTTTCTCCTTATTTATATAAGCAACATCATGCCAATTTCTCTCTTTACAAATAAGTGAACCTAGATAACAAAAAAAAAGAAGACTTTATTGGCTATTATATTCATTACCTTGTTTTTTTTTTTTAAAAATGGGATAAAATGGGGTGGAGGTGGGAAACTGAATCAGTAAAACTTAATGTTACCATCAGAATGACCTCTTGATTACATTTCCACCAAAATTTTATAATTCACTCAATACACAACGAATAGCATAACGTGAGGAATTGAGAAAATTCTCATTGTGAGATATAGTAGTACGCTCACACGAGTCATTCATCCAAGTCTGTATTGAGTGAAATTATGGGTTTGCTGGATTTAGTTGTGCAATTTTTTTCTCTACTCTTTAAGTCTTATCTATTACTATTTTTTATTCCTTTTGTGGTGCTTTATTTTTAGGAACAATTAATATTTAGTCCTTAAGAGCTAAGTATATTTTGCATTTCCAAAAAGTTTCTTGTCTATTTTTTTGATAAATTTTTCTTGAGTCAAGGATAAGAGAGAAAAAATGTTTGGAAGTATTTTATGTGGTTAGATTTTTTGGAACAAAATAAAAAAGTTTGGACTAAACGTTAATTAAAAAATTGTCGAGGGATTTTTCGTCAAATGACCCTTTCTTAAATGCAACATTTTCTTATGTTTTCCTTATTTTACATGGAAATCGTTTATTACCCTAGGCCAAAAAATTAAATTCCATGAAAAATTAAAAAAGTAAGTGAACATTTGGCTATCTATTTTCAACTACTTCTATAACTTTTTATAAAAGTGAGCTGATTTTCAATGTTTTTTAACTTTGTGATCAAATGCCCCTATAAGGTATAAAAGAGAATGTAGTGTGAAACGGGAACCTCTTTCTATGTTTTGTTTGGGCTTTTTAAGGGTGAGCGTAGAGGCAGGACATTAATGACTCTCACTTAGTAGAGGAGATGTGAAGGAAATGAAAAGGAACAGTAAATGGGGATGACGATGTGTTGGGTTGAAAGATGCTTGCCATCTCCAAGGAGTGCATTTTTGCGAATGCGAAGTGCTCAAATTAAGGGTGTAAACGGATCGTATTCGGATCGAATCAGGAGTGGTCCTAATTGGATTTGTTATGATGATAACGGATTCGGATCCGATCCAATAATGCGACGGAACCTCTTATATACATATGCCCGTACAAATAATTCTTTTTTAAATAGTAAAAAATTGATTTTTTTGATTAATTGTTTTTAATAAGTGATCTCCTCACAGTGGAAGTCATCTGCAAAAAGTTTCATAAAAAAATTATTTTTTTACTATTTAAAAAAAATGATATGCAAAAATGATGAATATGTGCAATTTTGATCGTTGAAACTTTTGATGATCATCTAATCTACTCTTGGATTGAATTTTTTGATGGAATTATTTGTAGATGATCTCCTCATTATGGATATCATCTCTAAAAAATTTCTTTTTTTTACTATTTAAAAAAAATGGTCCATACCTAAGACAGTGTGTGTGTGTATGCTATGAATATACGAGTAGTAGGTCCATACCTAAGACAGTGTGTGTGTGTATACACTATTAATTGGATCTGATGTTAATCCATATCCGATCCATTTAATAAATGAATGTTGGATTTTAAAATCAATATTGGATCCGATTAAATGGATCGAATTCGGATGAGATCAAAATCCGATCCTTTGAGAGACCTAGCTCAAATGCATTTTTTATCCCCCAAAGTTGATTTGTTTAAGGGCAATAAGCAAAACATTGCTCCCGCGGCAAGTCTGCCACAAGAAGAGTGAAAAAAATGCCGAAAACCCTAAAAATCATGGTTTGTGCGGCAAGTGAAGTGTCGCAAGAGCCTAGTTTTGCCATTTCCGAGTTAGAAAATTTGGTTGTAAACTTAGACAACTTTTTCAAATATGGCGAAGGCTCTGAAGAGCCAAAAACACAAAATGGATTGACAAAATAGCATTTTGCAAATATGCCGACGACTCTCGAAATGGTTTTGGACCATCTCCAAAGCACGTGTACATTTTTGCACACTTAAAATTATTCAAATACATTTTTACTCCCCGAAATGTTGATTTATTCCAAGACAATAAGAAAAAAGTGCTCCCCCGATAAGTGAAGTAGCACGGGAAGAGCAAAAAAAAATTAAAAAATACCGAAAAATGCTAAAAGACAAAAAAATAAGGCTTGCACGACAAGTGAAGTACCCCGGTCCGTGGGAGCTTAGTTTTGCATGCAACTAATTTTGCTAATTCAGACTAGTTTTGCAAATATGTCAATAATGCAAAAACACAAAATGGAACGACAAATATAGCATTTTGTAACTATGCCACGGACTTCGGAGATGGTCTTACAAAACTCAAATCTATCCCCTTAAGGAAAATATTAAATCCAAATCTGGATCCGGCTCCATTACCAACACCCAAACCCTCCTCGAAATGAGATTTATGAAACATGCCCCCACCACACTCGACCCTTTATTATACTTATTTAGTCTAATAAACACATGTTTTTGGATATTTAAAATTATACATAAGTGAACCAACGTAATCCTAAATATATATGATTAGTAATGAAGACATACAATTTAAATATACAGGCACAATTTGCCGGGGCAAATGAGTAAGAAGGTGGCAAATAAGGTTTTGCCCACTTTTATGTTGCATATGATAGTCAATAATTGTCATGATTTTTTTTTTCATCCTACATGCTATTTGTCATACTTTTCCTACTTTTTTGTAAAACATTTTTTGGTCGGTATATTGAAAGAAATTTGTAACCCAAGATTTGCCCACTTTTGTTTTGGTCAATTTTTTTATTTTATTTTGTTAAAATCAATGGTTTCTTTTTAGGGACGGTTAATGTCTAACCCTAGGAGTTCAATATGTTTTATACTTAGTCCTTCTTAATTTTATATGTTCTGAAAAGTCTCGGATTTATTTTTTTGACAATTTTTTCTTAGTGTTTAAGAGAATAAAGTATGTTTGTGAGAGTTTTATATACCTAGGGACTTTTCATCGAATGAACTTGCTTTTATATTGATAATTTTTATTTCAGAATCTTTTTTAGTCCAATTTTTATATATATATGATTTTTTTACATTAGATTTTTTAATATACATTTTTTTTACAAAATATCTTTTTATCATATTTAACTAATGTCATATTTTTCTTTATATTAGATTTTTTATATCCGAATTTTCTCACATAAGATTTTTTATATCACATTTGTCATTATATGGTATTTTTTACATATGATTTTTTCATATTCGATTTTTTATATCAAATTTATTAATGTTACATTCTTCTTTACATCATATTTTTTACATCAGAATTTTGTTTATACCCGTTTTTTATATCAAATTTTTGTTTATATAAATTTTTTTAGTATCAGATTTTTTTTCAATTGATTTTTTTTATCTTATTTTTATAATATCATATACTTCTTTACATCAATTATTTATATTATATTTTTTAATTTTAGTTTTTTTATATTAGTCCCTTTCATTAAGTCCTTTACCATATAAAATACTTTCAAACACTTTTTATTTTTGTATCCTAATCCTTAAAAAAAAATAAGATTTATAACCTGAAAAATAATGTTATCAAACAATCCCACCTTGAAAATTGTTAATTTTTTTTGTCATCCAAGCCATTTTGCATTCTTTTGTATCAAACATGCCCATATATATATGTATATTTAAAGACATTTCTTATTAAATATATGTGTGTGTGTGTTTAACGACCCAAACCTTGGAAAGCCGCGACATATTATCGAGGCAACGACTATTACCCTTAGGTCGCGACCTATGAGAATGAGGCCGCGGAGTTTACACCTCAGAAGGACCAAAAGAACCAACAAATGACGTGGACCGATCCAGGTATTTCTCGAGGATCAAGTTTTAGATCTTCTAAAAGCTTTTTTTTAAGGAATTTGTGGAAAAAGTGATGACATTCTTAGAAACCATAGGTTCCCACCCTCCCTATAAATAAAACGATTAGGCTATATTCCTAAAGCTGCTAGGACATTCGATATAACCATTGCCAAAGCTTTAGAGAGAGAAAGTGGCCAATCGAGGGCAGATGGAGATGCTTCCGGAAGGAGGTCGAGGAGTGTTACCATTCTAGAGTTTGAGGAAGGAGGCAAATTGTTATAGTTCATCGTTGGACGTAATCCTTTTGTAGGGGATTCCTTCTTCACACATTCCTTCTTTTTCGTATAAACCCTATAGTTTATATTTTGTTGACCGGGATGAGCCCTTTTGTGTAAATCCAAGTTTTTGGGTAAATCCAAGGAAGTGAATATGCACGTCTAACAAGATTGTAAAGAGAATAGAAAATATGAAAATGTAATGTAAGTAACCACCGAATCATAATTCACTATAAATAAGTGAATATGCATGTCTGACAGGATTACTAAGAACTTATATACTAGTATATATGTATATGTATACGATACTAATGAATATGAGAAAGCAAAGTAACGGAATAGGAAAATTGGACTTAAATCTCAAAGATGACTGAGGATGCCCACGTAGCCGAAAAAGGCATCAAAGTTCACGTAGTTTGATAACACGCACGGGTGAGATTTAATTCATGAACCCCAAACTATAATTTCCTTTAGCTTGTTGGAAAATGTGTACAAGTGTAGAGAGTGTGAAAAAGGGGAGGAAAGTTCTAATTTGGGGTTTAAAGATTAAACCCTCTTTTTGGCTTTTTTAGATTTATGAAACTATATTTTGAGCATATAAGTAGTAAAAAAAAGATATTAGTTAGAGTGAGAAAGTGAGGATAAAGAAAAAATATGCTAAGAATAAATGAAATGTGATAGGTAACATGTAATACCCCGTAATTTTATTGATTTTTATTTAAGAGATTAATTGAATTAAATAAAAATTAATTGAGAATTAATCCGGATATAAATACTAGCGAGATGTGAGTTGGTATTTGATTATGATCTTAAAATTGAATGTTTCTGAGTATATATGGTAATATATGAGTATTGAAAATATTAAAATTATCGCGAGGCAGAAATACGACAATTTGGAAAATTTAGTTAGGACGCGCGTGTTAGTCGCGTCAGGAATGAAATTATTTAAATTAAAAAGTGAATTATAATTTTATCAACCGAATGATCATTTTGAGTGCGCCAATATGCCCGGAAGGGTCGAAATAGTCAGAAAACACTAGTCGCGGGTTTAGTTTGGGTCCCGGGGCATTTTCAGGCCAAACCGACAACCTATAAGGGTATTTTGGTAATTTTAAAAATTGAGGAATTAAAACCCACGAATTTTAGAGTTTATTTTTATATTTTTAAAGAGGCCACTAAGGCCATTACCAGCCAAAAGCATTAGATGTGGGCTACGGGAGTTAGAGAGAAGTTATCATAGGGTTCCAAACCAAGAACACCCACCACCATCATTTTGGAAGAGATTGTGACCAAAAAGAGGGAATAATCAACCTTGAAACACCGACAACAAATCTGAAGAACAAATCTAAGGTAAGTGATTTAATGTTGTTAATTTTCATTGAATATTTCCTCCATGTTTAGTGGAGAAACTTTAATTGCCTAAAAAGTTTGATGAAAACCAATGGGATTATGGTGAAACTTATGATTTTAAGATAGGAATTACATGTAGAATGCTTATGGACGAATTCAATATACAAAACATAACTTTTGATGATCTGAAAACGGATTAATAAGGAGTCTTTTTATGAAATTAAATTCTGGGTTCAAGTTCATAGGGTTTGGGACAAGAATTGGGGATTTATGATTTTGGCATGTTGATTTGTAAGATTTGACCCCAAAAGTATGTTAAGGAATGACCTAGGGTGACTAAAAAATAGTTTACAAACATTAAAACGTAGTTTGGATGGTCTTAGGATGGATTTAGAGAAGAGAAGAATGAAGAAAAATGAATTGGGAAATTTCTAGGCGAAGTCTGTCATCTCGTTAGAAGACCTGCCCAGGTCGTTCGAACGACCTCATTCGAACGAGATGACAGTATCCCTTCTAACGAGTTGGTAGTTCGTTCGAAGCCATTCGTTTGAATGACACTCGTTCGAACGACCTCGTTCGAACGAGATTTCTAACGAGTTGACATAATGGCCTTTTTAGGCCTGACTTTATTTCAAACTTCCCGTAGACTTATTTAATTGAGTACTAACCTTCCCTTATTGACTAGTGGGTATAGTTGTGAGATTGGAGTACGTTGAGGAGTAAAACTTAGAATTTTGTAGTAAACCGGATGACATTTATGGATTAGGAAACGAGTACCTAAAATTACGACGTGAGAAGAGTTGACAACTTTTAATGTATATGATTCGGGGATTTGTAAACATACAACATTTAATGATGGTATAAGAATGTATAACATACCTCCATTAATACTATGGAATATCTAAGATGTGTGAATGCTTGGTATATGTAGTCATTTGTGTATAACATACCTACCATACTTGCTATCACGGGACGTCGGCATTCGATCAGGGCTATCTAATCTTTGTGTGCCTACGGGGGGATTTAGATTGGTACCTCGAGGACATAGGTCAGAGAAGGACTTATTAAGAAGTTAATAAGTCTGCTGATCGTGGGAGCGTAGGTATGTGCGTGACCCATGTGATGTGAACTATGTTCGCCTCCATTATATGTGTTTGTTACTTGTCGGAACGATTCCTGAGAGATTCGAAATACGTGGTCCTTATGTACGTGATGTATCGGGATTCGATAAGAGAGTATGTGTGCACCGCAACTTAGTCTCGGGGTGCCAGTATTGTATATTTATGATGAGAAAAATATACTATTTATTTGAAATGAACTGTCATGTATAAATGTAAGTGTGAATAATAACAACATTTTGTAGAGTTAAAAATGGAAAATCCCTAGTGATTAGTATTACTAATTTTGAGAAGTAAGAGGAAAAGTAAAACTCTCTGTTTAAATTAAGATATCGGGAATCGAATCGGAAATCGTATAGTAATGTTAGATTGTGTATTTGACTAATTAGATATGGGAATAACTAGAACGGGTACGGGTACGATAGGAGTGCACAATTAGTTGAGAGGTGAGGAACTCATGTGAGTGCACGCGCTATCATGTATTTTATATTCACTGTTTAATAGTATTAAACACTTGCTGTATTTTAAACTGTTTTCACAATCGGGCTCTGACCCGTTTGCTTTCAAATATATTTTTTTGTAAAAACCTTTTAGGTGCCCAGCCACAAGGACACCAAGCATAAGAGTTCCATTCCGGTGACGTGCTGTAGCTGCTGTGGAATTTACATGACCTCGATAGTAGACGCTTCCACTTTCTATCTTGACTCTACTTCAGATTTACTTATCTATAGGGCCTGTCGCCCCTTTTCTTTTAGAGACATCTTACTTACTCAGTTTTATTTTAGACTTTGGGTTGTAATTAATTAGTGATTCAGACTTTGTATTTGGTTGTATTCAGTATTCAGATTATTTAGAGGAGTATTCCTCCAGATTTAATTTATTACATTGTTATCTTATTGCGACTGTGATGTGGTTGTGGTATCAGTATTTCATAATTTATTTTGGTTATATGTTAATCAAATTCAATTAAAATTGACAACTCACTTTTTAAATATTAGGTGGCTAGTAATTGTTAAAACGTTTTTCGACTGTGATGCTATGAACTGAACCAACTTGGCATTTTGTATTAATTTAATAAAGGAGTAGCCACCCGATATTTAATTAGTCGGGGTGTCACAGGTGGTATGAGAGCATCAGGTTCTAGTGTCCTTGGGATCTGTACGGCTTGTTATGTTTCCGCGTAACTTTCTTTGATATAGAGCCCTATATTTTAGGATTGTTGTATTCTTTTGTGTATATTTCGCTTTTCAGCTATTTTTAGATAATAACTGTGAACTCATAAGACTTTGCTCTCATTTCAGATGCCTCCACGACGTGCACAGCGAGTTCCCAGGATGCTCAGCCCGAACCACAGCCTGCACCAGTTCAGGGCTCCTTGAATGCCGCAGAGGTTGCCGCTATTGTAGCCCAAGCGGTAAATGCCGCCCTAGCAGTTGTACAGCACGCACCGCCTTAGGCGTCGGTAGTAGAGCCAGTTTAGGCTCATGCATTCCCGTCTGCTTGGGAACGCGTTCGTGATGCTTTTCAGAAAGCACACCCTTCGGAGTTTGCAGGTAGCTCCGACGTTGTGTCCAGTGAGTAGAAGAAGGACATTCAAAGGCACTTGAGGATGTACGAGTGCACGAATGCTCAGAAACATATACTGTCTACTTTTAAGCTAGTAGGATCAGCGTTGCAGTGGTGGGAGTCCATTACCAACACGGAGGAGAGATACGCTCTTTCTATTCAGGAGTTATGGGTGCCGTTCGACCGCAAGTATTTTCCATCAGCCGTTCACACCGAAATGAGGAGGAAGTTAATGAATCTCAAGCAGGAGGGGAAGACCGTGGCCGAGTATGAGGCCGAATTCACTAATCTCTTGAACATTGTTCCCAATGAAATTCCAACCGAGGAGAAAAAGATTCAGAAGTTCATGGATGGGTTGACTTAGAGGATCCGTCAGCACTTGTTGGGTAATCTCTCGTTGGCCACTTATTCTGATGTGGTTAACCCAGCACTGCTTCACTGCCAGGACCACCGCTTCCACATGTCAGAGAGTAAGCGATCAAGAGAGTCCATCCAGCAGGGCAGGACAGGGGAATATGGTGCCAGCAGGGCACAATCTACTCAGGGTCAGCATAGGCAGGGAGATCAGGGTTCCCAGCTGGGGGATTTTAAGAGGTTCAGATCTGGGGGTTTCCAAAATGGTCAGGGAGGTTTCTGTCAGGGCTAGCAGGGTCAGCACGACCATCAGGGACAGCACGGACAATATGGCCAACAGTAGCAGTTTCATCAGGGCCAACACGGTCAGGGGAGGAATGGCAACGACCACCAGGGCCGTGGGCAGCAGGGTCAGAGAGGAGAGAACTTTTCGGGGAAATGTTTCACTTGTGGCAAGATTAGCCACAAGTGCCAGGAGTGTACTGATAGGGTAGGGCCCCACAGCAGCAGCAGCAGGGTGCTCGACATGAGCCCCAGAGACCTATGTTTCCCGCCGCCCTCCCAGCACCACCACAGATGCCAACTTTGCCACCCATCCCAGCAGTCCCAGTCCAGCAGGGACAGCTTCAGTACGGGCGAGTTTATCAACTCTAGCATGCCACAGTCCCATAGGATCCACCTGCTATTGAGGGTATGTTCTTTATTCAGGGGACTATGGGGTGTTTTATTTGATACGGGGGCCACACACTGTTTCATTGCCACGAGATTTGCACGCACTTTGGGATTGTTAGACACTGCAGAGAGCACGATTACTTGCGTAGATTCACCGTTGAGTAGGGGTTCTGTGATTTCTCTTATTTATAGAGGTGTGGGTATAGAAATCAGGAGATTTACTTTACCTGCTGATATGTTAGTATTAGAGATGACTGAGTACGATGTGATTGTTGGCATGGATTGGCTAGTTGCGTACCGAGCCATGATTGATTGTTTCAGTAGGAGTGTTATTTTTACCATTCCCTGGCAGGAGATGTTTTTAGTGGCGATGCCTCGCCCCGAGGGAGGATCGTCCACTCACTTGTACTATATAGAGGAGGAGACCTCTAAGGAAGTGGTATTATCACTCGATTCGATTCCAGTTGTTAGGGAGTTCGCTGATGTATTTCAGGATATACCTGGATTACCTCCTAGTAGAGAGATAGATTTTGTTATCGATTTGACGCCGCGCACTCGGCCAATTGCCCGCGCACCTTACCGTATGACTCCAGCAGAAATGAGAGAGCTAAGGGATCAGATAAAGTAGTTGTTGGGTCAGGGGTTTATCCGAAGGAGTACTTCGCCGTGGGGTGCCCCTGTGTTGTTCGTAAAGAAGAGGGATGGATCATTGAGGTTGTGTGTAGATTATCGGGAGTTGAATAAAGTCACGATACGGAATAAGTATCCATTACCCCGAATTGATGACTTATTCGACCAGATGAGAGGAGCTTCCTTCTTCTCAAAGATTGACTTGCGATTGGGATACCATCAGTTGCGTATCAGGGAACAAGACGTCTCGAAGACTGCTTTCTTGACGAGATATGGTTCCTACGAGTTTCGGGTTATGCCTTTTGGCTTGACCAATGCCCCAGCCGTGTTTATGGACTTGATGAATAGGGTATTCAGAGAGTTCCTAGACCAGTTCGTCATTGTCTTTATTGATGACATCCTGGTTTACTCCCAGACAGAAGGGGAGCACGCTGAACATTTGAGGCAAGTTTTGCAGACGCTGCGTCAGAACGAGCTTTATGCAAAATACGAAAAATATGGGTTTTGGCTGAAGGAGGTTCAGTTTTTGGGGCATGTCATTTCAGACCGGGGGGTATCTGTTGATCCGGGGAAGGTATCAGCGGTGAGGGAGTGGGGACAACCCACGACACCGACTGAGATCCGTAGTTTCTTGGGCTTAGCAGGATACTACAGGAGATTTATTCGGGGTTTCTCAAAGATAGCGGGTCCCTTGACACATCTGACTCGCAAAGGTGTGCCATTCATCTGGAGCGATGCCTGTCAGTTGGCATTCGATGAGTTGAAGGACAATTTGACCTCAGCACCTGTGTTAGCATTGCCCAAACCGGGAGTTGAGTATCTAGTCTACACCGATGCGTCCGTACAAGGACTTGGAGGTGTGCTGCAACAGGAGAGTTAGGCCATAGCTTATGCTTCCCGTAAGCTTAAGCCTCACGAGAAGAATTACCCCACCCATGACTTGGAGTTAGCGACAGTCGTATTCGCTCTTCGAATTTGGAGACAATATCTCCTGGGGGAGAAATTTCGGTTGTTCACAGACCACAAATCTCTACAATACCTTTTCAGGCAGAAGGAACTGAATATGCGTAAACGTCGGTGGCTTGAGTTTGTGAAGGATTATCAGTTTGATATCCAATATCACCTAGGGAAGGCTAACGTGGTAGCAGACGCGTTGAGCCGTAGGCCAGTAGATGAGGTGACCGATGTGTGGAAAACTAAGTGGAAGGAGTTGGGACATCAGGATGCAGTGGCCCGATCATTCATGTCTGTGATGACTCTTACACCTCAGATTGTTACAAGAGTGATAAAGGCCCAGGCAAATGACTCGTTCTGTCACTAGCAGATGGAGCCGAGTCCTATACCGTTAGTTCAGACGGGGGATTACGCTTCAATGGGAGACTGATTGTTCCGGAAGGGGAAGACTTGCGACACGAGGTAATGACAGAGTCGCATGGCAATTGTGCCGACATCTCTACTATCCGGTTCGCTGCCTGAGTTGTCAAAATCATCACCCCACCTAGTGGCAACAATATCGTCTTTCCATAAGAAATTAATGCACTCTAGGACTTCAACAACCTCGTTGTATAGGTCTTCCAACAGCCTCATTGTATAAGTCTCCCCATTTAGTATAGAAGTGTTGGAAAGAGGGGGTCAGGTGTCCCATGAGTTTCAAGATGGTGAGTAGTTCGAAGGCTATACATACCTCTTTCTTCTTCACGAATTCATCAGACATGACTTGCACAGTACTGTCCAAACTAAACTCCTTCGCTGACACGATCCAATCCTTTGACTGTTGGGCCCATTCCCATATTTCCATGTACATATCACTGATCTTTTCATAATGGTCTTCTTCGAGAGTCATTCGTGGTTGCAGTTTCATCCAAAAATCCTAGAGTTGATTCAAGACTGCTAACATCTCTATACTCCTCACTTTTGAATGGGTTCGAACATCTATGTAGGCCCTAGTTAGGAGGGATATGGCTTGGTATTATGCCTTTTTAGGATGTAGAAGGAAATAGGGACACATCGTGAGGGGTTTAAGTGAACTGGTAGATAGATCAGGTATTTCGATGGGCTTAATTTTGGTGGTAGGGCCAAAATCAAGATTTTCTTCTAAGAGAATGGCGTTCACCCTGGTTCGGTGCACTAAAAGAGGGTTTCGAGTGGTATTGGGGTTTGGATTAGCTGGAGGGGTAATGACCCCCTTATTAATGAGGCTTTGAATGACATTCTTCAAGTGAAAGCACTGGTCGGTGGTGTGCCTAACGATTTGATGGAAGACGCAACAAGCGTCGTGCTTGAAATTTCGAGGAAATGGGTCTGGTAATGGTAGAGCTTCTAGAGTCTTGATGAGATTTCAGGATATGAGGTCTTGGTAGGCCTTTAATAAGTGGGAATGGAGTTCGGTGAATTCTCTCTTGACTGGATTGGGATGATTTTTGAGTGTCCATGAGGTGACAAGTTGAGAGATGTTAATGGTTGAGACATCGGGGTTGGCTGACTTATCATTCTTTCGAGGGATGAACTGACTGATTAGCCTCTTTATCTCAGATTCATCTTTCTGAATGATAACCTCTTCTTCAATATTGTCCCCTGCCCATTGAAGGGCTTTAAACTGGGGGTAGTACTGGCTTCCCATTGAGGTTATGATATGTGGCAAGAATTTTTTTTCACAATAATAACCCGTTCTTCCTTAAATGGTTGATTCATCATGATAGAGGCATTTTCTCTCCATCGTCTATTAAAACTACTAACTGATTTACCAGGGTTTTGTTTGAGTAGCTCAAGGTCTCGGCAGGTGGCCTCTAACTCCTCATTGTATTTGTAACGGGTCATGAATTCTCAGGCCACATCCTCCTAATTATGAACTCTGGATTCTTCCAATGATAAGAAAAAATCGAAGAGAAATTTCTTTGAGAGTCTGCTAGAACACATATGCCATTATTTCTTCGAAGGCTCCGAGGAGAGTCGTAGTATGGTGATACCTGCGAAGGTGTATGATGGGAGGTCCCCTGCGTCCGAACTTTTCGATATTTTTCATTTTGAACTTCTCTGACAATCGCGCTTTAGGATAGGGAGCCATGTGGGTGTAATCCATTTAATTCCCCGAGATCTTAACTTGATCGAACTTTTTGACAATAACCTGTGGTCTTTCTTGACCTTGTTTAACTCTTATTCTTTAGGATCGACAAGAATAGGCATCGAAATATTACCCTCTGGCTGGGCAAGGTTTAGTATCGACAATTGAGCTGGTGGTGTCCTGTTAGTAGATAGGACACGCGTGACATGTTTGTACTCTTTCAGATGCCACATCTATAATGGAACATGTGGACCCACAACACAGGGGAAGACGATGTCAGGATCGGGAGCCTAGGGAGTATAAACCCTTTGTCGTTTCATTTTTTGGACCTTTGATTGGAGATTATCAATCTTGGCACCGAGCTGAGCGAGGACTGCCATCAGGTCTAGCTGAACATTGGCGTTCTGATCAACATTTTTCATGAAGAATCTTCGGACTGACTGTTCAAATTTTGTAGAGGTGGCAGAGGAGATGGTTGAACTCCGAGGCGTCTTGATAGTGGATCTTAGCCAAGCCAAAACTAGGGTATGCTACCCGAGAGGGAAAAATATTTTTATGTTTATTCTAATGAAAATAGGAATATTTTTTTATATATTATTTTTGAAAAAGGGGGAAAATATTTTTGGTATTTTGAAGAAGGGAGAGAAGGAAGTTCCCTTGTTTAGTTATTATTATTAGGTTTCACTTGTATTATGTTCTGCCAAGGGTTCAAGTGAAAGGCCGGACAAGACCCGAGATTAGGGATGGCAGGGTACACGATGCAAGGCACAATTTGACATGTTTCCAGACTCTCGGACATGGTCTTTTTGAAAAAGGGAGGAAATAACGCGAAATTCGGTTGGTAACATGAACCGAAATTTTGGTAGAGTTTCACGTTGAAATTGGTAGACTAGTTATGAGTGTCCTAGAGCAATTGCTTATATGAGGATGATTCATTGAGAGGTTAACGGAAAGGTTCCCCCCTTTGGCATGACTTCTACGATATACCTCTTTCCTATAGGGGCAATCATTTATCGGTACGTATGTACAAGCCATTTGATGTACCTGAGTGTACGTGATTGACTCACGATATAACTTACGAAGATGGTACATGTGAGAGCGAATTCGATATACTCGATGTGAGTGAATGGGTTCCCTGATATATACCTCATGTCATGAGTTCGGTCAAGCGGTACGATGAAGAGGAAACCATTTGATATACGTTGAAGGTACTAGGTCAATGGAAGGTAGGAATCATATGACTTAGGTTAACCGTGCCCCACAGGAGCGACACCCATCATGAAGTGATTCCCTAGTACGGGACAAAATTTTAGTTAAAATGTAGTTCTCAAGTGATGTAATGTGCAAAATTGCATGAGTCTTAATTTGTATTTTATGGAGAGTTTTATGTATGCTAAGCGGGGAAAATATTTCTACTAAGCATGAGATAAAAAGTGGAATATACACGAGTAGCATGGGATGAGAGGGCTAAACATGGCATATAATGCTAGCAAGTATGTACATGAAGCATGGAGCGTATATAAATCATGATGGTATATACAAAGTATGAGGCGTATGAAGATACACAAGTGAGTATAAGGTGTGTGCAAAGTGAGAGTGACATGGGGATATGTGTAAGTGAGGAAAATATATGGAAATATACAAGCGAGAATAATGTGTGAAAGTGTGTGCTAGTGGGACTAAGCATGGATATCGACGACTAGTATGTGAAACATGGGGCTAAACATGTGGGTATATACATGTGAGAATAATGTGGGTGTGTGCGATATTGAGACTAATCATTGGATATCTACAAGTGACATGGAGCATGTGCAAAATGTGAGTAAGTGGAGCGAACATGGTAACTATATACACGTGTATAAAGAATAAAGAATGTGATATAAAAGGTTGTACATACATGTAATCAGGAAAAGAGCATGATGGAGAGAAGGATATGCATGGTCATCATGATATGAGCAAGAAATATATACAACATATAAGTATGAGAGTAAGAACTATATACAAGGAGGTACATAGACACATGTAGAAAATAAATAAAATGAGAGAAAAGGAAATAAAGAACATGTGAACTAGAGTCTAATCCTCCAAAAATAAGCTTCCCCAGTGGAGTTGCCACTGTGGCCATCTGGTATTTCCCGACACGGGTTCGCCCCGAAAGAGAGAGGTATTCGACAAATGCGGAGTTCAAGGAAGAGAATTTCCCTTTCCATCACTCGCGCGGTATTTGCGGGCTCCCACAGATATAAATCGACAATCGTCAAAGGGGGCGAAAATATAGAAAATTAAGTCGCCATCCTATTTTTCCCAAAACAGTCAAAAGATGTAGCCGTCCCCAAAGAAATGACATCAAAGACAAAACTGATGCATATGAAACCAAATAGATCGAGGGTTTGGGAACTAAGTTACGAAATGGGAAGGTGTTAGGCACCCATTACACCATTTCAGTCTCTCATGGGCTATGATAATATTCTCCTTTTTCTACAAAATGTAATTCATGTGTATAATTTGTGTGATGTGAAAATAGTTGAAAAACGAATTCGTCAGTCTCACATCATGGAAAAGACGGAGATGGTTCATTATGAGGAGTGTAAACAGAAAGAAAATAATCTCAAAGTAGCCGAAATGTGAGCAGTGCACCAAATCATAATCCATCACGAAGAATGGAATACGCATGTCTCACGAGGCCGCTAAAAATTTAATATATAAAAGGGCTACACTATGTGCCATACACCGGATCGTAATCCAATATGAGGAAGTGAATATGCATGTGCAACAAGATTGCAAAAGAATAGAAAATATGAAAATATAATGTGAGTAATAGACTAGTATATATGTATATGCATACGATACTAATAAATATGTGAATATGCAAATTAACAAAATAAGAAAATGGGACTTGAATTATGAAGACGAATCGGGACGCCTATGTAGCTGAAAAGGCATCGAAGTCCATGTAGTTTGATAACACCAAGGGTGGGATTTAACCGTGAACCCAAAACTAGAATTTCCTTTAGTTTGTTGGAAAATATGTACGAGTGTGAAAAGGGGAGGAAAGTTCTAATTTGGGGTACAAAGATTAAACTCTCCTTTTAACTTTTTTATATTATGAAACTATATTTTGTGCATATAAGTAGTAAAATAGATAATGGTTAGAGTGAGAATAAAGAAAAAAATATGTTAAAAATAGAGGAAATGTGATAAGTAACACTAATTAAATGAGCTTCAAAGAGGTGGAGGTAGACCTTCTATGAGACTTTTCTATTGATTTTGAGATGAAGTAGGCTGATTTTTATGGTGGTGGAATAGTGGTGCAGTGGTGATAAAATGGGCGGCAAAAGATGGGGTGAGGGCGATGTAAGAAAAGTGGAGTGAATGTTTGGAAAACCGTATTTTTTGGAAAGACGACACATTGATTCGAGGCAGAGGCTCATCTGATCTTCCAAAAAGGGGTTCTTAGGAATGAGGTCATGATCTTCTTAAGTAGAAAAATCTATGGTTAAGGGGTCTGCCAATCGGTATACCCCCGACTTGTTGACGAAGTAAAGTACCTTTATGCCGATAGGCAGAGGGTCTGGGATGCCTATAGGTAGTCCGAAAGGGATGTTTTCGAAAAATTGGCATAGACTGTAAACCGTAAGTCCGAATTATTGATGGATGAAACCATTAGAAATGGTATTTAGAGCCTTATGAAAATCTATCGAGCCACTCTTAGTCACGAGAGCTGACCAAGGTCAAACGAGGCTCGGAAGCACCCAGAGGCCTCTAATACGAGGTTCTTAGAGTAAAAAGGCAAGTACACCTGAATCGTACGGCCTATTCGGGGCACAATATGGACCATTGGAGAGGGTATTTAGAGCCTTATGAAAAATCATTAATCTACTCTCAAGTTTGAGAGTTAACCAAAGTCAAATGGAGCTCGGAAGCCCGATTGGTCTCTAGGTTAGGGTTTGGAGCAAAAAAGACAAGTACTTGCGAACCGTAAGGCCGATTAGTGCATGGTATAAACCATTGGAAATGGTATTTAGATCCTTATGAAAGTACAATGAGCTACTCTCGATTTTGAGAGTTGACCAAAGTCAAACAAAGATCGAGAGTGCCTGGTGGCCTCTGGGTCAGGGTTTGGCGTAGGACTTGGCACTGATGTAGAAAAGAATAGCGTTAGGGACCTAAGGATGTATTTGAAGGGTAATAGGATGGGGTGTCTACATAATGGATTTGGGAACTTAGAAGATTTACAAATTTGATATGTTTCTATGTTCGAGTTTTTTTTTTGAGATTTTGTATTTTGATCCTTAAGAATATGATATATGAAATTTGTTATGTTTGAGAAAGTGGGGATTCTATAGAAAGATTCATATATTGGTCCAACCACACACAAATTAAATTTTAACAAATTTATCTTTGAATTAATTTAGTGTGCATGCAAAGATGTGGTCCAGATTAAATAAAGCAAACCAAGCTGGCAAATACGTGAAGAAGTAGGAAAAAATCCCTTTCGGGCAAAACCTTTAATTTAGCATTGTATAAGATTTGACAGACACGATATGAATTGCAAACTACTTAGTTCACTAAGTATGATGCTCAGTTCTTCAAATCTTCTACAACAACAACACAACCTAACACTACCCACAGGAACCAGTCTTCCCTCGGTATCCACCGATTAGCTTTCTTCTTCAACAATAGAGCCTTTGCTCCACAAATCAGCCATAAAGATGAATTCTACAAGGGTTATTGAACAAGAAAGTGTTGTTCTTGATTTGATAAAGTGATCTCTAAATTTTCAAGGGGTTTGGTTGATATTTGGCAGAGTTTGATCACAGATGGAACTCTAAAAGGATGTGGAAAAACTTGTAAAAGAGCTCTTAAAGCCTCTAATCCCGCATCTCTTCTTATAAGGAAGATTGTTATAAAATGATAAAAACAAGATATTTGGGTCATATGTATTTAAAAAACAAAATCTCGTGTGCTCGTTCGAACGACTAAGTACCTCGTTCTAAGTTCGACTGGGCTTCCAATGACATTCTAGGGCTTGACGTAAAATCAACTTGTTCGATCGTAGGAACTCTTGTTCTAATGACCTGCCCAATCTCATTGGAAAAAATTCAAACGAGATTCCAAAGCTAATGAAAAGGCGTCGATCCAGATTTTGTTCGAACCAAGAATCTCGTTCTAACGACGCTGCATAACTTGTTCGAATGACAAACAAATCTCGTTCTAACGAGTTAGCGAGATTTTCAAAATTTCTTTAAAAAACATTTTAAAACCATTTCAAAATGCAGACTCTTAAAAATATAAAAACCCCTAAAAAAATAAAGGCTTTACTAAAGCAATCATAACTCTTCTAAATGTTATTGAGATGAACGATTCTTCAATCTTAAAAAAGTCGTTAACTTTGTCTTCGAATATGATAGGCACCAAAAAGTGTTTAAATAAAACCCCAAATAGATGATTTTTAATTGCTAATTCTCGATAAAATGGGTCTTATGCGCATATATGTTTATTTTGTAGGTCAAATGCTTCTTGCGGAGTTTAAAGCATAAAATCAAGGCAAAATGCGATTAAAGGAGCTAGACCCCAATCCCCGTACCTCTTGCCCTATCCCTTAACCTACTCCAGACCTCCCTAATCCTATTTTGAGCCTCGTGTGTGTTTAGTTTGCATCTTTTGTGACACCCCGCCTAATTAAATACCGGGCGATCACTCCTTTATTAAATTAAATCAAGGTGAACAGTTTGGTTCATTCTTAGCATCACTGTCGTAAAAAGAAACTTCCCAATTAAACACCCTAAATAATTAAGCTAAGTGTCAAAACCAATTTTTAACATTAACTTCCAAATTTTATTTAAAGAAAAGTTTTTTTTTTTTTAAATTATTAACAAAGCTCAAATGAATAAGATTCACACCACAATAAACTGGAACGAAAGAATCCAATATATAAAACATTCATCAACGAATGTCAACATGCGAGAAAATAAAGTAATACATCCGTCCTGAACAAAATCCCAAAATAACGAACTAGGAAATAACTGAAATAACAAGGTCCCAACATAAAGAAATAATGGAAAGGGCTACACATGCCCATCTGAATGAAAATACTAGGAGTGGATCTGAATGAACGAAGTCGTCTAATCAAAAGACCTGCAACTCCCACCTAAGCTGCAGCGCGTTCCTTCCAAAAGATCCTAAGCAAGACGCCCCTGTGGCTGGGCACCTGAAATACATACATATATATATATATATACAAGGGGGAGAGGGAGAGATAAAACGGGTCAGAGCCCGAAAGTGTGTATGATTTCAAATTAGTTTAGCAAGTATTTAAATTGATACAGGCCAATGCAATAACATATTAGTTCGACACTCTCTTGAGAAATTCTCACCTCTCTTCTAGTGTGCACGCCTATCGTACTAACCTTCCCCAAATGGTTTAACTTAACATATTATCATACTAACCTTCCCAATAATTTAGTTTATCTTAACTTACTCATAAGTTTTAAAAACCGAACAATGTCAACGTGTGAAAAGGGTACTTTCAAAGTGTAGCACAACTCTCGTTTTAGCTTCATTAATTTATAAAGTTTCCCAGTGTCATATTATACTCTCATAAAACAAGTATTTCCAATCTGATTCATCAAACATGACTTACTTACCAAATCACAATAGGTAGTTCCAAGTTTCAGAACTTCATATATATTAAATACTCGTGTAATATATATATTCTAATGGCACCCCACATAAAAATTATGGTGCGGGCATACTCTGCTATCCAATCCCCGTATCGCTCACACAAAGGGAAATACAAATTCAGAATCACTCTCGAACTGTATTAACATATACAAAACAACGTTGAGGCGAAGCATAGATTCCAAGTCCAAGAGGTCAATACATACCCACACGTCTCTTAGGACCGTCCGACTATCAATCTGATAGCCCGTACCTAGGATCTCTATCTTCTAGGGTACAAATCAATATCCCCTATAAAGCAACACATGATAAGATCGTCCCAGCGCGGTAACCTCAGGGATAGCAAGTAGCGCGGGTACGTTTTTCACATGAATATAATATATGTACACACAATCATATAAATAAACTACTTTCATCATATTAATATAGGTCACTCTCGTTACCCATAATTACAACATTTATCCTTAATTTTACATTATTAGTATTACGCATAAGGTTTCGTCTCTAACCTTAACTCGAAGGGTTTTCTCACTAGTTATGGAACACTCATGGGTTCTATCCATCCAAGTAACAAATTCAGTAGGTAGACATCTATTCACTATCGTAGGTATTCGTCATAATCCCTCACTTGAAATACGTAGTTCGTCATTCCTTAATTAATTATCCCTAAAACACAATAATCATTTCATAATAAAGTTCTCAACACTTAATCATATGTCCTACTGGTCTCTCCTATATCCCAAAACATTTTATTTAATATGCCCAAGGATTATTCCATGATAAATTAATTCAACTAATTAAACATGGGGAAATAAGAGGCTGCCAGGAAGGGTCGATCGATCGACGGCTGGGGCTCGATCGATCGAACCTTCGATCGATCGACGCTCTAGGGTCGATCGATCGATCAAGCAGGTCTGCGAAAATTGTGCAGAATTGCAGTTGCGGGTTTCACCAAAATTCTTCATTCAAATTCATATTTTCCAACCCTAATCGTCCCAAAACTTATACCACAAACATAATAGCATATTACCAGATGTTTCTAACGTTAAGCATGTGTATAACCATCATTAAACATGATTAAACAACCTAAAATCTCATCTAATCATCAAGAACCCTAAGTTTTCTTAACTTCTATTCTAATCAGTTTTTCTCCAGAATTTCCTTCTACGTAATCATCAAAATTCGTGGGTTAATCATCTACATCATATAAGACTTCCAGAATATGGTTTTAATCTTTTCTACATGCAAATTCCTATCAAAAAGTGGGGTTTTCTTCCATAGATTATACTCCTAATCATTCCTAACTAATATGAATATTGCACCAACGAAAATACGCAAGTTAAACACTTGCCTGGGATTTCAGAGGTCTGGTTTCCTGCTGGTATTGGTGTGGTTGCGTTCTCCTCCTCGCGATCTACGCGTTGGTGGTGACGGCGGTGCAAACGGTGGTGTTTTGGCCTTGAATCTCCTTGAAAGGTCTCTCCTCTCTTCTCTAATGGCCGTTCTAGGATTTTGTAGGTTCTAACCCTAAAAGGCTAACTTAACCAGCTGATAAAGGCTGCTAAAATTCGTGGGTTACTTACCCTATTTTGTAAAATGACCAAAATGCCCTCCCGGGTCACTAATTAGGCCTAAAAACACCCCGAGACTCAAACCAAATCCCCGGGTACACTTTTCTGACTATCTCGACCCTTCCGGACGTGTTGGCGCACTCAAAACGACCATATGAGCAACTTATAAAATATTCACTATTATATATTAATAATTAATCCCGACGCGACACGGGCACGTCCCGACTAAAATTCCCAAAACTGCCATTTCATTCACTCGTGACATTTACTATAATCAATATCATATATTACTATGCTCATAAGTAATATTCAAAAATTTCATATAATTACTAACTCACGCCACGTCAATAATTATAACATAATTAATTTCCGGATTTTTATTAAATAATACACTCTCATTAAATTTAATAAATTCCCCAAATTAATATAGCATAAAAATACGGGGTATTACATACTCCCCCCCTAATAATGGAATTTCGTCCCGAAATTCGGAAAATAAGGCATACCTGGTAAAAACAACTCTGGATATCTCTCGCGCATATCTGCTTCACGCTCCCAAGTGGATTCCTCCACATTATGGTGCTCCCACTGGACTCGCACAAGTGGAACTACCTTCGACCTCAATCTCCTCTCACTATAGTCTAGGATAGCCACCGGTCTCTCCTCGTAAGAGCTATCAGGCTGTAAATCGATCTCGTCTATCGCGATGTGAGTATGGGCCATATCATCCCGAAGATATCGTCTCAGCGACGAGATGTGGAATACATCGTGGATGCGATGTAAATGTTCTGGCAATCCCAACCTGTATGCTACTGGCCCAATTCTCTCGATGATGGGAAATGGTCCTACGTACCTCGGAGCCAACTTCCCCTTCTTCCCGAACCTCATCACTCCTTTCATAGGAGATACACGTAACAACACTTGATCTCCCACATTAAACTCCCGGAAGAACCGTTTCGCATCGGCGTAGCTCTTCTGCCTGTCTTGGGCTACCCGAATACGACTCCTGATTATCTCAATCCTCGCGGAGGTCTCCTGAATCACTTCTGGACCTAAAAACTTGTTGTCCCCCACCTCGAGCCAACAAGTTGGAGAACGACAGGGCCTGCCGTACAAAGCCTCAAATGGAGCCATGCCAATCGTAAACTGATAGGAGTTATTATAAGCAAACTCTACCAGTGGAAGGTGTGGCTCCCAACCTCCTCCGAAATCGAGAACACACATTCGTAGCATATCTTCCAACATCTGATTAGTACGCTCTGTCTGTCCATCTGTCTGTGGGTGGTAGGCTGAACTCAGTCTCAACTCGGTGCCCATAGCCTCCTGAAAGCTTTCCCAGTAACGTGACACAAAAATCTTGTCTCTATCTGACACAATATTCAGGGGCACCCCATGTAATCTGACAATCTCAGCGATGAACAACTGGGCATACTGACCCGTGGTATAATCTGTCCTCACTGGCAGAAAATGAGCCACCTTGGTCAAACGGTCTACAATCACCCAGATAGAATCGTGGCCCCGCTATGATGTTGGCAACCCGGTAATGAAATCCATGGAAATACTTTCCCACTTCCACGCGGGTACTTCCAACGGCTGAAGTAATCCTGACGGTTTTTGGTGATCCACCTTCACTACCTGGCAAGTAGAACACTTGGACACAAATTCAGCGATGTCCTTCTTCATCCCACTCCACCAGTACTGTCGTCTCATGCCCTGGTACATCTTATCGCCTCCCGGATGTACTGCAAATCGGGACCCATGAGAATGAGTCGTCACTTCATGACGTAACTCCGCTCCTTCTGGAACCACTAATCTCCCATTAAACCGCAACCCTCCATCCGAACTAACAGAATAGGACTCAGCACCCTCGGCTAGAAGTCGTACAATCTGCTCCTGACAAAACGGGTCTGTGGTCTGTGCCTGTATCACCCTCGTAACAATCTCGGGTGTGACTGACATCACGGATATGAAAGAACGTGCTACTGCGTCCTGGTGACCCAACTCCTTCCACTTTGCTTTCCAGATGTCCGCTACATCGTCAACTGGTCTACGGCTCAACGCATCAGCAACTTCGTTGGCTTTCCCCGGATGATACTGTATATCGAACTAGTAATCTTTCACAAACTCTAACCATCTGCGCTGACGCATATTCAGCTCTCGCTGAGTGAACAGGTACTGCAGTGACTTATGGTCTGTGAACAAATGGAATTTCTCGCCCAATAAATAGTGCCTCCAAATTCTCAATGCAAAGACGACCGCAGCTAACTCCAGGTCGTGGGTGGGGTAATTCTTCTCATGCGGCTTAAGCTTGCGGGAAGCAAAAGCTATAGCCTTCTCCTCCTGCTGAAGTACTCCCCCAAGTCCTCGTAAGCACGCATCTGTGTAAACCAGGTACTCTACACCCGGCTTCGGTAAAGCAAGGACTGGTGCCGAAGTAAGCTTGTCCTTCAGCTCGTCGAAAGCCAACTGACAAGCGTCATCCCAGACATATGGTACCCCCTTGCGAGTAAGATTCGTCAATGGACCCGCTATTTTCGAGAATCCCCGAATGAACCTCCTGTAGTAACCAGCTAACCCCAAGAAACTACGCACTTCCGTCGGTGTCGTGGGCTGTCCCCATTCCCTCACCGCTGACACTTTGCTCGGGTCAACTGCAATCCCCTACTCAGAAACAACATGCCCCAAGAACTGTACCTCTCGTAACCAGAATCCGCACTTCTCGTACTTAGCATACAGCTGATGCTCTCGTAGAGTCTGAAGAACCTGCCTCAAGTGTTCGGCATGCTCCTCCTCGGAGTGTGAATATATCAAAATGTCATCTATGAAAACGATGACAAACTGATCCAAGAACTCTCTGAATACTCGGTTCATCAAGTCCATGAAAACGGCTGGAGCATTTGTGAGTCCGAACAGCATCACCAGGAACTCATAAGACCCATATCTCGTCAAGAAAGCAGTCTTCGCAACATCCTGCTCCCTAATACGTAGCTGATGGTACCCCGACCTCAGATCTATCTTCGAAAAGAAAGTTGCTCCCCTCAGCTGGTCGAACAGATCATCGATTCGAGGCAACGGATATTTATTCCGTATCGTGACGTTGTTCAACTCCCGATAGTCCACGCACAATTTCAGTGAACCATCTCTCTTCTTTAAAAATAAGACTGGAGCGCCCCAAGGTGAGGTACTCCTACGAATGAAGCCCTGACCTAATAGCTGCTCAATCTGATCTCGTAGCTCTCGCATCTCTGCCGGAGCCATACGGTACGGTGCACGTGCTATAGGTCTCGTATCCGGCAATAAATCTATAACGAAGTCTATCTCACGACTGGGCTGTAGGCCTGGTATATCCTGAAACA
The DNA here is from genome assembly GCA_949130495.1 of Sambucus nigra. Lineage (NCBI taxonomy): Eukaryota > Viridiplantae > Streptophyta > Magnoliopsida > Dipsacales > Adoxaceae > Sambucus > Sambucus nigra. Next base: position 476,822,070 of record OX422213.1, read on the forward strand.
CATTGGAATACTCCCTAACAACTGGGATCGAATCCAAAGGAATCACAACCTCCTTAGAGGTATCCTCCTCAATGTAATATAAATGAGCGGTCGAACCTCCCTCTGGGCGAGGCATCACTACTACAAACATCTCTTGCCCCGGAATGGAAAAAACAATGCTCCCACCGAAGCAATCAATCATGGCTCTATAAGATGCGAGCCAATCCATACCAATGATCACATCATGCTCGTGCATGTCTAAGACTAGCATGTCTGCAGGCAATACCAAGCTACCAATCTCTACCCCTACTCCCCGGCATATAAAGAATATAAGTGACCCACTCCCCAGTGGTGAGTCGACACACGTCACGGTGCTCTCTGCTGTGGCTAATAACCCTAAGGACTTCGCAAAATGCGTAGCTATAAAACAATGCGTTGCCCCCGTATCAAACAAAACTTTACCCATAGTACCATGGATAGGAAACATACCCTCAATCGCGGGTGGTGCCTGTGGAGCTGCTGCCTGGTGGACGTTATAGACACGTCCATACTGCAATTTCCCTTGCTGCACTGGAGCTGCTGGAATGGCTGGTAGGGCTGGCACCTGGGCTGGAGCTGGAAGGGCAGGTGGAAAAAGTGGTCTCTGCGGCTCATTACGGGCTCCCTGCTGCTGTGGGGCCCTATCGCCCTCTGGGCAATCCTGACGCTTATGGCCGTGCTTGCCGCACTCAAAACACCGGCCTCTGAAATTACCTCCCCTCTGTCCCTGCTGACCACGGCCCTGCTGGCCGTTACCTCCACGCCATTGGCCCTGTTGGCCCTGATGTTGGCCTTGCTGGCCCTGCTGCTGTCCCTGCGGTCGGTGTTGACCCTGCTGGCCCTGCTGATCAGGCTGACCCTGATGGCCCTGCCTGAATCCTCCGAATCCCTGCGTAGAATCACCTGAAAGGAATCGCTTAGCAGGGTCCCCCTGATGGGAACTCTGCTCGTGCTGACGAGTCTGTCCATGAGTTGGTGTCCCACCGGCACTGTTACCCCCGGTCCTGCCCTGCTGGCTGGACTCTCCTGCTCTCTTGCTTCCCTGAAGGTGGAAGCGGTGATCCTGGCAATGTAGTAACGCTGCATTGAGTACATCAGTGAAAGTACTCAGGGATAAATTTCCAATAAGGTGCTGACGGATCCTCCAAGCTAACCCGTCGACGAACAGCAAAATCTTCTTGCCCTCAGTGGGTGCCTCATCCGGCACAATAGTGAGAAGTCTCGTGAACTCCTCCTCATACTCTGCTACAGTAAGATTATCTTGCTTCAGATTTAGTAGTTTCCGCCTCATCTCCGTCTACACTGCAGGTGGAAAATACTTGCGGTCAAACCGCTCCCAGAACATCTGAATAGGGATCGTGTCCCTCTCTTCCAAAGTAGTAGTGGACTCCCACCACTGTAATGCGGCTCCCACCAGCTTGAAAGAAGCCAATAACTGCTTTTGTACTTCGGTGCACTCATACATGCGAAGATTCCGCTGGATGTCTTTCTTCCATTGGCTAACCGTGATAATGTCGGAGCTACCAGAGAACTCAGGGGGATGTGCTTTCTGAAAAGCATCCCGAACCCTCTCCCATGCAGATGGAAGCTGTGCTGGTACTGGCGCCATTGCCTGGACCTGGGGTGGAGCCTGCTGAATTACCGCTATCGCGGCATTCACCGCCTGAGCAACTATGACGGCCACTTCATTAGCATTCATTGTGCCTGGTGCCGGAGCTGCTGGTTGCTCGGCCTGGGCACGCCTATCTTTCGGAGCATGTCTCGGAGGCATCTGAAACGTGAACAAAATTTATCAGTCTACAGTTATCATCGAATCTCAATTAACTGAACACTTAAACGTAAAAACAGGAATACAACAAATCCTAAAAATAGGGCTCTATAGCAAAAACGTTAAGCTGAAAGCGAAATAAGCCGTACAGATCCTATGGACACTAGAACCTGATGCTCTGATACCACCTGTGACACCCCGCCTAATTAAATACCAGGCGATCACTCCTTTATTAAATTAAATCAAGGTGAACAGTTTGGTTCATTCTTAGCATCACTGTCGTAAAAAGAAACTTCCCAATTAAACACCCTAAATAATTAAGCTAAGTGTCAAAACCAATTTTTAACATTAACTTCCAAATTTTATTTAAAGAAAAGTTTTTTTTTTTTAAATTATTAACAAAGCTCAAATGAATAAGATTCACACCACAATAAACTGGAACGAAAGAATCCAATATATAAAACATTCATCAACGAATGTCAACATGCGAGAAAATAAAGTAATACATCCGTCCTGAACAAAATCCCAAAATAACGAACTAGGAAATAACTGAAATAACAAGGTCCCAACATAAAGAAATAATGGAAAGGGCTACACATGCCCATCTGAATGAAAATACTAGGAGTGGATCTGAATGAACGAAGTCGTCTAATCAAAAGACCTGCAACTCCCACCTAAGCTGCAGCGCGTTCCTTCCAAAAGATCCTAAGCAAGACGCCCCTGTGGCTGGGCACCTGAAATACATACATATATATATATATATACAAGGGGGAGAGGGAGAGATAAAACGGGTCAGAGCCCGAAAGTGTGTATGATTTCAAATTAGTTTAGCAAGTATTTAAATTGATACAGGCCAATGCAATAACATATTAGTTCGACACTCTCTTGAGAAATTCTCACCTCTCTTCTAGTGTGCACGCCTATCGTACTAACCTTCCCCAAATGGTTTAACTTAACATATTATCATACTAACCTTCCCAATAATTTAGTTTATCTTAACTTACTCATAAGTTTTAAAAACCGAACAATGTCAACGTGTGAAAAGGGTACTTTCAAAGTGTAGCACAACTCTCGTTTTAGCTTCATTAATTTATAAAGTTTCCCAGTGTCATATTATACTCTCATAAAACAAGTATTTCCAATCTGATTCATCAAACATGACTTACTTACCAAATCACAATAGGTAGTTCCAAGTTTCAGAACTTCATATATATTAAATACTCGTGTAATATATATATTCTAATGGCACCCCACATAAAAATTATGGTGCGGGCATACTCTGCTATCCAATCCCCGTATCGCTCACACAAAGGGAAATACAAATTCGGAATCACTCTCGAACTGTATTAACATATACAAAACAACGTTGAGGCGAAGCATAGATTCCAAGTCCAAGAGGTCAATACATACCTACACGTCTCTTAGGACCGTCCGACTATCAATCTGATAGCCCGTACCTAGGATCTCTATCTTCTAGGGTACAAATCAATATCCCCTATAAAGCAACACATGATAAGATCGTCCCAGCGCGGTAACCTCAGGGATAGCAAGTAGCGCGGGTACGTTTTTCACATGAATATAATATATGTACACACAATCATATAAATATACTACTTTCATCATATTAATATAGGTCACTCTCGTTACCCATAATTACAACATTTATCCTTAATTTTACTTTATTAGTATTACGCATAAGGTTTCGTCTCTAACCTTAACTCGAAGGGTTTTCTCACTAGTTATGGAACACTCATGGGTTCTATCCATCCAAGTAACAAATTCAGTAGGTAGACATCTATTCACTATCGTAGGTATTCGTCATAATCCCTCACTTGAAATACGTAGTTCGTCATTCCTTAATTAATTATCCCTAAAACACAATAATCATTTCATAATAAAGTTCTCAACACTTAATCATATGTCCTACTAGTCTCTCCTATATCCCAAAACATTTTATTTAATATGCCCAAGGATTATTCCATGATAAATTAATTCAACTAATTAAACATGGGGAAATAAGAGGCTGCCAGGAAGGGTCGATCGATCGACGGCTGGGGCTCGATCGATCGAACCTTCGATCGATCGATGCTCTAGGGTCGATCGATCGATCAAGCAGGTCTGCGAAAATTCTGCAGAATTGCTGTTGCGGGTTTCACCAAAATTCTTCAGTCAAATTCATATTTTCCAACCCTAATCGTCCCAAAACTTATACCACAAACATAATAGCATATTACCAGATGTTTCTAACATTAAGCATGCGTATAACCATCATTAAACATGATTAAACAACCTATAATCTCATCTAATCATCAAGAACCCTAAGTTTTCTTAACTTCTATTCTAATCAGTTTTTCTCCAGAATTTCCTTCTACATAATCATCAAAATTCGTGGGTTAATCATCTACATCATATAAGACTTCCAGAATATGGTTTTAATCTTTTCTACATGCAAATTCCTATCAAAAAGTGGGGTTTTCTTCCATAGATTATAGTCCTAATCATTCCTAACTAATATGAATATTGCACCAACGAAAATACGCAAGTTAAACACTTGCCTGGGATTTCAGAGGTCTGGTTTCCTGCTGGTATTGGTGTGGTTGCGTTCTCCTCCTCGCGATCTACGCGTTGGTGGTGACGGCGGTGCAAACAGTGGTGTTTTGGCCTTGAATCTCCTTGAAAGGTCTCTCCTCTCTTCTCTAATGGCTGTTCTAGGATTTTGTAGGTTCTAACCCTAAAAGGCTAACTTAACCAGCTGATAAAGGCTGCTAAAATTCGTAGGTTTACTTACCCTGTTTTGTAAAATGACCAAAATGCCCTCCCGGGTCACTAATTAGGCCTAAAAACACCCCGAGACTCAAACTAAACCCCCGGGTACACTTTTCTGACTATCTCGACCCTTCCGGACGCGTTGGCGCACTCAAAACGACCATACGAGCAACTTATAAAATATTCACTATTATATATTAATAATTAATCCCGACGCGACACGGGCGCGTCCCGACTAAAATTCCCAAAACTGCCATTTCATTCACTCGTGACATTTACTATAATCAATATCATATATTACTATGCTCATAAGTAATATTCAAAAATTTCATATAATTACTAACTCACGTCACGTCAATAATTATAACATAATTAATTTCCGGATTTTTATTAAATAATACACTCTCATTAAATTTAATAAATCCCCCAAATTAATATAGTATAAAAATACGGGGTATTACATCTTTTAGATTTTTTTAGAATTTTATTTGTGTCGTATATAATTTTTAGAATTTATTTTATATTTTATTTAGACCCATGTGTTGTTTTAAGATTTATTTGTTCGTATAACTATATATATTAGAGTTCGTATCGTGCATTGTTTATTTTTATATTTTATGTAAATATAATACGTGTGAGTTTTTTTTTTTTTTTTATTTGATTTTATTTTTATTAGGATAGGTTCATTAGTATTATTTTTACTTTGAGTCTTTTATTTTTAAGATTAGGGATTTATATATCTTTTTAGTTTTAATAAAATTTATATTGTTTAGTTTTATTTTATAGATTTGTAAATATTTATTAGGTTAGGGTTTAGTTTTTATTAACTTTAGTAGATTTTATATTAGCAATAGTTATATATATATATATCTTAATTGAGTGTTAGGTAGTTTTATTTTTAGTTGCCAACTAAACACGAACACAATAGCTATCATAGACCCTCACACACACCAAAACACCCCTCACCTTCTTCTTCTCTTCCACAAACCCACATCATCTCTCTCACACCTCCATTAACAAATAAACCTTCCACCCACGTTCCTTATACATCCATACCAACTGAAACCCAGAAATTCATACCCCTTCTACCTAATCGAACCTACCCGAGTTTTCCTAAGCTCTCCACCTCAGCGGACTTAACCACTCCGATCTGTTTACCCCTCACCGCTGGCGACCCCCAAACCAACTTGCCAACCTTAACCTGATGTGAAAACCCGATGCCCCATTCCAATCCCAAACTAAAAACGGACCTGCTTCCATGACCAAACCATGTCAGCCCCTCAACCAAATTTGACCTTCTCACTCCGGCCCAAACTTCTGCCATACCCAGCCAGGAAATCAAGACCTCCGGCTAGTCTAAACTCGAGCCAAGAACCTAAAATGAACCCAGCTAAAATCGAAACCTCTCAAACCACCATACCCATCACCTATCCAACCTGAGTTATTGAACCCGATCCTTACCCTCGACCAAACGCATTTACCCCAAGACACTACCCAACTTCCGACCATAGTCAGACCCAGCCATGGTCGACCCAATAATGCTCAGGCAACCCGATTCCTTTGACCCAGAACCATCCATATGATCGATCCACTATTCCCTAACCCAAGACCTTTAAGCCCACAAAGACCCCATCTTATGCCCGATTTCCTCTTCTGTTAAAGCCCAAGCAAAGCCCAAAATAAAATCCCCACATGTTTAAATGTTCCTTGATCCCCTTTTCCCAAACTACCCACACCACTCAACTATCCACTGTACTCATGTGCATTACCCTTACCCCTCTCTCACCTCACACCCCTCATGCAAACTAAAACCTTCTCATGCCCAAATTGACCCTTATCTCCATTTATCACATTATAAAAGAAAGAAAGGCCCATTTGAAGAGGAGAGTTGTAGAGAAAACCCTAAGAGAAGACCTAAAAAAACCCTAGAGAGAGTATTTTGTAGCATAGTTCGAGAGAAAAATTTGTAGAGATAAATTTTATTAGTTTAGCGACAGAAAAAAGTGAAGTAAAAAAATTTATAGCATCAAAAGAGATTTTGTGTTATATATTGATTGGTTGATTCTCTTCTCTCATACTCACATGATTTCAATTGTTTATTTTAATGTCTTGAAATCCCATTATGGAGGGATAATCTCCCATTCAAGGGATGAAATGAAGCCCCCATGGATTCAACTTATCTAGCTTGCTAATTTTATTCTTGTTTGATTTCCTTTGATTAGTAATTTTGATTCCTACACTTATTTTTGCATTGAGAAATGGAAATCTATCCTTGATAAATGATTGAAAGTTTATGTTGTAATTTTATGATTTTGATTCAAACTAGAGATAAGCTTTTCAACATGGTCAAAATTGTTATATAATTTTCTTCTACTCTTGTTTTATATTGTTTAATTAAAATTAGTTTTGTGAATTTTCCCTAGCGGGTGATTCATTTGATTAGTTTTAATTCATCCTAGCTTTTGAGTATGCATAATTTGACCCATCGAAAATAAGCATCTTATCATACAAATTATCCATAAAATCCAAAATTTTAAAGATCACCAAATTTAAAAAAAAATAGTATCTATTTTTTTTTGTAAAAAGGATCACACAATATTTTAGTGCAACCTACTTTGACACCAATTTGAGAAAATGGGTATCTTAGGAAAATCCATAAAAATCAGGATCACATGATATTTTAGTGTAACTTGCTGTGATACCAATTTGAGAAAGCGAGAATTCTATGGAATGATTCGTATATTAGGCCAACCATAGACAAAATCAATTTTAATAAATTTTATCTTTGAATTAATTTGTTGTGCATGTAAATATGTGGTATTGATTAAAAAAAGCAAACCAAGCAGGCAAATACGCGAAGAAGTAGGAAAAAATCCCTTTCGGGAAAAACCTTTAATTCAGCACTATACAAGATTCGACATGCACGATACGACTTACAAACTACTTAGCTCATTAAGTATGATGCGTTGTTCTTCAAATCTTCTATAGCAACGACACAATCCAACACCGCCCACATGAATCAGTCTTCCCTCGGTATCCACCATTCAACCTTCTTCTTCAGCACTAGAGCCTTTGCTACACAAATCATCCATAGAGATGAACTCTACAAGGGTTCTTTAACAAGAAAGTGTTCTTCTTAAATTGATAAAGTGATTTATAAATTTTCAAGGGATTTGGATGAGTTTGATCACAAATAGAACTCTAAAAAGGTGTGGAAAACCTTGTAAATGAGTTCTTAAAGACTCTAATTCCGCATCTATTTTATAAGGAGACTTGTTATAAAAGGATAAACATAAGAGAAAATCTCGCGTGCTCGTTCGATGAACACATACCTCGTTCGAACGACGTACCCATTTTCGTTCGATCAGGCTTCCAACGACATATTGAATGACATTCTAGTGCTTGACGTAAAGTCAAGTCGTTCGATCGTGGGAACCCTCGTTCTAATGACTTACCCAATTTCGTTGAAACGACTTCTAACAAGGCTTTAAATGAGATTCCAGAGCTGACCAAAAGTCATCGATCCCGATTTCGTTCAAACCAAGAAACTTGTTCTAGAGACAAACCAATCGCATTCTAACGAGTTAGTGGGATTTCCAAAATTTCTTTAAAAATATTTTAAAACCATTTTGAAATGCAAACTCTTAAAAATATAAAAACCCCTAAAAAAATAAAGGATTTGCCAAAGCCATCATAACTCTTCTGAATGTTGTTGAGACGAACGATTCTTTAATCCTAAAAAAGTCTTCAACTTTGTCTTCAAATACACAGAAGTAGTCATGAGGTGTAGTGTATGTGTAACGAGATAAGACAAATAAAAAAGACATTGAGAAATTATAAAAATTTCTCTTATAATGTTAAAACTATCATTTTACTGAAATATCCTTGCTGTTTAAAGATCAGGAGTTCTAACTTCTTATATAAACCGCGAACATAGACAACATAATATTATGCCTTACTTTGATTTTATGCCCTGCTGTACTATTGATGTCATGGTAGAAACATTAATGCTTTGGGCTGTGGAATTGCATCTTGAGTATTTCCTCTTGGTTTGTGCTCGATACCAAATGGTTAGTTTGAGGGAGACTGAGCCTAGACTAGTTATGGGGCTTGCGCCTTGGAAGAGGTCGACCAACGTTGTGGATCTAACAATAGACTGCATAACGCTCATCCTGAAAACGGACAAGAGAGGTGGTCGTGACTCGTGGAATGATTGGGTCAAGAAAAACCTAGGATAAGGCCATAATATTTTGTGAGGTATTTCCAAAATTGAATTAAAGGCTGCGAAAGACAAGGATAGTCAAATGTAGGGAGATTGAGCCTTGGGAAGCCAAGGGTAGTTATCTATTTTGACTTAAACTCTTTGACCGAAATTCCTTTGTTATACTATACAATTGGGGTTTGGGTGCCTCAGGTCTAAATGCCTCTTCCCTTCTTATATGTAAAAATTATCTTAGATGAATCTATTTATATCTTATTAGTAGAACTTTTAGTATATCCATGGTTACTAACATTGGTAGGTTCGGTTGATGACATTCAATTTAACCCTTCTTGGGTTATCTGAGCTCATCCCTTTGTTCCTTGAAATGCTCAGGGTTAGAAGCCGCGAAGGGGAACTAGAGAGTGGTGATGACGAATGAATAGATTAGGGTTAAAGTAGTTTTTGAGAGCTTCCATATCAATAGTTGTTGTTTAGTCTAAGAAGGCCATTATGTTAGGTCATTGTGGTTGTAAAACACTATATTACAATGTATAGATTCAAGTTACTGCTTTGATGAGTGATTTTTATAATTATTGGATATTCATGTTGAGATTGTGCTTATTATTTTGTATTGATTATTTGTGATGAATGAGTAATAATATTAAGATTAAAATCGAGGCCTCGGCCTAGATAAAGGCCTTAACCTAATAAGTTTGCCTTATTTAAGATACTTTAACTAGTCACTATGAGCTTACGAGAAATAACGTCACGACCTCATAGGCAGGGCCGTGGGTGTTACAATTGGTATTAGGGAGTTCGTTTTTGGAGACTTGAGTTTGACCTCTGCTCAGGAATTGAAAACTACGATATTACACTTATACGTATGTGTAAAGGGGTATGCAAATAACCCTCCTATTAAAGAAGAGTTTTTACGAGAAGTACTCGATCAAAGGGGGTGTGCAAGCAACCCCATAATTACTGGGGAATTATGTAAGTATTTATCAGCAAGGAATGTTGGATAAGCAGGTCCAAACAATTAGTAAGTCACACAAGCAGTGACTAACCAAACTTATTAGACGAGAAAGTCCAAGCCACTAGAAAGTCACATGAGCAGTGACTAGCAAAGCTTATTGGACGGGCAATTCCAAATCACCAGTAAGTCACATCACTACACCAAAATGTGAATTTTGTGACTGCCTTTTTGTGACTCCCAATAGGGGTGACAAACTAGTCACTCCCGGGAGCAGTCACAAAATTATTTGTGACTACCATTAGGGGTGATAAAATTAATTGGTTAAAAAAAATTTGAGTCAATTAGTTTGTTACCGCTAATAGGAGTCACAAATGTTACCATATAATTAATTTGTGACTCCTATAAGCTGTCACAAATTTATAACTATCACAAGCCCTCACAAGTTTATTAGTAGACACAAGTTATGACTCTTATGAGCAGTCACGAAATTATAACTGCTATGAGGAGTCACAAATTTTAGTCTTAGACTTAATTTATGACTGCTATTAGCGGTCACAAATTTGTAACTGCTATTAGCGGTCACAAATTTTTGTCTAAAACTTAATTTATGACTGCTATTGGCAGTCATAAATTTATAACCGCTCCCAGCAGTCACAAATTTTTCTCTTATACTCAATTTGTGACTGCTATTAGCGGTCACAAATTTGTGACTGCTATTGGCGGTCACAGAATTTTTCACCTTTCCCTCTATACGTGAAGATCGAGCTCCCGCCATCTTCTCTCTCTTTCATTTCCCTCTGTACGCATCTCTCTACGAATCATTTCGATCGGTGAAGGTATTTCCCTCTCTCTACGAATCTTGAAATCAAACCCTAGATTACAGTTTCGGAACTTCTTCGCAAGTTCCATTTTTCGTATACCTCTTCGCAAGTTCCATTTTTCGTTTGTTTGCTTTTAATTTTCATATGCTTTTAGTCTTGAAAGCAAACCCTAGATTACAGTTTCGGAACTTATTACCTGAGGTTGTGCTTCGCAAGTTCTATTATAGGGCTTGATTTTCTTACTTTGATAACAAAAAAAATGAATATTACCCCAAAACAATAAAATGCTTAAATCATTTGGGTTTCAGGTATATTTGCTATTGGGTGAGAGTTGTTCTTCATCAATAACGTCATTTGCTGTTGGGTGTTCCAGAATTAAAGACTTTTTCTTAATTGTGAAGGTATATTTTTGGGTATTTTTGCTGTCTAAAGCCCTAATTTCAATTCTCATTGTGTGTGTGCGCATTTCGATTCTTATTATGTGTGGGTATGTGTGTATATTTGTGTGTATGTAGAAATATCTGTTTATATGTGTGTATGTATGTGTATGTATAGATTTATGTTTACATGTGTGTGTATGTATGTGTATGTATAGATTTCTGTTTATACGTGTGTTTATGAGTGTATCTATATACAAATTGTATTTTATGTTAATAAGCCCTAGAAATTGTATTGAGGTTATTTTTTTGACAAAATATTATTCAAAAACTCTAGACATTATATTTTTTTGACAAAATATAATCAAATGGATTTTTAATATTACGAGTTTTGCCCGAGCTTTGTGATCAACGTTCTTTAGACAAAATATAATCAAATCTGATTGTTTTGTTGTGAGTATATCTACACATAGTTTAACCTCTTTCGTTTTTTGAATATTATCTTGTTTGGGAATATGTTAGATTTTTTAAAATAATCATTTTATACTATTCATACTTATTTTATCTAAAAATTAATTAAATAACCATTGTTTTGTGCTCGTTGAAGTTTTGACGTTTTGTGCTTGGTTGGGTTTTCCTGTGAGTTTTAATGCAATGATAGTATTAATGCAATGATAAGCCAGAGATTATGTTCTAAATATTAGCTCAAACTTCATTTAGTTTTATAATTTACTGAGTTTCTATTTGTTTGTATTGTAGAATTAATGGGGTTTCCACAATATAAAGAGTGGATGGAGTTTTATAATTTACTGAGTTTCTATTTGTTTGTATTGTAGAATTAATGGGGTTTCCACAATATAAAGAGTGGATGGGTGAAAGTTGTAGAGTGGGGCAAGTATACGTTAATGGGGTTAAAGACTTTGTGAATTATGCAACGAAGAATCTCGAAACTGATATTATCCCATGCCCGTGCAATCGTTGTAAAAATGGCAAACGCTTGAAAGGGGTAGATGTAAAAGTACATTTGTTTCATTGGGGTATGCAAGCTGACTACACGTTTTGGCATTTCCATGGGGAGAGGGAATTTAAGTATATTCCAGAAGAAATACTTGTCAATGAAACCATTCACACAAATGGTGACCCGTTAGTACATGCTAGGTTAAACGATCTCATAAATGATACGTATGAAGTGCACGCAGCACAAGAAAAGCAAGATAGTAGAGGGAATGCTTTAGGATGTGAGGATCATGTTGGCAACGATACAGACCAAGTTAAGGATTATATACGGTTAAAAGCAGCAGCCGCAACACCATTATACCATAACTCCAACCCCGACCACACAAAGTTATATGCCATGGTTGGGTTGCACAACTTAAAGAGCAAATTTGGCTTGTCGGGAAAAAGTGTGACGGCAATACTCCTCTGGGCAAAAGATTTGCTCCCCAAAGAAAATACACTGCCAGTCAATTATCCGATCATGAAGGATAATTTGAAAGGTTTGGGTATGAAATACAAATCAATTCATTGCTGCAAGTATGATTGCATTTTATACTATAAGGAGCATAAGGACAAACGGGCTTGTCCTGTATGTAAGGAACCTAGATATGAACAAAAGATGATAGTACATAATAAACGTTTATTGAAAGTAGATACGCAAATACCTAAGAAGGTGTTAAAGTATTTCCCTTTAGGTCCTCGATTGAAGAGACTGTACACTATACCTTGGATAGCAGAGGCAATGACTTGGCATGGTCGAGCGGAGGTGGGTGAGAATCTCATGTGACATCCGATTGATTCATCTGTGTGGAAATCTGCAAATCAGCGATACCCGGACTTTGCTACAGAAATACGCAATGTTCGCCTCGGAATATCAACCGATGGGTTTAACCCGTTTGGCAAATTGAGCACAGATAAGAGTATATGGCCTGTGTTTACGGCGCCTTTAAATTTGCCGCCGTCGTTGTGCATGAGAAAGGAGTTTTCAATTTTGTCGTTGTTGATACCAGGTCCAAAAGCACCGGGTAGTGACATTGATGTTTTCTTATCGCCACTAATAGATGAATTGAATGAGTTATGGGTTGAAGGTGTGAGAGCATTCGACTCATACAAAAAGGAGGAATTCATTTTGAGAGCTATGTTGATATGGGCAATTCATGATTTTCCTGCTTATGGGATCTTATCTGGGTGCAATGTACATGGTTACCTAGGTTGTCCTATATGTGGAGAGGAGACTGAAGCCAGCTGGCTTAAGAAAAGTGGTAAACTTTTTTATCATAGCCATCGAAGATTTCTGCCCCAAAGTCACAAATTCAGGTCAATACGAAGCAATTTTCTCCCAGAAGGCACCGAGACGCGACCACCTCCACCAAGACTTTTTGGTTTGGAAATTGAAGAAAGGTCATTAAAGGCTGATCAAAAGTTGAGGGGGAAACACCCCATAATTTTGGCCCAAAAGCGTAAAAGAAAGGATCTTGATGTGAAAACGGCGTGGTCGAGGAGATCAATAATGTTTGATTTGCCATACTGGAAGGAACATCATGTGCGACATGTGATAGACATAATGCACGCTGAGAAAAATATCATTGAGCATCTCGTAAGCACATGCATTGGTGGTTCTCATTCCAAGGATGGAGAAAAAGCCCGTGAAGATCTTCGTGATTTGAAGATTAAAAGATCATTATGGTTGAAAGAAGATACAAACACTGGAAAAAAGCATATGCCAGTTGCATCTTATACTTTGAGCATTGAAGGAAGAAATATGTTCTTAGAAACATTAAAGGGCTTGAAGGTCCCTTCTAATTTCTCATCCAACTTACGCAGGATTGTCTACGATGCAACAAAATATTTGAAAAAGTGCAAGTCCCACGATTGGCATGTGATAATGCAACTTATCCCTCTGTTGTTCGGACACTGTTTTTCAGAACACAAGGATCTTCGAAGGGCCATTCTACAAATTAGCTTATGTTTCTCCCTATTGTGTGAGAAAGTTGTCAACAGGACGCACATAATGGCAGCGAAAGAAACTTTGGTCGAGGCTATATGTGTTTTGGAGAAGCACTTTACTCCCTCATTCTTTGACATAAGCATCCACCTTTTAGTGCATTTGTGCGATGAAGCACTTTTATGTGGACCAGTAAGGTACCGATGGATGTATCCGTTCGAACGATTAATGAAAACTTTTAAAGATTACGTTAAGAATACACAGTACGTTGAGGGGTCCATTGCTGAGGAGTACATTATGGAAGAGGCTTCCTTGTATGCAAAGGAATATATGCCTAACCCAAACGTTGGAGGTCGTGAACGCTTTATTGATGAATTAGAAGAGTTTGCTGATGAGGAGGCCCTGGGGAAAGGTAAGGTAGTGAAGCTAACAAGTACACAATATAACCAGGTGGCTCGATATGTATTCGAGACGCATGAAGACATAGATAAATGGAAAATGTGAGTTTATTTAAAGTGTTTTGTAAAATAATGTAATATGTTCGATGTTATATTCATTAGAAATTAATATTTTTAGTGTTTTAACCTAGGCAATATAATGAGTGCGGGCATGCCAAGAGGAGGAAGGGAGGCGCGAGCGCAGACAATGACTTTAGGCATTGGGTAGCTTTCGAGGTGACTACAGTAATACCTCACTTTTATTTACTGTCTTTGCAACATATTCACAATGAAAATACTTTCTTGGTTTCAGTTATTGAAAGCTGGTGAAGTATCGACGAGGCTTGGACGTCTAGCAAATGGGCCTAGTTTTGTAGCCAAGGAGTTTGGACAATATCGTGTCAATGGTTTTGTGTTCTCTTCAAGCACACACGAGTTAAAACTCATTGGGAAACAAAACAGCGGCATTTCATATAAAGCATTAACTCATTTCAGGGCAAGCGCGAAAGATAAAAACTTGATAGAAGCTGAGATGACGTATTATGGGATTATAAAACAAATTATCCTATTAGATTATATATCTTTCAGCATACTTGTATTTTACTGTGATTGGGTGAGAGTGGAGGACAAGAATGCATGTATGGTCGACCCTGACACCCATATGGTGAAGGTTGATTTGGCCAAGTTGAAGAGTAAAGACAATGTTAATGATGAGCCATTCGTTTGTGCAGTCCAAAACTTAAAGCAAGTGTTTTATGCAAAGAGCCCCAACAATGATCCATGGTCTGTTGTTTTACATTCTCCTCAGCGCTTGACTACATCAGTAGACGATATAGAGGCACCAATCGAGATTCAGTCTATTCTGGATGACAACCCAGAATTAAAGAAATTATTAAACGCATTAGAGGAGTAGGTGTTTAATTGTGGCATGTTATGTTGTTTAAATGTTGACTTGAAAATTATATATAATAACATGTTTCAATTATTTCGTAGCATATATTCATAGTGACTTTTTTTCACAAGTTTATTATTACTTTTTCCAGGATGTCATATACTGTATATACATGCAACGATTTTCAAAACAGGTCTTTTATAGAGAACACGTCAATTTATCGGCACGGCTATCGAAAAATCAAACAATGCAATTACTTGCGAGATCATGGGTGGAACATACCTGAAGCATATTTATTTCAATCAATTCTACGCACACTACCTCAAAGTTGGGATGAAGCAGTTGAAAGTGTTTTCATAAAACACAATCCAAGTAATGCGATGCAGTTAGTAGAGTTTTTAGAACTCGAAGAAAGACAAATTCATCCTTTGTGGATAGAACTGAAGAGGACAAGGATGCGTTCAGACTCTATTGTGAGAAAACATATGCATAACAAAGTTAACATCTATTATCGGCTTAGGAGAGAAGGCATACGTCCTATTATGTTTAGTGTCAGAAATGCAATTATCAACACACTTCCGCAGACATGGCCAATAAAAACTTTACGTGAAATGATGAAGTATGAAACTTATGACTTGGTTGAATTATCAAAACTTTTAGAATATGTTGAAAAGGTATAACTTATATTATATTTTTTTTATATTATTTCCTTACTCTTGTATTAACATATGAACTAATGCATAAATATAAAAATGCAGAAAATGGCGTCCGAGAATACAATTACATCATCCAGGCCAGAAAGTTCAAGTCATGATGAACATTCTGCCATTGATTCTCGTGCTCACGTTTCCCTTAACCTATTTGGTTTGCCAATAGGTGGCAAGAATCCTTTTAAAGCTCGAGCCTTGTCTTTGTTAAAATCTTGTATTGGCTTAAAATATGAGAGTTGGGATACGGTTGAGCAAGTAAAAAAGGGCGACTTGTGGAATACGCTCATGAAAGAGTTCAATCTTTCGGCCGACCAGAAGGAGGGGTGCATGAAAGCCATTGGTATTCAATTGAAGACTTTTAGAAGTAACCTCCGCTCGACTTATTTTAAGGGATTGGACAGTGATGGGATAAAGGCTTTGAAGGATCAAGTACCGGAGAAAGAGCATATCCCTGTTCGTGAGTGGAATGAATTCGTCTCTCGTGAAGCATCTGAGGCAAAATTGAAACAACGACACCAAGGCCGGGTGAACAGGGCTAAAAAGACCGACGTCCATTGTCTTGGTCGGATGTCGTATGCTGAGAAAATCGAGGAGATGGTATAAACCCTTTGTTATTTTAATGTGTATATATATTATATGTCTCGCTCAAATAGTTAATGGAAAATTAATTTATAGGTGCTTAACAATAAACGACCTGTTGATCGTTCGGAAGTGTATCTCGAAAGTCGTAGGCGGAAAACTGGGGAGTTTCACCCAAAGGGTAGCTGATGATATGGTGAGTTTCGTAATCTCAGTTGTAATAATTAAATTCCTTCAAGTTTCATCGTTCAATGGTTTTAATCGATTCATAAATAATTTTGCAGCAAAAATTGAGTGAGCTGAGAAGTAGCCAAGGTTCTTCAAGCCAAAACAGTATTGATACAGATGCATTGACTGCCTTTAGAGGAAAAGATACTAGGGGGCGACTCGTGGTGTTGGACCCGTGTCCAAAAGTAAACTTAAGGAAATTGCTCCTATAGTATCACAGTTGACTAGAGCAAAGACACGAGAAGAAAAACATGATGAGGATATGGCATTTCTCAAATCATCCGTTACCATGCTTTTAAGTGCTTTTGAATCGAATGGATTGAAAATACCAAATCCAAGTCCTCGCAATTATAGTCCTGTCCCACATCCAGGTCCTCGTAATTACACTCCAGTTCCGCATTCAAGTCCCCATGATTACACTGCAGTTCCTCATTCAAGTCCCCATGATTACACTCCAGTTCCGCATTCAAGTCCCCATGATTACATTCCTACCCCCCCGTCAACTGAGCCAAACTTTGGAGATTCAACTGAGCCAAACATTAGAGATTTAACTGATCCTCCACATGATCCATATGTCAATTTATTAGATTTTTCAAATCAGAGAAAGATTGCAAGTGGACAAGTTGTTGCTTCAGCTGCTACTGGAACGGTGGTGCATGGCCATCAATTGCTGATATTTGAACGTAAGGTTTACGTTAATAGTGTTGAGCCAGGAGAAGATAATCATCCGTTGTATCGTCGAAGTCATGGGGCGGACACTATTAAGGATGTCGAGAAATCTTGGGTGGTTTGGCCATTGCTTTGTCTTATCCTTAAGTGATCCAGAGTAATTTGTCTTGAGAAATTTGAACAAATTGTCAAAGTAAACAATTAGTAGTGTTTGAACTCTATTTTGAATATTAGTAATATGTTTTGAATCAATTAGTAATCTGTTTTGAATGTATCCAGTGTCTATCCAGTGTCTATCTGTTTTGAATCAATTAGTAATCAATTAGCAATATTCTTCTATATGCATATTGCAGTGCGTGGGCTTTGATTATACATAGATGTAACTCTATGTATAATCATAGATATTGTTGCCAAATAATTATCTCACAGGGACAATTCCATCTGAGCTTGGAAACTGCAAGAACTTGAAGACAATTGATCTTAGTTTCAACAACCTTACAGGTTCAATTCCCATGGAAATTTGGAACCTACCGTATATTTCAGACGTGATTATTTGGGCAAATAGCCTCACTGGTGAAATCCCAGAGGGGATTTGTGTTAGAGGAGGAAATATTCAGACGCTGATTCTCAACAACAATCTTATTACTGGAACCATCCCACAGTGCATTGTAAACTGTACGAATATGATTTGGATTTCGCTCTCCAGCAACCGTCTTACAGGTGAGATCCCTGCTGGTATTGGTAGTCTCCGTAATCTTGCTATCCTGCAGTTGGGTAACAATTCACTTACTGGAACAATCCCACAAGGGCTAGGTAAAAGCACGAGCCTAATTTGGCTCGATTTGAATATCAATCTCCTTATCGGTCCTGTACCTACAGAGATTGCTAATGAATCTGGGCTTGTTACCCCTGGGCCTATTTCGGGTAAGCAGTTTGCATTCGTGAGAAATGAGGGTGGGACATCGTGCAGAGGTGCAGGAGGGCTAATTGAATTTGAAGGCATGCGGGATGAAAATCTTGCTAATTTTCCTATGGTGCACTCTTGTCCAACAACGAGGATTTACTCGGGGGTGACGGTCTACACATTCACGAACAATGGCAGCATGATTTATCTTGATCTGTCCTATAATTTTTTATCAGGAACCATACCCGACAACTTTGGTTCGATGAGCTTTTTACAAGTCTTGAATTTGGGACACAACAATCTTACTGGAAATATTCCCTTCAGCTTTGGAGGTCTCAAAGCTATTGGTGTTCTTGATCTTTCTCACAATAATCTCCAGGGATTCATCCCGGGTTCATTAGGGAGTCTCTCATTTCTCAGTGACCTTGACGTGTCAAACAACAATCTTGACGGGTCAATCCCTTCAGGTGGCCAGTTGACTACATTCCCATCTTCCAGATACGAGAAAAATTCGGGCCTTTGCGGGCTTCCCTTGCCTCCTTGCGTCTCTGGAAATGGGCGCCGTCCGCTAAACTCTAGTCACGGAGGTAGGAAATGGTCGGTGGCAGCAGGGGTATTCATTGGCATTGCTATATCTCTCTTTTGCGTTCTCATTCTCACATTTTCTCTTTACAAAATGAAGAAATACCAGCACGAGGAAGAGAAAAGAGACAAATACATCTAAAGCCTTCCAACGTCAGGCAGCAGCAGCTGGAAATTCTCCAGTGTTCCTGAGCCTCTCAGCATCAATGTCGCCGCATTCGAAAAACCTCTGAGAAAGTTAACTTTTGCTCATCTGCTCGAGGCCACCAATGGGTTCAGCACCGACAACCTAATCGGGTCTGGTGGGTTTGGTGAGGTCTACAAGGCCCAACTGAAAGACGGCTGTGTCGTTGCTATAAAAAAGCTCATCCATGTTACGGGCCAAGGAGATAGAGAATTTATGGCAGAAATGGAAACTATAGGAAAGATCAAACATCAAAATTTGGTCCCCTTGCTCGGTTACTGCAAGATTGGAGAGGAGAGGCTTCTTGTGTATGAATACATGAAATGGGGAAGTCTTGAGACTGTTCTTCATGACAGGCCCAGAGGAGGAGGAGCGGGTTCAAACCTCGAATGGGCTGCTAGAAAAAAGATTGCTATTGGATCAGCAAGGGGACTTGCATTTCTTCACCACAGCTGCATACCTCACATTATTCACCGTGATATGAAGTCCAGCAATGTCCTCCTAGACGAAAATTTCGAGGCCAGGGTATCGGATTTTGGAATGGCAAGGCTCGTGAATGCTCTTGATAGTCAATTGAATATATACACAGTTATAACCAATCAACATATAAGAAACTATGAATAAGATGTTACTTTTCTACATCTTGAACCAATTTAAATATATATATATATATATATATATATATATATATATATATAGAGGCAGGCTCCTGTGCACACTAAGTTTGCACACTAACTTTGCACATTACCTTTTAAAAGTGTGCAAACTTAGTGCTGGCGCACACCAATTTTTTTATGTGATATTTTAACATTTCAACGGACTCACATAAAAAAAATTAGCTCAAAAAAACTTTTTTTACTATTTTTAAAAAATCGGTCAAACTTTCGCAGTTTTTAAAGGGCTTAAAAACTGCGAAAGTTTGACCGATTTCGTAAAAATAGCAAAAAAAGTTTTTTTGAGCTGATTTTTTTTATATGGGTTCCTTGAAATGTTTAAATATCACACAAAAAAAATCAACTCAAAAATATTTTTTTTACCACTTTTAAAAGGTAATGTGCAAAGTTAGAGTGCAAACTTAGTGTGCACAGAAGCCTGCCTCTATATATATATATATTTATATATATATATATATATATATATATATATATATATATATATATATATATTATGACGGTAAATAGTGAAACCATTGGAAACTACTTGTTTCGTATATTCATATCTAAGACTGTTTGGTAATTTTTATATTTTGAAAACAATAATTTATTTCTACCAAATGAATGCATACATTTGCTCATTTCCTACTTCCCGTTAATTACATTAACCCCCCCCCTCCCCCCCCCCCATCTTTTAAATGCTTCTGTTTTACAATGATTTTTGTATTCAAGTAAAATGGATGGTTTTTGGTTCAAGTTGTGCTATCGTTTTTAATTATCAATTCACATGTCTTATTTCAGGTGAAGGAGTAGGTAAGATACAAGTGAAGCTATCATTTAACGACGAGAAAAGGTAAGATGATGGTAATGAAATTCATATATGTTTACCCAACTTTGGGGAAGTTGTTTCTTTGTATCATTCCTATCATATCCACCACCACCCCTTATATAGATTACTTTGTAGATATTTGGGGAAGTGGTTGAAATGAGGTCCAATATGGACCTCGAGTATTGTAGTATTGCTGTTGTGGAGTATTTTTATTTTTTTGAACAAGGTGGATAGGCCTATAAATAAAGGGAACTCTGCCCAAATTTTTTAAAATTAGAACAAAAATATTGTACATTTATTTAAATGTACCTTTTTTTGTAATTTTAATGTAAACGAATATTATTGCCATGGATTTGGGTTGTTTATTGATTATAGTGCCAACCGAGTATGAATATAGTAATATGTACTGTGAGTCAACCGAGTATGATTTTTTTTATTTCACTTTGTTGTCGGGTAACGATTTTTTTTTGCAATTTTCGTCGTGCCTTCAGGCACGGGCATACGCTAGTATATATATATACATATATATATATATATATATATATATATATATATATATTAATCACATTTTATTATTTGCAGGCATACACATGGCATACCCGGCATACGTAGTATTCAAAGGCCTAAATCCAGGTGTTTACACTTCGTGGCAAGCAACACAAGCACAAGTTAATGGATACCGAGGCGCCGTATTCAAAAAATTTGAGTCCATTGAACTTGCTCAACAGGCATACTCCGAGTACACGAGGGGGGATGTCACCGCATCAATACCTCCCGCGGCTGATATACCTAGACTTCACGAATCGTATCCACTGCGTGGTGACTCCTGGTCTAGATTTAGAATGATTTGTTACATGTTCATGACATTCCATGTCATCGAAGTGTTGTGTCGTTATTTTTTTTAATTTATTTTTTATTCTATGTTCATTTTGTACTTGGCGCCCACTTAGGGGTTGTTTGATGTTAAATTAAGTTTAAACAAGTTTTATGTGTACTGGATATTTGGAATATGAGAAATATAAATGAAATGTTGTCAAAAATTTTAGACTTGTGATCATGATATTTATTTTACTTTCATTATTTCATCATTTTGTGAAAATATAAAGATATTTGTAATAGCTTTTACAACATTTAACAAATATATGATTAGTAACTGCTGTCAGCAGTCACAAATAACAGTTACAAATATATGATTAGTAACTGCTGTCAGCAGTCACAAATAGCAGTTACAAATATATGATTAGTAACTGCTGTCAGCAGTCACAAATATAACATTCGTAACTGCTCACAGCAGTTACGAATGTTATATTTGTGACTGCTGACAGCAGTTACGAATAGCAGTTACAAATTGGGGTCACCAGTCATAACTCCATAGGGGTTATAAAAAATTGTGACTGCTGTTAGGAGTTATAAATTTTCTTTTGTCACCCCCTAAATTATGACGGTAAATAGCAGTTATAAAGGTCATTTGTGAGTGCTAACAGCACTCACAAATCTCCCTTTTTGGTGTAGTGCATGAGGAGTGACCTCCAAGGGGATTTCACGAGCAACCCCAAGTTACCAGATATCTATGCGAGTAATAAAGAGGCTTTGTGATCAACCCTAAGTCATAGAGATTTTAAATAAAAACA
This sequence comes from Sambucus nigra, assembly GCA_949130495.1. NCBI lineage: Eukaryota > Viridiplantae > Streptophyta > Magnoliopsida > Dipsacales > Adoxaceae > Sambucus > Sambucus nigra. The sequence goes on from OX422213.1 coordinate 476,844,233, forward strand.
AGTACACAAGCAGCACTGCCTTCTTAGTAAAGTGAAGTTGCGACCAGTTGCACAAGAAATAAAAAACATGTATTTGAGAAACTCATTTACTAACACCTAGTCTTGTTTTTTGAACACACGTTTACTTAGTAAGAAGCCTTGGCCGAGAAAGTAGGACTTGAGCAGATGGCCAGTTGGGACCTCTTGAGAATTTTGATTTGGATGCTGAGAGTTAAGTTTTATTGAGCAAGCTAAGACTCAACCACTTCAATATCTTAGGAAAGGGAGAATACTAAAGCGAGGGACCCAAGAGGCCACTCACACTCATATTACACAGTCCATTGTCACAAATTAGAAAACATTCAGTGACTTGATCGTAAGACACTTTTTTCAGTCAATGGAGAATGGACCTCAAGGTCACTTGCAAGTTTTTAAAATTGTTCATCAAGCAACCATTTACAAACAAATTAAATAGTACTTTTTTGTGTTATGTCCAACAACGCTACTTTTTGTCCACTGTTACACCAAGTGTCATTCCACAATAGACAAATCGTGGTAGACAGTGACAAATAGTTGTATGGAGAAAAGTATTTTCAGATATTTGTCACATGGGAGTATTTCTTTAGCACGCACGTGCCACGTCAACCCTAAGCTTTCACTATAAGTAGAGAACTTAAGGAATAATAATTAGATACATTTTATCACTGTTCCTCTGCATAAATCCCCATAGACATTCTCTCCCTTCTCTCTCCTAGGTATTGAAGTGCTTATCTCTTCACTCTCAGGGAATAACTGCTCTCATGTGGTTCATACCTTCCTTTATTACTGAAAAGTTGTATTCAATCATTGTCTTCTCATTATTGTAACAAGAAGTTTTGTTAATATGTTGAAAATTTAGTTTTTGGTCTCTATTTTATTATTAAAATATTATTGCCTTGAAGTGAGTCACACCTCACCTATTTACAGTTATTCATAGACCCCAGTATCACTACCCTCCTACATTTCGTGACTCCGCTTATGAGGTATTCTTATTAACATAGAAAAAGAAGGTTATAATGTTTTAAAACAGTTGATCTTTGAAGACACTTCGACATGAAATGGAGTTCAAAGTGATCAGACCACCAATAGAGATGTCGTGGTTACCGAAGCGAGAGGACCTACCACCTTCATAGGGATGGAGAGAAACTCAATTGGTCCACCGTTGAATGGGATGAATCTCATGAGTTTGTTTTTAATTTTTTGAGGCAACACAACATAGATATGTCCAGTCTAGGACAAGTTTGATCTACGCTAATAATGGCTCCTACTGAAGGAGAGAAAACAACATAGTTGGTACCGACAAGGAAGGTAGTGGCCGAGCCATCCCTAACCCCCGCGAGCTCACAAAAAGTATAAAAAATAGTGGTAGAGGAATCGACTTCCAAGGCAGTTACAATGGAGGAAGTAAGAAGGTTCCTCTCACTCCAGCAAGAATCACCTCTCATGTATGAGGAGTTGAAAAATCCTTATCCAGATAGCATCAATGAGAAGACGAACCCTAAGACATACGTTCCACCAAAATTCGTGAAGTTAAATGGAAAGGGAGAAAACCCTAGAGAGCACGTCAAGAGGTTCGTGGAATACCTCGGTGTGCATTGCAACAATAAGGATTTAAAGTTAGGGTAGTTCTCGAAGACTCTCACTGTCAAAGCCTACTTGTTGTTCTCCTACCTGGAAACAAATAGCATTCCCATTTAGGCAGAGATGCACATACAGTTTTTGTAAAAATTATTTTCGGTTGAAGATGAGTTTACTCTAAGGCATTTGGCCTAGGAAGTGCAGAAAATTAGCGAGGAGCTAATGAAATACATTGAGCGCTTTAGAAAAAAATATTGGACATCCACGAGGAGGTCACAAAGGCCAGACTATTGCAGATATGTGTGAAAGGCTTACTTGAGGAGTACAAGGACCACTTGATCAATGAAACCCAAGAGGGAATCTTTAGGGATCTTACTCGAGCACGAGGATTATAGCCATGATTATCAAGACAAAATCCCAATGTTGGAGAATAGGAGTGAAAATTCCATCATGAAGATTTTAAGTCTCATGTTACAGGCGGTAAATTATGTGGAAGGCAACCCTAAAGGAAAGAAAGGTGATAAAGAACCCAAGAATAATGTTCCAGGAAAAAGAAAGTTTGGAAGTGATGTTCCACTGTCGCTGCCATGCAGTGTTGAGGAGGCTATGGATTGTTACTAGACGTTAGTACGTGAGGGGGTGGCATGTCCTCCTCACTAGAACAGTTAAGTACCAACAACTGATGAGAATACACATGTGATTTTGTGAGCTGCACCAGAGAATTCAACATGCTACTAAGGATTGTTATTATCTGCATAGAGTAATAAGTGAGCAAATTTCAAATGGCACTTTGTAGATACCTTCCATAGATGTCAACAAGAACTTGTTGCCAACTCATCGATATGGTTCTACGAACATGGTGATAGCACATGACTAGGATGAGATAATTGAGTTTGTGGAATGGCTGAAAAATAATAAAGCATGCAATGAGTGGCTGCTTGGTTTGGCCAATGCGGATTCCCAGAGTGATTGGGATGAAGAGTTGGAAATTAAAGAAGGCTATGTAAGCGTGGTCATTGCTCCTGATGAAGGAGGAATGTCTGATGCCGAATACATCTGTAATGCTCAGACTTATGAGGTAGAGATTGATTCAGAATGTGCAACGATCCTAAAGATACCAAAGTTTAAGTGGTTCTTTGATCAAATTAGAGTTAAATATAAAATTAGAGTGGCAGACATTAAGAAGATTCTCGAGGCGGTGCAAGATTGAGGGGACCCATCTATTACTTGGCATGGTCCCATTAGAATAATCATAAAATGATACACTCAAGAGGTGGTGTTTCTAGAAGGGGATAGACATGTACCCTTCTTTTATAACATACCTCTGTAAGTGGGATTATTTTCTCAAGGGCACTATTGGATGGTGGGGCATGAATCAACATCATTCCCATAAGTACTATTTAAGAGACGGGAATCTCGCAAGAGAAAATTGTACTGGTGCCTCTTGAGATTTCAGGCTTTGACAGCACGGCAATGCAATCATTGAAGTATGTGAATGTGGGGATCGAGTTAGGAAATTTCACATCCCACATCAAATTACATGTCATTAATTCCAATACAAGTTATCAGTTACTAATAGGCTGAGTGTGGATGCATACTCATGGAATTGTGTCCTCTACGTTCCACCAATGTGAAAAGGCTAGCGTTAGTGGGACAGAGATAGTGATTAAAGCTACAAAGAGAAGAGGCCCACCTAGTTGATGAGACATTCTATATGGAACTGAATGAAGAGAGGAATGAGTTTTTGATCAAGAAAATAGATGAGATCCGAGTGGTCCAGAAAGAAGGTAAAGCCAAGAAGTCTGTGCATGACAAGTTAGGTCCACGAATGGTACCTCCTGAGAAGAGGGGAGAGGAAAAGAGAAAGATAGAGGAGGATGAAATACCAGTGCAGACTTGCAAGAAAGTTGTTTTACCTAATGGCAAAGTCATATACCGTTTATCGGTTTGTGCGGAAGACATTTTGCAATGAGTGCATCGACCCGACGCCTGAGTGGTTTGTGATTGACAATTCTCACATAGTGGAGCATGCTAAAAAACTAAAGGAGGCACCCGAATGCATGCAAGATAGTCCTCAATAGCATCTTCAAGAGCTTGAAGAGTTGAACTTGGGAGAAGAAGGTGGTGATGAGAGGCCCATCTTAATCTCTAGGGGTTTAAGTTCAAAGCAGCGGGAAGAAATTATCAGCCTGCTTAAAGAATTCACGAACATGTTTGCAACCGAGATGCCGAGTATAGATCTTGAGTTAAGCTCTTATAAGTTGAATATTTTGCCCAACGCCTGACCAGTGAGGTAGGCCACATGCACTTACAAGGCTAAGATGGATCTAAAAATTAAGGCAGAAGCGATGAAGTTGCTCTCTCCCAGGTTAATCAAACCCGTTCAACATCCCGCGTGGCTATTAAGTATTGTGCCTATTGCTAAGAAAGACAAGAATAAAATCCGAGTCTGTGTGAATTTTAGATATGTAAACCGGGCTTGTCCAAAGGATGAATTTCCTTTGCCGAGCATTGATAGCTTGGTAGATGCCACTGTCTGTAATGAAATGTATAGTTTCATATATGGATATGTTGGCTACAATCAGATTAAAATGGATTCGACGAATGCGGAGAAAACGACCTTCTGAACCCCTCTAGGCAACTTTTACTACATAGTCATGTCGTTTGGTTTGAAGAACGCTGGAGTGACGTACCAGTAAACTATGATGGAAATATTTCATGAACTATTTCATGATATATTGGAATTCTATGTGGATGACTTGGTGGTAAAATTCAAGAAGGAGAGCAGACATGTTCAAGATCTTATATGAGTTTTTGAGCATTGTAAAAAATACAAGATAAGGATGAACCCCTCTAAATGTGCCTTTGGGGTTATTGCAGGTAAAATCCTCGGATTTGTAGTCAATAGGCAACGAGTGCAAGTTGATATTGAAAAAAAATCCATTTTTATGATTTTGCCACTAAAAAGTCAGAGACAACTCAAAAGATTCTTAGGAAAAATTTCCCATTTGAGAAGGTTCACACCACCATTGGCAGAAGTCACTAATCCTTTCACGCTGCTCATGAAGTATATGGTAAAATGAGTATGGGGGGGGGGGGGTGAATAAAATAACACATTTGAGAGAATTAGGGAGATTTTGACTTCTCTTTTAACTATGATTCCGCTAGAGGTGGGTAAACCTCTTCTTTTATACCCACTTCTATCGAGCAGTCTATTGGGGCTTTGCTTGTCCAGGAAAAAGAGGAAGTGGAACGACTCGTGTATTATTTGTCCCGAGTAACCTCTAGGATATAATATAGACATATAAATGGGGAAAGGCATCATTTGGCCTTGGTATTTATGGACCGAAGTTAAGATATTACATGCTTACATTTACGGTGCATATCATCACTAAATGTGATCCTATCAAGTACCTGCTCGCGAGTACCATTTTAATAGGGTGAGCAGCTAGATGGTTCCTAATACTTTCATAATACGATTTGAAGTGATTTTCTCCAAAGGCCATCAAAATTCAAGCAGTTGAAAACCTCCTAGACAACATCCCAAGCCAAAATTTTGAACATCCGAGCGAGGAGCTGCCGGGGGATAACTTCCAAGTTTATTTGGATGAGGAGATGGAAGAATGGAAGATGGAGTTTGATAGCTCCTGTGCACAAGGTACTCGTGGATATGGAGTTATACTCTCCATTGGTAAATAAAAACTCACCCTTTTAGAAACTAGACTTCAAGTGCTCAAACATTGAGGCAAAATCTTAAGAGCTCATACTAGGTCCGTTGGAAGCTTTGAGAAGAGGGGATAGAGTACTTTGTATATGAGGAGATTCTAACCATATGGTAAAGCAAGTCAATGGATAATTTTCACTCAAACATGCCAATCTTGCTCCCTATAGAGCAATTATCCAAAGATTATTGAGCCTATTCTTAGTTGTGAAGATATAAAGGCACCCTAGAACGATGAATAGACACCCTGATGCCCTGGAAATGATTTCTCTGAATTTAGAGATGGATGAGACAAAAGCCACGATCACCGTTAGATGAAGAAAAATGCCTACAATGGTGAGATATTTATTTTCAAGTGAGGAGCCTAAATACTGGAGATACCCAATAACAAAGAAATTAGAAACGTAAGAAGGAGAAATAAGGCCATCAGAATTAGAAAATTTCCATATGATTCAAGGAACTCTTTACTTCAAAGTTCAGGGTTGTTACCTAGCATGATGCCTGGGGAAAGAAGAGGCTCGTGAGAAGATAGTCGTGTTGCACACATGACACCGTGGTGATATAGATATCCCACTTTGTAGACATTTGCAACAAGGGGCTACTTTGGCCCACTATGAGTATAAAGGCTTCTTGCCTAAAAACAATTATTTGAAATGCCACACTCAATTTGACCAGCCAATCAAAGGTAATATTGTATAAATCTTAGAGGATTGGAGAAAGCCTTATATTTCCTATCTCAAAGATGGAGAGCTACTCATTGAGTGGGTGATGAGATTTACTTATAGAAAAGGGTTGCTCGGTTCTATTTTTTGAAAGGTGAAATTTATAAAAAAGGATATAAACAGAAAGCTCTGAAGTGTGTCGCAAAAGAAGAAGTGCCATAAGTGTTAAAATAAGTTCGTGAACCCTCACTTATGGGAAGAGAAAAACTATATGATCAACTAATGACCCTGAGGTACAATTGGCCAATGATTGAAGCCGATTTCATAAATTTTGTGAAGAGATGTCAATCATGTTATGTGCATGGAAACATGGTTCATGTCCCTTTAATTAGCTTATAAAGATTGACTCCTCTTTACGTGTACACTAAATGGGTAGAGGCCTTCCTCTTGAGAAGAATTACTGCTCAAGTATTAACTCAGTTTATTTTAGAGTATATAATCTGTAGATTTGGCATTCCAAAAGTCATACTCACAGACAACAACAAACAATTCATATGTAAGGAGATGGGTTTGTTCACAAATAAACACAAGATCATTCACAACAGTTCGACCATCTCCCACCCTAAAGGAAGTGGACAAATAGAAGCAACGAACAAAACCTTGATCATCATTTCGGACAAGTTTCTAGAAGATCTCCTTGGAACATGGGATGATAATTTGCCAATGATTTTGTGGCCATACATATTCTCCATGAGAAATCCAACAGGAATTACTCCTTTATCTTTAGTCTATGGAGCAGAAGCTGTCTTACTAGTAGAATTGGCAGTACCATCAGCATAAGTGGCTCTAAGACATAACTTGCTACCTGATCTAGACATGTGCAGTTGGAAGCTTTAGATGAGCATCAGAATGAAGTGAAAGATAATTTCAAAGTCTACACCTAACTATTATCGAGGTCTTATGAGAATTTATTCAAGCCAAGAGAATTCCAAGTGGGGGACTTAGTCCTACAAGCATATACTTATCATTTAAGGAGCATGTATGTCTCCAAGTTTAAGCCTAACTGGGAAGGGCCATTCGTGGTATGAGATACTGCCAAATTTAAGATCACTGCAAGTGGATTAAGAAGTATTACGCTTGAGGTATATTAGTATTTATCTTTACCGCAGTTAATGAAAATTAAAAGTTTCTTACGTGAATAGAGACCTTTTTATGTCAAATTTTGTATGAGCACTACCAAAAAACATAAATTTTGGTATAGTGAATACAACAATCCATGTGTGGTTATGTCCAATTTCCTTTCATAGTTTTATAATGGGAATTATAATACTTACTATTTTACATAACCAATAAGTTTCGTGATGTATCTACTTGCAAGATTAGGCGAGTGGATACATTTTAAAAGTAATTTATGATTCTACTCAGTTAAATTTATATAATGAGAAGAATAAACCCAGAATTCCCACAGTATGAGGAAAAAGGTATCTTTGCTAAGAAAGGCGCACTGCTCGCCATATTTGGAGAGGATATACTTCCTAACGAAAAAATATGATGAGCGGGGACACCTAAGAATTTCCAAACTAGGAGGGAATACATTTTACTTTATTCAATAAGTCCACCTTCGCTCGTAATTTTTCGAGGGGATAGACTTTCAAGATAAACTTTTCCACGTAATATATCTAGCAATGAAGTATAATATTTCCAAAAGTATGAGGAAACAAAAGTATTAAACAATCAATATTTTCTTATGGGGGGATATATACTCCCAAGTTAAAATTTTATTAACAACATATAGCAATCATAATAGTACAAAATGGTAGCATACATATATAGTCACAATATTTCGAGGGAATATGTTGGCACAATCATTATTCCAAAAGTTCATATAGAAAAATATGGTGAGCATAGTAATAAATTCCCAAAGTACAAGGATATTGTTTTATTCAGTCAACGATCATTCAATAGTAAATATTTGAAAAACACACAAAATTTGCGAGAAGTGATCCCCATAGAATACGGGAAAGACTTTTATTTATTACTTGCAAACTTGTGAGCAGACATTCCCACAGAATACGAGAAGCAGTTGTAATTATTACATACAAATTTGTTAGCAAACATTCCCACAGAATATAGGAAAGACAATATTACATTTATTACTCGCAAAGGTTTATCACATAATCTTTTCAAGCAGACAGTCCCACAACATAAGGGAAAAGTAATAAATGTGCAAGGTATACGCATAAGGTAAACATCATTTCAGTTCACAAAAATGGCCTACTAAAAAAAGCAGGCCATGATATAACAAATGAAGCAAAAGATTACATGTTTAATTGTCTAGTAAGAGGAAAAAAGATTCTCTCTCATATAAAAGCCCTCAAAAGAGTCACTAACTTCTCGCACTACGTCTTGCTCACTTTTGGTGATGCGAGTTACGCTCTCTTCCTTGCCAGATAAAACCCTGTTTAACTCCTCTTCAAGAGACTTTATTTGCTCTCTCAAGGCATCCGCTCGCAAATGCCCTTGATCAGCTTTAGCATTATCGGAGGACCTAGATTTCATTAACCTCCTTGTAGAAGGAGGAATAAGTCTATGAATGAAAGCATCGAGCCAATCCAGTTTGAAATGATAGAAATTCTCCAAGTCCTTGATAGCGGCCTAGAAGTTGCGAGCACCCGCAGGAGTAATTTCGTTAGGATAAGCTGCAGTGAACTGACGAACATCACTGCTTGCTTAGTAAATTATGGAACCTTAAATTATGGAGCTTTTAAAGAAATGTAAGTACACAAGCATCACTGCCTGCTTAGTAAAGTGAAGTTGCAAGTAGTTGGTCAAGCAAAACAAAAGCATGTATTTGAGAAACTCATTTATTAACACCTAATTATGTTGTTTGAACACATGTTTACGTAGCAAGAAGCCTTGACCGAACAAGCAGGAATCGACAAATATCCAATTGGGATCTCTTGAGAGTTTTGGCTTGGAGGCTGAGAGGTAAGTTTTATTGAGAAAGATAAAGCTCAATCACTTCAATATCTTAGGAAAGAGAGAATACTGAAGTGAGGGACCCAAGAGGTCACTCACACTCACTCACATCACACAGTCCATAACCACTAGTTAACGAGCAATACGTGACTTGCTCTCAAGACATTTTATTTCCGTCAATGGAGAGTGAACCTCAAGATCACTCGTAAGTTTTCAAAATTGTTCGCCAAACAACCGTTTACAAACTAATAAATAGTACTTTTTGGTGTTAATGCCGACAACACTACGTTTGTCCACTATTACACTAAGTGTCACTCCACAATAGACAGATCGTTGTAAACGGTGACAAATAGTAGTATAGATAAAAGTATTTTAGATATCTATCGTATTGGAATATTTCTTTGGCACGCACACGCCACATCAACGATAAGGTTTCACTATAAGTAGAGCATGTAAGGACAATTTGTCCATCTTTATGTATATGTTATGTCATACGCCGTTACAAGATTGTTGGTTGAAAAGATCACATCGTCATCAACAAAATCCGAAGATCAAAAGAAGAAAGAATTTGGGAATCAGACCTGGCCGGACCGATCCGGTCCAGAAAAAGAACCGATCCGGTTTACCGGACCGATCCGACCATCTACCGGACCGATCCGTTTTGTCAGACTCCAGTAGCCACCGGATCCATAGCAAACCGATGAAGGCAAAAGTCCCGGACCGATCCGATGCCAACCAGACCGATCCGGTTTCAGAAAAAGAACCGATCCGACTTACCCGGACCGATCCGCCTAATCGACCGGACCGATCCGGCGAGGATAATCACTGCCAGATCGTGCAGCCGATTTTGAAGGGTTTCGATCCCTTATTTAAACCACGATCAGCAGTTGGTTTTCATAAGACTTTCCCACGATTTTCAGAGCATATCAACCCTAAAGTCTTCACCTATTGAGTCCTATGATTCTAGGTTTTTAGATTCACACATCTTCCGTATCTTTGTGAATCAAATTTGGTAACCCAAAGAACACCATTGATGTTGTTCAACCCTTTGTGAAGTGGACCGTTTCTTCCTCTTCATTGCAGCCCTACTGGACAGGGATAGTTCCAGCCGCAAGCCCTTCTAGAAAGGGATTTTTCTTCCAGCCGCGACTACTGAATCCGATACCCGAGGGTAATTCTTAGTCAACCTGTATTTCATTGTAATCCGATTGTAAACCGTATTTTACAAATTATAGTGATATACAAATGGTTTTGCCCCTGTGGGGGATTTTTCCTGAAACTTTGTGTGTTGAATAATTCTTGCATGATTTCATATTGTTTCAATCACACCTAGTTGCATGTTTAGGGTTACTTTGGGTTAAAAGGCATTTATTATATTGTTTCCTTATTTGAACGCAAACGCCAACTCTTTCAAATTGGTATCAGAGCAGGTTACGCTAATCTATCGCGTATTTCTTTTTCCGCAAAATTTTTCTAAAGATATCAATTTTTGAAATAAATTGATTTTTGAAAAGAGCGTGTTCAAATGGAGAAGTCATATTATAAAATGCCTATTTTTGACGGGTCGAATTATGCCTATTGGAAAGCCCGTATGAGGTCGGCTTTAAAAGCCATTGATGAACGTGTCTGGATTTTGGTTGAACGAGGATGGACTCCTCCAACCGTGACTGTTGATAATGTGACCAACTTGAAACTTGACATCACTTGGACTGATGATGAATTTAAATGGTCGTCTTTTAACTCTAAGGGTCTAAGTGCTATTTCTGGGTCTGTCACTCCTGATGAGTTCAAACGCATAATGACGTGCACCACGTCAAAAGAAGCATGGGATATTTTGCAACTTACCCATGAAGGAACAAATGCTGTTAAAGAGTCAAAATTGCAAAATTTAACAACTCAATTTGAAACCATCACCATGCATGAAAATGAATGTTTTGATGAATTTTATGCTAGGCTTTCTGACATTGTTAATACTAGCTATAATCTTGGTGAACATATTCCAAATGCTAGGGTTGTTAAAAAGATTCTTCGTTCCCTTCCTAAGCGTTTTATACCTAAAGTCACTGTGCTAAATTCTTTGGGTAATTTAAATACTCTAAAATTGGAAGAACTGGTAGGAGATTTACAAACTTATGAAATAGACATGTTTCCCAAATCTGCCAAGCCAAAAGATAAGGGAATTGCCCTTAAAGCCCAAGAAAGAAAAAGTGAGGGGTCGGCAAGAAAGAGAGTCGAGTCATCTAGAAAGATAGAAACTTCTGATTCTGAATGTGAGTTTGACTTAGATGATTTGGCATTATTTGCTAAAAACTTCAAGAAAATTCTGAAATTTAAAAAAGGTGGAAATTTCAAAGATAAAAAGAATTTTCAGAAAAATAAGTTTGAAAAGAAAGATTTCAAAGAACCCCTTAAAGACAGTGAGAGGTGTTTTGAGTGCGACGGTAAGGGACACAGAGCGTTTGAGTGTGCCACTCGTCTGAATAGGGAAAAGGGTAAAGCTGTCCTAAACGCTACCCTTAGTGACGACAGTGAGGTCGAGTCGGTGGACTCGGGCGATGAGTCACCGCATGAGCGTAACTTCACCGCGTTCATGGCTAGTCATGTGAGTACTCCTAGTGCATCTCACGACGATGAGGATGCTACTTCACAGGGACACCTCGACAGTGAGAGCGAAGAGAGTGAGAGAGAGAGAGTCCTCCACCTGCACCGCCATGAGAGAGAGAGAGTCTGCCTGGGTTAGTAAAGAGAATTTGCTTAAAGAGAGAGAGAGCAGTTTTGTGAAAGAGAAAGCGGACTTGACTAAACAAGTGGCTAGTCTTACGAGTGAGCTCCATTCCTCCCTGGAGACTCGAAAGAAACTTGAATCCCTTGTTGCTCAGCTTACTCATGACGTTGAGAGAGCTAGGAAAGTCAAGGTACAAATCGAGGACAGATCTGGGAAGATGGGAAAGATGCTCCTCGGTCCCGCTTTAGGTTTTGGTGACCGGCAAGGAATAGGTTTTGATGGTGCCTCCACGTCCCAAATTGCACCCGGACCAATTCCTGAGTTTACTACAACTCCTTATGGCCGTCATAAAAAACCAAGAAGGAGAGTTCGACCAAGAAAAGCAAACCAAGGTTCTCCTAATATTGTGCCCTTTTGCTCCCATTGCAAAAGAAATGGACACCTTAGGGATGATTGCTATAAGTTGGGTCGGACACGACGTACGGTTGCTCCACCACTTCAGACTGATGAGTTTGCCAGTCTGAGAGAGCGTGTTGAGTTTCTAGCCGCCACATCACAGAGCTTGATGGAGGAATTCCGACGGATGACCTTACCATCAATGAATGCGCCCTGCATTCCGGCGAAAACCAACAACAACAAGGGAATACTAAAAGGTACCTACTCTTGGGTTCCTAAGAAAGAGAAAAAGGCCCTTGTTGTCCATGTCGCTCTCAAAGCCCATAATACCTCACAGTGGTATTTTGACAGTGGTTGCTCCAGACATATGACAGGTGATACCTCATATTTTACCCATCTTGAGGATTATAATGATGGGAGAGTCACCTTTGGAGATGGTAGCAAATCTAGCATAGTAGGACGAGGTACAGTAGAGTTACCAGGATTTCTAAAGCTAGAAAACGTGCTGTACGTCAAAGGTTTGAAAGCAAACCTTATTAGCATCAGCCAGCTGTGCGATGATGACTTTGCAGTGAAGTTTGACCGGAAAACTTGTAAGGTCTATGATCAAGCCGGTAAACTATTAGTGCAAGGGGTGAGGACAGAAGATAACTGTTATGGGACTGAGCCTAAATCCTCACTTGTCTGAAACAGCGCCACAATCACTCATATGGATCTGTGGCACCAACGTCTAGGTCACATGAACGTTAGAGACTTATCTCGTTTAGTCAAAAAGGACCTAGTACGTGGCTTACCATCACTTGGAAAGCCAACTTCCACGATCTGTGGACCCTGTCAGTTGGGAAAGCAAATCCGTAGCCCATATAGGAAGTTGAATTCCATTACCACCTCACGTGCTCTTGAGTTAATTCACATGGATCTTATGGGTCCTACTCGCACAGAGAGTCTAGGTGGTAAGAGATACATTCTCGTGATGGTGGACGATTTCTCTAGATACTCAATTGTCGGTTTTCTAAGAGAGAAATCAGATGCTGTTGAATTCCTAACGACCAAGTGCCGTGTCCTGCAAAATCAACACGGGGTCACTATTAACAGAATACGTAGTGACAACGGCACTGAATTTAAGGAAGCAAAGGTGGATTTGTACTGTGACAGCCTTGGGATCAAACATGAGTTCTCTGCTGTGAGAACTCCTCAGCAAAATGGGATTGTTGAGAGGAAAAATAGAACGATCCAAGAGATGGCTAGATCTATGCTTCTAGGTCGTAAAGTTTCTAGGAGATTTTGGGCAGAGGCAGTGTCTACTGCATGCCACACGGTGAATAGGGTCTATCTGCGTCCACACACACTTAAGACGCCTTATGAATTGTGGACAGGCAAGAAACCCAACCTAGCATATTTCCGTGTTTTTGGGAGTAAATGCTACATCCTACGGGATAGAGAGCAATTAGGAAAGTTCGACTCCCGGAGCGACGAGGGAATACTGCTAGGATATTCATCGGACAGTAGAGCGTACCGGGTTTTTAACCTGAAGAGCTCTAAGGTTATGGAATCAATAAACGTCACTGTGCAAGATGACGAACCTCCGACAATTATTGATCCCAACCTTCAGTGTGAGGATGAGGACTGTTCTGACAGTGATTTACCTGTTCCTCTCTCACACTCTGTGGACCCTACTCCTGTGTTAGGGGACACACCTGCTTGGGTTCGCAAGAGTCATGACCCCTCTGCCATTGTTGGTGATCCCACTCTAGGGGTCAAGACTCGTGCTCAGCTAGAGAACGTTGTTAGCCATCTTTGCTACACGTCCAAAGTCGAGCCCAAGAATCACAAGGAAGCACTCAAAGATGAACACTGGATATCTGCTATGCAGGATGAGTTGCTTCAGTTTAAGAAGAACAATGTCTGGGAACTTGTCCCCCGACCTAGTGATACTAATGTTATTGGTACCCGGTGGATTTTCAAAAATAAAATGGATGAAAATGGTACCATAATCAGAAATAAGGCTAGGTTGGTCGCTCAAGGCTACACACAGATAGAGGGTGTAGACTTTGGAGAGACATTTGCTCCTGTTGCGAGGCTTGAGTCCGTCCGCTTACTACTCGCCATCGCATGTCATCTGCACTTCAAGGTATATCAGATGGATGTCAAGAGTGCCTTTCTGAATGGCATTCTACAGGAAGAGGTTTATGTGGAACAACCAAAAGGGTTTGAAGACCCTAAGCACCCTGAACACGTTTACTATCTGAGGAAAGCCTTGTATGGTTTGAAGCAAGCACCCCGTGCTTGGTACGAGAGGCTTACTTCCTATCTCATAGCCCGTGGCTTCAAGAGAGGGGGAGTTGATATGACGTTGTTCGTCAGGAGAGATGACGGTGCTATCTTGGTTGCCCAAGTCTATGTGGACGACATAGTCTTTGGATCCACATGCTCCCAGCATGCTCACCACTTTGAGGAGGAGATGAAAAGTGAGTTTGAGATGAGCATGGTAGGTGAGCTTACATTCTTCCTTGGTCTCCAGGTTCGTCAGCTAGAGGATGGGATGTTCATCTCCCAATCCAAGTATGCTAGAGACCTAGTAAAGAAATTTGGTTTAGACTCCGCTAAGCATGCTCGTACACCTATGAGTACCACTACCAAGCTTAGTAAGGACACTTCAGGCAAGGACGTAGAGCAAACCTTGTATCGGAGTATGATAGGCAGTCTTCTCTACTTGACTGCTAGTCGTCCCGACATTGCCTTTAGTGTTGGAGTCTGTGCGCGTTATCAGGCGTATCCCAAAGAGTCACACTTACTCGCTCTAAAACGTATTATCAAATACGTGAGTGGGACTCTCTCATACGGTATTTGGTATTCCTTTGATACCGATGACCGTTTGTCCGCCTATTCGGATGCCGATTGGGCTGGGGACGTAGATGGTTGTAGGAGCACTTCTGGTGGGTGTTTCTACTTTGGTTCTGCTCTTGTCTCTTGGTTGAGCAAGAAGCAAAACTCCATCTCTTTGTCCACTGCGGAGGCTGAGTACATCGCCGCCGGGAGTTTTTGCACGCAACTCATGTGGATGAAGCAAATGTTGGAGGATTATGG
This sequence comes from Sambucus nigra, assembly GCA_949130495.1. Taxonomy (NCBI): domain Eukaryota; kingdom Viridiplantae; phylum Streptophyta; class Magnoliopsida; order Dipsacales; family Adoxaceae; genus Sambucus; species Sambucus nigra. The sequence goes on from OX422213.1 coordinate 476,859,399, forward strand.
GATTTCACAGGACACCATGACCATTTCCTGTGATAACATGAGCGCGATACACATATCCCGCAATCCTGTCCAACATTCGCGCACAAAGCACATCAGGTTACGCGAGCACTTTATACGTCAGTTAGTTGAAGAGAAAGTCGTAACCCTGAGTTTTGTTCCTACCGACCGTCAGTTAGCCGATATTTTCACGAAACCTTTAGATGCCCTTAGATTTGAGAGTTTTAGGAAGTCTTTGGGGATTTGCTCTGTTGACTGAGGGGTTGGTCTATGTCTAGAATAGGATGCTTTTTCATGGTCATATCATATGCTTCCTATTGCTAGTCTATTTATATGTACCATAGCTTTGTTGTACAGCTTTTATGTATTTGTTTCTTATTCTTAGAAAAAATACAAAAAGATTTTTTTTTTTTGAAATTTTTTTTGAAAAATTCAAAAAGAGATTTGCCTTTTATGGATGAGCATTTAAGATAGCCAAGTCACAACTTCATTCCATATATCCATGTGACTGTCTGATAGAAATTTGAGAGGCTACATCATTTCATCCATGTGCTTAACATTGATTGGAGTCCTTGAGATGTAATTAGTGATATTTCCTACATGCTTGACTCCTATATCCTTTTTTCTGCACACATGCACGGCTATATTTGATTGTTGCACTTGTCAATCTCATGTTGGCTTGAGTGTTTCCATCTCAATCCTGTCTATACAATGAATAAAATGCGATAAAACTTGACAAGATTGGATTGCATGTAAAAACCGTTTGGTGAGACTGTGCGCATATTTTCATAACGGGGAGGGGCTGCGAAAGTTGATTCTTATCCTTTGCGCAAAAGCCACCGTTAAAAAGGACCTAAAAAATGGAGGAATTTTAATATCCGAGGTCCTAAGAGGTTAAAAGAGCCCAAAAAAAAAAAAAAAAAAAAAAAAAATTGTTAAGGCAATCAAAAGCAATACATGCCAAATATGGGCCATTTAGGTTTTCACCACCAATTCTCCAAAGTTTGAGAATTTAGTATACCTCTATTCAAAATATAAATCTGAGGGAGTTTGGAGATTGAAAAACGGGTTTGCACTTCCTTGAAAGTCCTGAAAACGCATGAAAATCATTTTGGACGTTATTGGTGTAGAAATCACTTTGAGCTTTGATTTGTAGATTTGATAGTCAATGTCATATATTTCCAATCTTTTACACCAAAGGAAGCATTTGAGTTCATTCGTTAGGAATATCCAATATTCATCGTGCACATATGTCATGTTTGTATGCTTTGATTTTCCTATTGAATTTTGATCACACCCATTCTTTTACGCTATCACCGACTTGGTTGTTTTATGTTCATTCATGGTGTGATTTTATGCCCTGTGTTTATTTCTCTCTTTTGTCTATTTGGGGACATCATAAAAAGGGGGAGAATGAATTATCTGATTATGGGGGAGTTTTTGAGTTTTTGAAATTCTGAGAATATCATCTTACATTGATATATATGCTTATGTTTATCTCATTTCAAAACTCGATACGTCACTTGGTATTTGCTTTATCTCATGTGTGTAGGTACATCCTTGATAATCCCATGATACATACCCTGATGAGAAAAGCGTGAAGATTCCTGAAGAATTGAAGAACAAACGATGCAGTCTTATTCACTTGTACTCTTTCAGTTTTGGGTTCATGGAAGGGTAGATTTGTATAGGAAATTTCATATTTGATAATTCGGATTTTTTTTATGTTTGTTCCGGCATAGACATAGGGGGAGATTTGTAAGGACAATTTGTCCATCTTTATGTATATGTTATGTCATACGCCGTTACAAGATTGTTGGTTGAAAAGATCACATCGTCATCAACAAAATCCGAAGATCAAAAGAAGAAAGAATTTGGGAATCAGACCTGGCCGGACCGATCCGGTCCAGAAAAAGAACCGATCCGGTTTACCGGACCGATCCGACCATCTACCGGACCGATCCGTTTTGTCAGACTCCAGTAGCCACCGGATCCATAGCAAACCGATGAAGGCAAAAGTCCCGGACCGATCCGATGCCAACCAGACCGATCCGGTTTCAGAAAAAGAACCGATCCGACTTACCCGGACCGATCCGCCTAATCGACCGGACCGATCCGGCGAGGATAATCACTGCCAGATCGTGCAGCCGATTTTGAAGGGTTTCGATCCCTTATTTAAACCACGATCAGCAGTTGGTTTTCATAAGACTTTCCCACGATTTTCAGAGCATATCAACCCTAAAGTCTTCACCTATTGAGTCCTATGATTCTAGGTTTTTAGATTCACACATCTTCCGTATCTTTGTGAATCAAATTTGGTAACCCAAAGAACACCATTGATGTTGTTCAACCCTTTGTGAAGTGGACCGTTTCTTCCTCTTCATTGCAGCCCTACTGGACAGGGATAGTTCCAGCCGCAAGCCCTTCTGGAAAGGGATTTTTCTTCCAGCTGCGACTACAGAATCCGATACCCGAGGGTAATTCTTAGTCAACCTGTATTTCATTGTAATCCGATTGTAAACCGTATTTTACAAATTATAGTGATATACAAATGGTTTTGCCCCTGTGGGGGATTTTTCCTGAAACTTTGTGTGTTGAATAATTCTTGCATGATTTCATATTGTTTCAATCACACCTAGTTGCATGTTTAGGGTTACTTTGGGTTAAAAGGCATTTATTATATTGTTTCCTTATTTGAACGCAAACGCCAACTCTTTCAGAGCATTTAGGGCACAATCATTAGATATCCTCATTTTAGCACTATTCCTCTGCCCAGATCCCCATAAACATTCTCTCACTTCTCTCTTCTAGGTATTGAGGTGCTTATCTCTTCACTCTCAGGGAATCACTACTCTCAAGTGGTTCATTCCTTCCTTTATTACTGAAATTCTATATTCAATCATCGTCTTCTTATTATTCTAATGAGAAGTTTCATTAATATAATAAAAAATTGGTTTTTGGTCTCTATTTTGTTATTGAAATATAATTGCCTTGAAGGTACTTTTCATTGGAGTGGGTCATACCTCACCCATTTATAGTTATTCATAGACCCCAGTATAGCCACCCTCCTATAGTATGTATTTCTTTCCAGGATGCTATGGAATCCGGTAATCCCCGAGGAAATGGAATATCCACGATAAACGATGCTGAGGCCATGACATATACTATCCCTAATAGAGAATAAGTGCCACATACGGTTGTTGGATTTGCTGAGGCCCTAGCCAGTGCAATAACAATGAGAACGATCAAAGAAAGGCCTGTTGGTTGCACGATTGAGGAATTTGAGAAATTATGGCCATAACCCTTCAAGGGGGAGCCTGACCCCTTAGAGGCCAAGGCCTGGATAAATAAGACTGAGAAATTTTTGAAATGTTGAAATCTACTGAGGACAAGAGAATGACCTTTTACACTTTCATGTTTAAGACATATATACATCACTGATGGAAAATGATTTATAAGACTCAACTTGGAGGGGAGGCTGCGACTATTAATTGGGCAAGATTTAAGGAGATTTCCTTTGAGAAATATTTTCCATCCTTGACCATATACAAGAAGGAAGGGGAATTTTTAGAATTAACTCAAGGATCCTTGTTTGTGGTCAAATACTAGGTCAAGTTATCAGAGCTTTTGCTCTTTTTTTCATAACTTAATTAATACCAGGTAGATGGAGGATAAATTTTTTGAAAGGGGAATAAAACCTAGAGTCCACAGTTAAGTTGTTGGTCTAAGACCACAAACATACTCTGAGCTATTAGAAATGGTCCAGATCATAGAACAAGATTTTAAAGAAGGGATAGAGGATAAGGTTGAGAAGAGGAAAGGAAGATATGAGGGTAAAACAAGGAAAAATGACAGGCCTCATCATCAGGTACAAAAGTTGCATAATAAGAATGGTGCCACGAAAAACAAACGGCCTGAGAAGACGAACACCGCATCCATCACCAGCTATAACTGGTGATACATGTCGCGGAATGTAGTACTTTCTGCTGTAAGGATACATGTCGTAGAATGTTAATATTTATATAAACTTTATTAATATAGATATTTTGCATGACATAATTATGTGTTGCGAAATGTCATCCATTTGGCGACACGCTATACATGTCGCGGAATGTCCAACCTTTCCTGACACATATAATGTGTACCTGAAAGTCATTTTTTAGAACATGGATGGATTTTCAGCAACACCAACATTGTGTCCCGAAAAGTGTAAAATTAATTTTCAATGAAGCTTGCAAGATAAGTATATATAAATTTTTGCATTGATATAACGTGCAATCATCAAACTAATTAATAAAACTATAGTACAAAATGACATCTTTTGGGTATGTTTGATTATTGTTTTTTGACTTTGTCCACCAACGCTAATGTTCACATTTCAATATATATATATATATATATATATATATATATATATATATATATATATATATATATATATATATATATATATTGATCAACACTTCCACCAATGAGTCGAATGACTACACAAGTTGTTTCTATAAGTTACTTTGAACCTATGTGAGGTGTTTGTGCCCGTTTTGGTCTTGTTTTACGTTTTTATGAGCCAACCCCAAATTCTTAAATTTTATACATAGAATTTTGAAATTTAGAACTACGTTTGAATCCATGAGTCCCATGAATACACGGGCGGGTTATTTGTACAAGTTACTTTGATCATGTATGAGATTTTTTGACCTCTTTCCCATATGTTTAATAGTTGTTTTACATTTTTCCCACTAACACCCAAATTTGAAATTCGAGTATGTTGAAGTTAATCTATTTAGAACACATATTAATTTAATTTTTTTTTGGTAGAGTTTCGTCTATTTATTCGTGAAATCCAACTTGTTTCAACATTAAAAATAAACTCAACGACAACAAAAGTCGCAACTAAACCACCAATAAATTCCTTCCACCGATTTAACACAAATAAGCTCATAAATTAAGTCCGTCAACATAAAGGTTCACCGGACTCATGTCTAAGTTTAAAAAAAATATAAAAATAATCTCATGTGGTGCTCACAACCTAACAATAGTCTTACTTTAGTCCCATTTGAGGTGTTTGTGCCTCTTTTGGGTCGTTTTGTTATTGTTTTACGTTTTAGCTTGCCAACGCCCATTTTTCAAAATTTAACACTTAGAATTTTCATGTTTAGATCAAATTTTCAACCCGTGAGTCGCATGACTACACAGGTTGTTTACCATGTGAGGTGTTTGTGCCTATTTTTGGGCCGTTTTGTTCTTATTTTATGTTTTCACGCTCGAACCCCAAATTCTCAAGTTTTATGGTTAGAAATTTTAAATTTAGAATGATGTCCGAATCCATGAGTCCCATGACTACATGGTTATTTGTACAAGTTACTTTGATTATGTATGAGGTGTTTGTGCCTCTTTTCCATATGTTTGATAGTTATTTTACGTTTTATCCCACCAACGCCCAGGTTTCGAATTCGTGTATGTTTGAGTTAATCAATTAGAACACTTATAATTTTAGAAAATTTTGATAGGGTTTCCTTTGTTTATTTGTGAAATCCAACCTGTTTTAACCTTTAAAATAAATTCAACGAGAAACTAAACCACTAATACATTCCATCCACCGATTTAACATAAATGAGCTCATAATTAAGTCCATCGACATAAAGGTTCACCGGACTCATGTTCGAGTTTTAAAAATACATAACAATAGTTTCACATGGCCCGCATGAACAAACAATAGTCTTACTTTAGTCCCATCTGAGGTGTTTGTTCCTCTTTCTGGTATGTCTGATTGTTGTTTTTCGATTTCGTCCACTAACGCCTAATTTTCAAACTTCAATACTTAAAATTTTCATATATCGATCAAAGTTTCAATCAGTGAGTCACATGACTACACGAGTTATTTCTATAAGTTACTTTGAACCCATGTGAGGTGTTTATGCCTGTTTTCGGGCCGTTTTGTTCTTATTTTATGTTTTCATGCTCCAACCCCCCATTCTCATGTTTTATACTTAAAAATTTGAAATTTAAAATAATGTCTGAATCCATGAGTACCATGACTACATGAATTATTTGTACAAGTTACTATGATCATGTGTGAGTTGTTGGGACCTCTTTACCTTATGTTTGATAGTTATTTTATACTTTCTCCCACCAACACCCAATTTTCAAATTCGTGTATGTTCGAGTTAATTAATTTAGAACATTTATCAATTTTAGAAATTTTGGTAGAGTTTTGCTTTTTTTATTCGTGAAATCCGACTTGTTTCAAAATTTAAAATAAAATCAACGACAACAAAAGCCACAACTAAACCACCAATAAATCCCTTCCACCGATTTAACATAAATAAACTCCTAAATTAAGTCCATCAACATAAAGGTTCACCAGACTCATGTTCAAAATTTAAAAATAGATAAAAATAGTCTCAGATGGTCTGCACAACCTAACACTAGTCTTATTTAGTCCAATATGAGGTATATGTGCCTGTTTTCGGGCTGTTTTGTTGTTCTTTTATGTTTTCCCCACCAACTCCCAATTTTCAAACTTTAACACTTAGAATTTTTAAGTTTGGAATGAAGTTTCAACCCGTGAGTTTCATGACTACACGAGCTATTTGTAGAAGTTAATTTGAACGCATTTGAGGTTTTTGTGACTCTTTTCGGGATGCTTTGTTCTCATTTTACGTTTTCACACTTCAACCCCCAATTCTCAAATTTTATACTTTGAAATTTAGAACGACGTATGGATCCACGAGTTTTGTGACTGCACGATTTTTTTGTAAAGTTAAATTGATAAGGTATGAGGTGTTTGTGCCTCTTTCCGATATGTTTGATAGTTATTTTACGTTTTCTCACACCGACGCAGTGTTTTCAATTTTGTATATGTTCGAGTCAATCAATTTAGAACACTTATTAATTTAATTTTTTTTTGCAGAGTTTCCTTTGTTTATTCGTGAAATCCAACCCGTTTCAACATTTAAAATAAACTCAATGACAACAAAAGCCACAAATAAACCACCAATAAATCCCTTCCACTGGTTTAACATAAATAAGCTCATAAATTAAATCCATCAACATAAAGGTTCATCGGACTCATGTCCAAGTTTCAAAAATATATAAAAAATAGTCTCACATGGCCGGAACGACCTAAAAATAGTCTTCATTTAGTCCCATATGAGGTGTTTATGCCTCTTTTCAAGCCGTTTACGCCCGCCAATGACAATTTTCAAACTTTAACACTTCGAATTTTCAAGTTTAGATCGAAGTTTCTACTCGTGAGTCGTATGACTAGACAGGTTGTTCATGCAAGCTATTTTGAACCTATGTGAGGTGTTTCTGACTCTTTTTTGGGCGGTTTTGTTATTATTTTATGCTTTCATACTCCAACCCCAAATTCTCAAGTTTTATACTTAGAAATTTGAAATTTAGAATGACGTCTTATTCCACTTGCCCCATGACTACACATGTTGTTTGTACAAGTTAATTTGATCAGGTATGAGGTGTTTGTGCCTCTTTCCTGTATGTTTGATTGTTGTTTTCCAATTTCACCACCAACACTTAGTTTTTGGAATTCGTTTACGTCCGAGTTACTCAATTTAGAACACTTCTTAATTTCAGAAAATTTTGGCAAAGTTTTCTTTGCTTATTCGTGAAATCCAACCAGTTTAAACTTTTAAAATAAACTCAATGACAACAAAATCCATAAATAAACCAACAATAAATCCCTTCCACCGATTTAACACAAATAACCTCATAAATTAAGTCCATCAACATAAAAGTTCACAGGACTCATGTTCGAGTTTTAAAAATATCTAAAAATAGTATCGCATGGCCCACACGACCTAACGATAGTCTTACTTTAGTCCCATATGAGGTGTTTGTGTCTCTTTTTAGGACTTTGTTGTCATTTTACCTTTTCTCCCACTAAGGCCTAATTTTCAAACTTTAACACTTAGAATTTTCAAGTTTTGATCGAAGTATCAGCCCGTGAGTTTCAAGACTACATGGTTTATTTCTACAAGTTACTTTGAACCCATGTGAGGTGCTTGCGCCTCTTTTCAACCCATTTTGTTCTTATTTTACGTTTTCGCGCTCAAACCCCTAATTTCGTAGTTTTGTACTTAGAAATTTGAAATTTAGAGCGACGTCCGAATCCATGAGTCCCATGACTGCACATATTATTTGTACAGGTTACTTTAATCATTCGTGGGGTGTTTTGTTCCTCTTTCTAGTATGTTTGATAGTTGTTTTGCATTTTCACCCACCGATGACCAATTTTCAAATTCATGTATATTTGAGTTAATCAATTCAGAACACTTATCAATTTTAGAAAATTTGCCATAGTTTTCTTTATTTATTCATGATTACTTACCTGTTTCACCATTTAAAATAAACTCAATGACAACTAAACCACAACTAAACCACCAATAAATCCCTTCCACGGGTTTAACATAAATAAGATTATAATTAAGTCTATCAACATAAAGGTTCACTGGACTCATGTCCAAGTTTTAAAAATATATAAAGAAAATCTCACATGGCCCACACGACCTAACAATAGTCTCACTTTAGTACCATATGGGGTGTTTGTGCCTCTTTTTGAGCCAATTTGTTGTTATTTTACGTTCTCGCCCGCAAACGCTCAATTCTAAAAATTTAACACTTAGAATTTTCAAGTTTAGATTGAAGCTTCAAATCGTGATTTTCATGACTATACAAGTTTTTTATACGAGTTGTTTTGAACCCATGCGAGGTGTTTATTCCACCTTTTTAGAGGTTTTGTTATTTTTTTACATTTACACACTCCAACCCCTCAATTCTCAAGTTTACACTTCAAAATTAGAATTTTAGAACGATGCCTTAATCCACAAGTTCCATGACTTCGCGAGTTTTTTATACAAGTTATTTTGATTATGTATGAGGTGCTTGTGCCTCTTTCCAGTATGTTTGATTGTTGTTTTTCAATTTCGTCCACCAACACCCAATTTTCTCAATTTTCATATTTAGATCGAAGTTTTAACCCGTGAGTCGAATGACTATACAACTTATTTCTATAAGTTACTTCAAACCCATGTGAGGTGCTTGTGTCTCTTTTCGGGCCGTTTTGTTCTTATATTACGTTTTCACGCTCCAACCCTCAATTATCAAGTTTTATACTTGAAATTTGAAATTTAGAACGACGTCATAATCCACGAGTCTCACGACTACACGAGTTATTTATACAAGTCACTTTGATCATGTATGAGTTGTTTGTGCCTCCTTCCCGTATGTTTGATACTTATTTTACGTTTTCGCCCACAAATGCCTAGGTTTCGAATTCGTGTGTGTTCGAGTTAATCAATTTAGAAAACTTGTTAGTTTCAAATTTTTTGTCAAAGTTTCCACTGGTTATTTGTGAAATCCATCATGTTCCATTTAAAAAAAAAATAAACTCAACGACAACAAAAGCCACAAGTAAACCACTAATAAATCCCTTCCACTGATTTAACATAAATAAGCTCAGAAAAAATACCATCAACATAAAGGTTCACTGGACTCATGTCCAAGTTTTAAATATATATAACAATAGTTCACATGGACCGCACGACCAAACAATAGTCTTACTTTAGTCCCATATGAGGAATTTGTGCCTCTTTTCGGGTCGCTTTGTTGTTATTTTATGTTTTCACCAAACAACGCTCAATTTTCAAACTTGAACACTTAATATTTTCAAGTTTAGATCGAAATTTCAACCCATGAGTTGCATATGTGCACGAGCTATTTTTACTAATTACTTTTAATCCATGTGAGGTGTTTGTGACTCTTTCTGAGCCATTTGGTTCTCATTTTACATTTTCATGCTCAAACCCCCAATTGTCAAGTTTTATACTTTGAAAATTGAAATTTAGAACAACATCTGAATCCATGAGTCCCATGACTAAAAGTGTTGTTTTCATAAGTTACCTTAATCATGTATGAGGTGTTTGTGCCTCTTTTTGGTATATTTGATAGTTGTTTTACTTTTTTGCCCACCGGCGCCTAGTTTTCAAATTAGTGTATGTTCTAGTTAATCAATTTAAAACACTTACTATATTCAGAAAATTTTGGCAATGTTTTCGTTGTTTATTCGTAAAATCAGACTTGTGTCAACATATAAAATAAACTTAAGGACAACAAAAACCACAACTAAACCACCAATAAATCCCTTCCATCAATTTAACATAAATTCAGTCCATCAACATACAGGTTGACCAGACTCATGTTCATGCTTTAAAAATATATAACAATAGTCTCATATGACCCGCACGACCTAACAATAGTCTTACTTTAGTCCCATATGAGGTGTTTGTGCCTAATTTCGGGCCATTTTGTTTTTATTTTACGTTTTCGCCGGCCAACACCCAATTTTTAAACTTTAACACTTAGAATTTTCAAGTTGAGATCTAAGTTTTAACCCAGGAGTCGCATGACTACACGGGTTGTTTCTACAAATTACTTTAAATCCATGTGAGATGTTGGTGCCTCTTTTTGAGCAGTTTTTTTCTTATATTTTGTTTTCACGCTCCAATCCCCAATTATCAAGTTTTATACATAGAAAGTTAAAATTTAGAATGATGTTTGAATCCATGAGTCCCATGACTACACGGTTTGTTCGTACAAGTTACTTTGATAGTGTATGAGGTATTTGTGCCTCTTTCCCATAACACCCAATTTTAAATTCGTGTATGTTCGAGTTAGTCAATTTAGAACACTTATTAATTTCAAAAAATATCATTAGAATTTTCTTTGTTTATTCATGAAAAACAACCTATTTTAACATTTAAAATAAACTCAACGACAACAAAAAAATCCACAAATAAACCACCAATAAATCCCTTTCACCGATTTCACATAAATAAGCTCAGAAATTAAGTCCATCAACATAAAGGTTCATCGGACTCAGGTCCAAGTTTTAAAATTATATAACAATAGTCTCATATGACCCGTACAACCTGACAATATCCCTTATGAGGCGTTTGTGCCTTTTCTCTGGCCGTTTTGTTATTATTTTATGTTTTCTTGTTCCAAGCTCCAATTCTCAAGTTCTATATTATTTTATCAACATTTTGCCGCTGTTTTGGGGAAGTTTTTTTTTAATATTATAATTTTTATTTTTTTTAAAAATAATAAAGAAAGTTTGAGACTAACCAATTTTCATTTGCGTTTTAATAGCCACGCGATAAACTCTCACCGCCTTGATTTCTCGAAAGTGTCCCATTTTGCTCCAACAATGTCATCAAGTCCTGAAATCTTTTATCTTAAGCTTCCATTTTTCCATTGTTGGTTGGCATTCAATTATTTTAGTGATGATATCTTATATCTCAAGTTTATCATTTCTTCATTATGAGCTCGGTATTGCGCTCTAACTCTTGAAGAGTTAGAGGGCTTCGGGACGACACCGAATACTCTCAAATATCCTAACTTTTTTTGGCACATCAATGGCTATCTCCTACTGTGACATTTGAACTACATTGTTCTCCTTTACTCTCTCTTCTAGCTTTAGAAACTCATCTTGCTATTTTTAAAAAAAAATATAAAATATATAAGGTAAACAGTTTTTCCATAAAACTAATATTAAGTAAACGAACAAAATGAAGACGAGCAAACTTATGTTAGATGATTTGTCTTATATTTGACCCAGTTTGACTTAACAAGACCCACTTTATTTATTATTTGCACTTATCATTCAACTAATCATCCTTTCTCTTATCATTCACGTGTCTCCTTACACTTATCATTCATCCAATCATCCTTTCTCTTACTCTAATGACATGTCTTGAAGAAATCCACGCTGTCAGGTTTCACACTCTTGATTTCATAATCAATGCATGTAAGAATATAATCATATTAGTTATTGATGATGCGTGTGTAACATGTCTAATATGCACAATGTCAAGAATATTATTGTTACGTGAATTAAAAAAATGTATTAGAGTATTAAATTAACATCAACTTTACTAGAGGTAAAATCAAGTCGATGAGTATATAATAATTTAGAAATTAATAAATGCATCACCTTTATTGACATCATGGCTACAAACGATCGTGATCCGCAAGCATGGTTCCAAGGAAAATGTGCATGTGCTTTTTGTTTTGGTCTGACCGGTCCTTAAAACATAAATAGAAAAGTTTATAATAATAATAAATAGTAAATATAGCAATGGTCGTAGGGTATTCACATTGGAGACAAAATGTTAAAATTTCTTGCCAAAGGTTATCAATCATGAATCGTAAAGGTTACTAAGAAAGCCTTATCAGCCCAAGTGACATTAATCATGTTCTCCAAGTCCTTGACTTAACCCCTGTATATGGTTTTCTTTTGGGATCAACTCCATTTTACACGAACTATGAATAATGTGCACACATGTTGCTCTTCCAATCACGGTATCTTCTTTGACACTTCCTATTAATGGAAGATCTAACACCCTTGTCATCATCATAATCCTCGGTATTAACCTTATTGAACTTATCCTACAATAGTAGTATTGACCCTTGATGAATATTATATAAACATGAAATTAAATGAATTAATAATTATATTGAAAAATACCAGGACTCTCGGAATTATTGACTCCTTTATTCAGAGATCGATTTCATCCCAACGAGAGACATTTTGAAAGGGTTAATTTCTCATAATTATTCCCATTCAACTCCAAGATCCAGCAAGCCAACTTCAATCGAAACTGAGTCACATTCTCCCTTTCTTAAGAACTCGCTCCTCAATTTGAGATTTTCGCAAAATGACCTCGTGTAGAAAGTTAAGTAACCGTATCAAGTTTAGTAATGATCAATATAATAAGACTAGTGTGTTGGGGGGGGGGGGGGGGCATCTTGATTTTCGTAGTAAGAAACTCCCTTTATTACCTCTATAAAAAAGATAATGATTTTTTTTGCTGCTTCCGAGGCAAGAGCTCTTTCTTCAATAAAGGTTTTCAAGCCCAAGTTTTTGATAGTAGGAATAGGGCAATTAAACTAAGCAAGAGAGCTATGGATTTTGTAGAGTTTATTGGACAGGGTTATAAACTACGCCAAGTGATTATGCAAGAGTAGGAGCATGTATCCCCGCTGGTGCTCCCTCACTCAGTGGGACTTTAACTTTAAGCTTTCGAAATCACCGTACAACTTTCTTAGTCCTTTTTCCTATCGTAGGTCCCCTTACGAGTTCCTTGGTAGGAGCCGAGAATTTTTTTTAAATTAAGTGAATATATTATAAATGTTGACAACATTAAATTAAGTGAAAATATTATAAATAACAATGACCTGTTCTGCTGGAAACTAAGTGTATGGTTTCGGACACTTGAAATGAAGTATAATATGTCGCAGGGGCTGCGGTTACCCCAAATGTTAGTGTGGTAGAATTTGAAGGGGTATCGAATACTAAAGGGGTTGCGTCTGCCTTAATTGTGGATATGTAATAATGTGATGAAGTATTAAACACCACATAGGCTGCACCTGCACCAACCGTGGGTAGGGAAGAACGATGTGATCTACTAACAGGAGCCAAGAATGAAAACTGAAATATAATATCTAATAAATAATTAGTGACAACATTCATAATAATTTCTAAGAGTATGTGTTTTAAAGTTTAACTTCTATATGAAAAATAATTCAAATTTAGATGCACTTTCTAACACAAGATACCTTCTCTATTGGAGGATTAATACACTCACTATGGTCATCATCTTTGTCATACAAACTAACTCTTCCCCATCATCAGAAGGTATATACTCATAATCATCTTCACTCATATTTGTTTTTTTCTCAATCGAGGTTACATGCTTGTTCTTATCTACCACATTAGTTAAAGAATTCACCGAATGACGCACCCTAAGGGCATTCATTCTCATTTAATTATTCGTAATATTATTCAGTTTTCATTCTCATACGCCGATGCCATGTGTCGTATATCCAGGTTTGACCCATAATTTTTTTTGGGGCTTTTTTGCAACCTACTAAAATAAAAATAAAATAAACACGCGTTATAAATAAAACATAAGACATTGATTAAAATAGACAGTATAAACTAAAAGATGAAAAGAGAAAACATATAAACAATGATATATAATGTTAATGTTCGACATTGTTAAGAACATTTTTCCATACACAGAACACAAGTTACCTAATCAATGCCTAAGTGTTTATCTAACTCTTATCCTCCATATCTATTGTACCAATAATTAATAAATTAAATAACCACAATTAATTGTTTGACCTAAAACACATAAAAGTACACTCGAGATACTATCCAATGATGCGACGCTATATCTCGACAACGATAATTAAAGAAGGGATTAAAAAATACCATTTAAGTAGCACATTACACTTACTATCAATAATGTGATGCTATATCCCGACAACGATAGTTATTTCACAATAACAAATATTTCTAACTCTTTTTTTACTTATTTAAAATAGCATATTCAAAGAAACTCAATCTACATATTGTTCTTAAATATTAAGAGTTGTAATTAATTACTGAAATGATAACGAGAACAATTAATGTTATGATTTTTGAATATATATATATATATATATATATATATATATATATATATATTATGATTGGGAAGTTTTTAAATTATGTACACATTTTAATCGTGAGGATGAATGACACTTCCTTACATATTTTTACAAAATGGAGGGTTGAGAGCACACTTCTTTATTTTTTACAAACTTACCCCTCAATTCTTCGGTTTCCCCCTCTTTTTTACCCATCAAACTTACACTTTAATTCAAAATGTGGGGCATTTTCAAGTGAATCTCATGTTACACACACCCCTCGATGCTCATACATTCTTTCGACTCCCTCCCTTACACTCTTACACGCACACACTCACCCGTCGCCATCATACAGCTCCGTCTCTTGCCTCTTTCTATCATACAAGGAACCCTATTTTCACATACCGACATACACGCTATTTATATTTGTTTAGATACATACCCACATACACGCAATTTAGGGTTCATTTTAGGGCTTTGTTCATTTTGATTTCGATTAAGATCTATTTTGATTTTATTCATTTTGTTTTATATCTGTTTACATTTATGTTTATGTGTTGGGATCTAATTATTTTTTTGTGTTTTGTTGTTTATTTTTTCTTTTGTAGGTTACTGATTATACTTGGAACAATAGATATACTCCTTTTCTTCTCTTTATTATTTGTCTATTTATACGTTTTATGTTTTTTTCCTTTTTATGCATTTTAGGTAATATTTTTAGGTGCTAAAATACATGCTTTATGTTTTGGCAGTTGCAAAATTTGGGGAAAAGTTTATTTGACAATGGTTCAGCTGGAAATCATTACCATTCACCATTTTTTAATTCACTATATATGTCAATCACACACATTGATGTTCACTTAGAATGAATTTCATTGAAGTTTTTAAATTTGTTTCATATTGATGCTATAATTGTAAGCTTTGCATGAATTTCATTAAAGTTTTTGTCTCTATTTGCTAAGCTCTATTATCTTAATTGGCTTCTTATATTTGTTGTCTTGGCGGTGATGTTGGGGAAATATCTCTAATATGTCTTTTTTGAGCCACAAACGACACCACCGGGTAGCTTAGAAGACATTTTATTATTCTCAGGTGCTCTTTCCTTCGACTCGGGCTTTTTTTTAATTCTTTTTTAATTTTTCGATTCTTTACTGTATTTAGGTTTCAAATACATGCTTTCTTTTTCTGATTTTATTTTAATTCTTTGCTGCATTTTGATTAGGGCTTTCGATTCTTTATTGCATTTAGGTTTCAAATGCCATTTTAGGTATTTTTTACTCCAGATTTTGATTGTGTTATTATGTTGTTGCATTTTAGACATCACTGGGACCATATAGTCTTTGTGAGGTTTATTTTTCATTTCTTCTGCTTGATTCTTTGAAAATGATGAGTAACATTCATTGTGTTGGGATCTTGAATTGATTTAATGTGAAAATTCTTAATTATTGCTTTGTTTATTTTTTATAATGGATTTAACTCAATAGGCAAAAATATTCAAATGGTTTTTATTGGTGTTGGCGATGTTGACGTATATAACTAGGTTCCTCCTTTGTACTTTGGGATAATATTTAAGATCATGTTAATTTTATACTTTTATGAGGATTCTGACAAATTACCTATTTATGACGTTTCAACAGTGAGGCCAATAGCTCAATGCAATCCTCCAGAAGGTGTAGCAGTAGATGGAGGAAGCCAATTTTGTGAGTAACGCATTAGTTTTGTTAGTGAAATAGATCCATGATCTTATTTGAAGGAGGGTTTCACCTTCACCTATATTTAGGCGAACAATGTATGTTTCTAATATCGATCATAATGTGTACTTGGTTAATGTATTTGTTTAATGTGTTTTTTAAGATCGTTCAATTAAGTAATGAGATGCATTGTTTCAATTTTGGGAACTATGGATTGAAGGTAGGGCTTGAATATAGTTGATTTATCATCGGGATAGTCGTATAATCTGCATGAAGTAATGCGATGCATTCATGTCGGCCGCGCATTAGAGACGTCGATAGTCTCACTAGAATAGCATAAAAAATGAAGGTGAGTCCATATGTGAGAGCTGGTGAGGCATGAAGCCAACGTAGGGATGGCAACGGGTCGGGTATGGGACGGGTTTGTCAAAACCCAAACCCGCCCCGCAAAAAAAAATATTTAACCCGCCCCTCCCCCCAACGAGTTATGATTTTAAACCCCAAACCCGTTTAAGTCTAAACTCCTCAAACCCATCGCTACCCTGCCCCACATGAATTAAACGGGCCAGAACCCGCCCCGCCTCGCGAGTTAAAACTCAATTTAAAAAAAAAACAGATTTAATTATATAAAAATAAAGGTGACTTTATAAGCAAATAAAAATGCATCGACATCAATTTTTAAGTCTAAAACTTCAGCATCAACTTAATAGTCTCAAAATAATTAAAATATCTCAAATAACACAATTTAAAATGCCAAACTACTAAGTCTCAAACAACATCAACTATTACAAAGTAAGTCGTAAATAACATTAACTACCACAAAATAAGTTTCAAAAAATACAAGTCTCAAAAGTCCCGAATATAGCAAATGTTACACAAAAGTCTCGAATAGCTCGACTATCATATTTTTGCAATCTCCTCTCCTCCTCCTCATCATCAACTCAAACTTGAAAAAAATAAATAAAACGTATTTAGAAAAGTAATAAATTAAAGAGAATTTAAAATATGAATTTAAAAAAAAAATCATAATAGATTTTTTACTTGCATTACCTCTTCATTAAACTTGCATGGGATCAGAGTAGAAGCATCATCTACAAAAAATACAAAAAACTAAACATTTAATTAAGGAAAAATTCTTACATAATATTAAAGAAATTTATTTTAAACAATTATACCTGGAATATCGCTCCATAACCAATCTAGTGTGAACATCAACGCCTCTAAAACAACCGCACTAAGTCGACTACGATGAGGGCTCACCATTCGACCACTTGTGCTAAATGCTGATTCGGAAGCCACGGTTGATACTGGAATAGCCAATACATCTTGCGCTATAAGTTGCAATATGGGATACCGAACACCATTCACTTTCCACCAATTTAAATTGTCAAAATCCGGAGTATTTGAAAAGGTATTTTCCTCCAAATAGTGATCTAACTTTGACTTAACATTTATACGTGAGAGTGCACCTTATGTTCAAACAAAGAAATTTATTTAATTAAAATCCAATTCCAGTCCCATCAATTTATCTTGCAAATAAACATGATTGATTAATAAATTAATCTAAGCATGCAAGACAATAACAAATGACCAATTGAGGGAAAATCCCCCAAAGGGGAAAATCCTTTTTATTTTCAATATAATTTGTAAAGTTCGATTTACACGGATTATAATGAAAATACAAGGAGTGACAGATGAAATACCCGCAGGTGTCGGTTCCGATGTCGTCGGCTAAAATATCCCGCAAGAGCTCCAGAGGGTCAGGAATGGAAAATGGATGGCTTCTCCACAAGGTTACTCCCAGAGAGTAAATCAATCTCCTTTAGGGTTTAAAGGATTCACATAAATGATTGAAACTTGTTTGTGAATCAAAAAGGTATTTTGGCTTGATAAATGGTGAAGACTTTATAACTTAGGTTTGTCAAAAGTTCCTTCCAAAGTCTTAAAACAAGCCGTTCCCGTTCATGGAATTTATTGGAACTAAAACGAAATCGTGCGCCTGATTTTTCTGAATCGTCGGATCGATCCAAAAAGGATAAACGGATTGGTCTGATATTTCGGATTTGTCCGATTACTTTAAAAAATGGTTTGGTCCGGTAGAATGAAAACATACAGTGAGTTCAAGCCCTCAGATCGATCTGGTTACTTGAAAAAATGGATCGGTTCGGTTACCAATTTTCTGTAGTCAGTTTCTGAGAACTTATGATGCAGAGCAATAGAATCACGAGCACTATCACGAACCCATGACTGGAAAAACATGACACCACGTACGATGTTGATGGCGATGGGAATGAGTAACACATAATTCGGATTGAGGCTTCGAATGAAGATCGTGATGAGACAAGCCAACTGTAGCGGTATATGACATATTACCTGTGATCTAGGATACTTAAGGAAATCCTAGATTCTACCCCAGACATTTATAAAACATGTCCTTACAAATCTCCCCTATGTCTATGCCAGTACATATAAAAAATCATAATTATGCTATCCCCAAAAAAATGACATACAGTTTAATATCCCCATTAAACCCTCAAACTGGAAATACTAAATGACATGTCATCAAACATACTTCAACATATTCAACTCTTCAACTCTTTCTTTTTCATCATTAGGGTGTGGAAAAATTATCCTCCATTTCGATACCTACACACATGTGACAAGAAACAAATACCTGTGACGCAACAGTTTGATATATAATGATAAGCATAAATAAGCATCGATTAAATCATGTATAACCCAAACACTTCTCCCCCATAATTCGTTCTACCCCTTTTTATTTGTTTGTAATAGACAAGGAAAATAATAAATCACATAAAGCAAATTGTGGTGTCATGAAAAACAGAACAAACCAACTATTTTTGATTTTTCAATTTTTTACACAAAAACAAAAATGATGTTACAAGAATCACAGATCATGAATTTATACTAAGACGACCAAATCATGGAAACATAATGAATGGGTGTAAACAAATTCGATATGAAAATCAACTCAATCATATCATATGTGCAAGATGTATAAGTGTACTCCTAACGAATGAACATAAAAAAATAGTCCTTTGGTGTAAAACTGTTGAATTTAGATGACATCGTCTTAAATCAAAATCAACAAATGAAAGTCAACATGATTTTCACACCAATAACGTCCAAAACGATTTCATGCTTTTTCAAGACTTTTTAAGGACGTGCAAAGCCGTTTTAATTCTCCAACCAAACTCCCTTATATATATTTTCTTTTCGAGGTGATCTAAATTCTCAAACATTGGAGAATTGGAAAATAAACCTAATGGCCCATTATTGACATGCATTTCTTTTTATTGCCTTTCAATATTTTTGGGTTCTTTTAAACCTCTTTGGACCCCGAAAAATTAAAATTCCTCAATTTTTAGGTTCAATTTAAATGGCGGCTTAATCGCAAAGGATAGATGAGTACCTTTCGTAGCCCTTCACCGTTTATAAAATTCGCACAACCTTACGCCAAAAGGGTAAAAACATGCACACCTTTTATTATCTTATTTTATCTCGTTTAGTTCTTTTTAATAGACATAATTGATATGAAAACACAGAACCAAAATGTGATTTGTCAAGAACAAACATCAAACAAATTCGTGCATGTGTGAAATAACGGACAAAGAGAGTCAAACATGTAGGTAGCAACACTATAGCAACTCAAAGACTCCAAACTATGTAAAACACATGAATGACATAACATATTGTCTCAAATCACAATCAAACAATCACATGGATATGGAATGAAGTTGTGACTTGGTCATCCTAAGTGTTCATTCATAAACGGTGCAAAACAAACTACAAAAATATTTTTGAGTTTTTCTGGTTTTCTCAAATAAAAGAAAATCTTTTTGTATTTTTTATTTTCTTTAAATAAGAACATAACCAAATGTATATAAATACAAAAATGATACAAACTAGAAATAGGAGCAGGATCATGTGAGCATGAAAAAAATGCATCCTATACTAGACACTGATCATTCCCTTAGTCAACTGTGCAAATCCCTAAAGACTTCCTAAGACTCTCGAATCGAAGGGCATCTAAAGGTTTCGTGAAAATATTGGCTAACTGAAGGTCAGTGGATACGAAACTCGGGATATGACTTTCTCCTCAACTAACTGACATATAAAGTGCTCACGTATCTTGATGTGCTTTGTGCGCGAATGTTGGACCGAATTACGAGATACGTGTATCGCGCTCGTGTGTTATCATAGGAGATGGTCATGGTGTCCTATGAAATCCCATAATCCTCCAACATTTGCTTCATCCACAAGAGTAGTGTGCAATAACTCCCGACAGAAATGTACTCAGCCTTCGCAGTGGACAAAGAGATGGAGTTTTGCTTCTTGCTCATCCAGGAGACAAGAGCAGAACCAAAGTATAAACACCCACCAAAAGTTATCCTATAACCATCTGCATCCCCCACGCAATCAGCATCCGAATAGGCAGAAAGACGGTCATCGGTATTAAAGGAATACCAAATACCGTAGGAGAGAGTCCCACTCACGTATTTTATAATACATTTTAGAGAGAGTGAGTGTGACTCTTTCGGGGATGCCTGATATCACAAACAGACTCTAACACTAAAGGCTATGTCGGGATGACTGGAAATCAAGTAGATAAGACTACCTATCATACTCTGATATAAGGTTTGCTCTACGTCCTTGCCTGAAGTGTCCTTACTAAGCTTGGTAGAAGTACTCATAGGTGTACTGCATGCTTAGCGGAGTCTAAACCAAATTTCTTCACTAGGTCTCTAGTATACTTGGATTGGGAGATGAACATCCCATCCCCTAGCTGACGAACCTGGAGACCAAGGAAGAAAGTAAGCTCACCTACTATGCTCATCTCATACTCACTTTTCATCTCCTCCTCAAAGTGGTGAGCAAGCTGGGAGCACGTAGATCCAAAGACTATGTTGTCCACATAGACCTTGGCAACCAAAATGGCACCGTCATCTCTCCTGACGAATAACGTCATATTAACACCCCCTCTCTTGAAGCCACGAGCTAAGAGATAGGAATTAAGCCTCTCGTACCAAGCATGGGGTGCTTGCTTCAAACCATACAAGGCTTTCCTTAGATAGTAGACGTGCTCCGAGCTCTTAGGGTCTTCAAATCCTTTTGGTTGTTCCACGTAAACCTCCTCCTGTAGAATTCCATTTATAAAGGCATTCTTGACATCCTTCTGATATAGCTTAAAGCGCAGATGAGATACGATGGCGAGTAGTAAGCAGACGGAATCAAGCCTCGCATCAGGAGCAAATGTCTCCCCAAAGTCTACGACCTCTACTGTGTGTATCCTTGAGCGACCAACCTAGCCTTGTTTCTGATTATGGTACCATTTTCATCCATTTTATTCTAGAAAATCCACCTGGTACCTATCACATTCGTCTCACTAGATCGGGGAACAAGTTCCCAAACATTGTTCCTTTTAAACTGAAGCAACTCATCCTACATAGCATATTTCCAGTGTTCATCCTTGAGTGCTTCTTTGTGATTCTTGGCCTCGACTGTGGACGTGTAGCAAAAATGACTAACAAAGTTCTCTAGATGAGCACGAGTCTTGACCCCTAAGGTGGGATCACCTAAAATGGAGGCAGTGTCATAACTCTTGTGAACCCAAGCAGGTGTGTCCCCTAACACAGGGTTAGGGTCCATAGGGTGTGTGTGAGGGACAAGTAAATTTCTGCAAGAAAAGTCCTCATCTTCACACTGAAGGCTAGGATCAACAAACGCCGGAGGTTCATCATCTTGTACGGTGACGTTTATTAACTCCATAACCTTAGAGCTGCTGAGGTTGTAAACCCAGTATGCTCTATTGTTTGATGAATATCCAAGCAAAATTCCCTTATCGCTCCGGGAGTCAAAATTTCCTAATTGCTCTCTATCCCATAGGATGTAGTATGTACTCCTAAAGACATAAGAATATGAAAGGTTGGGTGTCTTACCAGTCCACAATTCATAAGGAGTCCTAAGTGTGTGTGGACGCAGGTAAACCCTATTCACCGTATGGCACGCGGTAGACACTGCCTCTGCCCAAAATCTCCTAGTAACCTTACCCAAAAGCATAGATCTAGCCATATCCTGAATCGTCCGATTATTCCTTTCAACAATCCCATTTTTTTGAGGAGTCCTTATGGCCAAAAATTCATGTTTAATTCCAAGGCTATCACAGTAAAAATCTACCTTTGCTTTCGTAAATTCCGTGCCATTATCACTACGCATCCTGTTAATAGTGACTCCGTGTCAGTTTTGCAGGACACGACACTTAGTCGTCAAAAACTCTACAGCATCGGATTTCTCTCTCAGAAAACCTACAATCGAATATCTAGAGAAATCATCCACCATCACGAGGATATACCTCTTACCCCCCAGACTTTGAGTACAAGTAGGGCCCATAAGATCCATGTGAATCAACTCAAGCAAACGAGAGGTGGTAATGGAATGCAACTTCCTATGGGGACTACTGACTTGTTTACCCAACTGACAGGGTCCACAAATCGCGGAAGTTGACTTTCCAAGGGTTGGCAAGCCATGAACTAGGTCCTTTTTAACAAGACGATCTAAATATCTAAAGTTCACGTGACCTAGACGTTGATGCCACAGATCCATAGGAGTGATCGTGGCGCTGTTGCAGACAAATGAGGATTTGGGTATAATCCCATAGCAGTTATTGTCGGTCCTCACCCCTTGTAATAATAGTTTACCAGCTTGATCATAGACATTACACGTATTCCGGTCAAACTTTACTATAAAGTCAGCGTCGCACAGCTGGCTAATGCTGAGCTTTCAAACCTTTCACATACAGAAAATCCTCTAGCTTAGGAAATCTAGGTATCTCTACAGTCCCTCGTCCTACTATGCTAGATTTTCTCCCATCTCCAAATGTGAACTTGCCTTTCTTTCGATCCTTGAGGGAGGTAAAGAAGGATACGCCACCAGTCATGTGCCTGGAGCAACCACTGTCAAAATACCATTGGGAGGTATTATGTGCTTTGAGAGTGACATGAACACCAAGGGCCTTTTTGTCTTTCTTAGGTACCCAAGAAGTGGTATCCTTTTGTTTACCCTTGTTGTTGTTGGTTGTAGCCGGGATGCGGGAAGCATTCACTGACAGCAAAGACATCCGTCGGAATTCCTCCATCAAACTCTGTGATGTGGTGGCTAAAAACTCAACATGCTCTCTCAGAATGGTAAAATCATCAGTACGATGTGGTGGAGCATATGTACGTGAAGTCTGGCCCAAACTATAGCAATACTCTCTCAGGTGGCCTTTTTTTGTAGTACGTACAAAAGAACACAGTTTTAGGCAGACCTTGGCTTGCTTTTCTAGATCGAACTCTTCTCATGGGTTTTGATGGGTGGCCATATGGATTAGTCGTAAACTTAGGGATTGGTCCAGGTGAAATCTGAGAGGAGTAAGCACCAGCGAAACTAATTCCCGGCCTTTCACCAAATCCCAAGGTGGGGGCGAGGAGCCTCTTTCCCTTCGTACCAGATCTATCCTCGATTTGAACCTTGAATTCTCGTGCTCTCTCAAGATCATGATGTGCACCCTGCCTAATTAAATACCTGGTGATCAGTCCTTTATTAAATTAACTCAAAGTGTCCGGTTGTTTTATTCTTAGCATCATTGTCAAAAAACCATATTCTTTATTAATCACCTAATAAATAATTAAGCTAGGTGCGAAAACATTTATTTTTATAAATTACGTCCGATTGTTATTATTAATTATGAAACCATTTTCACGAATACGAATGAAACTATCAAAACCAAACCATCCAAAAGAAAGAACACGATAGATAAATCAATCCAAATAAATTATCCCAAATCGTAGGACAAAGTAATAGTCACAACTAATCCCAACGAAAATAGAATACTGAAATAAATCAAGAGTACAAATCTCTCCGACCTAGATAAAACTGGAAATGAGAGACATATGCCCTATCTAATGAGAACTAAATGAAAGACTGAAAAACAAAGATGAAGTCGTCTACTGCAAAGACCTGCAACTCCCACACTAGCTACACATCAAGTCCAAGTAACCTACTCCTGGCGCCTCTGTGGCTGGTCACCTGTAATATATATATATATATATATATATATATAAAATAACAGGAAACGGGTCAGAGCCCGAGTATAAAACAGTTTTAAAATAGTTTAACAAGTAATTAAAATGCTTACCGGCTAATATCACAACCATGTTAGTACGCATCACTCTCTTGAAAATTCTCACCTCTCATCTAGTGTGCACACCTACCGTACTACTAAATGCCTTATAAGTCTATCTAACTCATCTCCCATAAATTTTATTTCGAGAAGTCACAAGACTATGATTTTAGTGTAGAGATAAATCTCTTAATGATTTCTTACGTTACTTATTTATTTATGAATGATGTTATAAAGTTCTCGAACACTTACTATAATTAGGAGCATTTATTCAATATTTATCTACTTATAGGCACAGTAGAAGAATTCCATATATACATACATATATATATATATATATATATATATATATATATATATATATATATATATATATATATATTAATCACTCATATAATATATATTATCATCACCCCTAATAAAATCTATGGTGCTGTCATACTTTGCTATCAAGTCCCCGTATCTCTCGTACTAAGGGAAATACTAGTCCGGAATCACTTTCGAGGTGCATTAACACAATACACACAAAATGGAGGCGAAGCATAGTTCCAAGTCACTAAGAGGTCAGCACATACCCCTCACGTCTCTTAGGACAGTCTGACTATTGTTCTCAGATAGCCTGTACCAAGGAATCCTATGTTCTAGGGTACAAGTCAATATCCTCCATAAAGGTCCCATCGAGATAAGACTGTCCCGGCGCGGCAACCTCTACGATAGCAAGTAACGCGGGTATGATTATTCACAAATATAATATTTAGTGTATGCACACAGTCACACGGCCATATATATAAATATTCACATTTTCCAATTAGGTTCGCCCACGACCCATAATAATATTATTAACTGTACTTAGTAAAATCTTCCCCAATTATTTTGCATAAAGGATTCATCTCTTTTATTCTCAATTATATTAATTTCATAATTACTTTTCACCCCTCAAAGTATTCTCTCTTACTAAAGATAAATTCAGTAGGTACACCCTCTCTAATATACTGGTCTAAGTCATTCGCGAGTCTCTCGATTCCTTAGTGAATGTACACACAATTTCCAATATATGCCGAAACCCCCCATTAACCCACGATTTCATCCCATATAAAATTTCACTCAACGAAATCTACTTAGAGCCTACTAGTCCTCTTCATGACCCATTATACTCTTTAAATGATATTCAAGGGTTCCTACGCATTTTATCCGAATTAAATGAAAGGAGGAAAAACATGCACTTTCCAGGAGGGGTCGATCGATCGATCAGTCGATCGATCGACATTCTTGAGTCGATCGATCGATCGATCATGTATTGCCCAGATTCTGCCATTGTTAACTACTAGTTTTCTTCTCAAAAGTCAACTAAAAATTCATAAACGAGTTCCAAACTCCCAACCAATTAAACCAATGATCATATGTACCTATCTACATGATTTTCTACGTAAAACATGTACAAATTTCATCCAGGACATAGGATTTAAGGCCCAATTCATAATATTTATCAAGAACCCTAGTTTCATTAAAATTCCAAATCTTCTTATTCTTTTTCCAGATTTCTCTCTTCTAAACCATTACAATTTCGTGGGTAATCCTCTACATATGACAAGGTTTCCAGATTACATGTATTACTTTTAAAACATGTGATTCAAATCTCCTAATTCATGAAATCCTTCAATAAAACATATAATTTCCATCATATTCTAACATGGGTGAAATATTAACCAGAAAAATTGCAAGATAAATACTTGCCTTAAGATGGTAGGTCTGATTCCACGAGTTAGACAGGTATAGGCTTGATCCCCTCGCTCCGATCTACATTTTGGTGGTGGTGTTGGTGCAATTGGGTTGGTTCTTGGTCTTGGATTCCTAGAGAGATTTTCCTTCCTTCCTCTCACTTCCGTTCTAACTTTTTGAGAATGTTAACCCTAGAAGCCTCTCCTAATATCAGATATTAATTCTTAATTTTCGTCATTAACTGAGGCTGAAAATAGGAAATGGCCAAATTTCCCTTATGGGATGCAAGTTAGGCCTAAAAAATCCTCGGGACCCAAACTAAACCTCTGGGTACACTTTTTTGACTATCTCGACCCTTCCAGACACGTTGACGCACTCGAAAGGATCATACGCGTGACTTATAATTTATTCACTTTTTATTATAATAATTTAGTCCCAACAGGACACAGGCGCATCCCGACTTAATTTCCATAATTGTCATATTAATCACTCGTGACAATTTTAATAAATTCAATTCTACATATTACTTTACTCATTAAGTAATATTCAACAAATCAACAAATTTATAATAATTACAAACTCTCGTCACTAGTAAATATTTTGAGCAAATTTCTAGATTAATATTAAATTAATTTATCTCAATTAAATTTCATAAATCCGCAATTTAAAAGCCTTAAAAATACGGGGTATTACATACTTCCCCCCTAATAACGGAATTTCGTCCCAAAATTCGGAAAAGTAAGGCATACCTGATAAAAATAGGTTTCCTCTAGTACTCAAAACCAACATCAAAGTAAGGCTCAATCACTATATCCCCCCTTCACAATAAGCTTGTTTAACACTTCAACACTTTATCAGTTATAGGATCACACCTCAATAATGGCACTTCAATTGTGCTCCTACCGAACAACATTCGAATAAGACTAGCCTTCAGATCATTGGCTCCATTATCTCAATATTATTGGGAGGCTGCACCTCACCTCGTATCAACTCGCGTATTTATCCAAACACAAAACTCCTGTCCTAGAAGAAACCATATGCAGATTTAACTTCTCTTGTCAGTTCTTCAAATATTAATTCCCGGTGACATAACCCTTACGATAGTTAAAGGTTACCTAGGACAGTATGTGGTCATTCCACTTTAGTCATCGAATTCTAACTCTCGACCAACCCAAAATTCTGATTATCCACCCACCTCTTAACATCCAGAGTGAGAAAAGTTAAGGTTTTTCCGCACCAAAACCTCAATAAGCACCTTGTTCACAATAAATAGGTACGAGTGCTTCCACAGAACCCTACCATTAGGTAATATCCTCTCCTAATTACCATACTATACTTCACTTGCTAGCTATAACCGTTGTGGAAAAGAAATGATCACAATGAATCCAAAATTACTTTCACACGACTCCACTAATCGTTAATCATCGTTCACCTACTCCCTGGGCTATGGGTGATACAACCTGCTCAAGATGAAATATTATCCACGATGGTTCCTGAAATTCCATATTGATGGTGGGATTTAAAAATCATATCCTACTTCAGAACAATACCGTGTAGGACCACGTACCGACGCGATTCTTCTTTTCAAAGGAAGACTGGGGCACACTAGCTAATAATGTAAATCACCCCAAAGGAATATCAATCACTTACTTCTTGGGAAACTTATTCCACATGTTCGAAGGAACTCTTGACCTTACCTTGAGGTTGGCAACCCATCAAAGAAATTTTAACGACTTGACTGCCCTCTTCCATTACCGGAATCGTCGGTTTGATACAAAATTTTATGGCTGAACCTCTTTCTCCAATCGAATTCTATCTATGAGTGGTGCACGCAGAGACTACTCTCTATGTCTCGCTCAACCTCGACTTCCACTTGTAATGTCTCACATCAAGTAATACTTAATACTCCCCCTTTTTCCTCGGCGTATACCGAGTGTCTCGACCCGTGCACTTTTCTCCACGATGTGCACTTCTAGACTTTTTATACCTTACTAGCATCATCATTCTACTTACGCGAAAGTCTCTATCAACATTCGACTAGGTAAAAATCCTCTCCGAGGGTTTTTCATAATAGATAAATTTTACCCTTCTCAAGGAATACCCCTTTTTAAATGGCTTCCCTTAGCCTTTCAACTAAATTCGGGTGTGCTATTCTGATTGCACACGTATTTTTCTCACATGATTCTTAATCCACTTTACTATTACTAATTCATTATATTAGTCCCTCAGGCATATATTTCACACATCTATCCCCACGTTCCTTTAACCCAGACGATTCTGACCTCAGCTAGCCAGGATGCCCACACAGCCTATTAACCGTGCATACCGGCATAAACATCATATACGCTTCACACATAACACCCAATTCTTTATTGCCCCGGTGCTCATAATATGCAATCACCTTAGAAATTTAATTTCTAAGTCCTCCTTAACATTGTCCCATCCTTCAACTCGTGGTGATAAGACAATTTTCAATGCCTCCTTACCTCACAACTGGCTCCACTAGCCTTATATCGCAATTAAACTACTTACAGTTATAACTACATACTTATAAAGCGATCGAGGTACCGTACTTATGGAAGAATGACCAAACATCTCCCCACTTCCAACCTTACGGTATGTTTCATGCGTGGGATGTCTCGCAAAGCGAAATCCAAACAAGTAACCCCCTCGATACACTACTACCTAGCATTGTCAGTTATTGAAATCTATTAGGTTCTCAGTCCATAACATGTACCCCTATATTCCCATCTCTCGACATAAAAGTCATGTCTCTTTCCTCAATAACATTTAAGCAAATAACTTTTCGCTAATTTCACTATCGTTCACCATCGCTAATTTCGCTAATCGAGACTCTCGAGATCCTATCCCCAAACATACGAATGTAAATCTTAACTCCCACGTCTCTAAAGGATCGAAATAACAATGCACTCTTGTATTTCTAAGTCCTGAGTGTTAAATATAATAACGAGCTAATTTTTTTTTTCTCAACAGTATACCCAATACACTCCGAATTATATTAATGGACTCCCTACACACACTGGGATCGAATAAATCGAGACCAATATACCCTCTAAAGTCTCTATAATATATATTATAACTGCAAGCCCGACCCTCTCGCAGGTGAGGTCTCGCAAGAACAAAGCATGCTACACTAGGGAAACCACTCCGATAGCCTTGAAATAATTGCCCACTATCCTTCTAACGATTACTATAAATCCGTAATCAATATAATATCATACTCGTATATCACATCACTAAAATGAGTAATCGCAATAAAGTATATACCACTAATAATGCACCCATTTATCCTCCGCGGATAACACTAAAGGTAACCCCTCTATACCAGGGAAAACATACACATAATAATAACGTTGTTGATACCCGCCCTAAATTCGTCTCACATGAAAATCTCTCAATAATCAAAATGTAATGACTCTCTCATGTCACACAAAATACGCCTCATCCTTTGAGGATAAAACTCATATTTCTACCTTGCCAATCGCCCTAGCTGCTCAAATGGTCTCCTGGACATGACATGCCTGTCCGAACCAAATCAAAAATTACATTAACCATTTCCCTTGCAAGCACCATAACCTTGTCCCTTTACTCGCTTTGAAAAAAAATTAACGCATGTGGTTTTACTCTCCACAAAATACCTCAACACATAATCCACTTATCTCCTATCATACTGACCATATTAGGGTTGTCCTTCTATCGGACTTGGATAGTCTCTATTATGATGGCTACCCCCGTCGTTCCCTTATCTTTGTTGGCCCTAGGGAACGTGATATCGGTTTTAATAACCCTTAATGAATTCACCATCCCTTGGTAAGAATTTAGCTACCCAAATCATTTAAATGGGTCCCCTGATGGGTCTCCCCCTTGCGGTGCTTCGCTAACTGCATTTCATCCAGTCTCATTCCCCAACTAAATCTTTCGATTACTTTAGCTACCTTCACATAGAAGCGTTAAGATCTCTACGGACAATGCGTGACATTATCACCATATGGATCGACTGTCCAACATAATTCCTTTTAAGTGTTGTTAGCTTTCCTTACGAGTTAATCTCCCACTTGAAATCCTCTCTTCCATTTGTATATACTTTCGCGGATACAAGATTAGCTAAAAGTTTAAATTCATTTTCAACGTTCACATATTTTTCTGAACATCCGATGAAGGAACGTGCGGTCAAACTGTACCTAAGATCCTTCCATTGACACAACATTCCACTACAAAATGTGGTGGTTGACTCCCACCATTATAACTTTGCTCCGATGAGTCAAGAAAAAATTTACCCCAAATTTTCACTTTCAGTTAACCACACTCCGCCATATGCCCAAGCCTTTGGATATATTACCTTCGTTGGTTAACACACACACAATTCTCGCATTTCTAGAATTTCCACTGATGACTCTCCTCAATTTCTCATTTGACTCTCTCCCAAGCCTACCACGTTGGGCGAGTCTAATTTAGCATCACTTCGACTATAACAACACTTGGAAATCATATGTTGCGTCCTAATCATCTTTACAGTCCTGGATTCTCATGACATAATACATCCTCAACTAAGACCTACCTCCTGCTATCCGCCCAATGGCCCTCGCCTGTTATACTTCATTGTTTGAACACGCCCGAATGCCAATAAGATTCACTAATATATATACGTTGTAGCAGGAGAACGAAATCTCACCATATAATTTCAACAATCCTAAACATAGGGCTCTATATCAAATGAAGCAACGCTGGAAGCATAATAAGCCACACAGATCCTAAGGACACTAGAACCTGATGCTCTGATACCACCTGTGACACCCCGCCTAATTAAATACCGGGTGATCAGTCCTTTATTAAATTAAATCAAAGTGTCCAGTTGGTTCATTCTTAGCATCACTGTTGAAAAACCATTTTCTTTATTAATCACCTAATAAATAATTAAGCTAGGTGACAAAACATTTACTTTTATAAATTATGTCCGACTGTTATTATTAATTCTGAAACCATTTTCACAAATACAAATGAAAGTATCAAAACCAAACCATCCAAAAGAAATAACATGCTAGATAAATCAATCCAAATAAATTATCCCAAATCGCAGGACAAAGTAATAATCACAACTAATCCCAACTAAAATAGAATACTGAAATAAATCAAGAGTACAAATCTCTCTGAACTAGATAAAACTGGAAATGAGAGACACATGCCCTATCTAATGATACGTCATATACCTCCTCTGTCCATCTCCCTTTGGCCTCATCCAACCTCTTCTTTATCCCATCAAGTATTGTTCAGTTCGTGACCGCGGTCTGACCAATTGCCTAGGGTCGTCTAGGAGAAGAGAAGAACTGCTCGATCCCCACTCTTTTACAGTATTTTTCTAAGGAAGCATTCTTGAACTGGGTTCTATTGTCTGAGATGAGGGTGTTTGGAAGTCCATACCTACATATGATGTTCTTCCAGATGAACTGGAAGGTCTTCTATTCTGTAATTGTGGTCATTGACTCAGCCTCTATCCATTTGGAGAAGTAATCAATTGCCACTACTAAGAATCGATAGATGTTCGCAGATCTTGGCAAGGGTCCTACCAAGTCAATACCCCATACTGAAAAAGGCCAAGGTGAGCTAATTGACATCATAGGTTGATGAGGTATGGTGGAGATCTGTGGCACTTGTTGCGTTTCTTCACATAAGTAGCTGCATCTTTAGCCAAGGTCGGCCACGAGTACCCCTGAGTAATTATTCTCTTAGCCAGTGGCCTCCCTCATATATGACTTGAATAAGATCCTTCATTCACATCTTGCAAGATGTGTGGAACCTCTAAAAGGTGGGCACATCTGAGGAGAGGGAGTAGGAACCCCTTGTTATACAAAACATCTCCTATAATTAAGAACTTGGGAGCCCTGAACCTCAATTTTCTTCTTTCTAACTTTGATTCTGGTAGCTATCCCTGTCTGATCTATATGATAAAAGGGTCCATCCATGAGTCTCCCATATTTAAGTTGAGGAAAGTTCTAGCAACCTCTTCTTCTTCAATGGTTAGCTTGGGCAGAATCTCAACTGGTACTGTACTTCTTATGTTTATCCTTATTACTGAGGTCAACCTCGCGAGTGCATCGACTCGACTATTATCTTACCGAGGTATCCTCTTCATCTTCACTGCTTTGAAGTTTTATAGCATTATTCTCACCCTCTTTCGGTATTTGGCCATCCTTTTATCTTTGGCCTCATACACTCCCAGGATTTGATTGACAACTAACCTTGAGTCACTGTGGACTAGGAGTCGGCCAACACTAAGGACTTTTGCTAAGGAGAGACCTTCTATCAATGCCTCATACTCTGACTCATTGTTCGAAGCTTTGAAGTTGAACCTCAGCGCATATTCAATGTCGGTACCATCTAGTGCTGACATGATCAGCCCCGCTCCGCTTTCGCTTTCACAAGGTGACCCATCAACGAAGAGATTCCAAACATCTTCATTTGAAGAGAAGTTCCCCTCTGACTGGGTTCCTTGTTTGAAGAGGTACCTATCTTCCTCATTCTCAGCTGTTCTGTATTTGGCTCTTCTTGACTCAACCTCGTCCTTCTCTTGGAAGATGTTTCTGTCTGGTTCATCTGCAGCCTCTTGACTAATCTCAATCTCAATCTCTTCCAAGGTAAACTCTGCTATAAAGTCTGTGAGTTCTTGCCCCTTGATGGAAACCCTTGGTTGATAAACAATGTCGTACTCCCCCAACTCGATGGCCCAGGTCATCAACTTGCCCGACTTCTCAGGCTTATGAAGGACCTGTCTGAGTGGGGAATCAGTGAGGACAACCATAGAGTGGGCCTGAAGGTATGGCTTCATTTTCCTAGAAGCATGTATCAGAGCATAGGCTAATTTTTCAATCCGTGGGTACTTCTGTTTAGACCCTTGAAGAGCTTTACTGTTGAAGTATACTGGCCTCTGCACTCCATCATCTTCTCTTACTATGGCTACACTAATAGTTGATTCTGAAATATCTAGATAAACATACATCTTTCCCCCCAGAATGGGCCGAGATAGGAGTAGGGGAGAGCCGAGGTAGTACTTGAGCTCCTTAAAAGCTGTGTCACACTCCTCATCCCATTCAAAGGCCTTTCTAAGTACTTTGAAAAAAGGAAGACACTTATCTGTAGCTCTTAAGATGAACCTGTTAAGGGCAATAACTCTTCCAATTAACCTCTAAACGTCTTTGATAGATCTGGGTGTTTTCATTTCTAGTAAGGCCTTGATCTTTTCAGGGTTGGCCTCTATTCCCTTCTGATTGACGATGAATCCTAGAAACTTTCCTGCTCCTACCCTGAAGACACACTTGGATAGGTTGTGCTTCATCCTGTATCTGTCCATGGTTTCGAAAGTTTTTTCAAGATCGATTACGTGAGTGTTGGACTTCAGGCTCTTTGTTATCATGTCGTCCACATACATTTCCATGGACTTTCCTATTTGATCCTCAAACATCTTATTTACAAGACGTAAGTAAGTAGCCCCTTCATTCTTCAGCTCGAAGGGCATGACCTTGTAGAAATAGGTCCCCTTGTCTGTGATGAACGCTGTCTTCTCTGAGTCTTATGGGTTCATAAAGATTTAATTATACCCGAAATAGGCATCCATGAAGATTATGAGCTCATGTCCAGCTGTGGAATCCACCATCTGGTCAATACGAGGTAAGGGAAAGCTGTCTTTTGGATAAGACTTGTTCAAATCGATGAAGTCTATGCACATCCTCCATTTCCCATTAGCTTTTGGCATGATGACGGAGTTAGATAACCACTCAGGGTATATGACCTTTCTGATGAACTTGGCTTCTTCAAGATTTTTGACCTCTTTTCTGATGACGTCATACTTCTCTCTTGAGTATACTCTTCTTCTTTGCTTGATGGGCTTAGCGTCTTCCATAACATTAAGTTTATGGCATATGACCTCAGGATCAATACTTAGCATGTCTGCGTGGCTCCAGGTAAAAACACTTTGTCTTTTCCTTAAAATCTTCAACAGTATTTCCTTGATCTCAAGTCTTAGGGCTATACCGATTTGGATGGTTTTCTCCGGCTCGTCCTCATTGAGGACAATGGATTCTACCTCTTCTGCGGCCTCTCCCTTCTTGAGCTTTGACTCATCTCTAGGATCAAGTGTGTCGATGTTATATGTGGTTATTTTCCTCTTATGAGCCTCTCTCTCTCTTCTACAGAGTTGAAGTAGCATTCGTGCTCCGATGTTTGGTCCCCTTGCACTTACCCTACTCCATAGAGAGTGGGGAATTTTAGCATTTGATGGACCGTTGAAGGCATTGCCTCAAACTCCTTGAGGGCAACTCGTCCTATGATGAGGTTGTAGGCTAAGAAGACGTTTCTAGTCAACCTCACAAAGAAATTGATTTTTCTAGTCAACCTCTTAGGCCACTCATCTCCCATTCTGACATCCATCTCATACATGACCAATGGATGAACCTTTTCTTCACTAAAGCCGATCAAGGGGTGATGGTAAGGGACAAGCCTAATTTTGCTGAGGCCCAGACATTTAAAACAGGGCTAGAACATTATGTCTGTTGAACTTCCCCCATCAGTGAGGATTCTCTACGCCTCACATCCACGCACCCTTATGGTGATTACTAGAGGGTCATCGTGCGGAGCTAAGATACCTTTGAAATCAAGTCGTGAGAAGCCAACTATCAGAGTATCCATATCTACCTTATTTCTCTTCTCGTGTTTTACCTCTAAAGATGCCAAATTCACAACCTCTACTTTGGTCACAGACTTGGCCTTTGCCACGTGAGCATTTCAGTTGGCTATCTTTGAGCCACCCCCTGCTAGTCCTCCACAGATGGTGTTCACACCAAGAGATATCATACCGACCCTCTTCACTGGGACATTATCGTTTTTTGGTGGGAGGTTAGGGTTATCATCATCATCATTTGAGTCCTCAGCTCTTCTGGTAGGGGCATCTTCCTAACACCTGTCATTTCTCATATTTTTAGGGTCGTCTCTTCCTCCCTTAGAAGCTCTACCATCAACATACTTACTGCGCTTCCCAGACTTCAACATCTTCTAAATCTCATCCTTCAGGGCGAAATACTTGTCGGTCAGATGATCGCGATCTTAGTGGAACTCGCACCATAGGTTCTTATTCCTCTTATGTGGATGAGCCTTCATCTTCTCCGTCCATCTCAAGGACTTGTCATTCTTTATTTCATTGAGGATATGTTCGCAGCTCACAGTTAGAGGAGTATAGTGTGCAAACTTATCGTCTGCAGCCCTCTTCTTTCCGTCATTTTTCCTTTGAAATTTCCCACTGCTACCTCCGTTCTCATCCTCATATTTTAAAGCCATTGCTTCTTCTGCGTTCATGACCTTTCCATCTATTGCTAACAGCTCGTTCATGGATTTATGAGGGTTTCACTCATTATTTTGTCCGATCAGGATAAGATCTTTGTATCCCATTTCTAACAAAGTTTTTGGGAGGCGATGGGCATAAATTTACGATTGGGTACATCGTATCACCCAAAGACAGATGGGCAGGCTGAGAGGGTTATTTAGATGCTTGAAGATATGCTGCGAATGTGTATATTTGACTCAGGGGGAGGATGGGAGCAATATATTCCTTTGGTGGAGTTTGTATATAATAACTCTTACCAATTCACCATCGACATGGCACCATTTGAGGCATTGTATGGTCGATCTTATCATTTGCCTACGTGATGGTTAGAGTTAGGTGAATAAATTATTGGGGCCAAAGATGATTCAGGATACCACTGCTAAGATTGAGTCAATTCGAGGGCGCATTCGGATAGCTCAAGATAGGCAGAAGAGTTACGTCAATGCAGACCGGAGACACATAGAGCTTGAGTTGGGTGACCAGGTGTTGGTGCGAGCATCTTCTATGAAAGGAGTTATAAGATTCGACAAGAAAGGGAAATTTGCACTGAGATATGTGGGACTGTTTTGATCATTGAGAGAGTGGGACCAGTAGCTCGAACTACTAGAAATATAAAATGGATTCATGACGTGTTTCATGTGTCATCGCTAAAGAGGTACCGAAGGAGTGGGAGAGATTTTTGGCATGTTCCATTAAAGGAGATCGACTTGCAACCAGACATCTCATACGAGGAGAAACCAGTGGCGTACTTAATCGTAGTGAGCATAAACTGCGGTCAAAGATGGTACTATTGGTTAGAGTTCAGTGGGAGTACCATAACTTAGACGAGTCGACATGGGAGTAAGAGGATTACATGCGTGAGTAGTATCCCGAGTTATTCACCGCTGGTATGTCCCAATTTCGAGGATAAAATTCCTTTGTAAGGGGAGAAGTATGCAACAACCCGTATTTTTGAGAAAATTTAAATTTAATTAATTCGGTTAAATTAAATTACATGCGTGACGTAATTTAATAGAAATTAAATATTATGGTTTGATTAAATTATTAACCGGAGAGAAATGATTAATGTTTACCAAATAAAATTACTAAGTGAATAGTAACTTCGTATTTGATGAGTGAGAGTGACGTAACAGTAATTTATCTCAAAGGGGTGTCGTGTGTGAACTAAATGTAGACAAGGTAGGAAATTATTTGTGAGTAACTCTGATGATGATTTCGAGGTTACGGTTAGGTCTGAACAAGGTTAAAATAGTTAAAATAGTAAACCCGAGTGTATAGTTTGGGTCCCGGGATAGTTTTTGACCACATAGACATCCCGAGAGGGCATTTTGGTCATTTGGTAACCCATGGTTAAGGGAATTACGAATTTTCAAAGATTATATATACTTGTAGTTGTGGGAGTCTAGGGTAAATAGAATAGAAAACACTTGGAGGTGAGTAGAGAGAAGAGGAAGAGCTTTCTTGGGGCTTAAGAGAGGATTTATTTAGAAATTACCCCTGTTCTTACATCATAACCATCATTGGAGGCTGGATCAGAAAGGAATTATCATCAAGAACACAAAATGAGATTTCTTCCATACAAGTCAATTATTTATCTTGCAAATTTTTATGACTTATAATACCCATGTAGAGTAGGGCCTTTGAATTTAGGAAAATTAATGATATTTTTGTGATTTGATGAATAAAACTTATAATTCGGATTATAATTTCATATAGAATGAATCCAATTGCATAAATGAAGTGAAACCATAAATTATGGGATAAATCTAGGTTTTGATGAACTTTTGTGAAGAACACAAAAATGGAGGGTTTAACGATTATTAGATTATAATCAGATATTGGATGAAATTTTATGGATTTTATACACGATTGACATTAGAAATTATATATACATGTATATTTGATGTTTAGTTATGTTAATGGGTAGTTTAGGATTTTTGTATCGAAGTTTGAGGAATTAGATGTTATAAGAAATTCATAATAACAACTGAAGAAGAAGAAGAGACCTGATGCATTTCTAATTGATTCGGCCCAAGTGAGAATTGATTCGATTTTGCCCAGAATGGAAAATGTTCTTTTTTAAAGTTCGAAATTTTTTGATAATTCGTAAGGGGACTTTTGGGACATTTTTAAATTAATAGAGGAGAATATAAAAATGTCAGTAGGTCTCTATGATGGGACTTAGATTTATATAACACGAGACGAGTTGAGAATTGGGATTATTGAGAAAATGTCCCCAATTGATAAATAAATGAAATCAGAGATGAGTCACCTATTGATGAGTGAATCTATGTTTATGACTAGTAGTATATGATGGGAATAACTAAATATTAAATATGGGATAAATGGGACCCTTAGAGTAGTGAGCGATACTCGAAATTCCACAAATTGGAATTATAGTTGAAATTAATGGTATGTTGAATATGCGAGTGATATATACTACGTACGAGTGTATAAAATTAGGTTGGGTGCATACCTACTGAATAATATATGTATATAGGATGTGTGAATACCTATATATATGATTTTCTTATGTGTGTGAACATAGCTACGCTGCCTGCTATCAGGAGGTTTCCGTGCAGAGGGCAATCCACCTTGACGATGCCAGTAAGGTCTGGATTTGTGTCCCAGAACATGGAACTCAGGGAAGTTCACTGTGTGCCGTGAATTAGTGGGACTGGAAGGTTATGTATCCCAAAGGCTTAGGACCATGTTCGCCTCCACCGTTGTGTTGATTGATTTTGGGTTCGAGGAGACATGCCAAACCAATAGTCCTTGATTGAGTACGAGCGGTACATGGACTTGATAGCCAAGTATGCTAGCATCACGAGGGGTCACTACGGGGATGCTATCATGGTGTGTATTATATGTGTGATAAATATATAACGTTATGATATATCTACTTATATGAGACAGTAGAATTGATAAATGATGTATATCTAAAATACTTTAAGTAGTGAAACTTAAATAATTGACACAATAATAAAATGAGAATAAATAATTTATTATTGAGACCATATTAACGTGTTATATGGGGATATACGAGAAAACTAGACTTATCGAGAGTAGTAAGATACCTTACGTAGTTGAACAGGGAATACTAATTCGGTAGAATACGTTAGGCATTCACATTAGTTGAGAGACGAGGATCTCATGTGGGTGTATGTGGATATTACATGTGTAATAAATAACCGATTTAAATAATTGAAAAGTATTTTCAAAATATTTTACTTGGGCTCTGATCCATGTCAAAAATATTTTCAAAATATTTTAAGTATCCAGCCACAGGGATGCCCAACTTATATATCCTATCCAGAAATGCTTAGCTGGAGCAGTGTGGAGGCTCGCAGGAAATTTTCTTAGACGCTTCAACTCGTTCATTTTAGATAGGAGATTTCCTTAACAGTTCATCTGGGCATGTTTCCTTCAGACTATTTCTTTTATTCAGATATGCATCAGACTGTATTCCGATTTTACTTTCTTATTTCAGATTATGGTTGGATTTTATACTTAGAGAACCGATGGTTTATTCGGTCTCATTTAGTTATATATATTGGTTGTGTGATTGTTCAGACTATATATATGTGTGAATGGTTTAGTTCATTCAATTTATTTCCGCATGTGTTCATAATAAAAGAAAAAAAATTCACACTAGCTTAATTTGACATAGGTGATTAATAATTAAAAAGTTTTCGACAGTGATGCTGAGAATGAAACAATAAATGATTCTTGCTTAAGTTAATAATGGACTGATCACCCAGGATTAAAATAGGTGGGGTGTCACAGATGCAACCCAACCTTTCTATTTAAACTATCTCTTCATCTGTTGTTGTTCATTTTTTTTATAACAATGTAATCGAGATGTATTTTGACGAGGTTCTCAACGCTTTTTTTTCCCAAAAGTGAAGTAAACGAGAATTTTGAGTATCTTACCGTGACTTACATTAATTGTCTTGATTCTAATCAAACTCTTCATGATGATGATTTTGTAAACAAACAATTCTTAATTGATCTTAATAAGATTGATAACAAACAAAATAACTGCGTTCAAATTAATGAAGATGAAATTGTTTTTAGCAATCTCGGTTCTAGTAGCTAACAATGACAGATTAGGATATGATCCACCCTTAATAAGCATGAGCGTGCATAATTCGAAGAGATGCTGAAGGAATTTGTGAATGTCTTCACATGGTCCTACGATGGTATACCTGGCATTGATCATAAAATAGCCCAGTACGAGATTCCAAATGTCCCAGAAAGCAAACCGATTGAATAGAAACTGTGAAAGCTCCGCATCGAATGTTAACTCAAACTCAAGAAAGAGGTAATCAAACAATTAAACGTAAGCCTCATTCGGGTGATCGAATATCCCACACGGTTATCCAATATTGTGCCCATATCAAAATCAGGAAGAAAAGTTCTCATGTGCGCGGACTATCGGGATTTGAACAAAACATCTCCGAAGGAAGATTACCCATTGGCCAACATCGACATGATTGTGGAAAACACTAGCAGTCATGCCCTCAAGTCATTCATTGATGTATTTATCAGATCATGATGCACCCTGACCATTAAGAAAAAAATTCCTTTATCACCCCTTGGGGAACCTTTTGTTGCATGGTTATGCAATTAGGGATTAAGAACGTAGGGGCTACCTACAAAAGGGCCCCCACGACCATATTTAATGATTTGATACACAAGGAGGTTGAAGTTTACGTAGAAGACATGATTATTAAGTCTAAGACTCGAAAGGTCACGTTCCTGCCCTCTGAAAGTTCTGCAAATGACTACAACAATACCAAATGCGATTAACCCACAGAAATTCATATTTAGCATCACCAAAGGAAAATTTTTGGGATTCATCTGCCAAACTGAAATCCATACTCGAAATGCCACCATCCCGAGTGGAGAAGGAAGTTCGGGGATTCCTGGGAAACTTATAATATATCAATCAGTTCATTAGCCAATTGACTTATATTTGCAAGCCTATCTTCAAAGTCCTCTGAAAGGATTCTACCAAAGTCTAGAATGAGTCTAGTGAGGAAGCCTTCGATAGAATCAAGCAATATCTTACCCAACCTCTGGTACTTATGCCCCCGTAACCAGGTCTCCTTATACTCATGTACTAAACCATAATGGACACCGTGGTAGGGACTTTATTATCCCAATACATTAAAAAAACCTAAAAAGAAAGGGCCATCTATTATGCTAGTCAAAAGATGGTCGGGTACGAAGTCAACTACTATGCCTCGGGGAAAGCATGTGTTATCCTAGTCCGAGTCACTCAAACGTTACGGCACCACGTGCTCGCATTTCCCATCAGACTTGTGTCCCGAATGGACCCCATCAAATACGTACTTGAGAAACCTACCTCATCTAGCTGAATGGCTTGATGGTTAATGCTACTATCTGAGTTCGATATTGTGTATGTTATGCATAAATCCATAAAAGGGAGAGCCATCTATGATTAACTCGCTAAATATCCTATGGAAGAGGTTGATGTTTGGGTATCTGAATTCTTAAACAAAGATATTCTCTGTACCTCTCAAGATGACCTCTGATGATAAATGTTCTTTGATGACGCTGGTAACATGAAAGGATGCAACATTGGGATACTCCTAATCGCCCCTGATGGCTCTCACACTACCATTATCATCAAACTTGAATTTCCCCTACACCAATAATATGATCGAATATGCGGCATGAACGGTTAAGTCTTAAGAAGATGGAGTGTCCTAATAAGATGTATATGGGGACTTCTCCCTCATCATCGACCAAGCCCTAAGAAGATGGAAAGTCAAAGATGAGAAACTCTTACCCTTCCATGCCCACCTAAAAGTGATAACCTCCTAGTTCCAAGATATCACGTTTCACTACATGCCCTATGCAAAGAAAAACTTAGCTAGTTCCCTTTTTACCTTGGCCTCCATGGTTAACATGTTCGAAGTAATAATGATGCCCCCCTTCATAGTCCAAAAACAAGCTATGCCAACTCACTGCTACCACATTGAGCTTGTCACAGAGAAAGATTTCGATATGGCTGAGTGTTGGTACTACGATATTTGGCACCTCCTCAAGCATTGTAGGTATCCCCAATATGCCAACAAGAAAGACCGTGGGACCCTTTGCAAACTGGCTGCCTAATACATCATCTGCGACAAAGCAACATTGAAGACAAACTTCGATGGAATCCATTTGCTCTGCATTGTAGGGGCTAACATTGAAGAAATGATGAAAAAGATCCATAATAGGGAATGCGAACCCCACATGAACGGTCATATGCTTGCCAAGAAGTTTATCCATTGAGGGTATTATTGGACCACCATAGTTCAGGATTACACTACCTATGTTCGAAGATACCTCAAATGCCAATAGTTTTCTAATATCCATCACTTACCCCCTCAGGAGTTATACAACATGGCTTCTCCCTAGCCGTTTTCCACCTGGGGTATTGATATCATAGGGAAAGTCACACCCAAAGCCTCCAATGGGAATGAGTTCATCATAGTCTCCATTGATTACTTCACCAAATGGGTCGAAGATAAGTCATATATAGTACTGATTTCTAAGAAGGTGGCCAAATTTATCCGAAAGAACATCATCTGCCGATACGAAGTTCCCTATGAGCTAGTATCAGATAATGGGTTACATTTAGAAGCTAAGGTTACAAAACTGGTCGACGAATATGTAATTCTAAGACACAAATCTTTTCCCTACCGACCTTAGACCAATGGTGCAGTTGAAGCCGCTAATAAAAATCTCAAATCCATCATTAGAAAAATAGCTGAGAGTTGTTGAGATTGGGTCGACCGAACCCCTTATACCCTCTGGGGCTATTTCACTCCAGTCAGGACATCTACCGGGGCTATCCCTTACTCTCTAGTATACGATATGGAAGCATTACTACCCGTTGAGCTAGAAATACCTTCCTTACGCTTTATGCTCAAAAGCAGAGTCAACGAGGAAGATTAGTATCAGAGCCGCTTTAACGAACTGTCACTCTTTGGATAAAAAGAGGTTAAAGGCTCTATACTACATACAAGAGTACCATCGTTGGATAACGCGATCATTCAAATGAAGAGTCAAGGACCGTGGTGTCCAAGAAGGAGACTTGACCCTCAAAGAGATCATATAACCCGTCTGGGACCCCAGTGGGAAGGTCAATCCAAACTTGAGTGGCCCCAAAATCATGAAGAAGATCTTATCACGCGGCATCGCTGTGCTCACTAACCTTGATGAAGAAGATATGGCATATACAGTCAACCTGGACCATCTCAAGAAGTTCTACCCTTAGTCCAAAATCACGGGGCACTACGACTCCTATTATCTCCATTCTATTCTAAAAAATACTCTTAATTTCCCTCTACCCTTAACTATGTGGGGACTGAATCTCTAATAAACCATTTTCTTTCAAAATGGAACTCAAAAAAATTTCATAACCCCCAAAGGTACGTAAGCATCTCATATATTTTACATAGAGGTGGTCCCCTTCTTTTTCACAAATGCTATTCTTTTCTAACCTTAGAGAACGACTATACATTCTATCATTTACATGAACAAAAGGATTATGTATGCTTTAATGATTAGTATAGATAATAAAGAGGTACAACAATATGATCAAAATATTTTTATTTATTTCAAATAAGGGAGTTCAGTACTATTACCCAAAGTATCAACAAAGGGAGTCAAACCAACCACCCCTCTCTACTGACCAAACTGTTCCTAAACAAGCTTAACCAAACTTCATAATATTTTTCCCATCCCTTAAATACAAAACCAAAAAATATACAAAAACATCCTAGTCACATAAAATCTTTGCATAAAATAATACCAACTTCACAAAAATCCTATCCGCAGCTGCCGGAAGATCCCGCCCCATCATCGTCCGCTCCCTGAGGTCCCCAAACTTCCCCTTCCTGGTTGGTATTCCGAATCTCCATGTAGAGATAAGACCTAACCATCCCAAAGAAAACCACTACTCCCCCTCCATGGTGTCAAAAAGGACAAACCACCTATCGACGGTCTCCTCTGCCAAGATCTCTGCGACTACTCACTTCCACAACCATTTCAGATAGTCTCTGGACACATGCCAAATCTTGCCTACGAATTGAGATGGACAGATTGATAATCGATGATTCTCCCACAAAGAACCTAACCTCATGCG
Source organism: Sambucus nigra (assembly GCA_949130495.1). Classification (NCBI taxonomy): domain Eukaryota; kingdom Viridiplantae; phylum Streptophyta; class Magnoliopsida; order Dipsacales; family Adoxaceae; genus Sambucus; species Sambucus nigra. The sequence goes on from OX422213.1 coordinate 476,903,039, forward strand.
CAGGGATTCAGTTAAGTCTTCCATAGGAAAGAAGTCCAGTGTGCGAGGAAGAACTATTTGCTCCCATCCAACTTGGTGCAGAAGCCTCTAAGGGAAATATAATGAAGTCTGTCACAGGATAACTAATCGAATATATCGGTATCCCCAAGATCCAGAACATGCTACAACTCTCCCCAACATGGAATCGACTACCAAAGGCATCGAGCTCCATGCTCCATGAGCCAGTTAAGCCAGTTCTCTACGAAAGGGCCAAAACTGAAGGAGTATTGAGTAAAGAAATTTAGTAAGGATGCTAAGGGATACTAAGGAAGAACCTCCAAATGGAATCTCTCAGCCATCCACATAAACAATATCACCAGGCTCCCTCTCAAAAAATTAGAGCGAATTTCCCGCCAAGCATCAAGACCATTCATGGTCTCCGTCAATATCACCGCCGCGAGACTGCGACGATAAGACATCCACGCTGTGATTGCAACGAACTAAGGGTCTACCATTAGGTCCTATATAACTTACAGGAACCTCAAAATTAGGCCCATGATAACATCTATATCATGGATCGCATCGTTTAAATTCCTCAAATGCATTGAATACATGACATTCGAAAGAGAGATCATACCCCAGTAACCAATCACTGAGGTGTCGAAGGGAAAATATGGAGTAAATCTGCTAACAGCGCTCGAGGAGACCAAGAAAATTTGAGCATAGCCACCGCTATGATGGGATTAATTCCCAACATGACTGAGAACTCTTCATAGGTCGGACATACCTCATCTAAACCAAAGCGGAAGACATGGTCTTGAGGGTACCAGGATTGTACCTTCGCCGCCAATATGTTCCAATCAATGGATCGATTACGCCATAAGAAGACTCGACCCAAGTTGAAAGCTTTGTAGTTCATGTTATATAAGCACATGGCTACTAGACTTTCGAGGTAGGAAGAGAATTCTGTGTGTATCAGAAGGTCCATTTGGGAAATAATAGAGTAGAAAGCAAGAAACAAGAAGGAGAAGAAAGTGAGAATGGATGAAAAACTACACCCCCTTTTATACATAAAGGTCTTGGCTAAAGACAAGAGATCTTACGAGTCTGAATGAATTCCTACTCTACAAAGTACTCTGAGCTACAGGAAAGTGAAATCAAAGCCTTAGAGTGAATTGACTTGTCCCATATGCCGATAGGCATGACAAGGTTTATGCTGGTCGATAATCCTCTTATTTTAGAGATTTCAATCTTTCCTTTTTTGTCAAAATCAAAAAATCAAAAAATAAATTCTTATTTTAAGACCCTCGAGTTATTTATTCTAAACTTATCCATTTTTACCCATAATTTCTCATCATAAGTCTTTTCCTCGAGTTATTTAATCTCTTTTCTAAAATAAATATCCCATGATTTTTATAGTCTCGGCAGCAAATTAAAAATTTCATTTAGAATAAGTCATTAAAACTAGAATGAGTAATAAAAAATCTTCTTCATATATATAGTGCCATTGCGTGATTACATTTTTTTAGGTAGAAGAAGAAACTAAAAATACAAAACAACGGGACTCATCCTGAACCCACAATCTTTCTCTACTCTCTTTAAAACCCTCAATCCCCGCGACAAACACGCTTACACTGGCGACGAGCTGTAGAACCTCCACTCCCCAAGCCCAATCCCTCTTCCGAGGTAGCAGGAGGAGCCAGTAAAGAAAAACATAGTCCTTGATATAGGCAGTCGTGGAGGCCACCTAGTCCCTGATGTCCTTTAGCCAATTGGTCGGCACTCGAACATGCTATAAGAAAAGAAACAGAAACAAAAGGCAAATTAGTCAGTAAAAAGAAAAAATGAACCATAAGAGACAAAGATAAAAATATACATCAAGCTGAAGGACGTCCTCCATAATCCCCATCAACCTCGAATTTGCTGCATTAGGGTGGTGCGACAAGATCAGTAATCCCCTTTTAGTTAATAAAAAGTTATAGGAGTGCGGAGTGACCTAAATAAGGGAAGCCTCCTCTACCATCGCCGCCGACGTACCCCCATACTGTGGGAAGATCCCATAGGCCTATTGTTACCCTTATCCGAAGATGTAGGAGGTGGAGTCATGTTCACCACATCATAAATACATGAAAGCATTAGCTTACTCGTCACGAATTCCAATAGTCATAGGTCGCCATCGTGTTCATGTAAAGTGAATAAGCCTCCCAACCGTCGCCTCCACCCTAGTCTCGGGGGATATATCCCTCACCCACCTCATTTACATTGAAGGCACTACCGGTGGGATTGCCACCTCATACTCCACTTTTTGTCACACGACCCTTGCTCCTAGGTACCAGGAGTACCCAAACTCATGCGCCATCAACCGTCGCATCTACGCAGGCATGCCTATCACCCCCGTATGCTGAGGAGCCATCCCCAAGGGGTAAAAGGTTACCTGTAATTACGGTTAAAGATCAATATTTATTCAAACAAAGAAATTACCTAAGAGGATTCATAAGAAAAAATAGAATGACCTGATCGCTGGTCAACGTGTTCAGAGCCAGTCGCACTGCCACCAGGGACAATGACTTATTTGATTTCTTATTGGACTTCTGCTACCGCTACATTTGAAACAATTCCCTCAAGTCCTCATCTTTCAGAGGTATCAACCTGGCAATGAGCCCGATCACCTCATAGAACCATGTTTGCATAGAGGACATGAATTAACAAAAAAAAAAAACTAAAAGAAATCCAAGGAAAGGCATAAGAAGAGAAAGAAAATGCGAGAATTACCTCCAATAAGTACGTGTCCCCCGTAAATGTCTGCCGGCAGCACGGGCTAAATACATCAAAAGAAGAGTAAAGGGTCTCCAAGGTCCACAATCATTGAGAGGGACATCCAAAAATGTACTAAAAAATGGCAAGAACTATAGATGGACGACGTCGCCACTAGAAAACCACCCAATAGAAGCAGAATAAATAACCAGGCCATCTGCCTCAACTGCCGCCCATCAGTCTCATAAATCCTCCAACTCAAGAGAACCTCCCTAAGAGAGGAAATGCAGATAGAATCTCCAGAAACTATCCTACCCACATATCCCAATGCCGAATGAATCACCTGTAGCGTCAACCTCATAGTACGGTTCCCCTCTTTCTGCAAACCCTCGCCATCTATCTCCATCACCTGCTGATCATCGGTAGGAGCCAAAATTATCTCCACAAAGACCAAGTGAATGGTATGGGTTGTGTCCCACCACCTCTCTCCCAACGAGCATAAAACCACCGTAGAAAATGATCTCTCGTCCAAAGCCTACGCTATGAGGACAAAGCCAACAGAAGTAACTACCCGGTGCACCACCGTTGAAAGACTCTCCCATGCATCCTTCAACCCCATCGTCCACCTAGAACACGTGCTTGAAGAGTCGATGTCAGTCTGACAAAACTAGAAAGAAAAATCCTTTCATTAGCACAACCAAATAAAGAAAAGAAGAAAAAGAAAAAAGAATTCCAAAGGTCATTATACTTACATAGACACTATTATTCCTCACCCTAGATGAATGGTGGTGTGAAGGCTCGTGTAGAAGAAAGTGATCCTCAGCTACTAGATAAAACAAGTCAAAAGCATTCTTATTGCCTAAAGCAAGGGGCACCCTAGCTCTCCACTCCAGACTCGCGATCAACACTAAACCACTCTGCTCATACTGATCAACACCTGCCTATTTCTCTTCGTAAGGAATCCGAGGAGTCTGTGCCATTGCTAAACGGTAACTCCTACAACATATCGATGATCGGCATACCCCCTGAAAATTTGTACAAAAATGCCAAAAAATTCAAAAAAAAAATCCAAAAATCCTCTAAAAAATTCTTTGAAATGCCAATCAAGTATTAAAACATTTTTTCACTAAGAAAACCATTTTAAGCTCCCACAATCCCTATCTGGATTAATATTACACTCTTACCCCAGTGTAAAACCCTAAAAATAATCCACAAAATGGTGCATCCCAAAATTCCACTACAATTCCCCAGTGGAATCCCAGAATATAGAGTCTTCACCAGTGAAACCCAAACCCAAAATCAAATGCTTCCCTAAATCTCTAATGGAATTTCCAGACTAAACTTTCTCCCAATCCATCCACCATAAGAATTTAAGCTTCCCCAGGAAAGCTATCTCCTCTCAAAAGAACATAATCCCCCAACCAAATGTCTTTTCCCAAGTACAAAGGTGAATTAAATACTTTCCACATGGAAAACCCCCACGTATTACAACTTTAGGTTCTCAGAATTGACCTCGGTCCACATAATTGGTTGTGATCACTTTAGGTCCTCAAAATTAACCTTGGCCCTTAGAAATGATCGTCATAACTTTAAGTCCTCAAAATTGACCTCGGCCCCCAGAATCGATCTCCTCCACTTTAGCTCCTCTAAATTGACCTCAGCCTTCAGAATCGAATTCCTCCACTTTAGGTCCACAAAATTGACCTCGGCCCTAAGGATTAGTCTCCACAAATTTAGGTCCTCAGTATTGATCTTGGACTTTAGAATCGATCATCATAACTTTAGGACCTCAGAATTGACCTCGACCCTCAGAATTGGTCGTCATAGGTCCTCAAAATTGACCTTGGCCCTCAGAAATGGTCGTCACAAATTTAGTTCCTCAAAATTGACCTCGGCTTACATAATTAGTCTCCTCCACTTTAGGTCCTCAGAATTGATCTTGACCCTCAGAATTGGTCTGCATAACTCTAGGTCATCAAAATTGAACTCGACCTTCAAAATCGATCGTCATAACTTTAAGTCCTCAAAATTGACCTCGACCCTCAAAATCGGTCATCACCACTTTAGGTCCTCTGAATTGACCTCGCCCCTCAAAATTAACTTTAGGTTCTTATAATTGACCCCGACCCTCAGAATTGGTTGTCATAACTTTAGGCCCTTAGAATCAATCTCGGTCCTCAGAATTGTTCGTCTCAACTTTAGGTCCTCGAAATTAACCTCGACCCTCAGAATCAGTCGTAACAACTTTAGGTTCTTAGAATTGACCTCGACCCAAAGAATCGGTCATCACCACTTTAGGTCCTCAAAATTAACCTCGAACCTTAGAATTGATTGTCACTACTTTAAGTCCTCAGAATTGACCCCGACTCGTAGAATCGATCGTCATAACTTTTGGTCCTCAAATTTGACTTCGACCAGTAGAATTGATTCCCTTAACTTTAGGTCCTCAGAATTGACCTTGACCTATATAATCGGTCATCCCCAACACAACCTCAGGTCCTTAAAATTGACCTCGACCCTTTGAACCGATCATCCTCATCCCATTGGTCCGTAGAATTACCTCTTTCCCAAACCTCTATGTTTTATCTATTCGACGACTTTCCGTTCTTCCAAGATCACCCATTGAGGGGATCTATAGGCACCACATTCTATGACCCTACAATAATCTCTTTAGGTCCTTAACACTTCTTCATTCACCATAAATCCTAGGTCATACTCCGAGAACCGATTAAGAGGCCACCGTGTGCTCTCGATCCCCATTTGACTCCGGTCAACTTTCTTGTTCGAGTGAAATCTCAATTAATCTTCAAAAGGCTCTGAATGCCCTTTCCAACGATAAATTGGCCTTATAATAAAGACAAACAATTCATTTTACTTTTAAAACCTATCTTACGGCCATCGAGCACTCTCGGGCCCCATTTTAACCCTAATCAACTTCATTTCCTGAGCGAAATGTCAATGAATCTTTGAAGGGATATAAATAACCTTTCCAATGGTCTGCCCCATGCACAAATTGGCCTTACAGTACTGAAGAACGGTCTTTTTTCCCTCAAAACTAAACCGGAGACCATTGGGTGCTCCTGAACTCCGTTTGACTCCTGTCAACTCCTTAGCTTGAATAAGACTGAATGAATCTTCTAAGGGCTCTAAATAATCTTTCTAATGGTAGCCACATGCATGAATCAGACTTACAGTACATACGAATGACCTATTTTACTCCGAAGGGTCACCCAAAACTTTCGAGCCCCATTTGACCAAAGTTAACTCTCTAAATCGAGCGAATCTCTTTGTAACATCGAAAGGACTTACATAATCTTTCTAACAGTCCCATTCGTGCATGAATTAGCCTTACAGTTTGGACGAACGATCAGTTTTCCTCCAAAAATTTCATGTCCAAGAGATCGTCTGGCGCTTCCGAGCCCTGTTTGACCACAGTTAACTCCCGAACCAGAGAGCGACCCAATGGATTCTTAAAGGTCTTTGAATTCCCTTTCCATCAATGTGCCCCGTTAACAATTCAAACTTACGAATTTTGTTTTATGACCATTTTTCAGAAAATCGTAATGAGATTGCCGAATGGCAAACCCATTTCCCTACCTATCGGTAATGTGTTCGGGGTTTCCTGCCGATAGGTAAGACAAGTACAATGCCGATCAGATCCCCCATGACCCTATATAAGGAGAGCATGATCTCACTTTGAAAGGAACCATCATCCCTCTCAGCGATCTTAACAACATTCTCTTGAAGTCAGCGTGGTTTCCATATTGAAACCTCTCCTCCACCTTCCATTTCCACCCCTTTCACACCCAATTTAGCAAAATTCCTTCCTTCTCCTCCTACCATCTTCAACCACTTGCAAGGGTATACCTTCAAGAATCAAGATCAACCTTTAAGTCTCCAAAGAAGTTCCAAACATTCTTTTCTTTCTCTTTAAATTTCCTTATTTTCACATTAGTTATTTAATTCTTACTTTAGCATTTCATCTTTGTTAGTTCACACATATTAATATCCCACTTTTTATAATTAGTATTGCACAATCTATTTTCTATAAAAAAACTAAAAAAAAGGTTTGCTTATAATACCAAATGAGATTCCTCGCCACATTTTTGCAACACCCTGTAATTTTATTGATTTTTATAATTAGGAATTATTGGGATTAATTAAATTATATATTTAAGTTAATCCGATAAAATAGATATTAATTAGCGAGATAAGGGTTAATATTTATTTATATTGAATACTACTTAGTGAATGAGTAATAATAATGATAAAGAAATATTATACTTGCCGTGAGTGAAAAATACGACAGTTACAGTAAATTTAGTCAGGACGCGCGTGTCAGTCATGTCGGGACTTAATTTGGGAAATAAAATATGATTTTATTTTTGATATTTCAAATGGTCATTTCCAGTGAACCAATGTGTTCGGAAGGGTCGATGTAGTCAGAAAAGTGTACTCGTGGGTTTAGTTTGGATCCCGGGGAAATCTTAGGCCAAACCGACACCCCTGGAGAGGGTATTTCGATATTTTGTAATTTGAGGAAGGAGGACGTACAAAATTCATAGGTTAATATCATCTGATAAGTTAGGTATTTGAGGGTTAGAAGTTATCTAGTTACAAAGTGACCATAAGATGAAGGAGAGAGGAGTCCTAAAGCTTGTCCTACACCTTTGTTGCACCAAAACACTGCTGTTGCATAGATCGGGAGGAGAGGATCACACTCATACCATTCTTCTACAAAGATTCATACCTATGAAAAGAGGCATGTGTTTATCTTACTACAAATTGATTACATATGTTATCCTTGTTAGTGTAGGAATGATTATATGACTGAATAAAATAATTTGGCTTCAAATTTGAATATTAAATCATGATTCCCGGGTAGAAACTATGTTAGGTTTAATCTAATATGCATGTAGAACGAATATGACATATTAATGATGTAAACTTGTGAATAAATCCGAATATTTATTGAAGTTCTTGGACAAATATGGAAATCTAGGGGTTTTAATATATTTTGTTAGAATTAATTTAATTCAAATGTGTTTCATGTGGATTTAATGATTTAATGACGTTAAAATTCATTTATATATGTTACTAGGATGTTGGGTAAACTTAGTTTGGAGTTTGGGAAGGTGTAATGTGGTTTTGGAGGTTTTCCATGGAGGATTTTCGTAGTAGTGTTGGTAAGGAGGTGTTAACTGCTAAGTTGAATCGATTCGACTCCCTGGCCCAATCGATTCAGAAATAGAATCGATTCGGACCAAGGCCGAATCGGTTTGATTCCCCAGAATTTCACTATTTTCCCCTTTTTTCTTAGAACTCATGGGAAACGATTGGATTAACCTTTGAAGTAATTCTAAAACCTAATGAAAGATATTCTAATGAGAAGTAAGCTAATCCTGAGGTTAATATTGGTTACATAAAGAGAACTTGAGGTTAGAACCGATTTGGTAATGTATAAATAAAACTTATTTCGGGGAATTTCATCGTGTCATAAACAAAGTAAGAAAATGTATGACAAGAACAGTAGGACATTAGTGAGAAACCTATTGAATTCACTAATGGGACTATGGGTGACCATTCAGCCACGAGAGGTGATTGAAATTATACGGTGAGTAGTATACTGATATTTAGAATATTCAAAACTTACTACACTACGTATGGGATATATGAGATAAGTTGCATTTATCTTAGATTGAATGTATGTCTATATATATATATAGGTGGTGTGAATACCTATTATTTGATATATGCATGTGTAGTCATATCTAGGCTACTTTCTATCATAGGAGGTTTCTCTTCGTGTGTGATTGACTCTACTATGAGTGAATTAGTAGGTAAGACAAAAAGTGATATCTAAATTATTCTAAGAGTAAGAGAATTAAATTATAAACTGGTAACCCTTAACAAATATAAATTAATGGGATATGTGGTAGCGTGTTATAAGGACAATACGAGTAGACTTTATGAATCATTAAACGTGAAGAGACTGATTCAGACTAGTTAGGTGGGTAACATAACTAGGTGGCTTAGTATAGTACGCTAGGCGTGCACAATAATTGAGGGGTGAGGATCTCAAGTGAGAGCACGCAGTACTAACATGTAGATAATATTTTTTTCTTAATGATTTTTAAACAATTGATACATTTTTAAAACTATTTTACTTTGGCTCTGACCCATTTTAAATCCTTTTTGCAAAAATAATTTTCGGTGCCCAGCCACAGGGACACCAGACTTATGAGTTCAGATCATTTGACGAGCTGCAATTGCTGTGGATTTTACAGGACCTCGGTAGTAGACGCCTCCATGCTTATCATTTCTTCCTCATGAGATACCTATTTCAGTTGGGCATGTCACCCACTCTTATTCAGACATTATTTCAGTGTAAGTGGATTTCATCTCTTTACTTTTTAGTTGTTGGTCTAGTTTTTACTTATGGATTACTGTATGGGAGTTTTGGCTGGAGAGTTTATTCCAGTCCAATCTATTTTATTCAGTTATTTCATTATGTAGTATGTCGGTTGATAGAATGGTGATGGTGACTATTTATTTATTTAATTATATTGTTGCATGATAAATAAGATTAGAAATTTGACACAGGCTTAATTAATAAATAGGTGGTTAGTAATTAATGAATTTCGACAGTGATGCTAAGAATGAACCAACTGGATATTCGGTTTTAATTTAATAAAGGACTAATCACCCTATATTTAATTGGGCGGGGTGTCACAGATGGTATCAGAGCATCAGGTTCTAGTGTTTTTAGGATCTGTGCGGCTTACTACGATTTTCAGCGTAGCGTCCTTTGATATAGAGCCCTATTATTAGGACTGTTGAATTCTTTATTACAAATTTATGTTTTCAGCTATTTTAAGACACATTGAATTATGGATATAGGGAGAATTCTCTCTCGTTTCAGATGCCTTCTCGACGTGCCCCACGAGCCACCCCAGCAGTACCGCCAGAGCCTTAGCCAACTCCAACCCAGGGTATCATGAATGCTGCCGAGGTTGTCGCTATAGTGGCACATGCTATTAATGCAGTACTGGATACAGTTGCGCTACAGGCACTACCCGAGGTATAGGTTGTGCCACCCGCTCAAATGCAGGCATTGCCTTCTAGTTGGGAGCGAGTTAGAGATTACTTTCAGAAGGCACACTCTCCCGAGTTTCGGGGTAGTTCAAATGTGGTGGTTGATAGCTAATGGAAGAAAGAAATCCAGAGGCATTTGAGAATGTACGAGTGCATGGACGTTCAGAGGAAGATTCTAGCTACATTTAAGCTAGTTGGGGTAGAATTACATTGGTGGGTGTCTGTTACCACCACGGAGGAGAGAGACAGTATGTCGATATAGGAGTTCTGGGAGCGATTTGATCGCATATAATTTTATCCACCATACAGATAGAGATAAGGTAGAAACTATTAGATCTCACCCAGGAGGGGAAGACCATGGCTGAGTATGAAAAATAATTCAAGAGGTTAGCTAACTTCGTTCTAAGAGAGGTACCTATAGAGGAGAAGAGGATATAGTTATTCACAGATGGCCTTACTTGGAGGATCCGACAAAATATGTTGGGTAATCCTAATTTGAAGACATACACTGAGGTATTGAATGCTTATCAATTACATTTCAAGGACCACCGTTTACATGATAAGGGAAAAAAATGAGCAGGAGAGTCCATCCATCAGGGCAGGACTGGGGGTAGCAGTGCAAGTGGGGAATAGTGAACTCAGAGTCAGCAGAGGCAGAGTGATCAGGGTCCACACTAGGGGATGCTGATAAGAGGTTCCATTCAAGGAATTGTCGGTAGGGACAGGGTGGATTCAGGCAGGGCCACCAGGGTCATTCGGGCCAGTAGTTATTTCATCAGGGCCAGTAGGGGCAGGGTAGAGGTGGTAATGGACAACAGGGTCGAGGCCAGTAGGGCCAGAGAGGAGGTAATTTTATGGGTTGGTGTTTCATTTGTGGCAAGACTGGCCACAAGCGACATGATTGTCCTGATAAGGGCAGGGCTCAGCAGCAACAGAGAGTCATCCAAGAGCCTCAGAGACCTATTTTCCCATCCACTCTCTTAGTACCAGCATCACCACCCACACTAGCCTTACCTGCAGCATCAATAATTCCAGTAATCCCACCCCAGCAGGGGCAGTTACAGTATGGGCGCGTGTATCACATCCACCAGGCTATAGCTCCACATGCTCCACCCGCTATTGACGGTATGTTTCTTATCCATGGTAATTTGGGGCGGATTTTATTTGACACTGGGAATTCACACTCATTCATAGCTACTATATTTTCACGGACCATAGGGTTGTTAGATACGGTAGACAATATAGTTACATGTGTAGATTTTCCATTAGGTAATGGGAAATTGATATTATTTATTTGCGGGGGAGTGAGTATAGATATTATGAGGTTAGTTTTGCCTACTGATATGATTGTACTAGATATGTCAAAGTATGACACCATCATAGGCATGGATTGGCTAGATGAGTATAGGGCTATGATTGACTGCTATAATAGGTGTGTAGTGTTTATGATCCCCGACCAGGAGATTTTCTTAGTGGAAATGCCTCGTCCTGATGGAGGATCATCTACTCATTTGTACTACATAGAGGAGGATACCTCTCAGGGGGGTGGTGATTTACCTTGATTAGATCCCAGTCGTATGTGAATTTGCCATTGTGTTTCAGGAGAAACCAGGACTTTCCCTAGTAGAGAGATTGAGTTCGTCATTGACTTGGCACCGGGCACTCGACCAATAGCTCGTGCAAAGTATCGTATGGCTCCTACGTAGATGAGGGAGCCATGAGATCAAATTGAGCAACTGTTGGGGCAGGGTTTTATATATCGTACTACGTCGCCTTGGGGTACCCCTGTATTGTTTGTGAAGAAGAGATATGGGTTCTTACGCTTGTGTGTGGATTATCGGGAGTTGAATGTAATACCCCGTAATTTTTATGACTTTTAAAATGGTTATATTTTAAATTAATGGATTAATTAGATTTTAATTATTAATTAATTCATTTGGGTTTTATCCGAATTGTGGATATTAAAATGTATGATTCTGAATATTACTTACAGATATTTAGGTAATATATGAATGTGAAGCTATTGATATGGCTGTGTGAATTAAATTCAGTAATTTGGATTTTTAGTCGAACGCGGTATGGGACGCGTCGGGACAAATTTGCTAAATTAAAAAGGAAAATTATTTTTACATTTACCTTATAGTTGTTTCGACTGCTTCGTTGCATTCGGAAGGGTTGAAATAGTCCTAAAAGTCTATTTGGATGTTGGATTTGGGTCCCGGGGGATTTGGAAATGAAAAGACAACCCAAAAGGGCATTTTGGTAATTTTTACAATGGGGATGAATAGTGATTTTGGATTTTGTCTTATTATAAATATTTGGAGATTAGTGTACGTAGGTTCATTTCATCTCTTCTACACAAAATTGAAAAGTCATCTTTTTAGAGAGAGTGAAAGGTTGCATGGAAAAAAAAAAGCTTGCTTGGAAAGGAGGAGAACCAAAGGTCAAAGGTCACCACCACCATCACCACCTGTGTTATTCAACTCCAAAGGATCAGATCTTCATTAGAGGCAAGTGTTTGATATTTTCAACTTAAGTTCGTATATTGTCCATGTTAGAATAATTATGAAAAGAGATGATTTTTCATGTTTGGAAGACATAATGGAGTTGTTATATGGATTTCTAGAAACTGAAATGATAAAGGAAGTAAACTCATGTTGTAGGATGATAATAATCCACGAAATAATCATATATCTATGGAGGAAACTCTGAAAACCATTGTTGTGTTCTTGAGGATATTAGTTTTATAATTTTCTAGAAAAGAGGAGATAAACATGCTTTTTAATCCAATCCCTTGATGATTCTAGGATGTTTAGAGTATTGGAAATCGTTCATATATGTTGATATATCATGTAGTAATAATTACAAGTCACTTGGGATGTTAATATGAAGGTTTGAATGAACAAAAATGGTGAAACCCGTAGTTGCAGAAATGCAGAAAAACCAGCCTGTGACCTAAGTGATCGATCGATCGACCCCTTGCCTTCGATCGATCGACCTCCCCAGGATTGTTAAAGTTATTTCTTTTTAATGTTGATTCTTATCCCAAACCTTTTGTAGATCTTTGGTGATTATTAATTGGATATTATGGGACTTAGAAAAGATCAGTAGACCCTTGATAAGATTTGAATTAATGTGATTGGGATTTAATTGATTAGAATGATGATAATTAAATTGAAAGATATCTCGGTTTCTAGATTCACGTATTGGATTCTAATTGGTATGCATGAGGATTAAGGATAGGTCCAGTAGGGAAGATTTAATATAAGTGAGGGTAGCCTTAGGGTTACAATTTAAACATCAAGGACTGAGTTTAAGCTCATTGTTGATTGCGCAAGGACTGAGTGTAATATAAGTGCTTAGCAGTATGGCTCCTGGATAGAGATGGGAGTTTAGAACACATTTGGTTGAAAGAGGGTATGAGGTTATCCCGATCGCGTATTTAAAGTTGACGAACCTCCTCAATCGACAAAGTTAAGTAGTAGTGTATTGGAGGGGTTCCTTGTTTGGATTTCGCTTTGCGAGACGCTCTGCGCATGAACCTTAACGACGTCGGGAGTGGAGAGATGTTATAGGATGCGAGGGTAATTAAATTATGAAGTAAAGATATGATATTTTAATACGTGGAATTTAAAAGAGATATAATGCTACGTATGGGAATTATCTTAGGGTAGTGATATTACCTTATTGATATTATATTATAGGTATGATAATGCCTATTTGATTGATTGATGATTTATGTGTATAACATACCTAGCTTACTTGCTATCGGTGGGAGGTTTGCACATGAGGGCAGTCATATCCTGATGAATCCATGGGATCTTTGATTTGTCGCTCGAGAACATAGGTCTATGAAAGACTTATCGGGGAGCTGATAAGTCCGCTGACTGTGGGTACGTAGGTATGTGCGTGACCCATGGATACGAGAACTATGTTTGCCTCCAATTTTTGTGTTGTTGTTTGTGGTTCGAGGAATCCTTACCGAACCTTTAGTCCTCTATTCAACGACCAACAATGATGGGACATGATAGTAGAGTAATGCATTGCACCGCAGCTGTGACTCGGGGTGCCGTATTATATATGAATATATATATATAATGAATTAAATGAATGAAGGTATATAGTGATTAAATCTATCTACGGTGATAATTGTAGATAACGATGAATTGAGGAAATAATGAAATTAAGTTAACGAATGTTAATTCTTATAGAATTGAAAAGCTTAATTCATATTAATGAGAAATGATTCATGTTAATGAGAAACGTATATGAATAATTATATGATGTATGGTATGGGACATAGGGGGTTATGGTATGGGAATGGAATCATATTATGGAATTGGTAAAGGGGAACCATTAACTAGGAGGTTAATAGGAAACGTTAAGTGTGCACTCTAGATGAGAGGTAAGAATAGCAAGTGAGAGTCTGGATACTAACATGTACATAATAAATGCTTTATTGCACTTGTTAAATACTTGCTGTTTTAAAAATCATTTTCACAATCGGGCTCTGACCCGTTTGCTTGCATATTCTCTTTTCTGTTGCATCTTCTATATCAGGTGTCCAGCAGTAGGGACACCAACCTTAGTTGATATTTACGAGCTATGGAGCTATGGAGTATTGCTTAGACGCTTATCTTCATTTGATTCACAGTGTTCTCTTAGTAGGGCATGTCGCCCAAAGGATTCAGTTATCTTTTCTATCTGAGTCAAATACTCTTGTATTCGTGTAATTTTAATACATTTATTATTGTTGGGATTACTGTAATGGATTAATATTATTTGGGAATGTTTATTCCAATTGCATTTAAATTCTTTTGTGTTATCTATTTGGTTATCTGTGTTTTAGAGTAACATGTGTTGTGTTATTCTTAAACTGGAAATGGATTTTTTGAAATTAAAATTTGGAAAGTTTTTAACACCAGCTTAATTAGGTATTGGGTGTGTTGTTAATGTTTTCGACAATGATGCTAAGAATGAGCCAACTGTATATTCTGTTTTAATTTGGTATGGGGATGGCCACCCGGTATTTAATTAGGCGGGGTGTTACATTGAATAAAGTCACGATACGAAATTATAATCCGTTGCCCCGAATTGATGACTTATTTGATCAGTTGAGAGGATTTGCCAACTTCTCTAAGATAGATTTGAGATATGATTATCACCAGTTGTGTATTCAGGAGCAGGACGTGTCTAAGACTTCCTTCTTGACGAGATATGGGTACTACGAGTTTCGGATTATGCCATTTGTGATAATCAATGTGCTAGCCATATTTATGGACTTGATGAATATGGTGTTCATAGAGTTCTTGGATCAGTTTGTTATCGTCTTCATTGATAACATTCTAATTTATTCCCGAACCGAGGAGGAGCATGCTGAGTATTTATTTTCGGTCTGATAAAGACTGCGTGAGCATCAGTTGTATGCAAATTTTGAAAAATGCAGGTTCTGGCTACGTAAAATACAGTTTTTGGGGCATATCGTTTCTGAGTTGGGGGTACTACAGACATTTCATTAGGGGATTCTCAAAGATTACGGGTGGATTGACTAATTTGACTCGCAAAGGTGTACTATTTGTTTGGGATGGTGCCTATTAGTTTACTTTTGATGAGTTAAAGGACAAGTTGACTTCATTACCTATACTCGCACTTCCCAGGGAAGGAGTAGAGCATCTTGTTTTCACTGATGCATCCCTACAGGGATTTGGGGCTGTGTTACAATTGGAGGAACAAGATATAACGTATGCTTCCCATAAGCTTAAGCCTTATGAGAGGAATTACCCAACCCACTACTTGGAGTTAGTGGAAGTTGTGTTTGCATTGCGGATTTGGAGGCACTACTTGCTGGGAGAGAAGTTTTGCCTATTCACAAATCATGAGTCACTATAATACTTGTTCACTTAGAGGGAGGTGACTATGCGTCAGCGCAGGTGACTTGAATTTGTGAGGGATTATCATTTCTATATCTAGTATCATCCAGGAAAGGCTAACGTGGTGGAAGACGCGTTGAGCCGTAGGCCAACAGGTGAGGTGTCCTTGGTGTGGAAGGAAAAATGAAAGGAGTTAGAACATCAGGATTCAGTTGCCCGATCATTTATGTCAGTCATGGCAATTACCTCCCAGATTGTCACGAGGGTGGTACAGGCACAGGCACTAGATCCATTTTGTCAGGATCAGATTAGATATCTATTAGTTGGGGGAGATGATTCGTACTCCGTTAGTTCAGATGGAGGTTTACGATTTAATGGGAGATTGATTGTCCCTAAGGGGGAATATTTATGACATGCAGTGATGGGAGAGGCACATGGGTCATGGTTTGCGGTACATCCTGGAGGAGATAAAATGTACCAAGACATGAGACGAAAGTATTGGTGGAGTGGGATGAAGAAGGACATCGTCGAGTTTGTTTAGAGGTCTACCACTTGTCAGTTGGTGAAAGTGACATGGGTTCTACAGACGTTATAAGTCCTGATGTGCAACTGGGAGAGCATTTCCACGGATTTTATTACTGGGTTACCTAATTCACTACGAGGTCACGATTCCATATGGGTGATAGGGGACAAGATTTTTGTGTCTCAATTTTGGGAAGTTTTTAGGAAGCTATGGGTACCGAGTTGCGATTGAGTACCACTTATCACTCGCAGATGGACGGGAAGATGGAGAGGACTAATCAGATGTTGAAAGATATGCTATGGATGTGTATCCTTGATTTTGGGGGAGGTTGGGAGCAATATCTTTGATTGGTGGAGTTCGCGTATAATAACTCCTACCAGTTCACAATTGGCATAACACCATTTGAGGTGTTGTATGGTAGACCTTGTCGTTCGCCCACTTGTTGGTTGGAGGTGGGGGAGAACAATCTTCTCGGGCCAAAATTGATTCAAGATACGTCAACCAAGATTAAGTTGATTCGGAGCCGTATATGAATAGCCCAGAATCGATAGATTAGTTATGCAGATGCTAAGTGGTACTTCCTAGAGTTTAATGTGGGGGATCAGGGGATGCTACATGTATCTCCTATGAAAGGGATAATGAGGTTCGAGAAGAAAGGAAAGTTGGTAGCGAGATATGTGGGGCTATTCCCTATCATTGAGAAGATTGGGCCAGTTGCTTACAGACTTGGGTTGCCGGAGCATTTGCATCGGATTCACGATGTATTTCATATTTCTTCACTAAGGCAATATCTTTGGGATGAGTTGGCTCACACTCACATTCATTTGGAGTAGATCGATTTTCAGCCCAATATTTCATATGAGGAGAGGCCGGTTGCTATCTTAGACCATAACGCGAGGAGACTCAGGTCTAAGGTAGTTACATTTGTATGAGTTCAGTGGGGGCATCATAAGATCGACAGGTCCACTTGGGAGCATGGGGATGAGATGCGTGAAAAGTATCCAGAGTTATTCATACCAGGTATTTCCTTTTTCCTAATTTCGGGATGAAATTCCGTTATTATGGGTGAAGTATGTAACATCCAGTAATTTTATTAATTTTTATAATTTGGAATTATTGGGATTAATAAAGTTATATTTGGAAATAATCCGGTAAAATAGATATAAATTAGCGAGATAAGGTCTAATATTTATTTATATTGAATATTATTTAGTGAATAAGTAATAATAATGATAATGAAATATTATAATTGTTGTGAGTGAAAAATATGACAGTTACGATAACTTTAGTCAAGACGCGCGTGTTAGTCATGACGGGACTTAATTTAGAAAATAAAATATAATTTTACTTTTGATATTTTAAATGGTTATTTCGAGTGCGCCAATGTTTCCTAAAGGATCGAAATAGTTAGAAAAGTGTACTCGGGGGCTTAGTTTAGGTCCCGGGGCAATTTTTGGACAAACCGACACCCCGAGTGGGTATTTTGGTCTTTTGTAATTTTTAGGAAGGAGGACCTACGAAATTAATAGTCTTATATAATTTGATAAGTTAGGACTTCGAGGGTTAGAAGTTACCTAATTACAGAGAGACTAGATGAGGAAGAAGAGAGGAGTCCTAAAGCTTGTCCTACACCTTTCTTACACCAAAACATCGTCGTTGCGTAGATCAGGAGGATAGGATCACACCCATACCATTCTTCTACAGAGATTCAGACCAATGACAAGAAACAAGTTTTTATCTTGATACAAATTGAGAACATATGTTATCCATGTTAGTGTAGGAATGATTATATGAATGAATAAAATAATTTGGCTTGAAATTGGAAGATTAAATCATGATTCTCCGGTAGAAATTATGTTAGGTTTAATCTAATATGTGTGTAGAATGAATATGACCTATTAGTGATGTAAACTTGTGAAGAGATCTAAATCTTTATTGAAGTTCTTGGAAAAATATGGAAATCTATGGTTTTAATATTTATTTTTGGAATTAATATAATTAAAAGGTATTTCATTTGGATTTAATGATTCTATGACGTTGGAATTCATTTATATATGTTACTAGGATGTTGTGTATACTTAGTTTAGAGTTTAGGAAGGTGTAATGTGTATTTGGAGGTTTAACTGTAGAGGATTCCTATAACAGTGTAGGGAAGAAGATGATAACTACTACGTAGAATCAATTTGGCTCCCTGGCCCAATCGATTCAGAAAGCGGATCGATTCAGACGAAGACCAAATCGATTCGATTTCCCAGAATTTCACAATTTTTTTCCCTTTTGGCTTAGAACTCAAGGGAAATGATTGGGTTAACCTTTGAAGTATTTCTAAAACCTAATGAAAGATATTCTAATGAGCAGCAGGCTAATGTTGAGGTTAATATTGGTTACATAAAGAGAACTTGAGGTCATAACTGATTTGGTAATGTATTAATACAACTTAATTCGGGGAGTTTTGTCGTGTCACAGACAAGTTGAGAGAACGTATGACCAGACCAGTAGGACATAGTGAGATACCTATTGAATTTACTGATGGGACTATGGGTAACCTTTTGGGCAAGGGAGGTTATTGTAATTATACGGTGAGTAGTATCATAGTAAAGTAATGATACGTAGAATATTTGAAAGTCACTACACTACGTATGGGATATATGAGATAGGTTGCGTTTATACCTAGATTGAATGTATGTGTATATATAGAGGTGGTGTGAATACCTATTATTTGATATATGTATGTGTAGTCATATCTAGGATACTTTCTATCGTAGGAGGTTTCACGTCGTGTGTGATTGAATCTACTATGAGTGATTTAGTAGGTAAGAGAGAAAGTGATATCTAAATTATTCTAAGAGTAAGAGAATTAAATGATAAACTGGTAACCCTTAACGAATAGTAATTAATGGGATATGTGGTAGCGTGTTATAAGTATAATACGAGTAGACTTTATAAATCATTAGACGTGAAGAGACTGATTCAGACTAGTTTGGTGGGTAACATAACTAGGTGGGTTAGTATAGTACGCTAGGCGTGTACAATAGTTGAGGGGTGAGGATCTCAAGTGAGAGCATGCAGTACTAACAAGTATATAATATTTTCTCTTAATTATTTTTAAACACTTGCTACATTTTTAAAACTATTTTACTTGGGCTCTGATCCATTTTAAATCCTTTTTGCAAAAAATATTTCGGTGCCTAGCCATAGGGACACCAGGCTTATGAGTTCAGATCATTTGACGTGCTGCAGTTGTTGTGGATTTTACAGGACCTCGGTAGTAGAAGCCTCCATGCTTATCATTTCTTCCTCATGAGATATCTATTTCAGTCTGGCATGTCACCCACTCTTATTCAGACATTATTTCAGTGACAGTGGATTTCATCTCTTTACTTTTTTGTTGTTGGACTAGTTTTTATTTATGGATTACTGTATGGGAGTTTTTGGCAGGAGAGTTTATTCCAGTTCAATCTATTTTATTCAGTTATTTCATTATGTAGTATGTTGGTTAATGGAATGGTGATGGTGGTTATTTATTTATTTAATTATATTGTTGCATGAAAAATAAGATTAGAAATTTGACACAGGCTTAATTAATAAATAAGTGGTTAGTATTTAATGAATTTCGACAGTGATGCTAAGAATGAACCAAATGGATATTCCGTTTTAATTTAATAATGGACTAATCGCCCAATATTTAATTGGGCGGGGTGTCACAGATGGTATCAGATCATCAGGTTCTAGTGTCTGTGCGACTTACTACGATTTTCAGTGTAGCATCCTTTAATATAGAGCCCTATTATTAGTACTGTTGTATTCTTTATTACGCATTTATTTCTTCAGCTATTTTAAGACATATTGAATTGTGTATCGATGGAAAATTCTCTCTCGTTTTAGATGCCTTCTTGACGTGCACCACGAATCAACCCAGAGGCACCGCCAGCTCCAGCCCAGGGTACCATGAATGCTGCTGAGGTTGCCCCTATAGTGGTACATGCGATTAATGCAGTATTGGATACAGTTGCGCAATAGGTACTACCCCAGGCATAAGTTGTGGAAACAGATCAGATGCAGGCATTGCCTTCTAGTTGGGAGCGAGTTAGAGATGCCTTTCAGAACGCACACCCTCCCGAGTTCCAGGGGAGTTCAAACGTGGTGGTTGCTAGCCAATGAAAGAAAGACATCCAAAGGCAGTTGAGGATGTAAGAGTGCACAGATGTTCAGAGGAAGATTCTAGATACATTTAAGCTAGTTGGGGCAGAATTACAGTTGTGGGTGTCTGTTACCACCGCAGAGGAGAGAGACAGTATGTCGATATATGAGTTATGGGAGCGGTTTGATCGCATATAGTTTCTATCTACCATACATATACTTTCGCGTCGTAGACAGTCTTATTCTGATGAGACCATAGGAGATATATTGACTTGTACCTTAGGACATAGACCTTAAAGATTGAGAACGACTTGTGTGAATGAGGGTGTGACCGGTTATTTGGGTGCGTCAAGTATGAGCGTATCCCAATGGGCTAGAGCTATGTTCGCCACCAATACGTGTGATTTGATTTATGGTTCGGGGGAGATTATCCAGGACTTGATAGCAGAGTAGGCACGCACCACAGGTTCCACCTAGGGATGCCGTGTATGTGCATATATTATAAGTGATATAAATACATATTTACGTGTGATTGATTATACTACGAGTGAATTAGTAGGTAAGACATATAGTGATATCTAAATTATTCTAAGAGAAAGATAATTAAATTATAAAATGGTAACCCTTAACGAATATAAATTAATGGGATATGTGGTAGCATGTTATAAGGATAACACGAGTAGACTTTATGAATCATTAAATGTGAAGAGATATGATTCAAACTAGTTAGGTGGGTATCATAACTAGGTGGGTCGGTGTAGTACGTTAGGCATGCACAATAGTTGAGGGTGAGGTTCTCAAGTGAGAGCACGTAGTGATAACATATATATAATATTTTCTCTTAATGCTTTTTAAACACTTGCTATATTTTTTAAACTGTTTTACTTGGGCTCTGACCCGTTTCAAATCCTTTTTGCAAAATTTTTTTTAGGTGCCCAGCCACAGGGACATGGGATGTGGCCATCCCTGTTGGTGCGGCGTTCATTCTGCGCGGGGGGGGGGGGGGGGGGAGGAAGAAGAAGGATCCCCCAGGGAAGAAATTTCATCGAGGTCTCGCACCCTTCTCTCCGAAAAGGGGTCTTCGGCCATCGTCGGTGTGGGATGAACGCAAAGAGATAGAGTCACCAACCTATTTTTCTCAAAACAGACAAAAGAATATGTTGTCACTTCGAGAGAGCGGCATTAAGGAAAAACTGGTACGTGTGAAACCAATATATCGGAGGTCCATGGGCTAATTTACGGGAAGGTGTTAGGCACCTATCCCGCCCTTTCGGTCTCTCATGGGCAAATGCTAATTTTTCCCCTTATGCCCGTGAAGTGTGTGCATGTGTTTTTATAATGGAGATTGGAATCGTTCGACCCAAACCATGGAAAATATAGGGTGAGGTCATCCATAGTAATATTCCCAAGATAATAATAAGTGTAGAGGATAGAATACGAGTGTTCATCGAGATATTGATCGTTATTGAGAAACAATAATATATGTGGGATGTGACGCGAACAAATTTTGTTATATATATATATGTATGATAATAATGAGTAATTTTGAGGATTATGAAAGATAAGAGAAATTGTAAAATTAGAAAATTGCACTCGAGTCTCGGATTTTAATCCGAGATGCCTACGTAGCCTATAAAGGCATCAAAGTCCACGTAGTTCAAATGTAGAATAGGGGTGGGGTTTATCCTGTAGATTCGAACGAAATTTTATTAGGTGTGTGTGTGTGTAGAAAATGTGTTTTTGGTTTTAGAAAAAGTGTGGTGGATAATTTCGTTCGGAATTTATGGGTGTAACCCTCTTTTATTTGTTTTTGGGTTTTTTATGAAAAATAAAGTATGTGCAATATACTAATAAAAGCATAGATGTTAATATGTATGAACTAAAGTGAAATTAGATTATGAATTTAATGTAACTTATATAAAAATAAGAAATTAAAAGAGAAGGAGAAGGAATTGGTCCTTCCTTAGAGATTGAACTTGGATCTTGGATGAACTTCCTTGAATGTTGATGAGAGAGAAGGATATTTGCCAAAGTGGGTGTGAAAAGGATGGGGATTTAGGCTTGAATGGGATTTCTCATACGAAACTTTTCTGATTTCGAGAGAATGTTGCTGAGATCACTGATGCTGATGGGTTTTCTGTCTGTTGGGAATGAGGTCATGGACCTTATTTATAGGGCAAAAGGTGGGTGCCGATCAGCCTATCCCAAGGGGTGCCTATCGGTAGGTCACCCTTGACACTATGCCGACAGGCAGGGTTTAGGAACTGCCAATTATCAGTCCCATGCAGACTTTTCTGGAAAAATGAATGTAGAGCACGAATCGTGCATGGGGTATACCATTAGAAAGTTATTTCAGAGGCCTTCGGGAGTCCTTTGGATCGCTCCTGGGTTCGGGAGTTGACTTTGGGTCAAATGTGTCTTGGAAGCGCACGTCGATCCTTTGGACGGGAGATCACCGGATGCAAATGGATCATTCGTCCGTGTGGTAAGTCAAAATTGTGCATAGGGTAGATTATTGGAAGGGTTAGGAGATGTACTTCGATGTTCCAAAGAGTTTCGCTCGGTTGGGAAAGTTAACCTTTATCAACCGGGGCTCGAAAGCGCCCAATGACCTCTCGAAGTAAAATAGATCATTTGTCCGTACCGTAGGTCAGAATCGCGCATGGTGAAAATCCTTAGAAAGTGTGTTTGGTGACCTTCATAGATTCATTCAATATCATTTGAGTTGAAGAGTTGACTTTGGTCAAACGTAGTCTGGGAGCGCCTAGTGGCCTCTGGATCAATTTTTGAGGCAAAATTGATCATTCGTTCGAAAGGTTATGCTATTTTTCACACAGGGTGAACTGTTGGAAAGGGGTTTAAGTTCCCTTCAGTGATTCAAAGATCTTTCTCTTTGTCGATGGAGTTAATTGGGGTCAATTAGGGGCCCGGGAGCGCCCGATGGCCTCTGAATAAGTTTTTGGTAGTGAAATGGTCCATTTGTTTGAACCATTATGCCAACTCGTGCACAGGGTGGACCCTTGGAAAGGGTATTTAGAGCCCTTCAAAGATTCAAAGAGCTTTCGCTTTGACGACAGAGTTGATCAAAGTCAAATGGGGCTCGGGGGTGCCCAATGGTCTCTAGATCAGTACTTGGAGTACGACCTAGGTTCGTGGTAGAAAGGGGAAGTGCTAGGAGTCTAAGTAGAGACTTATGGGGTCCTAAAATGTGGTGTCTATAGATCCCCTCAATGGGTGAGCGTGGAACAAGTGATGGCCATCGAATTAACAACACATGATGGAGGGAGGTCAGTTCTACGGACCTAAGTGGATGACTGATTGAGAGAGTCAAGGTCCATTATGACCTAATAGAGGTAACGACCGAGGGCCGAGGTAAATTCTAACCTAAAGGAAATGACGACCGAGGTTAATTTGTTCCTAAAACAGGTGATGACCGAGGACCAAGGTTAATTCTAACCTAACTTAGGTAACGATCCAAGATCGGGGTCAATTTTGACCTAAAAGAGGTGACGACCATGGACCGAGTTGAATTCTGACCTAACTAAGGTGAAAATCCAAGATCGAGGTCAATTCTGACCTAAGAGAGGTGACGACCGAGGATCGAGGTGAATTCTGACCTAACTAAGGTGAAGATCCAAGACCAAGGTCAATTCCGACCTAAGGGAGGTGACAATCGAGGACCGAGGTTAATTTTGGCCTAACTAAGGTGACAAACCAAGATCGAGGTAAATTCTGACCTAAGGGAGGTGACGACTAAGGACCGAGGTCAATTCAGACCTAACTAAGGTGACGATCTGATATTGAGGTCAATTATGACATAAGAGACGTGACGACTGAGGACCGAGGTCAATTATAACCTAACTAAGGTGATGATCCAAGACCGAGGTTAATTCTGACCTAAGAGAGGTTATGAACAAGGACCGAGGTCAATTCTGACCTAACTAAGGTGACGATCCAGGACTGATGTCAATTTTGACCTAAAAGAGGTGACGATAGAGGTCAATTCTGATCTAACTCAGGTGACAATCTAAGAACGAGGTCAATTCTAACCTAAAGAGGTAACGACCAAGGACTGAGGTCAACTCTGACCTAACTCAGGTGACGATCCAAGACCGAGGTCAATTCTGACCCAGAAGAGGTGACGATTGAGGAACGAGGTCAATTCAGACCTAACTAAGATGACGATCCAAGACTGAGGTCAATTCTATCCTAAAAGAGGTGACGACCTAGGACTGAGGTCAATTATGACCTAACTAAGGTGACGATCCAAGATCGAGGTCAATTCTTACCTAAGAGAGGTGACGACCAAGGACCGAGGTCAATTCTGACCTAACTAAGGTGAAGATCCAAGACCGAGGCCAATTCTTACCTAAAAGATGTGACGACTGAGGATTGAGGTCAATTCTGACCTAACTAAGGTGACGATCCAAGACGGAGGTCAGTTCTGACCTAAAAGAGGTGACAAACAAGGATCGAGTTCAATTCTGACCTAACTCAGGTGATGATCCAAGACTAAGGTCAATTTTGACCTAAAAGGATGACCCATGAATGAGGTCAATTCTGACCTAACTCAGGTGACGATCCAAGACCAAGGTCAATTATGACCTAAAAGAGGTGACGACCGAGGACCGAGGTCAATTTTTACCTAACTAACATGAAGATACAAGAACGAGGTCAATTCTGACCTAAAAGAGGTGATGATCGAGGATCGAGGTCAATTCTGACCTAAGGGAGGTGACAACCGAGGACCCAGGTCAATTCTGACCTAAAAGAGGTGTACATTTCCTTCTAGAAATTTGGGGATTCCTCTTGGGATGATGATTGAATTTTAGGTTCTGCTGGAGAATGGTGAATGATTCGAGGATTTGTAACTCGGGAAAGATTTGAAGCATCCTTTGGAGATGTTATTATGGAGAATGATTCTCTGTAGTTCCACTGGGGGTGTAAGAAAATGTTTTCCTTTGTGAGCAAGGTGCTAAAATGGATTTGGCAATTTTAGGAATTTTTTGGGAATTGTTCGGAATGTTTTGGTATTTTTTTGGACTTTTTGTACAAAATTTTGGAGGGTGTGTCGGTCGGCATGGGTGTGGATGTGCCAATCGTCATTGGCCCGTACTTTTGGGGTGCCTCGAGCAGGTGAAATCCTCAGTGCTGATCGGTGGGTGGAGGGGACTGTCGATCGGCAGGACCCTTAGCCTCCTATAAAAAGGGGGTGGGTTCTCCTCATTTTGGACAACTTCTAACTTCTTTTCTTCTGCTATAAACCTCTACAAATCTTCCTAACATCCGAAATTTTTGACTTCTCAAGAAGTGCGACCCCTATAGCGTGGTTCAGTGCCGATGACTGGGCAGGGTTAGAGTGGAGGGCTAGGGTGCCTCTCGCATTGGTTAGCGAGAATTCTTTCGACTCTTTTGAGATTGTGGTGGATGATCAGAATCTTTTGCATGAGCCTTCACATCATCTCTCTTCAAGGGTAGTGAACCCTAGTGGCTATGTAAGTATTGCACGACTCTTGGTATTCCTTTCTTATTTTCTTGGCGAGATTGCTTTATTTCTTGAATCTGACAAGGATTTTCTTCATTTCTTGATAGTCAGACGTCTCCATGTTGACTATTCATGCCCTTGGTACGACAAGGCTCAAGGATGTTTGAGAGAAACTTCCTGCTGTCGTGAGCTGGATGGTATCCTTTGCGGGTTTTGGGAGGCTAGCGTCAACTTTGGATGAGACGCCCCGCTCTACTGTGATTTTATGTGCTTTGGGATAGAGGTGGTGGGACACTACCCACACCTTCCATTTTGGATTCAGGGAGATGATGGTGACTCCCATTGATGTTGAACAGTTGCTGGGGATGGACTGCGAGGGTGCTTAGATTGAGGTGGACAGGACGCTACGGGTAATGTCGGAGGCTATGACGGCGGCTCTTGGTGACATGGAGAGGGTGGTTTCTGGAGATTCCCTCCGCTTATCGTCTTTGAGGGAGATTTTTCTAAGGAGGAGGGTTGACGATAATGACGGGCATCAGGTGCGTCAGATGGCCCGTCTGTTTATCTTGCTGGTGTTAGGGGGTTTTCAGGTGACGGCGAGTGGCGACGTCGTCCATTTGTGGGTTCTACCATTTCTGAGGGTGTTTTCAGACATCCACTTCTATGACTGGGGGAGCTTGACTTTGGCGGCCCTTTACTATTCTTTGGATTCATTCAGCCAGTGCTGCTGACCGACTTTTACTAGGGCTAGGTATCTTCTGGAGGTATTCTTTATTTTGCGCATTTTCCTTTATGCATTCACATTTTCTATTCCTGCACTTCCTTTTGATTTCTTGAATGTTGATCCTTATCCTTTATAGACGTGGTTTTTTGAGGTGATTGTGTTAAACAGCCAACTAATTTCTTTGAAGGATGACTCTGTTGGGGACTTTTTCCGGGATGTTTTGGTGGCGGAGGTCCAACCGACAGTCGAAGAGAAATCTTTCTCTCGAGCCAGTGCCCCAGGTCTTGAATGGCCTGACGAGCGAGCGGGTAAGTATTCTTTTATCCTTGAGCTGTTCTTTTCCTTTGATGCCATTTTATTGATATTGATCATTCTCTTTGGCTGAGGATTTTCAAGTGACCTTTTATCCTTAGGGGATGACTATTTAGCACACCGGGGTGACTGGGGGACACGCATAAATGTGGCGCCTGTTGGCGCATGAGTTTGGCTACTCCTAGTATCTTGGGGAGAGGGTAGTTTGGCAGATTATGGAGGATGAGGTTGCTATGCCACCGGCGAGGCCCCTTATGTTCATGAGGCGCGTGCGGGAGATATCCGATGATACTCGGGTGGCCGCAATGATAGGAGAGCCATACTCCCTGTATACAGACATAACAGTGATGTATGATTGCATGAACTTCGTCATGAGTTGGCTGATGCCACCTGGCATTTATGATGTGATACCTCTCCCTGGGGCGGGCTCGAGTCAGCAGGTGGGGTCTTCTCATAGCACAAGTGGTGTGGCTACGTCAGCGATGGTGACGATGACTTCAGGGCCTTATTTTATGTGGCTCCATTCCCCTAGTTACAAACTTCAGTGGGATGATGGGGGATTTGTGTGTCTACCACATCGCCCTCATGTGATGGACCCAGAGGAGATGGGTCTGGCGGAGGAGGTCCTTCAGCCTCCGGTAGTATTTTTTTTTATTTACTTGATTTCTTTCTCTTTCCTCATACTTGACTGATTTGATCTTTTCTATTCTTCCTTGCATCATATCAGTGTTTCCACCACCTGGATGAAGGACATCAGGGATTGGATATCTTCGACGACTGCTCATATTCGTGAGGCGGTTTCGGTTCCTTCTTACTTGGTGCCGTTTGAGGAAGGATCGAGTTCTGGAAGTGGGGGCACGTCATCTTGTCGCAGGGGGAGGAGGGCGTGCCACAGGGATGGGGAATCCTAGAGAGAGAAGAGAGAGAAGAAAGAGAGAGAGAGAAATATAAAAATTGGGTTCGGGCTGAAAACTATTATTTTTTTCCTGCAAAATGTTAATGTAACACAACAAAATACATGCAAATGAAGAATGAAATTTTTTGTTAATTTTCTTGTTTAGTGATTAATACGCATGCTCTTTTTACTTTTCTACTGAGACTGTAAAAAGAATTTTGAAGATTGATTTGAGAAGGAATTTATTTAAAATGAGATTAGTAAAAGTATAAAGGAAATTCGACATCCCCTTAAAATAAAAATGAGTTTTTTTTTAATTTTATTTTTGACAAAAGAGGAAAACGGGAATTTTCCCAAAATAGGGGTTTGTCGATCGGTATGACCCCTGCCCTGCCTATCGGCATGTCAGCCCAGTCCAATCAATCCAAGGCTTTGATTGCATTTTCTTCAATTTCTTGGCACTTGGTGGGGCAAGCTTTACTCCGATTTCTGCAGGGTTCCTTATCTTGGATTGAGAGTTTCCAAGAATAAAAGGGTTGTGGATGGGCCTTTCCTCCTCATACTTTCACTTTCTTTCTTTTCCACATTCTCACTTGCTTATTATCTCTTGGTTTTTCGAGATGGATCTCCCTGGTAGCATTGACTTTGCCAACTACCTTGAAGCCTTCGAAGCAATGTCTTCTTACAATGTTGATTATGACGCCTTTCATATGTGGCGAGTCTCTTTATGGTGTAACCGACCCATTGAGTGGAATATGCTGATGGCGACTATTGATTTTTTGTATCCCGAGGATCATGTCTTCCGCTTCGAGCTGTATGAGATTTGTCCTACCTACGCGGAATTTTCTGCCATGCTGGGAATAAATCCCAGCACTTCCACGACACTGCTTGAGTTTTTTCATTCTCCTAGGGAATTATTAGCTGGGCTTCTTCATATTTCGCCTTCGGCTGCCAAGCCCTTGGTTACAGGGGGAATGATTTCCTTTTCGGCGGTTTTTGTAGTCAGTTCATTCGCAGGATGTGTGTGATTGTGGATATACCAGGGCCGTCATCCTAGACATTATTTCTAAAGTTCTATTGGTGACCGAGGAGATGCTGGTGGACCCCTAATTGGTTGCTATCTGTTCTTGGATGTTGTACCGTCGTAATCCTGGGGCGGTGATATTATCAGAGACCTTGAATGGCCTGGATGCCTGGCGGGAGGGTCGTTCTGACTTTCTGAGGGATAGCCCTGTAATATTGTTCATGTGGTTGTTAGAGAGGTTTCGTGTGACGGTCCCACCTGAGTATGCTTTATCGGCGGTGCCAAACTTCTCGCGCTATTTTATTAGCGTAAGCCTAGACATTGAGAGTTAGGGGAACTGGTTTGTAGAGCACGATGCTCGAGGCCTATGCTGGTCTGTACCTTGGTGGGGGGAGCTACTTCCCATTATGGTGCTTGGGGAGTACTAGTACATCAGACTGGTCGACCTTAGATATACCTCTTTCTACTTTCCCTGGCGGATGCTACGCCAATATGGTTGGGAGAAAATTGTGCCACCGCGAACACCGAACTTCTTTCCTGTGGAGGATCTGGCAGAGCATATGCGCATGCGGCTTAGTTCTCCGTGGGAGAATCGTTGTCTGTCGACCCGTCCTTCTCAGTCTACTGGGCAGGTCTGGCATGTCTCCGGGACTACATGAAGTGGTTCTAGAAGAAGGTAGTGGCCAGTATACTGGTTGTGGAGACTGGTCAAAGGTGGTTTGCCATATCTGACACCATGGAGGGAGGCGTTGTGGTCTACCTTAAGCTAGTCTGGGCTTATAGCTCCATAGAGCGTCTGCGATACTCCATTTAGGCAGGGGAGGTATGGGGAGCCCAAGATGCAGGTGATGATCGTGCTGGTTCCTCTGGCAGCTGTGGGTAGGGATTTGGGAAGCTCTTTGTAATAGGTGTGCTTTTGTGCTTTGTGGGAATAGTTGGGGTGATTTTTAGGAGTAGTGGGGCTTATTATTAGCTATTTGTTTAGTAGGTGTAGTGTTGGCAAGGGAAGTCGTTTAAATTTTTACACTAATGTAGTCGTATGGAGATTTTAGATAATGATATAAATAAGTTTTTGATCATTTGGTTGTGCCTCTCGATGACTCTTTGCATTTTGAATTATCTATACCAATCGCTAAGGCATACATAATCCTTTTGTTCATCTATATGTTAAAATGAACTGCCATTTTCGGGGATGATAAAAGAATATCATTTTTTGAAAAGAAGGGGGCGCATTCATGTGAAGTGATGAGTTGCCTACATACCTCTAAGGGTTTTGAAAATTTTGAAATTCATTTTTTGAAAATGTTTTTAGAGGATCAGGCCCACGTAGTTCTGGGTAGGGGAAATGAATTGAGTTTTCTTCTTTTTTTTTTTTTAGAATAAAAGGGAGATGAGAAGAGTCGTAGCGCGTCGAGATTTTGGACTAGGGGTAGAATTTCTTGAGACGGTCCAGGTTGACTGGACGCGCCATTTCTTGCCCATCGAGGTCGGTGAGCACATCAGCGCCGCCCGATAGGTTCTTCTTCACAATGTAGGGGTCACTCAAATTGGTCTTAAATTTCCCCTGGGGTCCTAGACAGGCTCTACTATTTCTTTGAGGGCTAAGTTCCCTTCTCGGACACCACGATCCTTAACTCTCTTGTTGAAGGATCGTGCTATATGATGATGGTACACTTGTATGTGATAGAGGGATTTCAATCTTCTTGCATCTAGGAGGGTCATATCATCAAGACGGCTTTGGTACAAGTCTTCTTCACTGACCTTGCTTTCCAGTATGATGGCAGCGAGGGTATTTCTAGCTCCACAAGTAGGACCGCTTCCATGCCGTAGACTAGAGAGTAAGGGGTATCCCCAGTAGAGGTTCGAAATTAAGTGTGATAATCCTAGAGGGCTTAAGGGATCCCATCGGCCCAATCTCGATAACTCTCTATCATCTTGCTGATGATAGCTTTGAGATTCTTATTGGCTACTTCGACTGCTCCGTTGGTTTGAGGCCGGTATGGAGAGGATTTATGTCTTTAAATCCAATACTCGTCGACCACTTCTGTGACATCTGCCTTGAAATATAAACCATTATCTGATACAGATCGTGTAGAACCCCATATAGTCAGATGATGTTTTTCTTGATGAATTTGGCCACTTCGTCTTCGACCCCTTTGGTGAAGTAGTCAATGGCGACTAGGATGAACTCAAGCCCATTGGATGCCTTCGGTGTAACTTTCCCTATGATGACGATGCCCCATGTGGAAAATGACCAGGGAGAAGTCATGTTGTATAGTTATTACGGAGGCAGACACTGTAAATTGGAGAAATCTTGGCATTTGAGACATCTTCGCACGTAGGCTGTGCAGTCCTGAATCATGGTAGTCCAATAGTATCCCTGTCGGATGATTTTTTTGTTGAGCATATGGCTGTTCATGTGGGGTTCGCATTCCCCACTGTGGATTTTTTGCACCATCTCTTCAACATCAGCCCCTGCGATGCAGTGCAAGTTTCTCTTAAACATTGATTTATCATAGATAATGTACTGGGCGGCCAGTCTGTAGAGAGTTTCTTGATATTTCTTATCAGCTCCTTGGGGATACCTATCGTGTTTGAGGATTCGCCAAATATCATAATACCAACATTCGACCATTTCGGTTTCTTCCTCTGTGCTGAGCTTGATGTGGTAGCAGTGGGTTGGTTTGTATTATTTTTGGATCAGGAAGGGGGCTATGGTTATTCCTTCTGGCATGTCAATCATGGAGGCTAAGGTGGCAAGGGCGTCAACTAGGTTATTTTTTGTTCGGGGCAGATAGCGGAAGGTGATTTCTTGGAATTGGGAAGTTAGTTCTTCAAGGTGGGCATGGAAGGGTAAGAGTTTCTCATCCTTGACTTTCCATTTCCTGAGTACTTGATCGATGATGAGGGATGAATCCCCGTAGACATCGACGTATTGAATTCCTTTCTTGAGGGAAACTTTGAGGCCTACTGTGCATGCCTCATATTCAGTCATGTTGTTAGTGCAGGAAAAATCCAATTTGATGGCAATGGGTGTGTGGGAGTCATCAGGGGAAATTAGGATAATTGCAATGCCATATCCTTTTTTGTTGGCAACACCATCAAAGAACATTTGCCATTGAAGATATTCATGGGAGGCGAAAATAATATTCTTGTTTGGGAATTCATAAATCTAGACATCGGCCTCTTCCATAGGGTACTCAGGAAGGTAGTCAAAGACGACTCTTCCTTTTATGTATTTCTGTGTGACATAGGTGATATCAAACTCAGCTAGAAGCATCAACCAATGGGCCATTCGACTGGATAGGGTGGGCTTCTATAGTAGGTACTTAATGGGATCCATCCGGGATACGAGTCTGATGGGGAAGGCGAGCATGTAGTGCCGTAAATTTTGGGTAACCAAAACAAGAGCGACACATGCTTTTTCTACGGTGGTGTAATTAACCTCGTAACCGGACTATTTTAAACTGACATAGTAGATGTCTTTCTCCTTGTGAGTTTCTTCAAGGTATTGAGCTAGTAGAGCCCCGACTGCAGAATTAGTCACGGTTAGGTATAGAAGCAAGGGAAGACCAGTCTGTGGTAGCATAAGCACCAGAGGTCGGGTTAGGTATTTATTAATTCGGTTGAAGGATTCTTGGCAAGCTTCATTCCAGACCTTGGTTGAATATTTTCGGAGGAGTTTGAAGATGGTTTCACAGATGGAAATCAATTGGCTGATGAATCGACTGATGTACTGTAACTTCCCAAGGAATCCTTAGACTTCTTTCTCCGTTCGGGAAGGTGGCATCTGAAGTATGGATTTGATTGGTAGGATCTTCTTCCATCCCCTTCTCACTGACTATGAATCCCAAGAGTTTCCCTTTAGTAACACTAAAGACACATTTTTATGGGTTAAGCCGCATTTGGTACTGTCCCACTCATTCAAAGATTTTACGAAGAGCGAGAACAGGGCCCTCTCTAGTCTTAGACTTGATAATCATATCGTCCACATAGACATTAACTTCCTTATGTATCAGATCATGCAGAATGGTTGTGGAAGCCCTTTGGTAGGTATCCCCTTCATTTTTTAGACCAAATGGCATGAAAGTGTAGCAAAAGGTTCCCAAGGGGTGATGAATGTGGTTTTCTATTGATGATCAGGGTGCATCCTGATCTGGTTATATCCTATAAATCCGTCAACGCATGACTTGAGAGCATGACTGGCTGTGTTGTCCATAATCATATCGATGTTGGGTAAGGGGTAATTATCTTTTGGAGAGGCCTTGTTCAAGTCTCGATAGTCGACAAACATGAGTACCTTCCCTCCTAATTTTAGCACAGGTACAATATTGGCTAGCCATGTAGGATATTCGATCACACGAATGAAACCCACATTCAGTTGCTTGACTACTTCTTCTTTTACCTTGAGTGACCATTCGGTGCAGAGCTGTCGCAACTTCTGTTTGACTAGTTTACATTCCGGGAGCGTTGGAATGTCATGCTGTGCTATCTCTAGGTCAATGCCAGGCATATCATCGTAGGACCATATAAAAACATCCATGAATTCCTTTAGTATCTCTTCGATTTGCGCACGCTCGTTCTCATTAAGAGTAGCCCCTATCCTAATCTCGCACATTTGTCTACTAGAATCGAGATTAATAATAACTGTTTCATCTTTATTAACTTGAACGCATTTATGTTGTTTGTTACTAACCTTATTTAAACCAGTTAAGAATTGTTCATTTTCAAAGTCATCATCATCAGGAGTTTAATTAGTATAAAGACAATTAATGTAAGGCATAGCAAGATACTCAAAATATTTATTTATTCCATTGGTAGGAAAAATAGCATTGAGAAAATCATCAAAGGAGGTTTCGATTACATCAGAGTGAGAGGAAACAACTACAGCGAAAAGGGGGTAAACATCAGGGTTAGGTTGAATATCAGCAGGTGGCATAGGTGCAGCATGGCAGTTGAGAAGAGGTATATCAACATCTTTGATGAGGTAGGATGAATCGGATGATGTAGTCCCCGAGTGGATTACGCAGAGTACCAACCCAAGTATTTGTAAGTTGAAAGAGTCCTCAAATTCTCTGTCCTCAGAATCCCTGGTATCAGCTACGGTCTCTTCAGTGAGTGGTTATACATAGTGTTGGTAAATTTCAATCCCCGAGTAGCTATCTTAGAAAAATATCTCCATTCCTAGTTTCATTTTCTTGTCTATAGGGTCATACCAAGGCCCAGGGAAGCCACAAAAGGGGAAATATTCACCCTCCTTGATGAATCTTTCGTTTAAGGAATCTTTCGAGATAGTTCTGGCGCATTCTAATGTTCTCTTCAGTCAGGGCTGATGGATCAATCTATGTTCTTCTTCTAATGGTTGATAGCCCAAGCCATAGGGAGGGAAGTCGTCCTTCAACATAATATGTTCAGTTATCCCTTGTTGTCTTTGATCTAGCCCCAGACCAGTCATGAAGTTCATATTATTGAACATTTGGATTACATTGATATTTCCATGAGGATCATATTCTGGACATACACTGTCTTTGAAGTCGTCCCCTGCTAGAAGTAGGAGTGGTTCGACTTGGAAGCCTGATAGTATCATATCGTTCACCCCGTGATGTATCTCGAGTACCGGATTACTAGTGCTTACATTATAGGTGTTGTCACTATCTCTAAGATGGTGATAACTTGTTCATTGGTAAAGAACTTCAATTTTTGATGAAGGGAAGAAGACACCCCTTTGATGTTGTGGAGCCATAGTCATATGACCAGCAGATTAAAACAGGTTGGGATGTCGATGACTTGGAATTTAACAACAGGATTTATAGGGCCAGCCCCTATTGCAAGCTTGATAGATCCCATTACTTCTCGGCGGGTGTTATCATAGGCATGCACGATAGCCGTGGTTGGATCAAGGTCTCTCACTTTTAATCCTAGACAATTGAGGGTCCTTAACGGGTAAATATTCAGAGATGATCTATTGTCGACGAGTGAGAGGGGGACAACTTTCCCCATAACTTCGACAAAGATATTAAGAGCATGATTGTGGTTGGGACCAGTATTAAGGATCTCCTATTTGGAAAAGGAGATCATTTAGGTGGAGGTCAAGGATCCAACTAGGTTCATTACTTTTTCTGGTGTAGTTGAGGGAGGAACTGTGGTCCTGTGAGTAGCTTGATTAGGGCTTTTCGGTGAACTTGGGAAGACATGAAAAGTCCCCATAGAGTGATGTTAGCTTGAGTTTTCTTCAGTTGATCGATAACTTTTCTTTCTTCAAGGGTCATTTATGGCATATGGAGATTCTCAACACGTTTCCCTTTATTTCTTGCTGATGGTTGTAAGCTCGGGTTTTGGTAATGTCTCCCCGACCTGGTCCTGTGGTTCACGGAAGAGGGGAAAAATAAAAACCCTATTTCTTCATCAATATCAAGTTGTTCAGCTACCTAGTTGATCTCTCCTAACATCTCCTCGAATGTATTCACTCCACATAGGTTGGCTATCAGACTAGTCTTTCTTGAATCTGGCTCTTCATCTGAATCTTCAATCATCTCCCCATTCGGTGGTAATGATGTTTTCTTTCCATGTAAAGTCAATACACTCTATAACTTCTATGGCCTCTTCATATAATTCCTACCATTCAGTAGGGAAATGCAAGACTGAAGGGACTAAGTGCCCTTATAATTTCAAAGCGTCGAGCAATTTGGGTATACTACAAATATCACTAGTCTGTCAAAACAATCTGCCATGATCTGGACCAGGTCATCTAGACTGACTTCATCGAATGACACTATCCAGTTGTCTGACTCTTGGGACCATTTTTGATATTCTAAGAATAAACCACTAAATCCCTGACAGTCGACGATCATCTGGGAGGGAAATTTTAGCCCGAACTCTGGAGTTGGTTCTGATAATTCCATATCCTTACCTCTAGAAAGGGTACGGACAGCGATGCATGCTTTAGTGAGGAGTGATAAGGTTTGATCGACAAGGTTGGTAGGGTGTAAGAGGAACTATTAGAATATTTGGAGAGGTTTAGGAGAGTATATGTGCATGCTTGGTGATTTACTTGGCATGATTTGGGTAAATGGGTCTAGTTTTGTGTCTTCTTTTAGGAAGATGGCGTTTGTATGATTTGCAAGTGGATTATGGGTAGTGTTTGATTTAGGATGAACTAGTGGGGTGATGATACCTCGGTCAATCAAGCTTTGGATTATGCTTCAAAGATGGAAACTTTGGTCGGTGGTATGGCCAACAGTTTGGTGATAGTCATAATGGGCATCAAGTTTGAAGTTTTTTGGAAGTGGATTTGGTAATGTACGAGGGTCCAAGGATTTGATCAGGTTTTGGTTCAAGAGATCCTGGTAGACTTTGAAGAGAGGAGCGT
Organism: Sambucus nigra; assembly: GCA_949130495.1. Taxonomy (NCBI): domain Eukaryota; kingdom Viridiplantae; phylum Streptophyta; class Magnoliopsida; order Dipsacales; family Adoxaceae; genus Sambucus; species Sambucus nigra. Next base: position 476,939,209 of record OX422213.1, read on the forward strand.
GAAGCTCGGTGTATCCCTTTCGGATTGGGTTTAAGTGACTTTCTGGTGCCCACGAAGCGATAGGCTGAGAGATGTTATTTATAGTAGAAACTGTGGTACTAGCAGGCTTTTTAAAATTTCTAGGAGAAAACTGTCCAGATATTTTCTTCGGTTCAATATCTGTTTGGACAAGCCCTTCTTCTATTTCTACTCCTGCTTCTCGAAGGACTCGGAAGTGAGGGTAATACTGTCCTCCCATGATTGTTCGAACATGAGGTAGGAAGTTCTTCTTCACAATGCTGACTTGTTCTTCTTCGGAGGGACGATTGGTCATGGTAGCTTCTTTTTGTCTCCATGTTATTATGAAGTTGCTGATTGATTCCACAGGATTCTATTTAAGTAGCTCTAAGTCACGGCGGGTAGCCTCTTGCTCCTTGTTGTACTTGTACTATGACATGAACTAACGGGCAACGTCTTCCTAACTGTGGATTTGGTTTCTTTAAGGGATAGGAACCAACGGAGGTCGCTATCTTTCAAAGTATGCTGGAATATATGAGCCATTATTTCTTTAGAATCCCCTAGAAGAGTCATGGCTCGGTGATAGCTACGGATAAGAATGATCGGGGGTCCACTGCCTCCAAACTTCTCGATATTGGGCATATTGAATTTTTTTGGTAACCTGGATTTAGGATAGAGATACACGTGGGTGTAGTCCATGTAGTTCCCAGAGATTCTAACCTGGTCAAATTTTTTGGTTAGCATCTTGAGGTCTTCCTTGACCTTTTTCACTTCTTCCTCCTTCGAATCAATAGTTATGGGTAAATTAGCCCCGGTCTGAACAAGGTTTGGCATAGGAAGTTGGGATGGTGAGGGCCCATTAGCAGGAGGAGCCCGTGGAGCATGATGGTATTCTTTACGAACCCAAATAATCTCGGGTGCAGGCAGACCCATGGTGCGAGGGAAAATGATCTCAGGTTCTTCGGGGACAGGGAACTGATTTCTTTGCATCTTATGAACCTCGGTTTGTAGGTTTTCAATTTTGGCAGTGAGCTGAGCCAGAATCGTCAACAAATCCGGTTGTACATTCGGCACTTGATCCGTATTCTCCATGGAAGGTGGGTGAGTCTCGAACTGAGAGGAAGTAAAGGTACTGATAAAACTTTGGGTTGGTTCGACTGAAGACCGAAGCCCATAGGGAGCCAGGCTAAAGGCATATGATCGACCTGAGAAGAAAAATTGGAATTTATTTTCGAAAAAGAAAAAGGGAAATTCGTTATTTTTGGAAAAAAGGGGAAAAATATTTTTGACATTTTTGGAAAAGATGAGAACAATTTTTTTTTTTTGGTATTTTTGATAAAAGAGGGAAAAATGTTTTTGGACACTTTTTGGGAAAAAGGGAGAGGAAAAGACTCAAGACGGGTCTCAACATGATTATTATTTTTATTAGGTTCTCACTTGTATTAAGTTCTCCTAAATGCAAAATGAAATGCCAGACGGGACCCGAGCCTGGAAAAATTGGGTTTGTAACATATGTAAAGCTATGGTTGGACTTGTAACTAGGCTCGCGAGCAGGGTCCCATTTTAAAATTACGCAAAAATTTGGGCAGCGGGATGACCCAAAATTTTTACAGAGTTTCGGGTCGAAACCGGCAATCTAACATGTGTGTCCTAGGCTTGACACCTATATGCGGGTATGTAGTCGGTGGGTTGAATTGGAAACGGTTCCCCCCTTTGGCGTGACTTCCACGATATACATCTTGCTTTTGAGAGAAATCGGTACGTGTGGACAAGCCATTTGATATACCTGGGTGTACATGAATTGCCTCACTATATACCTCGTGGGGACGACACGTGTGAGAGCGAATTTGATATACTCGACGTACGTGAACGAGTTCCCTGCGATATACCTTCCGTCTTGACTTTGGTTAAGCGGTACGATTAGGGGGAACCATTCGATATACGTCCAAGTTACTTGGACAATGGAAGGTGAGAGTCATATCGCTTAGGCTAACTGCGCCTTGTCAAACCAGCGCCCGTCACAAAGTGGCTCTCTAGTTACGGGAAAAAAATTGGTCAATAAGAATGCTCTTTGGTGATGTCTTGTGAATCATGCATGATTCTCTTATTATTATCTTATGGTGAGAGTATCTTTTCTTGATCATGCCAAACAGGGAGCAAAGTATGAGTACCAATAGTATTCTAAGCATGGATAAGTGATGTGTCAATGATGTGTAATTATCTACGAGTGAGTGTGTGATAAGTGAGCATGGATGTATACAATTGGAGGTGTGCATTGGTGATACCTAAGCATGGATTTATAAGTGATGTGTGCAACATGTGGATATACGTGATCCTAGGTGCACGTGGTGTGAAGTGTACATGGAGAATCTTCTATAAGTGTGTGAATAGTAGCATAAGCATGAGGTACACAGGAATAATAAAGGGGGAAATTACAAGTAGGGGAATATACACGAAAATAAAAACACTCATGTAAATAGAGTTTAAACCTTTTAAAAATGTCCCAAGCAGAGTCGTCACTATGGCCATCCTAGTCAGCGCGACGTTTGTTCCAGGGGGAAAAGTAAGAAGGAGGATCCCTCGGGGAAGAAACTACATTGCGGTCTAGCACCATTCTCTTCAAAAAGGGGGCTTCGAACATCATTGGTGTGGGGTGAATGCAAAGAGATAGAATCGCTAGCCTATTTTTATCAAAATAGGCAAAAGAATATGTTGCCACTTCGATAGAGTGGCATCAAGGACAGACTGATACGTGCAAAATCAAAAGATCGGAGGTTCGAGGGCTAAGTTATGGAATAGGAAGGTGTTACGCACCCATTTCGCCCTTTCGATCTCTCATAGGCAAATGTTAATTTTTCCTTTTATCCTCGTGAAGTGTGTGCGTGTGTTTATATAATGGAGATTGGAATCATTCGACCCATACTATGGAAATGATAGGATGAGGTCATCCATAGGAATGTTCCTAATATAATAATAAGTGTAGAGGATAGAATATGAGCATTCATCGAGATATTGATCGCCATTGGGAAACAATAATATATGTGGGATGAGATGCGAACAAATATATATATATATATATATGTATGATAATAATGAGTAATTTTGAGGATTATGAAAGAAAAGAGTAATTGGAAAATTTGAAAATTGGACTCGAGTGTCGGATTTTAATCCGAGCCGTCTACGTAGACTATAAAGGCATCAAAGTCCACGCAGTTCGAATGTAGAATAGGAGTGGGTTTTATCCCATAGATTCGAACATAATTTTATTAGGTTTGTGCATGTAGATTTTTTTTTTTTTGGTTTTAGAAAAAATGTGGTGGATAATTCCGTTCGGAATTTGCAGGTGTAACCCTCTTTTATTTGCTTTTGGGTTTTTTAGGAAAAATAAAGTATGTGCAATATACTAATAAAAGCGTAGATGTTAATATGTATGAACTAAAGTGAAATTAGATTATGAATCTAATTTAACATATATAAAAACAAGAAATTAAAAGAGAGGGAGAAGGAATTGGACCTTACTTGGAGCTTGAACTTGGATCTTGGATCTTGGATGAAATTCCTTGAATGTTGATGAGACAGAAGGATATTTGCCAAATTGGGGGTGAAAAGGATGGGGATTTAGGCTTGAATGGGATTTTTCATAGCCTCTTGGCATCTTGCAAGATTAGCGAGAATCTCCGTTAAATCATTTGCAGATGGAGGAGCGGAAGGGGTAGGCAAAATAACTTCGTTCCTGCGACTTGATTCAGGAATATCAGCCATTTAGATGCTTGATTGAGTGAGATGGATTAGAAATATTATTCCCACAGATGGCGCCAATCCGTTGATGCAAAAAACTAGACTAGGCTAATTAATTGATCACAGATAAATATAAGTAAAAGGTACGAGATTTTTAAAGTGGTCCAGCTTAAGGGAAGAGCCTACGTCCACTATTCTGTATTGCTTTGGGCTTGATCAATTGACTCTCTTTTCGTGTCCCTTGGATGCAGGGTTTACAATGTATTTATAGCCCACAGGGGGTGTACAAGTGCTGGAATATCAAAGGATGGAATGTATAACACCCTGTGGGCCCGAAAGAGACACGTGGCGTGCTAATGCGATAAAACTAAACTAGAACCATCAACAAAAGTATAGAGCATCTAAATGTCCATAATTTAAATACAACAAATCCATAATTTCTATTTCCACGATAATGATTACAATAATGTTTCTCCCAAAATACAAAATTATCCAACAAAAATTACATCACTAATTATACATTAAAATAAATAAATCTTCTAAGCCAATCTCTAAAATATTTTTCCAAAATAGCCCATAGCATCCCAATCCACGCTAACCTGACAACTAAAAGAAAATACAGGGATTGGAACACTAAAAGATGTGATATATAAAGGATTAAGAGTTTGATTAAGAAAAGAGTTTTAATTAGATACAAACACTAAAAAACATTCCAGACGATTGGAACTTTGGAATTGGATGAAATCTGGGTATATAGTAGCTGAAAAGATGAGAGGAAGATGCACAAGAAATTGCAGCTCGATCGGATGATCCAATATTTTTAAATATTTTTTTTCTAGAGAGTTTTATGTTTTGAGGACTTTTCTATATAAACAAAATTCAATTAAAACTCCATTTTAATTTCGATTCCGATTCCGTTAGAAAATTTAATTTTGAAGTATAAAAACTAACATTTTAAATTATAAAATCAAAAATTTTATTTTTCTTCGATTTCCAAAATTAATTTAAAAATTCCCATTTAAAAAAATTTGGGTTGTTACAGAATGTCTTTATATCATAGACATTTATATCTGTACAATCATCTATGTATACAACTACTGGTTGTTTCCTGCCATTGTTAGTCAGTCTTTCTGGTGCTGGTCAGGCTTCAATGATATGTTGGTCAACATCCCTCAGTAGATCAGCATTTCATCCTTGCTGACTAAGATTAATCTTCCACTGTACAACATGTGTCAGTATCTGAATGGTCCATGTAGATGGATAATTTTTGGTATCCACAGTCACCTTAGGAGGTTTTATTTTGATCTTGAAAATGATACTAGGAAGTCCAAGGGTAAATTCACTAAGGTCACTAAAGCCCAAAAGCGTCACGTTATACCTATGTTGGTTAGGAGATACAGTTAGAAGGCTTTACATAATAGACTTTATGATTCTCATTTTCTTGCAAATGATACCTCCCATTGTAGATCTGAAGGTTGATTATGTTATCTTTTTCTACATACACTAGTTGTGTTAAATGATATATTCTTGCTAGTTGTATATTTGTTAGTCATATTGTAGTCTATGCTTCATCATTATATTTTGATAGAATTATGATAAGTGTATCTTTTGTATTTTAATTTTTAATTTGTTGGGTCTTATTAAAAATACAAAAATATTTTGTTTGCCTTTTGAGTTGTCTTTTTTTTTTAAATTTGAAAAATCAAAAACATTTTTTTGTTTATGTGTTCTTTAGTTTTAAACATTTTGTGTGGGATATCCTTGTGTTTGAATCCTATATCACTCCCCGTATCCATATGGCTAGAACCCTTTGTTATGAATTTCAATGCTTAAGTTGTTCTTTATCATTCTTGCATGGAAATGTTTGACTTTGATTTCCTTAATGGATTCTCTTTGTATATGCCTCATCACACACATACATGAGCTCTTTTGATTGTTAACTTCACATGCATATTTGAGCTTTGTGAGATGTTCTCCCATCAATTTTATCATCTACATGTTTTATGACTATGGGGGATTTGTGCATGTAAGAACCGTTGTTCGTGAGCTTTATTTGAATTGTATTAAAAATAATTAAGGGTGCACGGGAAAAGGCCATGAAAGGAGAAAATCTTCGTTACGAGAAAGCCACCATTAGCAAGAGCGTAATGAAACTATTAAAGGCAATAAAAATAGAAAAATTGCCAAAGGCCAACATAGTTTAGTTTGTTTGAACTTTAAAAAGAAATAACTTTAAAAGAATGGAGAACAAAAAAAAAAAAAAAATATGTCATGAATGTTTATATTTTGAGGGTGTTTAGTTGAAGATCAACGGGTTTGCACAATGAATACTAGTTATGCTTATTTTTTCACGACTTTATTGACTTGTATAATCATCAATATTCTAGGCTTGTGTGCATTGTGCTTGTTATGTTCGTTGAGTTCACTTTATCTTGTCACATAAGGCTTAATCTAACTTTGATAAAATTTTGCGATAAAATAGAAATCCTTAAACATTTTTAAGTGATTGGGTCATAACTCTTTTGTATTTAGTTCATACCCCTTTACTCCATTGGCCACATGTTTATTTAGACACATTTATGCCATACAATTCTGTAAAACTTATCGTATTTAGTGTCTCGTGTGGTGTTTATACCTATGTATATGTGATTATGCTTCAATAGTATCTTTTTTATACTCATATATATGGTATAATTTGTTTTGAGTCTTTGCTTTTACATCCAGTCCTTGTATGCTACTGGTTCATATCAGCATCTATCTTGTTAAAACGTTTCATTAGTATCCCATGCTTATCTTAATACATTATACTTGGTAGCATTTTGCTATTGCATTATAGTTGGTTTCTACTGCACGTTGTGTGGATTAGTTTTTCTTGTGTTACCAAGTTTCTTTGTTATTTCTTGTATCACTTTTGATCATTGCATGACATACTTGTTTTTTTTCCTTTGTGCTTATCCCTTGTTTTAGGGGATAAATGTTTTATCTAGGGGAGAAATTATTTGTTTTATGCACCTTAATCTTAACAATTTCTTAACAAAAAAGGGAAAATTGATATCTAACTCTTTTAATGTGGGGTAGATCTATTACTTAGGGGGCTATCATTTCTTATGTAGATATTGTTAGACAAAGGGGAATGAGTCTCTTATGCAATTTATATTGTTATGTTCTCTATGAGTTTATGATGTGCTTAAGTGTGAAGGTTTGCAATCATGCGGTAAAGTTTTAATGCAAGAAAAGCTACGTAGACTATGTGTCGATCAAGGATCTGTACTTTTTCCTTTTGGGTTGGGGGTTTGAGTCTTTTAGATGAGCTTGACGGCCCATAGGTGTTTTTTATTTTTGGTTTTGTCCTGGAATAGTGAAAGGTTGAGATTTGTAAGGACAAATTTCCAATTGAGTCAATTTGTATGTATTGGCTTAATTCCGAACAAAACACTTTGAGTCATAGGATAGAAGTTGAGTTAGATACCTTTCAAGCCTATGACATGTTTGTAGAAGACATAGCAGCCAAGTTAAAGAGATCACATTCCTATGCCATGTTTTGTGCCACGTTTCATCATCAACGATCCAGGGATCTCTCAGGTATGAATGCATATTTTATGTTGAGCCTGAGATATTTAATTATTGGGTGTTTGTATTTTGTTAGGATTATTTTAAAATGTCTTTGTATTTTTTTTAAAAGAAAAATATTTTATGTTTTGTGCGTGTTGTTCAAGCGACAATTCTAATGAGATTTTTTTCTGTACTGTCATTTCGTTAGAATTCTCGTTCAAAGGAGACTTCAAAAGAGATGGTACTGACAACTCATTTGAAGTCTCGTTCGAGCGAGACTTCTAATGAGATGGCTACGAATCTCAAAAATGAGTTTTTATGGCAGTTTTCTTCTCAACTTCCCACTACTTCTTATCCACTGTATGCAGTGCGGGATGGAAGTTTTCTGACAAAACTCTTTCATGCTTTAGAGCTCAAAATATCTCTAAAAAAGTTCATCAATGTTTGTTAATCATTTATAATTAATTTTTTTCAAACATTAACCAAAGTTTACACTAAATAGTTTTAAGATCCAAGCTTCTACATGATGTATATTTGAGATCAAGTTTTGGCACCGGGTTTATCATTCTTTACATTATTAAAAAATGCTTCTTGTGGAGGATTATGTGTCCATTGGTTCTCCCTATAATTGACGGTTGTTATACCCCATCGATGGACTCCGAGACGTAAGTGGACTCCTGCATTGTCAATAGGCTGATCTTGAAGAAAAGAAGAGCGTTAAAGCTTGCGAGGATGCCGATTTGTTATGTTAGTATTCTCTCGTGTTATTTTGTAATTCCATACTTAGTGGACTTGTAGCTGGGCCTTTCGTAGTTTTTTCCTTTGTGGGGTTTCCTCGTAAATTGCGACGTTGTGGTTGTTTATTTTCCCTTGCAATTCACCTAGATGCATGCTTAGGTTAAAAAGATAAAATTGGCTTAACAGAAAATGGTTTAATTGATGCTTAATTTATTTGGGTAGTTTTTCGTTTAAGAAAAAGTAAATATGGAAAATTCATGTTTATATTTGGTTTGTGAAATTTGAACTTTAATCAATTTTGTTTAAGAGAAAATTTAACTTGAAGATATTAAAACTTGAATTTTCGGGGAACCATATCCCCTTTTTCACTCAGTCTATGACATAACTTATGGTCGCTTTTATGATTAAGCACGTTTGGTTGTATCATCAACTATCTAATCGTTAAAACACCCACTTGATAATCAAGGATTCCTTCTTGTATACCCTCGAAAAAGTTTATTTGGCACATTGACGGTGGTAAGGTGAGCTCAAATGGCACCGACCTTGTTCTACCTGAACCTTCTAAAAGGAACTTCATTTAGTTGCCTGCTGCTATAAGTACCTGGAATCCAAAGTTTTCATGCCAAAGGTCACTAATAACACGTGACTTCCCTTCTAAATCTATGAATCAAACCTATACTCGTCTTCCATTTCCCTTGATTGTTCCGACAAGACTTCCTATTCTTAATCACATACACACTATCCTACAAGTTTTACTAATCACATCCTAACACGAATGGCTTATATAACTCATACCTCAAAATAACTTGATCAATATATCTCTCATAACCCTAAATGGTCCCTTGTCCCCTTGGAACCGTTGAACTGTATCACAATCAAATGGCTATACTCTCTTGCCACAATACTCCTACTCGTTTATGGAACATCAAGTGAATGACCAAACATGCAACTTGGTTAAAACTACCTCTCTTTCTTTGATGATCCCCTTGGAAAAAAATTTCCCTAAAAATGTAACCTTCTCATGTTCTCAGTTGGAGAAAGGACTTATTCCCTACACAATATACAAACTTACTCTTGGTAAATTTCAACGTTGGGGCATAAAATGCCCTTAGCCATATATTTGGGTGTATCGGAAACCTATTACTACACCATTCGATCTTTAACAAGGAATCATCTCAAATCTCACCAAACTACCCCTTTGCGCGATTAAAAAAACCCAAAAATGATGCCCTCGCTCGAAATAGAGCCAAAAATCCTCCTTCAAGATATTCTCCACCTTTCATCATTTATGATAATGCTTCAAGTTCCAATTGTCAGAATATGACACTTTCCTTGACTGGTCCAACCGATCGTTAATACGTAACACCAAACACCCATCCCGTATCATGAACGTAACCTATTCTTGGGAGGTTAAACCTCTACTTAGCAAACCATCCTTCTTTTGGAATTTCCTTAAAGTAACGCCATCCTTGAATGCTCATCCGGATAAAAAAATTATAGTGTCTACTCCCATGAAACGTTTACTATTATTGATGAAGTCAATTCCATGAAAGGTCTTCGCGAAGATTTTTTATGCTAATTCCATTTCTAAGGAAAAATATAAATTTCTTACATAGGTGATAACTCAACACCTATCTAAGTAAAACTGTAAACCTTGGACGATCAATGGAACCTCTGCATTACAGTAAACCCCTATAATGTACTCACATTCATGCATATATAAGCGTGCTATCCCTTTCTCCGGAGCCTAAGCCTATCCCCGATAGTATATAAGAGTAGAATGTAGTTATGCACAAAATCCCAGTAATAATATGATGATATCTCATATAAAATTCAACAAAGCAGCTGAGACTAAGCCAATTAAACATACCTCCATGTCTCTATAATCACTACGTAAAGAAATCCCAACACGCTTGGGTATCCACCCATATATAAAGATCGGATATAAAAACATATACTTTATAATCTTAGTAAGCACACTACAAATAAATAATGACAAATCCTCGATGTCTAAATCAGACTCATGCACGTGAGTCATAACATACCCATAACCATTCCTCGGAGGTGCTCCAAAAATTTGGTTGCCACAAAGGCATCTAATAACTAGGTTGTCTCACTTTCCACGAGCATAACACATTTTTCTAAAGGAACTATAAAAATGGTGGGCCTATTGGCAGCCTTTATGACCTTACTTCTTTGGTAATTTCTTCTACAATCAGTATTAGTTGTCCTCCTCTCGTAGGTCGTGGCTCCACTGGACATAATTCCCCCAACCCAACTAACCAAATAAAAATATATTACCTACTCCTGAAAACCATTTGGGGTAAAATCCCCCAATGTGATTCCTTCTACTGGTGAGGTCCACCCATGCTACACTGTCTCTATTTATTGGGACTACTTTGGTATCATCCTTCCAAATCTTAGGGAATCTATACCCATAAAGTTATAGTGCTCCTACTGATGTAGGAGGGTAATGTGACACCCCACTTAAAATAATAACGGGTGGCCACCCTTATACTAGATTAAATCAGGAATCTCAAGTGGATCATTCTCAGCATCAACTGACAATACAAAAAAAACACAGCTAACTACCCAATACCATAATAAACGGATGCCAAAAATTTAAAACATATAATGAACATCATGCCAACAATAACATAACTACTGAGCAAGAAAAAAAATATACACTCACGTACAAAAATAAAAAGATGTACTCATACAAAACATAACAAGTACAAAAAAAAGTATACCCGAATATGTTGTCGGGTAACAGATAATACAACAAACCAGAGGAGAGAAATATAAAAAAAAATGCTAAATGTAACTCTTAGGTATAAACCCGATACACCAAAATGAATAATATCTAGATTTACAAATGGTAAGAAGCGACTATAACAAAATCCCGCGACAGTTCGCATCTTCAACGACTCCCAAGACACTGGATAGAAAAACATCATCCGAATCCTTGCGGTGGGAAACTTATTGTGACCAACATATATATATAACAAGAGAGAATGATAAACGGGTCAGAGCCCGAGGTGGGAAAAACATTTAGCAAGTGTATAACAATGCATAATAATTATAAATTCACAGTTTCATATTTAAAGCGGAGTCGCTCTCTCGTGGACCTCAAACTCACCCCTCGACTAAAGCGCGCACCTAAACGTATGCATTCGAACCTTAATTAAACTACCCAACACCTAATAGGGTTAACCCAATATCAATCGACACATAAACTAAACCCACGTGACCCACTAACTCAAGTATAACCCAAAATCTTCTCATTCTACCATACTCTAAGTTTACTCTCAACTTACATATTAACATAATAAAGTATACATACGCACCAATACATTCCTAGAGTCCATCCGATTCTACATATTTATTTAAACAAGTCCATAACAACTGAATAGGCACACATTAACTTCCTATTCTTATAAGACATTATTTCACCATTCAACACACGTCCGAGTACCAAGGACTAAACTTTTCCCTACTCCCAACATTGTGTCACGTTTCGTGCGTGGGGCGTCTCGCAAAGATAAATCCAAACAAGGAACCCCCCCTGATACACTACTCCTTGACAACGTTGATCGTCGGGATCCATTATGCCCTCAACACGCATCCTATAAATTCAGCCACTTATATTGGTTACCATCTCTAAGTACACAAGTAGGATCTATCCTAAAATCTTTAGGGTCATATAACAACCTTAGTCTCTAGTAAGATCGTTTAACCCAAACAAACTAGTACACGTAATCGCATAAAATGTACATCTTAGAATACTCATATCACATTATCATTACTCTAGATATATAACATAATCATTAAATCCTATAATCATGTACACATACAACGCTTAATGCGTACTTTGAAATACTCATAATATATACGGTTATAGGATACAAATATACTACATAATGCTATCATCTTTCAGGAATTACTCACTTTCTCATGGGTTACCATATATCGGATTATTATCACACCGCCATGGTTATAAAAAAAACACAACGTATGGGAAGCGATCATTGTTCCAAACCAAAAAGTGAGAACGAATCATACCTAAGACTTATCACCCCCAAATAAAATTACAAAAACAATAATGGACGACTATGACCTGGGACTATACGCATTCTACTCCTCAAGCCAGGGGCCTCACCCACATCGCGCAACCTCCCATGATAGCATGTTCTGGGTATGCCCACACAATATATATATATATATATATATATCATTCACACTATAAATATATATACATGCCATCACATCATATGTATAAGTCATCACATGAGGAATATACATTCGCGCCATATATCCACACATCTATATATATACATACCATCTTCAATCCTTATGTATAAAGGAAAACAATTTGACGATATGTATACAACTCTCATTATACTAACCGTCACTACAACGCTTACTTACCTAATGCATTTCCTTACATGATCCATCACTTGAAACGTATACATCCATTTCCACCTATGATATAAATAGTCTCCCATTATATCCAACGCTAAGGATACTATCTCAAAATCGAACGTATGTATCAATCCCTATACATACACCATATATATCTGGATGCCCACCGATATATAATAATTATCATGACTTATTCCAATTGATAATGCGTTCTATCATTTCCAATTAAACTACGGTCCAGTTACTCAGGTGAACCCTGAATGATACCACAATTCAGATTTAATTCCTAAGCTATCGTTACTAAGGATATACGACCTCTCTCTCTCATTCGCTAAAAAAGTCGGCATACCAATTTGAAGTCATAATTTCCTAACTCCCTCGAAAGGTCCTCAACCTTACATCATTTACTAACTCACGTCTAATCTCAAAATAAGACTACTATCCCTAATGAGATTCCCCACTACAACGATGCAATAATTCCAATGCATATGTGTATATATTCCCAATCTTACTCGATATGTCCCCACGATCAAATCTTGAGAGAAACCCCCAATAAATCTCCAAAATGTACTTCTTGTACCATAATAGGATGCTCCAAATCAAGAAACCCGATCAAAATCGAGTAAAACTCATTCTGTAAAAATTCCTCAAAGTAACCATATTTTTGAATCGATTCGGCCTGGCTCAAATCGATTCGGTCCCAAAGGCGAATCGATTCGGCCCTTACGTGAATCGATTCGGTCCAAAGGACCAATAAATCTGTCTTAGCCCGAATCGTTTCGGATTTAGTTCTAAATCGATTCGATCACTCAGACCTGTAAGTCTGCAACTTTTCGAATCGATTTGGAAAGGGGCTGAATCGATTCGGCCTGTTCAGCAGGCTACGAAATGGTTTTTTCTCTCCAAAACCTAAATTTATCCACTTCCAACCTTAAATCTTTAACCCAATCATGTTGCTAACATCAAACTTCATATATAACTCAACCCCACTCATTATACAACCTTAAATCAATTCACAAACATCAAATGCAAGATTTAACTCACAAAATCTAGGTTTTGATATAAATACACAAAATCCATACTTTTATCCACAATTCATGACATCAAATACACATATGAATTATTTAGCAAGATTAAACACTTACATCAAAGTTGTAGAGGTTGAATTATCCTCGAGATCGCTTATTGGCCATAAATCTCCAAGCTTTCTCCTCTCTCTTATTCTTTTCTTCTTCTTCTTCTTCTTCTTCTTCTTCTTCTTCTTCTTCTTCTTCTCTCTCTCTCTCTCTCTCTCTCTCTCTCTCTCTCTCTCTCTCTCTCTCAAATGAGATTGGATGATTTTGTAAGCCTCTTAAGCCTTTAAATCCTAAATCCCAATTTTAAATGATAAAAATGACTCGTTTACTCCAATTCGAATCAAACTAATTTAAAATATTTCGAAATCGAAATAAATCCCAAGGATAGTCATTTTGACTATCTCGACCCATCCGGAATCAACTACGCACTCCGAATCGTCATCCGAAATATTTCATATCATCTTCAAATTTTGACCTCAATTGCCAAATTTTAAAATTCTCTGATTTAAATAAATTTTATTTCTCCCAAATAAATTTAATTCTCACTCCTAAAAATCACGGGGTATTACAGACTTCCCCCCTTATAAGAATTTCATCGTCGAAATTAAGTTAAGCCTAGGACTCCAAAACCTCAACTAGTTCCTACGTCATCTACTGTCTTGATTACCATACCTATTTCTCCCACTTCTCATGGAAAATTAATTTATTTAGAAATCGAATTTGTTAACCAGGGTGCCCATATACCCTGTACCCGAGCCCAATTACATAAACATGACTCGGCTCCACTTGAATCAACTCGTAATATAACTTTCAGCAGATTAATCTATAATATCGTACTTAGTTATAAAATTTTTGAAATTTCCAATGATTGAACTCTTCTCAATTCCTGACATTCGCTACTTTCAAGCGGGGGAGGTCTCGCAAGCGAAATCCAAACAAAGAAACCTCCCATTACACTACTGTGTAGCCCTATCGGGAATTGAGATCAGTTGAATCAGGACTAAGGTTTTGTCAAAGATTTTTGAACCATAGAAATTTCCCGAAGTCCTGTAAAATAATATAATATAAAGTAGTTTTGTGTCTTTCGACACACCAAATCAAACACCTCATGTTCAAAACACAAGGCTTCCAAAAATACAATACTTTTACTAACATCTAGTTCTCAAAGCTAACACAACGATGAGCTAAATTCCTCGCTCAACAAGGATCCTGCTAAACCCTGAATTTTCTCAGAAATAAAAATCCTTTTACATCACGTCCAAGCATCACCATTAGATAGGCCATTGCATAATTGGAACAATACACTCACGCGCATCTAGCCTAACTATTAAATGATAGACTTATCGTTACCAGCAAACATGTTTCAACAGCTCGCACTCCCAAAAATAGATAAATCATAAATCTCCACTAGCACATCCCGAAATAACCTATTCTCCCGAAAGATACCGTCCCAGTGACACATTCATTCACTCCTCCCTCCAAGGAAATTTTATGCACAATATGGTTATAACAGCTAACCACTCACAAAAACTTACAAGCGGCGCTCCCAATACCGCTCAAAACCTGACCTAAGAACAAATGGATTATATTACTTCCATACTCCAACTGCCATACTTCATCAATGGGTCCCATTCAAAGTTCTCTTGCCCAAAGGGGCCTATGAACTGTTACAGGAATTGCACATCCAAGTCCTCCTCATAAAGTTTCCCTCTACCTCTTCAAGGACAATCCCTCTTCCTATAATCTATTTATCCACAAAAGGAATATCTCCCCGAGAATCCTTCCTGTCCATCCTGAGGGACAAAATGCTATTACGGCCCTCGATAATACTGGCTATAACCCTGTCGCGGTGATGATCTTGCTTTGATGGTATCAACTCCTTCCGTCCTACTTGATGGTCCCGAGTCTCCAAATTTATTACTCCCTTTTTAAATGAAGACGATACTCCTAACAATGTGACAACGCCACACACCTCGCATCGGTAAAAGTCAGCAACATCGGGTTCCCTAACAAATGCTGACAAATTCTCCAATCTAAAACTCCCAAGAACTTCACTATTTGATTTTACTCCGTATTTACCTTATCGAGCACAAAGTTCGCCAATTGAATAAATTCTGCTTCATATTCAACCACCGTTCGACCACATTGAGTCACCTTTAGTAATCTCTTCCTCAACTCCGTCTGAACTGCAGAAGGAAAATACCTCTAGTCAAAGCGTACCCAAAAATCTGATATGGGCATTACATCTATATTTCCTCTAATGTGGTGACTGGCTCCCACTATTGGGGAGCTACACCCAAGAGTTTAAAGATGGCGAGAATTCTTTTTTGCACCTCACTGCATTCCATCATCCGAAGGTGCCTTGTATGTCCTTCTTCCAATATCTTGTAACTATTGCATCAGCTCCCCCTAAAATTCTGGAGGATGTCCTTTCCTAAAGGCTTCCTGTACTCTTTTCCACGCAAATGGATCTGGGTGGTCTTGAGCTATCAAAACTTTAGGATGACATGCCATCGTAGCAATGGCAACATCTACTGCTTGTGCCACAATAGTGGCAACTTCGGTTGCAGCCACAGTCCCTTGAGGTATGTGGGGTTCTATGTTCTCAGCCCCTCTATTTTCCCTACCTAGATGACTTCTTCTCGGAGACGTATGAGACGAGAGAAACTGTATCAGAACATCATTCAAGTGACTACATATCACAGAAGAAAATATAGGCGTAGTGAATACAACAATCCTAATAATAGGGCTCTACATTAATAACGCTTACGGAAGAACGCAAAAAACCCACAAAAATCCTAAGGACACTAGAACTTGATGCTCTGATACCACGTATGACACCCCGCTTAAAATAATATTGGGTGGCTAGCCCTATACTAGATTAAATCAGGAATCTCAAGTGGATCATTCTAAGCATCTACTGACGATACAAAAAAAACACAGCTAACTACCCAATACCATAATAAGCTGATGCCAAAAATTTAAAACATATAATGAACATCATTACAACAATAAAATAACTACTGAGCAAGAAAAAAAAATATACACTCACGTACAACAATAAAAAGATGTACTAATATAAAACATAACAAGTATAAAAAAAAAAGTATACCCGAATATGATGTCGGGTAACAGATAATACAACAAACCAGAGGAGAGAAATATAAAAAAAATGCAAAATGTAACTCTTGGGTATAAACTTGACAAACCAAAATAAATCTTATCTATATTTACAAATGGTAGGAAGCGACTATAACAAAATCTCGCAACGATCCGCGTCTGCTACGCCTCCTAGTGGGACACCTGTTGTACACAACATATATATATAGCAATAGATAACGATAAACGGGTCAGAGCCCGAGGCGTAAAAAACACTTGGCAAGTGTATAACAATGCATAATAATTATAAATGTACAGTTTCATATTTAAAGTGGAGTCGCTCTCTCGTGGAACTCAAACTTATACCTCGACTAAAGCGCACACCTAAATGTATGCATTTGAACCTTAATTAAACTACCCAACACCTTCTAGGGTGAACCCAATATCAATCTACACATATACTAAACCCACGTGACCCACTAACTCAAGTATAACCCAAAATCTTCTCATTCTATCATACTATAAGTTTACTCCCAACTTACATATTAACATAATAACATATACGTACGCACCTATACCTTTCTAGAGTCCATCTGATTCTACATATTTATTTAAACAAGTCCTTAACAACTGACTAGGCACACATTAAATTCCTATTCTTATAAAACATTCTTTCACCATTCAACACACGTCCGAGTACCAAGGACTAAACTTCTCCCCACTCCCAACATTGCGCTACATTTCGTGCGTGGGGCGTATCGCAAAGCGAAATCCAAACAAGGAACCCCCTGATACACTACTCCTTGACAATATTGATCGTCGGGATCCATCATGCCCTCAACACACATCCTATAACCTCAACCACTTATATTGAGTACCATCTCTAAGTACACAAGTAGGATCTCTCCTAAAATCTTTGGGGTCATATAACAACCTTAGTCGCTAAGTACAATCGTTTAACCCTAACAAACAAGTATACCTAATTGCATAAAATGTACATCTTAGAATACTTATATCACATTCACCTATAGGATATATATCATTACTCTAGATATATAACACAATCATTAAATCCTACAATCATGTACACATACTACACATAATGCGTACTTTGAAATACTCATAACATATACGGTTATAGGATAAAAATATACTACACAATGCTATCATCTTCCAGGAATTACTCACTTTATCCCGGGTTACCATATATCGGATTATTATCACACCTCCATGGTTATAAAACAAAACACAACGTATGGGAATCGGTCATAGTTCCAAACTGGAAAGTGAGAACGAATCATACCCAAGACTTCTCACGCCCAAATAAAATCACACAAATAATAATGGAGGACTTGACCTGAGGACTATACGCACCCTGCTCCTCAAGCCAGGGGCCTCACCCACATCGCGCGACCTCCCATGATAGCATGTGTTGGGTATGCCCACACAATAAGTGTATATATATATATATATATATCATTCTCACTACAAATATATATACACGCAACGACATCATATGTATAAGTCATCACACGAGGAATATACATTCGCACCATATATCCACACATTTATATATATACGTGCCATCTTCAATCCTTATGTATAAAGGAAAAGAATTCGACGATATGTATACAACTCTCATTATACTAACCGTCGTTATAACGCATACCTACCCAATGCATTTCCTTATATGATCCATCACTTGAAATGTATACATCCATTTCTGCCTATGATATAAATAGTCTCCCATTATATCCAATGCTAAGGATACTATCTTAAAATCGAACGTATGTATCAATCCCTATACATACACCATCTATATCCGGATGCCCACCGATATATAATAATTATCATGACTTATTCCAATTGATAATGCGTTCTATCATTTCCAATTGAACTACGGTCCAGTTACTCAGGTGAACCCTGAACGATACCACAATTCAGATTTAATCCCTAAGCTATCATTACTAAGGATATACGACCTCTCTCTCACTGGTCTCCCCCAATCATATCTAGATAAAATCCTATCGCTAGAAGGATTCAGCACAAAAGTCGGCATACCAATTTCACGTCATACTTTCCTAACTCCCTCAAAAGGTCCTCAACCTTACATCATATACTAACTCACGTCTAATATCCAAATAAGACTCCTATCCCTAATGACATTCCCCACTACATCGATGCGATAATTCCAATGCATATGTGTATATATTCCCAACCTCACTCGATATGTCCCCACAATTAAATCATGAGAAAACCCCCAATAAATCTCTGAAATGTACTTCTCGTACCATAATAGGATACTCCAAATCGAGAAAACCGATCGAAATGGAGTAAAACCCATTCTAAAAAAATTCCTCAAAATAGCCATGTTTCTGAATCGATTCGGCCTCGCCCGAATTGATTCAGTCCCAAAGGCGAATCGATTCGGTCTTTACATGAATCGATTCGGTCCAAAGGACCTATAAATCTATCTTAGCCCAAATCAATTCGGCTTTGGTCCGAATCAATTCGGTCACTCAGACCTGTAAGTCTGTAACTTTCCGAATCGATTCAGAAAGGGGTCGAATCGATTCGGCCTGTTTAGCAGGCTACGAAATGGTCATTTCTCTCCAAAACCTAAATTTCCAAAACCCAAATTTATCCACTTCCAACCTTAAATCTTTAACCCAATCATGTTGCTAACATCAAACTTCATATATAACTCAACCCCACTCATTATATAACCTCAAATCAATTCACAAACATCAAATGCAAGATTTAAGTCACAAAATCTAGGTTTTGATATAAATACACAAAATCCATACTTTTATCCACAATTCTTGACATCAAATACACATATGAATTATTTATCAAGATTAAACACTTACATCAAATTTGTAGAGGTTGAATCGTCCTCGAGATCGCGTATTGGCTAAAAATCTTCAAGCTTTCTCCTCTCTCCCTCTTCTTCTTCTTCTTCTTCTTCTTCTTCTTCTTCTTCTTCTTCTTCTTCTTCTTCTTCTTCTTCTTCTTCTCTCTCTCTAGCTCTCTCTCTTTCTCATAAATGAAATTTGCTGATTTCGTAAGCCTCTTAAACCTTTAAATCCAAAATCCCAATTTGAAATGAAATACACACTTTAAATGACTCATTTACTCCAATTCAAGTCAAACTAGTTTAAAATATTCCGGAATCGAAATAAATCCCAAAAATAGTCATTTTGACTATCTCGACCCATCCGAAATCAACTACGCACTCCGAATCATCATCCGAAATATTTCATATCATCTTCAAATTTTGACCTCAATTGCCAAATTTTAAAATTCTCCGATTTAAATAAATTTTATTTCTCCTAAATAAATTAAATTCACTCCTAAAAATCATGGGGTATTACCGGTAACTTCAACGACCCGAGAACATATGGTGAACAACGGTTACCTAGTAATACCCGTCAAACCCTTCACGAAAGGTTTCTACCAAGTCAAAAAGTCCTTCTCGTATTTGTTGAAAGCGAACATTGTCCTTTGCCTTTGTATCAATCTCCCCTAGTGGAAAAAGATAAAGATAGTTAAACTCCTCCTCATACTGACCACCGCATGGTTGCATAAATGAGGTCTTCAAAAAATTACTTCTAATGCCATTATGGATGGTGAGTGAAAACATTTCCCCTAAATCCATATGCTAAACACTTGCTAAAGGTCTTGCGTCTAAAAGTCCTTATCTCCCGACCAAAGTTGACCTCATGAGTGGGACGTCTCGTAAGTAAAATCTAAAAAAGGAACCTTCCCTATACACTTCTTCTAATCGAGTTGTTCGTCAGGAAACAATGGCATGAAAACTCCTAAATGTTCATCTTTATAGAGAATACAAACCCTAAACGATAAATCTGTAAAGTAGCCAAAGAACATAACGCGTAAAATCGACCAACTCACTCAAGATCACTAGGACACTAGAACCTAGAATTCTCTGATACCAAATGTGATACCATGAAAAATACATAAATAGATTGATCTGGTATTCCATAAAAATCATGGGAATCAAAACTATTGGTAACTTTGTTAGCATAACAAATAAATATGAATCGAATGAACAAAGACAATAAAATGAAATACTGAATCCCCACCAAACCAACTCGAATACCAATCACCAACCAAATAACATAAGTTGTTTCTGAATGTAAATATACATGTACAGCCAAACTAGAAATAAAGGAGTATAATAAAAGGTTGAGTTACACTGACTCCTACCATTCTAGGAGTAAAAAATATGACGTCGCTAGAGATGCTTCTCCAATGATCTTGAATCAATAGCAACTACATCTTTAGAAACTTATAAAAATCTCTTTTAAAAGAAAATGTAGACAGCAAGCTTATGTAGAATAAGATTATAATTGAATCTGGGCCACATATTAACTACTCACCTTTCTCTCGTGTTTTAAAATATTTTAGTTATTAGTTACCCAACCCAACAACCTAAAATATCACGGGGTTCTAAAACCTGAATCCATATGTCGTACATGTGATTAAGGCTTTGCATCTTCATTATTTAATCTATAGTTTCTCATCTTTAGGTTTATCTTTTTCATTTTAAAATATAAGTTGTGTGGTAGTCTTAAACCCACGATACTTATCACCAAAATAACCAATATACCAATTATAGATCTATATCTCAACTTTATACACATTTGACTATCTCATGACAACAATACAATCTACGCATCTCTAGTATATATGATAGAAAAATCATCCCTGCTAGAAATCATATGCATCTCTAGTATAGAAAATACGCAATGTCATAACATAAGGTCGTAGGTGGGCATTCCTACTATAAGTCATACATTATAGTATAACAAATAAATCGGTACCACCATCTCTTGTACCGCCACACAATAATCACGTATTGTAAGAGAAAGACTCTACTCACGTCTAACATATATACATAGGTACAACATTTGGCTTGAAAAAATAAAAAAGCATCTCTTGCGCCGAAACATAACGAAGACTTACTTTTATTACCATTGGGGATCTCTCTGATGTACTTATATAGTTTTAGGCCATCCTAAACCAAAGTCCTCATCATGGAAATGGATAAATAACCACGTCTATCCATCAGTCATAAATCCTACCATACCTAGGACTTATAAAATAAGTATCCATGATGAACATCTCGATCGTGGGTACCTAAACGTGTGATCTAGGGAAAATATATGACCAAATAAGAGCCCATACAATCACCGGGGTACCAACGCGGTCCGCGTCACACGTTCCTCATTATGGAATCCCTCTTACTATGCCTACCAATGAGAACTCACACATGGCATGCGTTGCACAGAAAAAAACGTAAGTACTCACAACCCTCACTAACATGTTAAATAAAAAAACAATTAACCTTCACTAGTGGGCTAAATCCAATACATACATAACCCTCACTAATGAATTAAATCCAACACATACGTAACCCTGACAAATGGGTTAAAGCCAACATATATGTAACCCTCACAAATGGGTTAAGGTAAATCACACACATGCCGACTCTATCACTATCGAGTCATACTAGCATCACTATTATAAAAGGTACAACATATCTATAACCTTGTATTCATACCATAACACATTAACCGTATCCTCCCGAGTTCTCGAACCTAGGCCTAGCTTCACCCTATCATACTTTAAATATCATATATCAACTATGTTAAATCTTTACTATCCCTAGTCCATGTCCCAAGGCATCTAATCTAGGTATCAATCAAAACCTAATTTATATCAAATCATTGACTATGATAACTACCATTCCCTAAGGATTTTCACCAATTCCTAATCTCATCGAAAGGATGTAACCCAGCATGACCATTAAAATGTTTCCCCTATATACTGACCAAAAACCCACTCCACTATAACTTCCTAATTTTCAATAACACCGCAATATACTCTTGGGTTCATATTCTAAGGTCCTATACTTAGTGTAGTCCCCTTTTAAACCAATAATTTCACAATTATTCCAATAACCAGAAGGACCCATCCTTAAAATCTTTCACCATTAGAAATTATATTCGTTCTATTAGTATTGAAGAAATAAAGGCCAAAAATACTAACCCTAAGTCCTAAAATCCAAAAATCCAACCAAACAAACAAATACCTAAACTAGGCAAAACCTTCTACTGTCGATCGATAAATCAACCTAGAACAACACAAATTCCCCTTGTTATGGGATTCTTCATCTTTAACCCCCATTTTCTCTCTACATCATCCATTAATGAATACAATAGCTTCCTTAAAGTACCCAATAAACATCCAAATGATAAAACCACTTCAAAACAACAATCGTAACCTATTTTTATCATCAAATCCCAAATCTACGACAAGATTTATAAGAAAACCCAATTTCTACTCGAGAACCCTAGATCTGTCCAATTCAATCAATTTCCATTTATTGATCCAATTAAACATAAGGTTTTTATATGATTAAAAATATAAGACAAATCAATATCATCATCCATTTTTTTAAAATCCAAGTTCATGAAGAAATCAATCATTATAGAGAGGAAATCGACCTAATCAACATCTAGATTAGGTCAATTACAAAATTTAATTAATTAATTATCTGAAATAAGATTTATAATATAAAATTATTTATATTTGCAATGAATAGATACAATATGTTCACACATACAATCATAAACATATTCTATAAAGAACTTTCCTTATGGATTGATTGAGAAATCAATCCCAAATTCTCCCAAATATTCCTTCCCTCTTGGTGCTTTCTCTCTCTAGGCCCTCTATTGATTCTCCGTTGTGTTTGTGATAAAATGAGATTCCTATTGATCTTTTACAACCCTTTAATCTCGAAATTAGGTTTGGCCCTCAAATGGGCCTCACCCAAAAGAGCCCAAAATAACTTTAAATGATTTAAAGACATGCCCAAGCCTTATACTAACCCAATAGGCATTTAAAACATCGTTTTATACCATAAATGGACATTCTACGCGTCACAAAATTCAATTACCAAAAATCCTTAAAACAAATAACTAAAACTCTGTTATTTAATAATTTCCCAATACGTGCCCGAATATTAATTCATTCAATTAATTAATCATCATGTATTAAGTCTAAATTCCAATCTAACTTAAATAATACATAACAATATAAATAGTGACATCTCTAGTCACAACAAGCACTCATAATTACTCTCCAAAATTTAGTTAATTAAATAGTATGCATAAAAATATGGGGTATTATAGTAGCAACTACTTTAAGTATGAGGATTGAGGAATAATAAGATGTTAGTTAAAATTGATTAGCGGTGTAATAATTTGACCAAGCGGCCACTGTATGCTTAATGCAGAAAATAATATTATGACCACATACAATTATCAAATAAGAGCTCATTACTTCGAGTAATTTTTTAAATCATTAATTTGTAGTGCACTCATAATTATTTAGTAGAATTGATTACAATTAAATAAATAAAGAAAATAAGTTTCGAGGTTGCAATTTGAAATTTTTGAGTAATTATTTGGAAGCCAATTTAATTATTTAATTTTTGGTCCCTAGTATAGTCCATATACCCTAGAAGCAAGGCCAGACTCTCTAGAAATCTAGTTTAGCCCAAGACCATGACATATATCTGTATATTTGTGTAAGCTAGGGTTTTAAGTTGCAAAATAATTATTGAGGGTTAGAAAGGAAGATAAAAAATACTATTCACATTTTGGTGAAGATTTTTAGAGAGAGATAGAGAGATGTCCATATCTCACTCAAAACCTAAGGTATTAATCTCCATAGGTGGCCACACATATACGATGCTTTGAGAGGATCATACACTAGAAGATACGAGGATATACCTCTTAGCAAGATTTTTAAGCATACAAAAAGGGCATCCTCTTCATTTTATTCAAAGAGTTTTTCTCCTCATATGGATCACCAGTAAGATCCGCTAAGGTATCGTTATTTGAAACCCATAGGTTTGTACTTTAAACCTAGTCATTGTTCATTTCTTTCTATTGCATAATTGATCAAAGTTTTTGGGCTAAACTTTTTCTGCATATATCGATCCACAACAATTGGTATTAAAGCCTGAATTTTAGATTAATTATGCTTTGGAAAGGTGCATGTTCTCTACCTTTATACCCCAAGTTACAAGTTATAAAAAGTGTGCATAAATGTGTATATTTTGTGATTAATTATACCCCTTCCATCATGGTCACTAAAATATGTTTTATGTGAATGGATCATATGGTGGTTCATCCATAGTAATTTTTTCCTCATACATTTGATTTGGTTTAATAATTAAGGTTTTATAGTTATTGTATTTAATCATTATAATAGAGGAGTTTGTGAGGTGATGTACTTTTTATTTTCCTACATGGTATTGAGTTTGGTTATTAACGATTTCCAAGAAGTTCCGCATAAGTTTGGAGGTCTTCTATGGAGGTTTTTATGAATTTTTAGAAAAAAGAACTCAAGAAGAAAGAAGGAAGAAAAAAGAAAAAGAAAGCAAAAATACGTTCAGGAGGGGAACACCCTATGCACTATAAAGACAATACTAAACTATTATTGAGGTAATATCAACCTTTATATAGGCAACACCTAGTAGCTATGACAGTTCCAGGAGTTGACCAGCAGAGGATTTTCAAGAACTATAGCGGTTTGAACTCTTTAACACCAAGGGCTCTTTCTAAAGGTACCTTAATCTTGAAGGACTCTACCCAGAGAGGAAGTCTAGTCCCAGATAGAAAGGGACTTCAGTCCTTTATTTATTTATTTATATTTGTAATTATTTAAATTTTCTGATGTATTTTAATTATTTTGTTGCAAAATTTTATGTGCTAATAAATTGCTTAATTAGGAACACCCGATTTTATGGACAACATGTTTTTTAATTTTTGAGGCCAGTTGAGATCATGATTTTATTGGAAATATATTTAATTTATTTATTATTTTATGAATTGAATTTAACTAGGTAATTAATTTAAAGGTATGTAAAAAATTACGATCTCCTAGTTTTATTTTAATTTAAAAATGGTTTTATGTTGCCAAAATAGAATAATGAGATAGGGAAGTTTAATTAATACAAGTAAATTGGGAATTACCAAAGATTTATTTCGAGCTTTTTGACTTGAATAAATTATTTTTCAAAACACCCTCAAGTTTAAAATATTAAGTGGGAGATGGGTTTTAACATAAACTATGTGATCTAAATCAGTATTTTAAGGTTTTGATGTGATTAATTTCTCATGTGAACTTTAATCTGGCCGTATTGGATGGAATTTAATCACAGAATCATGATGGTTTTAAAATTATTAAGTGACAGCTCCTCGAAATTAATTGTGAGTGAGTCCGACCCTTCCATCCAGGAAGTTATACACAAGGGAATTTAATTTCAACAAATGAACCTATGGCACACATTTAAATATAACTAATGATGTCCTCCCTGTCAGAGTCAGTGTCATTAGACGTGGGACCAAAAGACGCTGACTATTCAATTATCTAGGACAAAAGATTCTTGAACTTTTCAGAGAATATAATTGAAAGATAAAAATATGTGTAGTTAAGGTGTGGTGATTTAAGCTCCAATCGACAAATCTTACTTCATAAGGGAACTAGGATGCTCGAGGGGATTATAGTTTTATTGGCGATAGAGGGAAGCTAAATTAAAATTTAATCGAAGTTAATTACCACATGTTTAATTTCAAATTAATTTCATTTTTAAATGATCATTCTCAGATATCATTTAACCCACTTGCTTCAATATTAAAGGATAACAAGTAAACTAGAATGAACTATATTGAATGGAAAAGGAACTTAGATATTATCTTAACTGCTTAAGACTATAAATTTATTTTAAATGAACCATTCCTTGTTGAGAAAGATGAGGGGCATCCGAAAAGGATATCCGAGTTTATTAGAAGTGGCTTAAAACTGATCAAATGGATTATTGCTTCATGTTGGTTTCTATGACCAATGAGCTGAACCACCATCATCAACATATGTCAAACGCTTTCAACATGATTTTGAACGTCTAGGATACGCTTGAGTCTCAGAACTATTATGTGAGGCTAGATGATATGGCAAGGATGGTAAACATAGAAATGCTAAATGGTACCCCTATGCGTGATCGTATTTTTTAGATAATGTCTATCTTGGGGGAACTGGAAGTTCTTAGTTCAAAAATTTATTGGGAAATCCAGTCAATTTTGTGCTCTAATCACTTGCAGAGTCCTTTAAACATTTTTGCCTAAAATATTCTACAAACAAATTTAATTACTCTCTGGTAAAACTGCTTAAATAACTCCAAGTTGAGAGAATATCATCAAGCAAATGGGTGTTATTCAGGTTGCTAAGAGAGGCCAATCTTCCCCTGTCCGAAAAGTTAAGAATAATAAGTGAAAGTCTCAGTTACAACATGTGCTTGTTAAAAATGTTTTTAATCCCCGTATAGTGGGTAAGAAACAGAAAGGCAACTTTTATATTTTCAAGTATTATGAACATTGGAAGAAGAAGTGCTAGATATTCTTAGCAAAGAAAAATGAAAATCTATATTTTTAAACCATTTAATCTCATCTCTATCTCGAGATTTATAAAATGGACTTCAATACCATGTTCTTGAATGGTAGTCTTGATGAGTGCATTTATCTGATGCAACCTAACGCGTTCATAGAAAATGTATAGGAAAGCAAGGCTTACAAGCTTAAGATATGAATTTATGGACTTAAGTAAACATTAAGGTCTTGGAACATCCGATTTGATCAGGTAATCGAATCTTGTGATTTTTATTAATGCCCGATTGAAACTTATGAGTATAAGTATCATGACAAAAATGTGGTGGTATTTCTAGTACTATACGTAGACGATATTCTTCTATTTGAGAGTGATGTGGGTGTGTTATCTAGTATAAAAGAGCGGTAGTCTAGTAAGTTCGATATGAAGGATTTGTGAGAATCCCATCACATCCTTGGGATCAAGCTTTTCTGTGATTTGAAAAATAAAATGTCGGGCTTATCCCAAGCCATTTATATTAATAATGTTCTCATAAAGTTTAGCATGAAATATTCCAAGAAATTTTTTCTCCCATTCAGGCATGAAATCTTTATACCTAAGGATCAGTGTCTTAAGACACCTCATCAGATAGGGAGGATGAGGAACTTACCTTATGTTTCAGCGATGGGTAACCTCATATATGCCATGTTGTGTACATGACTATGTATCTTCTTTTTCGTTGGCATGGTCTACAGATTCCATTCTAATCTAACTGAGGAGCACTAGATTATATTAAAACACAATCTCAAGTACTTGAAAAGGACTAGAATTATGTGATGGCTTACTCTACAGATAGTCTATTATCCATTGGGTAAACATACTCATTTCTTTAGTCGGATAGAGTTTTATGGAAGTCGAACTCTAAATATGTGTTTATCCTAGGAGATGTATCCATAAGTTTAAGGATCAAGATGACATGTATTGTTGATTCGACCATTGAAATCGAATATGTTGTCACTTCGGAGGCAACAAAGGAGACTGTTTGACTCTAAAAATTCTAATTTGACTTTGGCGTGGTTTGTTTAGGGAAGTCGACTATTACACTTCACTTTGATAATAATTGTACAGGTACAAATTTAAAAGAACCAAGTATTCATTACAGGGTAAAAAACATTGAGCGTAGGTATCACTTGATATGGGATGTCTTGCAAAGACGTGACATCATTGTAACCAATATTACATCTCAGGATAACCTAGTCGATCCTATTACAAAGAGCTTATCAGGTAAGGTTTTTGAGAGTCATGTAGCGATAGTGGGTATGGAATATTGTTGTGGATTTATTCTTAAAACCATGCATGGCATTTAAATTTTAATAAAGGTGTGTCAGGTTCATTTGAATTGAGAATCATATTTTTTAAAATGCTTAATATATCCTTTAAATATATTTTATGCCATGTCGGTCAATTAGACTTAGTAGGGACTTTGTTAAGTTAGTCACATTTTGATCACACGATATCAAAATTCCAGTTCTACTACAATTAAACAGTTCACAACCTAGAAAAGGAGTTGACATCCTATCGGTATAGCTGTGAGTGAAATCTTGGTAGTTTATTTCAAACTACGGGGACCTCTTTGATGGTTCAAGAACTTATTTGATAGTTTAAAATAGGATTGTGAACAGTACATTTAGGGATGTATTGAAAATAACACCTATGAGATTCAAGTCTAAATGTTGACTAGATTAGACTT
The DNA here is from genome assembly GCA_949130495.1 of Sambucus nigra. Classification (NCBI taxonomy): domain Eukaryota; kingdom Viridiplantae; phylum Streptophyta; class Magnoliopsida; order Dipsacales; family Adoxaceae; genus Sambucus; species Sambucus nigra. The sequence continues at coordinate 476,968,039 of OX422213.1, forward strand.
GGGAAATCTCACAACGTTTATAAAGGGTGTATAGATTCTTAATTCCAAAGGTTATGAGCATTAGAATTCTTAAAACAAATTTTCCTTTGATTGTTATGGGTGAGATTCAATTTTATATTAAATCAATAAATCCCCGAAAGTTGGGGAAATATTTATGTGAGTAGGTCTAAGATCATAATTTAGAATCCGTGTTCAGGAAAGATCTTAGATTGTGATACTCACTTGATAGACTTATAAGTACTTTTTCCACCAGTAAACCTATTGAATCGATTATTTATAATTCTCTGGAGTAACAAACATGTTAAGTTTGAGAATCAAGGAATAAATAAGATGTTGGTCAAAATTGATTAGCGATGAATTGATTTGATGAAGCGAGTATTGTATCCTTAATAGGGGGAATAATATTATGTACCGTATCAAATTTTCAAATAAGACCTAATTATTCCGATTGATTTTTGAGATGATTAAGTTAAAGTGTAGTTATAATTTATTAATGGAATTTATTATGATTAAATAAATAAAGAAAATAAGTTACGAAGTTGTAATTTGGGATTTTCGAGTAGGGTTAGAGAGTGAGGGGGAAAAATAATATCATTAATGTTTTTGTGAAGAGGATTTAATAGATAACTTTATATCTAACTCAAAACCTAAGGTATTCATCTCCAAAGGTTCACACACACATAACCTTCTTTGAGAGGAGCATATACTTGAATATTCGAGGTTTCCGGCTGTTATAGCAAGCTTTTGGAGGGCAAGAACAGGAAAACCCATTGATCTTCTTCAAAGATTTTTTCTCCTCATTCAGACCACCAAATCCACTACGGTATCATGATTCAAAACCCTAAGTTTATGCTTTAAACCTAGTTTTTGTTCTTCACTTTTTGTTGTATGATCGATCAAAATTTTTGGGCTAAAAATTTTCCGCATATATCGATCTCCAAGATTAACAACTTCATTAAACGCATATAATACTCGTCAAACGTTTTATTTCATTCATCATAATCTCTTCAAAAGTAGTCTCAATTTTTCTGAATTCTCTCTCATAACACTAGAAGTTATCTTATGAATAATCTTGAGAATATCTCAAGCTTCTTTCTCCGTGAGTTTTCATTTTCACTTTCGTATGGCTATAATTCCTGTCATTATAATAAGGTGGTCGATTCGTGAAATCTTCATCTCTCAAATTATCCATCTCGAAAATCAAGATGTAAACACCAAACAAGTTATATCTAAAGATCAACAACAAACAAAGCAATAAAAAATAACATACTACTATAGCACATGAATGGTAACAAAATGAGAAACCATTCTGATACTAATTGTGGGTTTAGTGCAAGTGTATTTACTTAAATAAATCTGAAGGGGGAGTTGAATACGTTTGTCAATTAATTATCCCAATTTTATCCAATTTTAAATCTTTTTCAATTTTGGCAATCATTGTCAAACATAAAACTAGGTGAGATGACGAGAGGCATGTCAATCTACAATTAAACCAATGAAATAGGGAATCTAAGTTAATTGTGAGAAATTTAACTAAATGCAATTCCTATGTTCAATTTCAATGGATCTAGGTACATCTAATACAGATATTAGTGTTATGTGTTAGAGATGTGATAATAAAATAAATAATGCACAATCTAGCCATAAGACCGATCCATGAGGAAAAAACCCCACCTAGGGGTAAAAACCTCGATGCATACTAATCTTTCATTTAATTTGAAAATATTTTATACAATGCATAATAATAAGTTATCTTACTAACATTGAACTATCCCCAATTGACAATGAGAGATCCATCCTAAGCTCCATCAGACGAATGAGGAAGTCACATTCTCCTCCTTAGAACTTCACTATGCTTGAACTCCTCAATAACTCAAGCAACTCTTTTAAATGAGATTTTTTATCTTCTATTCTCACGTGGATCAATTAAAATTGAATCTAGTCTAGGTGGATATGATCCTAAAATACTCTCAGTTCCTCTAGAAAACTAATCTAGCCACAAGACCGATCCATGAGGAAAAAACCCCACCTAGAGGTAAAAACATCGATGCATCCTAATCTTTCATTTAATTTGAAAATATTTTATACAATGTATAAAAATAAATTATCTTGCTAACATAGAACTATCCCCAATTGACAATGAGAGATCAATCCTAAGCTCCATCAGACGAATGAGGAAGTCACATTCTCCTCCTTAGAACTTCACTATGCTTGAACTCCTCAATAACAAACAACTCTTTTAAATGTGATTTTTTATCTTCTATTCTCACGTGGATCAATTAAAATTGAATCTAGGCTAGGTGGATATGATCCTAAAATACTCTCAGTTCCTCTAGAAAACTAGAACAAGTATAAATTTAAGTTTTCTCTCAAATATAAAAGGAACGAGTGATTTTGTTTAAAGAGATGCAATTGATATGATCTCAAGCTAGGATATACTCTCCAAGTATATGATAAGAAACGATGAATTCAAAAATTTTTAAATGGAGGGAAAAAGTCTCTATTTATATATTTTTTGGATATCTAAATGTGTTGTGTGCATTGTTTGGGTGGTGAGATAGTCACATAAAAACATACAGTCATGGTCACAGGTATAAAACTCATTCGTGCACATGGTTTTAGGCAGAATCCGAAAACTTGCAGAGCCATGCACATGGGATAAAATCACAAACATGGGAATGGTTTAGGGAAAAAACATAGTTTTGTCCTAAACAAATTTCATTTATAAAACCAGGCCTTTCCATTAGGTTAAACAGAACATATCTCAAAAGATAATCACTTGTTCAGTTTAAAAACAACATTTTTCAAAGTTTAATGAAAATCGTTGTGTGCGCATAGCCTTAGACATTCAATCATAACTCTTGAACATGATAAACCTTCAACGATAACAACAACATAAGTCTTTGATGTAGAGAAGCCGTGTAGGATCTTTACTGTTCAATGTTCATCAATTTCTAATAACGAAGACTTTTTCTACCAAACGTCTTTATGAAATCAAATTTTTTTGGCTTCATAATGAATGACATAAATACTTTGATAAGGAATTAAGTAAAATATACCATATAATTAAATATTTATATTTTTAAGAAGTTTTTGGACTATATATTGTCGTTATGAGTTTGTGGTGCCTTTTGGGCTGACCAATTCCCCTACTATTTTTATATATTTAGGGAATATGGGTTTGAATCCATTCATAGATAATTTTGTGATTATGTTTATAAATGATGTACTCGTATACTTAAGGACCGTCGAGGAGCCCAAATATCACCTCTACACCGCCAAGTGTGAGTTTTGGTTGTAAGTCCTTCATCGACCATATCATAAGTAAAGATGGTTTGGTTTTATACATAAGAAATGTTGTGAAAATTATGGGTTTGGAAAGTCTGAGTACTGTAACTGAGGTTAGATGTTTTATCGACCTTCTGGCCATTATAGGAGCTTTGTGGAAGGATTTTCCAAAACATCCATGCCTTTGAATAATCTAATATATAAGTATATCAATTTTATATGGATTGACAAGTGTCAAGACAATTTCTAGACTTTGAAGAAAAAGACAGTAGCCACACCTATTTTAGCCTTGCCTAAGAAGGGATGAGGATACGTAGTATATAATGATTCTTCAAATTACAGCTTTGGATGTGTACCAATGTACAATGGTAAGTTAATCTCTTATGGTTCTAGGAAGCTGAGGACTGAAGAACATAATTTCCCCACCAATGACTTATAGTTAACAACCCTGGTCTTGGCTTTAAAGATTTGGAGGCACTACCTTTAGGGGAATCATGTGAGATATGGATCATAAAAGTGTAACCTACTTATTAACCCAAAGGGGATTGAATATGATATAAAGGAGATATCTACAATTGATTAAGGACTACAATTTCTCTATTAAATATCACCCCAAAAAATCTAATGTTAGGGATGATGCCTTGAGTAGAAAAAATTAAATAAATGATTTTAGGATACTAGGGAAGAGCATATCTAAATGGACTTGGAGAGTATGGAAATAAAAGTGATTGGCCACTTAAGCCACGGCATGTCAGGTTAAGCCTGCAAACATATTAACACACTTAAGGTAGAGAAAACATCAATTGAAGATAAGAACCCCCATTGCTAGAGACCTTAAACTACTAAAATTCATTTATTGATAAAATGTAATGATAAGTCTACCTTTAGAATTAATGATCACGGTGCCTTAAGATTTGGAGAAGGGTTTTGTGTGCCATGAAATAAAGAGATAAATATAGTATAGTTATAAGTATTTCATTTGTCATAGTTATCAATTCACCCCGAAGCACTAAGATGTACCAAGACTTGAAGGAAAAATGTTGGTGGCCTAACAGGAAGAGGGAGGTCGCGAAGTACGTTGCAAAGTGTTTAGTTTTCCAGCAAGTTATGGTTGATTCAAAATCCCGTAGGGTTATTACAACCCTTGCCTATCCCAGAATGGAAGTGGGAAAACATTCCATGGACTTCATAGTAGGTCTACTACGGACTAAAAAAGGTATGAATTATATTTGGGTAATAGTTGATCGAATTGACAAAGTCAATGCACATTTTCTCTATAAAGGCCAAAATCAATATTGAGTTTGTGGCTAAGATGTCCATCACAGAGATTATCAGACTCCACAGAGTACTAACGATTATTATATCAAACAATGATTCTAGGTTTGCCTCAGGACTTTGGAGAAGTTTTCAAAAAGATATGGGTCTACAGCTCCATTTCAGGACAACCTTCCATCCTAAAAAATATGGATAAATAGGCAGAACTAATCCAACCTTGAAAGATATTTTAAGATCGCGTGCCTTAGATTTTACGAAAGTTTCGATGGCCACATGGAATTGGTGGAGTTTCTTTATAACAACAACTATTATACTAGTATCAAAATGGCTCATTAAGAAGTCTTGTACGACATGAAATTCCACAACCCTTTGAGTTGGAGTGAGGTAGAAAAAAGTAAACTATTGGAATTAGATTTTCTAAAATAAATTGCGACCAAGGTTAGGATCATACATGAAAGGATACGGAGTTCCTAGAGTATACATAAGAGTTGAGACGACATCAGAATAGATAATTTTACCTTTGAGGTTAGGAACCATGTCTTTCTCAAGGCCTCCCCTTGGAATGGGGTAATGAGATTTTGGTAGGAGGGAAAATCAACCTGCACTATGTAGTGACTTTTGAAATACTAGATAAAGTAAGGAAATTAGTTTATAGATTTAATTTACCCCAAATTTAGCTCATATACACAATGTCTTCCATGTTTTAATGTTGCGAAATTAAGATAGAGATTAATATCAGATTATTAACCACAAACCTACAGAGATTTGAGGATATTTGAGTTATGAGGAGGCCCTAGTGGAAATTTTAGACTTGAAAGATCAAGTGTTGAGGACCGATAGGATTTATTTAGTTAAATTACTTTGGAAAAACCAGGTCGTGAAAGAAACTACTTGATACCTAGAATCTTCCATGAGAAATTACCCACAATTATTTCGAGGTATGCATTTAATTCTTCCTACTTTACTATGTTTCTCATAAACTATGAGGACGTAATTTCCTAAAGTTGGGGAGATTATAAATACCCAAATCTTAAAAGGCCACAATATATTATTAAGGCCATGCCTATGACCATTAGGTCGTGGCCTATAGTAATGAGGCTATAGAATTTACACATCGGAAGGACCAAAAGAACTAATACATGGGTCAATGACTTGGACCATTCAAGGTATTTCTTGAGGATCGAGTTTTTGATCTTCTAGATACTCTGTTTAAAGGAATTTTTGGAAAAAATGGTGACATTATTAGAAACCCTAGGTTCCCCTCTCTACCAATAAATAGAAATCTTAGTCTTTATTCCCAAATATTTTATAAGATTTAAGATAAACATTTCCAACACTCTTGAGAGAGAAAATGGGAAATCTAGGGAAAGTAGAGGTGCTTCCGATAGGAGACCGATGATTATTACTTTTCTAGAGGCGAAGTAAGGAGGCGAATTGTTAATTTTCATCATTGAATTAAGTCCTTTGGTAAGGGATCCTTCCTCACCATCTTCTTCTCTTTCATACAAACTTCATAGTCTATACATGTGTAAATCTAAGTTTCTGGGTAAAATGACATGGACTTTATTACTCATCACTAGTTCTTGCCATATGAGTGTTTCCCTTGATTTGAATGGATTTGGGAACTCAAATTATGTAAGAATTTGATGTGTTGCTATGTTATTAGGGGTTTTATTGAGCTTTCATATATTAATCATTGAGAATTTGATATATGGAATATCTTAGGTTAAAGCTATCATTTTACTAAAATATCTTTATTGTTTGAAGATCAAGAGTTCTAACTCCTTCTTTGAGGCTACGGATATAGGTAGTATAATATCTTATCTTGCTTTGGTTCTGTGTCCCGTTGTGCTTTTGATGTCACGGTACCAACATTATTGGTACTTGGTATCCCGCCTTGAGTATTACCTCCTACTTTGTGCTCGTGGAAAAATGGCTAGTTCAAGGGAGATTGATCCTGGAATTGTTATGGGACTTGTGCCTTGACATGGCTCAATTAAGGTTATGAAGTTAGATCTAAATCGCCAGATTCTCATCCTGAACTAGATATGTGGCCATGACTTGTGACATAAATGGGTTAAGATACACCCGGGATTAGGTCATGGAGTTGTGAGATCTCTCTAAAACTGGATTGCAGGATGTGAAATATAAGGAATATGAGAACAAAGGGAGATCGAGCCTTGTGGGAATCCCGAATTAGGCAAAACCAAGGGAGATTGAGCCTTGAAAAATCGAAGGTAGTTATTTGGACATATATTAATCTCGTTGACCTAAATTCCTATGTTGTACTTTGAGATTGGGGCTTGGGTTTGGGAAAGTGTCTCTTCCCTTATTATATTTAAATCTTTTCTTAGATGATTATACTTATATCTTATTAGTATCACATTTTGTACATTTTTGGTTAGGAATACTAGAAGATTGGGTCGAGGACATTCGATTTAACCCATAATAGGGTATTTGAGCTCATCCCTTTGTTTCTTGAATTTATTAGGTTTAAAGGTCATGAAAGGGAACTAGAGGGAGCAGACTGGAAAGGAAAACATTAAGGTGAAAGTAGATTTTGATAGTTTCCATATCAAGATGTAGTTGTTTATACTAAGAAGGCCATTATGTTAGGCCATTGTGACTGTAAAGCACTAGATTACAATGTATCGAGCCAAGTAATTACTCTCATGAATTATTATAGAATTGTTGGATATTTATTTTGATATTGTGCTTATTATTTTATATTGATTATTTGTGGTGGATTATGAATATATTTAGAACGAAACTGAGGCCTTGACCTAGATACATGCAACAACCTAATAAGTTTGCCTGATTTAAGATACTTTTACCTACCGCCACGCATTTAAGAGAAATAACATCGTAACCTAATAGGGTAGGGTCATGAGCGTTGTAGTGCGTGTGTGTGAGGTTTGGATAAGATAATTATATATGGTTTTATTTTTTGACACCTAAAACCTAAACATGCGGTGTAAGTTTTATAAACCATAATCGAAAAACACTTCCCATGCCCTATGAATTAGGCGTGCAAACCCAGCTGTTTGGAAGAAATTATTTATCACAATAAATTTTCCTTTATTGTATTTATAGTATATTTTAAAATTTAGTTTAAAAACCCATATTTTGGAGAAAAAGTTGAATTAATTGGGTTAAATTAAATAACACGCGTGACGTAATTTAATAGATATTAAATATTATGTGTTGATTAAATTATTAATGAGAGAGAAATTATTAAAGTTTATGGAATAAAACTACTAAATGAATAGTAACTAAGTATATGATGTCATAGCGAGTGACAACGACCTGATTGTATTTTATCTTAATCGGATGACATGTGTGGACTATATATGAGGTCGAGATAGTAAATAATTTATGAGTAATTTGGATGCTAATTTAGAGGTTACGATTAAGTCCAAAAGGGTCGAAATAGTCAAAATAGTATACCCGGGTGTATAGTTTGGGTCCTGGGAAAGTTTTAGACAAAATCAGCACCACGAGAGGGCATTCTTGTCATTTATTAACCTAGGGTTAAGGGAGCTACGAATTTTGCAAGGTTATATTAACTTTTAGTTGGGATAGGCTAGAGTCAGAGACATTGAAAACCATTGGAGGCCATTAGAGAAGAAAATGAGGGCATTCTTAGAGCTTAGGAGAGGGATCTTGGAGATTTCAAACATGTTCTTGCTGCATTATCACCTTTGGAGTGTGGATTAGAGGAGAATCATCATCAAGAGGAAAAAATCAGATCAATCACATATAAGGCAAGTGTTTATCTTGAATTTTTATGAGTTATATTACCCAGTAGAGTAGGGTCTTTGAATTAAGGATAATTGATACTATTCTTGAGAATTGATGAATAAAACTCATAATTTGGAATAAGATTGCATGTAGAATGAATCCAATTGCATAGAGAAATCGAAACTAGAGTTTATGGGATTAAGAACATGGGATAAATATGGGTTTTGATGAACTTATGTGAAGAATATAATAAATTTAGGGTTTAATGATCAATGGACTTTTATAGGATCTTAGATGAAAATTGTATGGATTTTTCACATGATTTATGTTAGAAATCATCCCTACATCAATAATGGATGTTTAGTTATGTTAATTTGGAGTTTGGGATTTTTGTATAGAATTTTGAGAAATTGGATTGTATGAAAATTCGTAACAGTAAAGAAGAGAGATATCTGATACATTTCGATTCAATTCGGACCAAGGGCGAATCGATTTGGCAAGGCAAATCGATTCAACCTTTTGGTGAATCGATTCGGTTTGCCCATAATTGAATTTTTGTTCTTTTAAACCCTGAAATTGTGAGAGATTCACGAGGGGATCTTTGGGGACATTCTTAGACTATAAAAGGGAATAGAAAAATGTCAGTATCCCTATGGTGGGGATTATGTTTACATACCTTGAGATGAGTAACTGATAAGTGAGTATAAATGTGTAATTTATTAATGAATGAAATTCAAGACGAGTCATAGAGTGATGAGTGAACCTATGATAATAACTATTGTAATAGCTACTGATATTAAGTAAGGGGTAACTAGGTCCCTTAGAGTAGTGAGTGATACTCGAAAATATACAAATGGAGATTATAATTGAATTTAATTGTACGTCGAGTATGCGAGTGTTATATACTATGTACGAGTTGATATAATTGGGTTGTGTGCATACCTACTGAATTATATATGTATATAGGTTGTTTTAATACCTATAGATATGATTTGTTTATATCTGTGAACATACCTACGCTGCCTGCTATCAGGAGATTTTTTGAGCAGAAGGCGATCCCACCTTGACAATTCCACTAAGGTTTGGAGTTGTTCCCCAGAATATGGAACGTAGGGTGGCCCACTATGTGCAGTGTATTAGTGGGACTGGCAGGTCGTTTGGGTATGTTAGGTATGTGTGTATCCCAAAGTCTTAGAACCATGTTCGCCTCCACTGTGTGTTAATTTATTTGGATTCGAGGAGACATGTCGAACCAATAGTCCTTGATTGAGTACAAGAGGTACATGGAATTGATAGCAGAGTATGCCAGTATCACGACGAGCCATTTCGGGGATGATATAATTGTGTATATATTGTATGTGTGATTAATATATATCGACGTGATATATCAACTTATGTGGGATATTATAATTGGTAGATTGTGTATATCTAAAAGACTATAAGTAGTGAAACTTAATTAAATGACTCAATAAGAAAATGTGCATAAATAAATTATTATTGAGACTGTAGTATCATGTCGTATGGGGAAATACGAGGGTACTGGACTTATCGAGAGTAGTTAGATATATCACCCAATTGTCAAGGGCATCATATCTAGATAGAATACATTAGGCGTGCACGTTAGTTTAAAGGTGAGGATCTCAAGGGAGTGTACATGGAATTTACATGTGTAATAAATTACTGATATAAATACACTCAAAATATTTTCAAAATATTTTCTTGGATTTTGACCCGTGTCAAAAATATTTTCAAAACCTTTTAGGTGTCCAGCCACATGACACTAAGTTTAGAGATCCTATCCAGCATTGTGTAGCTTCTGCAGTGTGGTTGCTTGCATGAGATTACTTTAGACGATTCAACTCATTAATTCTATATAGGAGATTTCTTCTGTAGCTCATTTGGGCGTGTTTCCCTTCAGTCTATTTATTTTATTCAGTTATGCATCGGACTGTATTCCGATTTTTGTTTTACATATTTCTGATTATGGTTGGTTTATGTACTTATAGAACTGATGGTTTATTCAGTCTCATTTATTTATATATATATATATCGTGTCATTGTTCAGACTATATTTATGTGTGAATGGTTTAATTCATTTTTCTTCCGCATGTGGTCATAATAAAAGATAAAATTTAACACCAACTTAATTTGACATAGGTGATTAAAAAGTTTTTTGGCAGTGATGCTAAGAATGAACTAAATGGGATTCCTGTTAGTTTTAATGAAGGACTAATCACCCATGATTAAAACAGGCGGGGTGTCACAGATGGTATCAGAGCATCAAGTTCTAGTGTCCATACGATATGTATGGCTTACTGTGATTTTATAGTAGTGTTCTTTGACATAGAGATCTATTATTAGGATTTTTGCATTCATGATTACACATTTGAGCTTCATTCTTTTGCTATTATAATTGTATTAACTATGAATTCATAAAGTTCAAATCTATTTTCATATGCCACCCAGGAGAGGATGAGCGATGAGAGTAGCAACTAGGGATAATGTGAGGGAGGCTCAGCACGAGCCACAGGCACAACAGTCACACCCACCACATGGGTCAATGCCAACAGCAGATGTGGAAGAAATTCTAGCACAAGTAGTTAATGTAGTGATGACTTCCATGACTCTCCATTTCCCTCGGGTCCAATAGCCACCGCAACCAGTGGCACCAGTTGTTCAAGCCCACCCAGGGCCGACAGAGTGGACGAGGGTTAGGGAGGCCTTCCAGAAGGGCCACCCACCAGAGTTTTATAGGATTTTTGATGTGATTGTGACGTGCCAGTGGAAGAATCGTATTCAGCGTGACCTGTGCATGGTTGACAGTAGTGAGGTACAAAATCCGATGCTGGCCAGTTTTAGGTTGGTTGGATCGGCATTACAGTGGTGGGAGCCAGTTACCACCGTTGCAGAGAGGGATACTATGACTATTGCTGATTTCTGGGTGTGGTTTGGTCGTAAATATTTTTCGCCAACCATAGAGACAGAGATGCAAATGAAGTTCAGTGAGGTGACTCAGGGTGATCATTCAGTGGTCGAGTTGGAGGAGGATTTCACTCGTTTGGATAATTTTGTACTATACGATGTGAACAATGATGAAAGGAAGAAGGAGAAGTTATGGATGGTTTTGCTTGGAGGATCAGGCAGCACTTGATCGATAACCCCGCTTTGGTGACTTATACGGATGTTGTTAATGCCTCACTGTTACATTGCCAGGATCATCACATCTATGTCAAGGGGAATAAGAGAAGGCGGATACCAGCATAGCCAATAGTAGGGTCAGTACCATCAGGGCTAGAGATAGAGAGATTTTCTAGTCTAATACTTTATTTATGGATAGACAGGCCACAGGATGAGGTATTGTCCACAACAGGGGAGACCACTGTAGCAGTAGGGTGCGCCGTAGGAGGAGCAGGCACAGAGGCCACCTACGGCACTAGCCCCACTCTCCCCGTCACAGCAGGAACAATTACAGTATGAGCGTGTTTATAACATCTGAGATGCTGCCATTCAGCAGGCCCCACAAACACCACCATCAGTAGCGAGTATATTTCCTATTCATGAGTTTGCAAGTAGGATTCTATTTGATATTAGGGCATCACATTCTTTCATAACGACTAGATTTTCACGAGCTTCCAGAGGGACAACTATTAGTATTCTTATGTGTGTGGAGTCACCGATGGGTAATGAGTCTCTTATACACTTGATCTGTAGGGGTGTAGATATTGATGTGGGTAGATTATGTTTAGTCGCCGATCTTCTTATGTTAGACATGGAGGGGTATGACGTAATCTTAGGAATGTATTGGTTTATTGGATATCGATTGGTGGTTGATTATTTTGTGAGGACTATTGTATTCTCTATTCTAGGGTAGGAGATGTTTTTAGTGGCAATGCCTCTTCCTGAGGGATGGTTGATCACACATCTGTATTACATCGAGGAGGAGACGTCACAGGAGGTGGTTGTTTCGTTATACTCGATTCTAGTCATGAGGGAGTTTGAGGACATATTCTAGGACATACCTAGGTTGTCGCCTAGATGGGAAATTGAGTTTGTTATTGACCTAGCACCGTGTAGGAGACCTATAGCTCGAGCGCCTTATCGCATGATCCCATCTCAGATAAGGGAGCAGATCCATCAGCTCCTGGGGTAGGGTTTTATCATACAGTGTACTTCACCGTAGGGCGCACCGGCATTGTTCGTCAAGAAGAATGATGGATTTCTTCGGTTTGGTGTTGATTACAGAGAGTTGAGTAAGGTCACGATCCGAAATAAGTATCTACTGCCTTGGAACCATGATCTATTGGACTAGCTGAAGGGATAATATTACTTCTCTAAGATAAATTTGAGGTCTGATTATCATCAGTTGCATGTCAGGGAGGAGGACGTTCCTAAGACTACTTTTATGACACAAAATGGGTCCTACGAGCTTAGAGTGATGCTATTCGGACTCACCAATGAACCAGAAGTGTTCATGGATATGATGAACTGGGCTTTTCGAGAGTTTCTTGACCAGTTTGTGATTGTGTTCATCGATGATATTTTGTTTTACTCTCACTCTGAGGATGATCATGCCGAGCATTTACGAAGGGTTTTACAGACACTTCGAGATCACCAGTTTTATGCGAAGTTTGGGAAATGTGAGTTTTGGCTTCAGAAGGTGCAGTTTATGGGTCACATTATGTCTGAGAGGGTCATCGTTGTTGATCCAAGTAAGGTATCGAAGGTGAGGGAGTGGGGACAACCCACGAACTGAGGTTCACAAGTTTCTTAGATTGACAGGATATTATCGACAATTCGTTAAGGGTTTCTCGAATATTACAGGTCCGTTGAAAAACTTGACTCACAAAGTGGTTCTATTTATCTGGGACAACCATTATGAGTTATCTTTTGATGAGTTAAAGTAAAAATTAACCTCAGCACATGTACCTTGCACTTCCTAGGGGAGGAGTGGCGTACTACGTCTACAATGATGCATCCTTGCAGGGACTTGGGGGTGTATTATAGTAGGAGGAGAGGTCTATATTATATGCATCTCACAATCTTAAGCCCCACGAGAGAAATTACCCTACGCATGACTTGGAGTTAGTCATAGTTGTATATGATATGAGGATCTGGCGGAACAATCTATTAGGGGAGTAGTTTACATTATTCATGGACCATAAATCGCTTCAGTATCTGTTCATATAGAAATATCTAAATATGAGGTAGAGGAGATGGTCGGAGTTCGTGAATGATTAACAATTTGATATTCAGTATCACCTTGGGAAGGCTAACGTGGTGGCAGATGCGTTGAGTCGAAGGCCTGCAAGAGAGCTAGCAGAGGTTTAGAAGACGAAGTGGAGAGAGCTTCAACACGATGATGAGATTGCTAGGGCCTATATGTCCCTATTAGCTGTCACTCATGATATTATGGTGAGGGTGGTGAAAGAACATGCAATGGATTAGTATTTCCAGGACAAAGATTGTCATTTATTAGCTGATGGGGCAGAGGGGTACTCGATCAGTTCATAGGGTGGTTTGCATTTTAATGGGAGACTAGTGGTTCCAAAAGACAACGATTTAAGACATGCAGTAATGTTAGAAGCACATGGGTTCAAATTTTTGGTACATCCCGATGGTGATAAGATGTACCAAAATATGCGCAATTAGTATTGGTGGTCAGGGATGAAGCGAGACATAGATGAGTTTGTCTCGAAGCGTGCTACCTGCCAGCTAGTGAAGGTAGACCACCAAAAATCGACATGGATGTTATAGCCACTAGAGATTATCGTGTGGAAATGGGAAAGTGTCTCCATGGATTTTATTACTTGGTTACCGTTATCGTAGCGAGGTTACAATTTCATATGGGTGATAGTGGATCAGTTGACTAAGGTCGCTCATTTTCTTCCAGTTCGCATGGATTTTGAGACGGAGCATTATGCATAGTTATTCATTGCTGAGATATTACGATTACATGGAGTTCTGATTAATATTGTGTCCAATCGGGGCATGATCTTTATATCTCATTTCTAGCAGAGCTTTCAGGAGCCGATGGACATGGATTTACGGTTGAGTACAACGTATCACCCACACACAGATGGGCGGACATAGAGGGTTAATTATATGCTTGAGGATATGCTGCGGATGTGCATACTTGACTTCGGGGGAGGATGGGAGGAGTACCTTCCTTTGATGGAGTTTGTGTATAATAACTCCTACCAATTCACCATTAGCATGACACCATTTGAAAACTATACGATTGACCCTGTCATTCGTCCGCTTGCTAGTTAGAGGTTGACAATAAGTTATTAGGGTCAGAGATGATTCAGGACACCACTACTAAGATTGATTTGATTCAAGAGCGCATCCGGATAGCTCAAGATGCGCAGAAGAGTTATGCCGATGCAGATAGGAGGCACATAGATCTTGAGGTTGGTGACCAGGTGTTGGTGCAAGTGTCTCCTATGAAAGGAGTTATGAGATTCGACAAGAAGGGGAGGTTGGCGCCGAGATACGTTGGACTATTTTTCGATCATTGAGAGGGTGAGATCAGTAGCATATAGGCTGGGACTAATAGAGAACCTACAACGAATTCATGACGTGTTCCATGTGTCATCGCTGAAGAGGTACTGGAGGAGCGAGAGAGATTTTTGGCACGTTCCAATTGAGGAGATCGACTTGTAGCCAAACATCTCATATTATGAGAGACCGGTTGCGATAATTGATCGTAGTAAGCGTAAAATGCGATCTAAGGTGGTACCCTTGGTTAGAGTTCAGTGGGGGAACCATGTACGAGTCTACATGGGAGCGGGATGATGACATGCGTGAACAATATCTAGAGTTATTCAATGCAGGTATGTCCCATTTTCTAGGTCAAAATTCCTTTATAAGGGGGGAAGTATGTAACAACCCGTATTTTTGAGGAAAAAATGAATTAATTGGGTTAAATTAAATTACATGTGTGACGTAATTTAATAGATATTAAATATTATGTGTTGATTAAATTATTAATCGGATAGAAATTATTAATGTTTATCGAATAAAATTACTAAGTGAATAGTAACTACGTATTTGACGTCATAACGAGTGATAGTGACGTGGCAGTATTTTATCTCAACCGGGTATCGTGTGTGGACTATATGAGGTCAAGTTAGTAAATAATTTATGAGTAACTTGGATGGTGATTTCGAGGTTACGATTGAGTTTGAAAGGGTTGAAATAGTCAAAATAGTATACCCAGGTGTATAGTTTGGATCCCAGGACAATTTTAGACCAAACCGACACCACGAGAGGGCATTCTAGTCATTTTGTAACCTAGGGTTAAGGGAGCTACGAATTTCCCAAGATTATATTAACTTCTAGCTGGGAGAGGTTAGGTTGAGAGACATATAAAATGATCGGAGGCCATTAGAGAAGAAAATGAGAGCATTCTTAGAGCTTAGGGGAGGGTTCTAGAGATTTCAACCTTGTTCTTGCACCACCATCACCTTTGGAGCGTGGATTAGAGGAGAATGATCATCAAGAGGATAAAATCAGACCATTACCATACAAGTCAAGTGTTTATCTTGCATTTTTATGAGTTATAGTACCCATGTAGAGTAGGGTCTTTGAATGAAGGATAATTGATACTATCCTTGAGAATTGATGAATAGAACTCATAATTTGGAATAAGATTGCATGTAGAATGAATCCAGTTGTATAGAAAAAATGAAATTAGAGTTTATGGGATTAAGAACATGGGATAAATCTGAGTTTGATGAACTTATGTGGAGAACACAACAAATTTAGGGTTTAATAATCAATTTAATAGGATCTTGAATGAAAATGGCATTGATTTGTCACATGATTTACGTTAGAAATCAACCCTACAAGTATAATGGATGTTTAGTTATGTTAATTAGGAGTTTGGGATTATTGTATAAAAGTTCAAGAAACTAGATTGTATGAAAATTCGTAAGAGCAATGAAAAGAGATATTTGATACATTTCAAATCGATTAGGCGTAAGGGTGAATCGATTCGGCAAGCTGAATCAATTCGATTTGCCGAGAATTGATTTTTTTTTCTTTTAAACATTAAAATTTTGAGAAATTCATGAGGGGATCTTTTGGGACATTCTTAGACTATAAAAGGGAACATATAAATGTCAATAGGCCTATGGTGGGTATTAGGTTGACATACCTTGAGACGAGTAAAATATAAGTGAGTATAAATCCGTAATTAATTAATGAATGAAATTAGAGACGGGTCATGGGATGAATGAACCTTTGATTATAACCAGTAGTGTATGATTGGAATAGCTACTAATATTAAGTAAGGGGCAACTGGGGCCCTTAGAGTAGTGAGTGATACTCGAAAATATACAAATGGAGATTATAATTGAACTTAATGGTATGTCGAGTATGTGAGTGATACATACTACGTACGAGTTGATATAATTGGGTTTTGTGCATACCTACTGAATAATATATGTATATAGGTTGTGTGAATAGCTATAGATATAGTTTAATTATGTGTGTTAACATACCTACGCTGCCTGCTCTCCGGATATTTTTGCGCAGCTTGACGATTCCAGTGAGGTCTGGATTTGTGCCCCAGAACATGAAACTTAGGGTGGACCACTATGTATTAGTAGGTCTGGCAGGTCATTTAGGTACGTTAGCTATGTGTGTATCCCAAAGTCTTAGAACCATGTTCGCCTCCACTGTGTGTTGATTTATTTGGGTTCGAGGAGACATGCTGAACCAATAGTCCTTGATTGAGTACGAGAGGTACATGGACTTGATAGCAGAGTATGCCAGCATCACGAGGGGCCATTTTGGGGATATTATAGTTGTGTATATATTATATGTGTGATAAATATATACTTGTGTGATATATGTACTTATGTGGGATAGTAGAATTGGTAAATTGTGTATATCTAAAAGACTTTAAGTAGTGAAACTTAATTAATTGACTCAGTAATAAAATGGGCATAAATAAATTAATATTGACACTGTAGTACCGTGTCGTACGGGGAAATACGAGGGAACTATACTTATCGAGAGTAGTTAGATGCATTAACCAATTGGGAAGGGCATCATATCTAGCTATAATACGTTAAGCGTGCCCATTAGTTGAGAGGTGAGGATCTCAAGAGAGTGTACGTGAAATTTACATGTGTAATAAATAACTGATTTAAATACTTGCAAAATATTTTCTTGGGTTTTAACCCGTGTCAAAAATATTTTCAAAACCTTTTAGGTATCCGGCCATAGAAACACCAATTTTAGAGATCCTATCCAAAAATGTGTAGCTACAGCAGCGTGGAGGCTTGCCGAAGATTACTTTAGACGCTTTAGCTCATTCATTGTTGATAGGAAATTTCTTCTGTATCTCATTTGGGCGTATTTCCATTTAGACTATTTATTTTATTCAGTTACGCATCAGACTGTATTTCAATTTTAGTTTTAATTATTTTCGATTGTGATTGGTTTATGTACTTGTTGAACTGATGGTTTATTCGGTCTCATTTATTTATATATCTGTCGTGTGACTGTTCAGACTATATTTATGTGTGAATGGTCTAGTTCAAAATGGGATTCCTGTTTGTTTTAATGAAGGCGTGGTTAAAATCGGCAGGGTGTCACATTTGGTTATTGCACTATTTGAGTCATTTGTCAGACGTATTTTAAGGCCGGGGCCTAAATTTGTCCATATTCTGAGTTTAAGATTGAAATTGTCAAAAATGCTAATTTTTTTTTATAAAAGATATTAACAAAGCATCGAAATATTCTTAAATCTTTTGGATTCTAATTATACAATATAAAATCACTGGACTCTAAATCTGTCTTTCACACGATAGATAAAACTCAAAATACAAATTGGTATCACCACATCAATATGTTGTGTACGCTCAAAACCAGATAACAATAGAGTATAATAGATATATGTAATACATAAAAAGATGGGGTAAAGGAGAAGATGACACCAGATGTAAGTGGTTCAACCTTTGTAGGGCCTATGTCCACTATGTGGGTGTGTGAAATCCATTAAATATGGGCTCTAATGGCCTTGGGATACAACCACTCAAGCTTGATCTCTTTACTATATTTTTGATAGAGTTTCAGCTAGGGTTTACAATAAGTCGTCCTTTACAATGAGGTATAAGACACGTATTTATAGTGCTTAGGGGGTGTAGTGTACCCCCAAGCATGTAATAAGCATGTGTGGAATGTTCCTAGCTAACGAGGAGGAGACATATATGTCTGCTACATATAGGTCATGATGATCAAATATTCCCTCACATGTGAGGGAGATGTTGTTGTAACAGTTTTGGTCCACGTGGGATCTGCAGCCCACGCGCACACTCTCACGTGTCTCCTAATGCATGTGCCCTGCTAGCTGTCATACCTCGACCGACCATTATGGCCGAAGTTGGATTATTGATATATGGACCATTGGGGGATTGACATCTGTCATGCTAAATTGCCTCGACTTGTCTTCCTCGGCCTAAGGGAGGCCGAGGATGAGGGTCTACAGCACCTAGGTACTGCTTCAAGACGCATTGGCTGGTCTTCAATGGTCGAGGCCGATACCCCCTGCACTGGCCTGTAAGACGAGTCAGTCCTGGCCGAGTCGTAATTCCCGACTTCTAGACATGTTGGTGATGGCTGGCCTTGGGCGAGGTGGTGTGATCTTGGACGGCGCTATAATTGGCATATCAATCACCCCCTAGCCCTTAGTCCTCCATTGTGAAATGAAGGCTGAGGGATAAAGTACTTTCTGAGTGTAAGCTGAGGAGTTGTTTCTGCGCATGTCAAATCTGAAGAGTTTGGTGAAGAATAAGTTGACACTTGGCAGCTATTCGGAGGATTGGCGTATTACCCAAACACTTTTTGTTTGTTATCCAAAACATTAGGAAGGAATTATCAGAAAATAGACTAGGGACTTTTTGCAAAATAAAAAAATAAGGTGAACTAAATGCAAACTATAATTAGCTCCTAAGATTAGATATTAATTATCTGTTTTTAAAATTCTCTAGAGTTAACACTTGTATTTGCCGAGATCCAAATACAACACGAGGACACACATATCCCTTTATAAATTTTCATCATTGGCTGTTTTGAGATTTTTTATAATATATGTATTTTATTTGATGGACAAAATACAAGGAAAGTCATATTTCAACTTTTAATATTATTTTTATTTTATATATATATATATTTTTTTTTTGAGGCATATACCAAATAGTCTCTCGAACTTTTATTAATACACGTTTAGTCAAAGCCTTTTTATTTTGCACAAAAAATCCTTCACCATGTCAAAAAAGTTTTACCATTCCGAGAATAATAGATTTTTTGATACAAAATAAAAAGCTTGGACTAAATGTGTATTAAAAAATGTTTGAGGGACTTTTTAATATTTGATCTTTTTTTTTTCTTTTATATTTTTTCTCTCCATTCCAACTTTAGGAAGGAACTGGAGCGTGAGGATCTTAACACTCTCAAGCGAGATCGACTTCAAAAACCTTTGTAACATCTACTTGCTGTGATAGAGCATAATATATCTGTGCATCCATTGTTCCCCCAATTTTTTAGTAATTAAGGGCATGTTTGGTTTGCAACTATAATTCTATTTTCAGTGTTTAAATACAATTCTGATAAAAAAATTCGTTTGCCAACCTGTTTTTAAGCACAGAATTATAATATTTCTGTGTTATAATCAAGTTTTTCAAAAAACAGGTTTAGGGTGTTTTATAAATTCTGTTTTTTATTTTTCAACTCAGAATTAATCATTCTTAATATTTTAATGCAATTATACCCTAATATATAATATACATACATAATACATTAATATGTGTGTAATTCTTATAAATAAAAATTATGTATGTACATGTACACAAAATTAAGTACGGAATAATTTAAAGTTAAATAATATTATCGATAGATACATGATACTTATGTATAGTTTTATACATGTACTATTAATGTATGGAATAATATAAAATATACACATAATACATATATATTAAAAAATATTATCAATTCATGTGTATATATAATTTTATAGTTAATTATACATGCAGTATATATATATATATATATATATATATATATATATATAGTTAAACTCCCCAACATACTTCATTAAATATACCTAAAAATACATGATATTAAATATACGTGTATAATTTATGATGTATGTTTGTATGTATGTATGTATGTATACATTCATATATCATGTATGTATGAAAGGTTTATGTAATTTTATGTATATATATAATTATTGTTAAACTCCTCAACATATCTCATTAAATATACATAACAATATATTATATTAAATGTATATGTATATAATTTATGATGTATGTATGTATGTATGTATGTATGTATACATTCATGTATCATGTATGTATGAAAGTTTTATATATTTATATATATATCATGTATGTATGAAAGTTTTATATATTTATATATATGAATGTATACACACACACATACACACATACACACATACATATGTATGATATAAATATACATGTTTGCCAATTTTGTCAAATTTTCAACATATATACACAAACATACACATATATGCCAATTTTGCCAATTTTGTCAAATTTTCAATATGTACACACACACATACACACATACATATGTATGTTATAAATATACATGTTTGTCAATTTTGTCAAATTTTCAAAAAATCTGTATGTAAAAACAAGTTTACCAAACGCACACCTAAGGTGCTCGGGAAAGAAGCTCTATTGTTTCGGGAGAAACCAGAGCTATTGGTTCGAGAGAAAGGGATCTGTTGGTTAATTATAAATACAAAAAACTGAATTTTAAAACTGTATTTAAAAATAATGTTTAAATCGAATTTTCTAAATAGAGAACCAAACGGGCCCTAAAGTCCCCTTAGTTGAGAGAGAGAGAGAGAGAGAGAGAGAGAGAGAGTCGACATCACTATAGAACTAATATAACTGATGGGCCAAATTTTGTCAATATATTTTCTTTTGTAAGGAATAAGTTAGCCAGTCTCTCACTATCTTATTATATCCCAGAAACAATGTATGACGGGGGCAAGTCATTTTCGAAATGCCAAAGTAGAAAGCCCCTCTTAGTTTGTGGTATGTTTTTTAGAAAATGTAA
This sequence comes from Sambucus nigra, assembly GCA_949130495.1. Lineage (NCBI taxonomy): Eukaryota > Viridiplantae > Streptophyta > Magnoliopsida > Dipsacales > Adoxaceae > Sambucus > Sambucus nigra. The sequence goes on from OX422213.1 coordinate 476,989,450, forward strand.
CCAAAGCAAAACACATCCAGCCAAAACGCAACACTAATCTCTACCTTTCATATACTATCTAAAAGCCATCTGATAGACGCGACAATCGAAAAACATGGCCTTGGAAATTTGGCAGGGTTAGCCTTGTGCGGTTGGGTTGTTTTTACCTGTGGATTTTGATGCTTTTTATTACATGTGAAGAAGGGACAATACTCAGTGTCGTATGACATACTCCATACATAAATTTTTATATGCATTTTCCTTTCCGATTTGGAATTTATCAAGTTTACGTTTTGTTCTAGTGTTAAGCTGATCCCGTGACATAAATGTACTACTCATCTATTTGTCACAATCAGTGGGGTAGAAGCTACTGTACACTCAATTAAGCAAAATTGTTACCTCACCTCGTGCCCAAAAGGAAGAGAGAGAGAGGGAGTTTGTTTTCTCCTTGAATGGTGCCAATAGGTTGCTATTTCTAAAAGATTCTACGGATTACGTGTATCCTCGATAAGCATGGCTGGAAATTCATTTCTACTGAACACCAAAGAATTTACACCACACAAAGATGGATATTTGTGTTTATGAACAGATTTCAATGAAAATAGATATAGTCTGGTACACTGAGAAACTGAAAAACTGAAAAACTGAAAAATAATATCAGGGAGAGCATTTTTCGTGATTTTTTTTTATTATCTCACTCATGTGTCAAACACACATTATTTGGTGTTTATAATTCACATGAGTCCATTTAAAATATTACTCAATATATGTTTGACACGTTAGTAGGATCACAAAAAAGAATCTCTTAATTTTTTTTTCCCTAATATTATTCAAGGAAAAAAGACTAACAATATAAGCTTGTTGATCTCGGAAATAAAATTGCTCTTCTTACTGATTGTTGTTCGGGATGGAAAAGTATTTAAAAGGAGTCATTTATATTTGGGTCAATTATTAAATAGTCCCTACTATAAATATATATTTTTTAAAAAGGACACATATTTTTAGTTTAACCCATTTAGTCCCTCAAGCACTCAATATCCTCTTATTTTTAGATGTCCGCGCCAGCGGCACTCCCTCTCCAAAATATGTGGCAAATGACTTTTTGAGGCAAAATAAAAAAGTTTGGACTAAATGGGTATTAAAAAATGTCCGAAGGACTATTTGGTATATGTCCCTTTATATTTTAGGTAAGGAGCCTTCCCACTTAACTTTTTGACACGAAAACAGATAGTGCTTAAAAATAATTGTACACATAAAAACCATGATAATAATGTCATAATTGAGTTTATTTAACAACACACATTTTTTATTTTTTATTTTTTATTTTTCATACAAAGAGTAATCCCCGGCCAGCTTACGCGCACTTGAGACGAATCCCTCTGCCCCGAACAAGGCTTACGAAACAGGCATTTAATTCCTGCGATCCGTGGCCCCAAGACGCAGCGTTCAAGTTTCGAACCAGGGGTGCTTGAGTTTACAGCTACATCCGGTACTACCAACTTGGACAATCCTTGGGGTTTTTAACAACACACATTAAATTATCATTTAACACAATTTATATTCAGAAACTGCAAATCCCTTCACCCATGCATGTTTGTGTATGAACATACGACACTCAGCATCTCTATTTAATACAATTGAGTGTTGTGAAATTTATAAATTTTTTTGGTTGTGCTCTGGTAGAACACATACCATTGTGCAATCATAGAAAGGTGTTCGTGAGAGCCGACTCTATGTTGCTCAGGCCGTCACCTAGGGCCCAAATGTATATGGCCCAAAATATAAAGTAATAATTATTGTATTTTGTATTGCTCACGTAGGCCAAACCCGATTTTGTTCTAAAGCCTGAAATAAGAGTCGCAATTCATTAATATGATTATTGTTTCACTTATTAAATTTTATGGTATATTTACTGTTAAATATAGGTATAAGAGACAACAAGCAAAGGGTTGGTCTAGGGCCTTGTAAAGTCTAAGAGCATTTGAAGATCCGATGGGGTGTTTGGTTTATGACTTAGTCGTGTCATTTTCGGACCGCGTTAATTTTTATTTTAGTATAAGTTTTTGGTACTCTTAAATCTATACAAGCTAATCGGGTCATGTTCGGATCATATTCGAATTATTACTATAAACGAATTATCGGGTAAAAAATTGTCAGCGTCTTTGACGCCTAAAAAAAACGAACTCTTTTTGAAAGAAAGCAAACATTCAAAATTGTACAAATTACCAATTTTATGTTTTATATTTGGTAATTGCTCTGAATTACCCGTTGTTTTGATTAAACAAAATACAGATGGCAAAAAAAATGTTGAATTCTTAAAGAAACACTTCACTATCATCGACGATTGCATTTTCAAGCATCATCCTCACAAATTTCCTATCCACGAACTAGAACCTTATGGGGAATGCTACGTTCTGTGAGTCTTTTGGTAGGGGTCTATAACGCTTGATAGTAACTGCTATAGTGAACAATGTCTCAAAAATGTAGACAAACACGACAAAGAGGAATAGCTGTCAATGTGAAGAGGGCACGCACGAGTAGGCTTCTCTGCAAACGGCAAATTAAATTATGACAGGAAACAAGGTTTTAGATTATTAGTTAAGCCATATATGTTTATGCGTCGTCAAGATTGAAAATGACCCTTTTTCAATTATATCTCACAGTGAGTTTATTTGCTTCCTGAAAGTGATTTCATTTCTTTTTGGATCCTATTCAATGCACATTAAAAAAGTTTTACACACTTTATTTGGTCTAAAGTAAAATCCAAGAATCTCGGGTTTTAAACAATTTGCTTTTGTTGTACTAATGTTATGACTGATGTGGAACTTTACACACTAGTTCTCATTAAAAAAATCATCACATCGAATATGTATGACACTCTTTGGTATTTATATATTTATCCTTTTATATGTCCCCAAAAATTCTCTACCTCTGTTCATGCAAAACAAAGGTACTTATTGCTCAACTTTCTGCTTTAAATAAGTTTGGTTTGTTTGACACATGTGAATGTACGTTCCCAAAGTGCAACTCACGTGAGTTTTGCTTGTAAATTACAAGGAATCCTATATATAACACATCTCTGCAGAAGGATAATTTATATTATACCAATGAATTTAAGGAGATCCTACAAAACAGTATTATTTTCTGCTGAAAATGACGATATCATGATGGTATTTACTTCTTAAGAGCATGACTCACAGAATGCCTATTCCTTGTTATAGCTCAACCTTTACATGCGAATTGACTAATATGAATCATAAACATTCACGTTAAATATCGAACCACAACATGAGTTAGTAGAGAGATCCTTGTTCCACTATACTATGACATATGTATATTGAATGACACGGATTAGTTGGGTCATTGGACCATATGATATTATGTTAAATATTGGAGGATTCAATCCAAAATCAATTTATAATAGATATTGTGCCTCATGATCTTATATCTTAAATTTTTCCAAGATGGACTTTATATACTCAACACATGCCCTCACATGTGGCATGAGGCATGAGTTGAGCCTAACATGTGAACATATTTACATTGTGTGGCACATAACAATTGTGTCTTTGAGCCATGAATATCTTCCTTTGATATCATATTAAATATTAAAGCTTTTACTCCAAAAATTTTTGACAATGAATTGAGGGGATGTGTGTCTTTGTATTTTTCAACAACCCATCTCATAGTCACTTGACAATGACGGAAGGGAGCATATGATCTTGTATAATGCGTGATAAGGTTCTAATTTTTTGATGTGAAATTTGTATTTCCAAGGCCTTAATCCCGTTTTAGAAGTTTAACTAGGAATCAATCCCATAAGTTCTTAAAATTGTATTTAATCTCATAACTGCGTCTAATCGTTTGTATCATTTTAAACTCAAATAGTACACAATTGTTAGAGAATGGAAAGTGTTCCATATTTTGTTAAAACATGACTAACAACTAAAAAAATAAAAATATTGAATTGGATGTAAATAAATTTGTAAAATTGGAAGAAATTCTTAAGCTCCCATACCAAATATTTATAAACATATTCACCCTGGCTGCTCCAGCAGTAAGGAGCGAACTCGTTAGGCTAATTGTCTAAAGTTCCACCCCCCAAAGGATACTAGATATTAAGCGGGTTGTGTGTTAGGGTGATTCTGACACAATGTCCAGCTCGCATGGAAAAGTCCAAATGACTCGTTTGTGTGGCGTTTCAGGATTATAAAAATAAATTATAAACAGTAACTCAAAATTAAAGAGCATGGAATGGTTTTATGTCTTGAACTTGGTGTTATTAATGTATAATGTAGTTGTTTAATGGCCTCTAACAAACGTGCAATAAATTCACATGTTATCAAAATCAGGGATAAGGTTTCTTTTGTCTTTTCACTGTTTCTTATACTAATAATGTCGATGTATTTTTTCTCCCGTTTTTTTTCTTCGTTTTTATAGGACAAAGTGGTATGTCAGGAGAAGAATTTCATCGTTTAGAAAATCCTTTATAGCATGTTTGGTCTCCAAAATTTGCCATCTTAGATTTATGCTACTATTATGGGCTGGTCTCATTTATGAGGTAAAAGATGCATAAAATTTCATTGACTTTTCTTTAATGCATCAAGTTATTTGCATATATATTTAGAAAAATGTACCCCTTGCCTATACCCATTTTAGAGTCACTTATTATCTCTAAGAACAAACACAGTCATTCTCTCTCTCTAGCACCCCACCTCACGCTACCAGACCCCACCCCATCGGAGACTCGCCGAAATAGTTCACTATATAAGCTCGCTAGAGGCCGCTCGACATCCTCGCCGGAGTGTTTCTCTCTTTCTTCGTTTCTTTCTATCTTTTTCTGATCCACGCCAGCGACACTATTGCCGGAGGTAGTGAAGAAGGTTTCTCGCCGAAAAAATGGAGTTTTAGAAAATCAATAAATTTATCTGTTTCATTTTGTTCGTAAAAAAATATCGAATATAGGTGTTATTTGGTAGATCTTGACGAGTAGATTCCAAATATAATTTTTTTTTATTTAATTTTGGATTTGTAGATTTAAATTTATTTACTTTTAAAGTTTTAATTTTTTTTTCGAAAAATTAGGTAGCTAATTGTCAACCAGATATCTATATTAAATAAACCGAGAGGGCTCCAAAATGCATAAGTTACAAAAACAAACCATAATTTGATAAGCGTCGAAAAGAAGAACAAAGTAAAATGTGGTACAATAATTTTGGCATTGCCACAGTAACCAGAATCTCTACATTACCTCGTGTTGCCAAAATGTCCCTGTATCATGTTTATACCTCCAAAATTTACTGTTTCAATTGAGGAACTGGCTCCCTTCCTGTAAGATTGGTGAAATATATCATGCTTAAACGCAAAGGCCCCATTTGATGTGTTGGATAAGAGGGTCGGATAGGATATGATAAGAGCTGGATTGAATAGGATAAAAATGAACAAAATAAGGCCAATTCCAATCTCGTACAGTTATGGGTAAGAGGACATGATGGGGTATAATTATATAATCTTGTGTTTGAAATGCCTTTGATAGGATTAATTTGTCTCATGTTTTCTAAAAATACTCTTATTTTGAATTTCTTCTTCATCATCATCATCATTCTTGCCTTAATCCAATCATTTAGGATCGGCCACATGAATTTTCATTTTCCATTCTAATATATTATAAGCGATATTATCATTCAAGTTTAATCCCTTAATATCTCTCTTAATAATTTCCTCATACGATAACTTGGGGTGGCTCCTTTCTCTTTTACCCTCTATTTTGAGTAATTTTTCTCTTGTTATAGGTGCATCTACTAGTCTACGTACTATATGTCCGTACCACCTAAGTCCACTTTCTCTTAATTTATAGCTAATGGGAGCTACTTTTAACTTTTCTCTCACATAATGATTTTTAATTTTGTCCTTTCTAGTAATTTCTATCATTCTTCGGAGCATCCTCATATCACTAACATGGAGATTTCATTCATATTTTTTTTAAAGCTCAACACTCTGCTCCATATAGGATCGCTGGCCTAACAACTGTTCTATAAATCTTTTCTTTTAATTTATTAGTCATCTTCTTATCGTATATTACCCCACTTGCTTGTCTCTATTTTATCCGACCAATTGATATTATACTCCTAACATCCTAATCAATATCTACATTACTTTATAACACTGAACTTAAACAACAAAATTTATTAGTTTGGTTTATCACTTTTTCTTCAATCTTTAACATTATGTTATCTGACGCCTCATTATTAAATTTACATTCCATAAATTTAATTTTATTTCTACTAATTTTTAGTCCCTTAAACTCTAAGGCTTTTCTCCAAGTATCTGCTCTCATTGCTAAGCCCTCCTTTGAAATGTATACTAAAAGTCTATCATTCATAAACAACATACACCATGTAACATCTTCTTGTATGTCCTTAGTAATCTAATCCAATGCTATGATAAATAATTAAGGACTTAAGGTCGACCCTTGATATAGATCCACTTTAATCGTAAACTTATTAGTTTCTCTACATATAATTCTTACTCTAGTATTTGTGTTATCATACATATCTTCAATAACTTTAATATAACTTATAGAGATTCTTTTCCTCCTTAAATCCCACCATATTATATCCCTAGGTACTCTATCATATGACTTTTCTAAGTTTATAAAGACCATATATAAATTTTTATTCTTACTTCTACATTTCTCCATTAATTGTCTTAATAGTACATAGCTTCAGTGGTGGATCGACCGGACATAAATTCAAATTGATTGTTCGAAATAGTTGACTCATTTCTTAATCTTTGTTCTATAACCTTTTTCCATAATTTCATAGCGTGATTCATCAGTTTGATTCTTCTATAATTACCGAAGTTTTATATATCCCCTTTATTTTTATACAAAGGTATTATGGTGATTTTCCTCAACTCATCTGGCATGTTTCATTATTTAAAATTTTTATTAAATAAATATGATAATCATTTTATCCCTATACTTCCAAGGGTCCTCCATATCTCCATGGGTATTTTATCAGGGCCAACAGCTTTATTATTTTTCATTTTTTTTATTAATATATCTACTTTTTTTAGTAATCGGGCATACCATTCCTATAGTCGGTTCTATATTCTCGACATCTTTTTTAGATTATTCGTCATTTAATAATCCTTGAAAATTCTCTTCCCATCTATCTAGAATATCTTTATCGTTAATTAATATATTTTGATTTATGTCTTTAATATACATAACTGGACCCATATCCCTTAACAATCTATCTCTATTCTTTGTCAATTTATATATTTCCTTTTCACCCTCCTTGATACCTAATGTACTATAAAGATTATCTATTTTGTTGTGCATTTCTAATAATATTTTTTACTTCACTTTTTAACTTCCTACACTTTTCCGAATCTTCTTAATTTTAACTATTTTCCTACACTTTAAAACTTACTTGTTTATTTTGTATTATCTTTTACACTTTCTCATTACACCACCAAGTCTCTTTTTTAATGAATCTTTTTTCCTTTAGTCTCATATAAAATTTTCTTACCTATTTTCTCCATATCATTCTTTGTTCTTGGCCAAGTGTGGTTAACATTGTCGTCCCAATTTCACTTCATGTTTAACAAAAACTTGAGCATAAACTTGATCCTTCCATTTTATATTTTTATAACATATTTTCTCTTATCGATACTTAAATCCTTCATTGGCTAAATCTCTTACTAATAGGCGATGTTGATTTATCAAGCTTTCACCTTTTATAACTTTACAGTCTCTGTATGTGCATAAGTCTCCTCTTCTAAGTAAGTAATAATCGATTTGAGTTTTGTTCTCTCCACTTTTAAATGTTATGGAATGTTCTTCTTTTTTTTTTTCTAAAAAAAATGTGTTTGTCAACGCTAGATCTCATGCCTTAGCAAATTCTATGATAGTTTTTCCTCCTTTATTTCTCTTACCAAAACCACAACCTACGTGTATCCTTGGATAACCATCCCATTCTACTCCTACATGTCCATTCAAGTCACCTCCTAAAAATACGTTTTCATGCATAGGAATTTGTTGTAATACTTCATTCAATAATTTCTAAAATAATTTCTTTACATTTTCATCTAAAACTCCTTGGGGGTGCGTAAGCACTTATTATATTCAATATTATTTTATCAAAGACAATCTTAATACTTATTAATCTATCTCCCCATTTTTTAACATCCACGACTTTATATTTCATTAAGTGATCAACTACAATGCCCACCTCATTTTTACAATTATCTATCCCCCCCGAGTAAAATAATTTGTAACCTTCTCCTATCTCTCAAGCCTTTTCGCCCTTACATTTCGTATCTTGTAGGCATGCTATGCTGATTTTTCTCCCTTTTAAGCTATCCATAAGTTATTTACACTTGTCAATTAGTGTTACTAAATTCCATGTAAAAATATACTATTAGTGGTATATATATACACAACAATTTACACATAAAAAATGATCGGTCTAATTGGTGGGTTAAACCAAAATATAGAAAATCTAAAAGCTCTTCATGAAATATTTAGATCGATAAACATAAAAAACTAGAAGTGTAATAAGTGGATTAAATCAACACATTAAAAAAAATATAATAACCCTTCATGAAATATTTAAACTAATAAACATAAAAACAAACAAAAAAAGAAAACTGATTAGTCTAGTAGGTGGATTAAACAAAAACATAAAAAAAATCTAAGAAACCTTCGTGAAATCTTTAAACCAACAAACATAACAAAAGAAAAAAAAATAGTAGTGAAATAAATTGCAGTAGATCGAAAAATTGCATATGTTAACCAATAAAAAAGCTACGTGCAGACAAAAAAGAAGAAAGAAGAAAGGAGGAGGATACCTATTGTGAATGAAAGAGATGACAAAGACCTATGTGAATGAAAGGGATGAAATACGGAAGCCTAATTCTAATGTTGTGAGTCCATGTTGAGTGGGTTTATTTTAACTTAATAAGGGCACAACAGTAATCTCAATTCAAGTCTTGACACCGCATAATTTTATACGATTGAGGTGAGATTTTTTTATCCCACTCTTTGTGAGATAAGGAGGTTACTTGGGATAACTTATCCAATTTTATATCTTATCCTAAACTACACCAAATATTGGATATGATAATTTTATCCATTTCGGTCATCTTATAAGGCACGTCAAACGAGGCCATGTAAGAAAATAATGATAAATATATAATATTTTTCTATATTAATCACCTAAATTACCATCACGCCATTATAATTTGTCTCTACTATAGAGCTTCAACAGTATTTTACTATAGAGGAGTCAATCTCTATAATTAAGCCTTGACTTTAGCAATTCGTAGCAATATTGTAAAAAAATTGTTTTTGAAAACCATGGGGAAGGAAAATAAAAAATCACACCAAAAAAAGATGTGTGATGTAATAAAATTGGGAGTGTCCCATTTTAGTCGTTCACTAATATTCTTTTTGGTCTAGTCTAATTACATATTTTTTGAGCACTAAGGTTCCTCACCCATTAATGTATATCTTATAATTCAAATATTGACAAAGTTAACACGTGTATATTACAAAAATTTATACAATATAAAATTCTACGTACAAATTAAAACTTTTTGAAACAAAAAAAAGAAAAGAAAAAAATGCATATATACTTTACAAAATTCATTGTATACACTAATAAAAAAATATATATGTATTAAGGGAGATATACCTTAAGTCCCAATAAATATGTTAGTGGGTTAGATCCGAAAAAATTACCAACGAGGAAGTTAAGAAAAAAACCAAGGTTCTAAAAGGCGCGAGGCGTGGTCGAGGCGTAGAGGTCAAGCCTCAAGCCTTAGGAGCCTAGGCGCGCCTAGGCGAAGCCTAGGCGTAAAAAGGCGTTTTTCCTTTTTTTATTATTTTAATTATTCCAAGGCTAGTAATATAATAAAATAGTACATACCTTGAATTTTGAAAATATATCCATATGTTTGGTAGCCATCTTTCTCACATTCATGCTCCATAACCAATATTTGTCAACTAATCCTTTGTTTTGTTTCAAAAAAGTGTGCCTTAAGCCTTTTACTAAGAATAGGGGGTAATAAGGCGTAGGCGATGCGTTTCTCTCAAGCCTCAAGCCTAGGCGGGCCTTTTAGAACAGAGAAAAAAACTAAAAGATATTAAAGAAAAACACACTAGATTGTTAATATATAGACTTTAGTGAACCATTCTTAGACCATCTCGAACTCATTTGACAAAATTGATTTTTATTTTTGCTCTCCCATTTTGTGATTTTGGCTCTGCAGAGTAAGCGAAAAACTAATATTTTGATGAGGGGAAGAAAAATGAGTGGCATGGAAAACCAGTCATCACGGGAACAATACGCGCAACAACTAGAATGCCACGGGAAGCCACCATATTTTGTCGTTAACCTCTATTTTATGCTTTTCTTCTTTTACTTACCACTAACACATAAATGAAAGCAATATATAAATGAACCGGTACAAATAAAAATAATATATTAATGAAATGTAACACCCCGTATTTCTGTGCATTTAATATTTAATTAATTCAAATTTTTTTTAAATTACTTGTGTGTCGTAATTTAATTGAATTAGTTATGTTAATATTTATTTAAATATTAATCGGAGAGAATATGGTTAATATTTACGAAAATTAAATTACTAAGTGAATACTAATAATTTATTTACGTCATAACATGTATAAGTGACATGGTATTTATTTATCTCAACCGGAAGTCGGATATAGACTAAGTTGAGTGTGAGATAGAGACTTTTTATAAATTAATTCGAATGTCAATTATGAGTACACGATTGAGTCCGGATGGGCTGAGATAGTCAGAAAAGTGTACCCGGGGGAGGTAAATGAGTCACAGGATATTTTTGGGCATAATCGAGCCCACTAGGGAGTCTTTGGGCATTTTTATTAGGCCCATATGATTAAAAATGGGATTTGGAGATAAAAACCTAAGTTTTGGAGTTGTGGGTAGCCATAACTCATTTGGGAGAAATTTGAGAACATAAGGGATAAAGAGGGAGGATTCTTGAGAGCCAAAGAGTAAGAACAAGGAAGATGTTCTTCATCACACAACGATCTCTACACCAAAGGATAATCAGACACTACGGATTTATAAGGTAAGTGGTTAAATTGCATCAATGTAAATTGGTGATATCCAATTCATATCATAGTAGGTGTTATACAAATGATTTTTGGATTGGACTAATACAAACTGGGTTTCAATTTGGGGAAGTTACAAATCAAGTTATTGGGACTGGTTTTGATTCGTAAGGATTTTAGTGGATAACTCTGGGTAAAAAGCTTCACACAAGCTGTTAATGGTGATTCTGTTCACTTGGTCCTCTAGAAAATGGAGTTTTCTAACTTTCGTTTTCTAATACGCTTTTTCCAAAACGGCCCCCAAATTCCATAAAACGACATTTTAAAAGTCTGGGCAGATTGAGTCAATTGAAAACTTCAGATTAATAATTGTGCAAACTTCAGATTAATAATTGTGCAAACTTTATTGAGGAGAATTTTGAAAAATTAACTGCGGATATTGTATTATGGACCAAAGGGGTGTCCGGATATTTTTGTTGAGTAATGCCATGATAATATATTAATTAATAGGGGATTAATTAATTAAAGCTTATAGCTGGAATAATTTATTATAGGATGATATAATAAATTATTAAATATTATTTAATTATGAGCGTTCTCTTTATAATGGAATTTTGAGGAGTACGTTCTAAGAGATGCAAATTCGGGCCAGGTGAGCGAGTTCGGGTACATTAGTTGTGTGACACCAGGGAGATATTAAATTAATTAATGAGTATATTAATTAAATTAGATTCGGAGCATAGACTCGGGTAAATAATAAGTTAATTAATGAGTATATTAATTAAACTAGAGTCTGACCATAGACTCAGGGAGATATTAAGTTAATTAATGGCCATATTAATTAAATTAGAGTCGGACCATAGACTCGAGGAGATATTAACTTAATTAATGGGTAAATTAATTAAATTAGAGTCGGACCATAGACTCAAAAATATGTTGGCTAGTGTTACGGACTTTGTAGACGGTAAAACCGAGATTAAATTATATATATATATATATATATATATATACACGGTAGTATGATAGTATATATTTATATTGTGTGCTCATAAATACCGGTGGCTAGATATTTATTTAGAATTATATGCTCTAGTGCTATTGGGGGATGTTGCGCGATGTGGGTGAATCCCCTAGCTTGACGTGTAGGGAGAGTATATCCCCAGGTCATAGCATTCAATTAGAGGTGGGCATTGAGATGATTGTCTTCACACTCGGGGGAATATGACCGCCTCCTATACGTTTATATTTCTATGTTCTGATTCGGCGGTGGCTAGCTGTCTTAGAAATCCAGGTGGGACTGAGTAGACCTGGGAAGATAGCACTTTAGAGAATGCATCCAACGAGGTAATACTCGGAAGGATGGTTTTAATTATATTCAACATATGTGTGATTGTGGAATATAGTTTTACGTATATAATGGAGTAGATAATTATATACAGGTAATTAAATACATGAAGAGAATTTGTATTACTTATATAACTAGTGAATGTTATATGGCTTTTAAGAGCGGTTTTATTTATATTCAACATATGTATAATTGTGGAATATAGTTCTACGTATATAATGGAGTAGATAATTATACAGGGGTAATTAAATACATGAAGAGAATTTGTATTACTTATATAACTAGTGAATGTTATATGACTTTTAAGAACTGATTAATTAAGTTAATGCGATAAATAACTTACGAAGTAAAGATACAAATTACTCGGGTTAGAGTAGAGTTCAAGGAGTTTCATGACAAGGCTAGTTAGATGGGGTGGTGTAACTAGGAGGGTCAGGAAGAAAGCTTTAGGTGTGCAATTTAGAGGCGGGGTGAGATGTATCTCAAGGGAGTGCGCCACTAACTTAAATATGAAGAGCATTCATATATTTTACTTGTTGCATTTTAATTCACTTGCAAATATTTTCAAAAGGACTTAGGGCTCTGACCCATACTTGCAAATTATTTTCAAAACTTTTTAGGTATCCAGCCACAGAGATGCCAAACTTGAAGATCTGTACCAGGGATACGTAGCTGCAACAGGTGTGGATGTTGTAGGATTTGGACATAGACGCTTCAGTCATTGCATTCCTAGAGTAGGATGCAGCTTGGTATTTCTTTCGGTCATGTTGCCCCAGCTATTTTCAATTCAATCATACTTTGTACTGGTTACTATTCTTTGTTAGATTATATTAGCGGATGTTGATTTTCTGCCGATGGTTTATTCGGCCGATCATTTATTGATTTATTCAGTAATGCTTTAGATTCATGGTTTGTGTGAATGGTTCGTATTGATATTTATATGGTTGTTGTTGTTAAATAAAAAGATTAAAATTTTGATATTAACTTTTGAATACTAGGTGGTTAGTAAGTTTTAAAAAGTCTTCGACAGTGATTCTAAGAATGAACCAGATGAGATTCCTGTTTTAATTTGATATAGGATTGATCACCCAGTATTTTATTGGACGGGGTGTCACATGAAAGAATATAATTAAAAATCACTTAATTATAATCGAAAATATACAAATTAACTGTTCTAAAAAATCCTCCTAGGCTTGAGGCTTGGGAGGAACGCCTCGCCTTAAGCTTTTTACGCCTTATTCTTGGTAAAACCCTTAAGGCGCACTTTTTTCTAAAAACAACAATGCTTTAGTGAAAGGATATCGCCATTTAAATTGTTTTTTACTAACCGGATCATTATCACATCCAAAATAATCAAATAGTATTTTAATTTGCATATATTCAGACATATTTTTATGATATGTACAATTTTAGTATTTTAATAGCCTTGTTATGGTTAAAAAATGTTAAAATATATTAAGAAGGCCTAAACGCCTTTTCACTCCTTTTTACGCCTAAGGCTCGCCTAGGCTTCTAAGGCTTAAGGCTTGGCCTCCACGCCTCGATCACGCCCCGCATTTTGCTAGAACCTTGTATACAATTAATGAAAACATATAATAAAAACACGGAAAATCTAAAATTATCCCTGAAGTTTAGGGTGATTTTCTATTTTAGATCCGATATTTAAAAGCTACAATGTTAACCCTCATGTAGAAAAATTATTTTAATTAGACATGTTGTTACACTACCGTTAGGATACTTCACGGATATGTTGGCTCATTTACTCATGTGTCAAATTTTTTAAGTGGGTCCAATCAATTTTTGAAACATAAGTCCCTCATTTTTAACAACAAAAATAATATAAAAAATATTCAAAATATCACAAACAAATAAAATTAAGTTTTTTTTAATCAAAAGTTTAAATTAACCCAACCTCAAATAAGGACCCCCTCCCCCCACTCTCTCTCACCTCTACCTCTATATGACTAACTCCCTTCCACTCCCCATCACCTACCCTCCCCCATTCATTGCATCAATACAATATCTCTATCTCTATCTCTCTACAAACACATATATTCATGTATCATTTGTCTCAATTTTTTATTGGCTAAAGAGAGTCGGTGAACAAAAATAAGCGGTTATTCCGTCTCATAGCCCTTACTCTAGTGTGTTTAAACCTCTACTAAAAATCAAGGGTTCTCTATATTTCGATATTAGAAGTAAATCTTTAAATCATATTACTGCTTATGTGTCAATGTGGCCCCCTCCTGTTCCCGACCAGCTAATGTAGCTTCCTATTAGGAATCCTACACGAAAGTGAACTTGCTGTCGCCTCATAGCTTGCCTTTAGATAATTGAATATCGCTGAAAGTCTTCCTCATCCAGGGATCCTCTTCTTCATATTAATCAGTCAATACCACAAGGTCTTTACCATAATATATATATATATATATATATATATATATATATATATATATATATATATATATATATGTGTGTGTGTGTGTGTGTGTGTGTGTGTGTGTGTGTGTGAGGGGGGGGGGGAGAAATCCACTAGGGCAAAAATACTATAGATGCAAGATATAAAGGAGGAGTGAATGCTTTCTTTTTTGCCATTTTTTAGAGAGAAAGAGAGATAAATGCTATTCATGAATTGGGTGGGGAGAGGAGGCGCTGGTGAGTGGGAAGGGGAGGCACTGAGGAGAGGAAGGGAGACAGTCAGGTAGGGGTAGAGGTGATATTGGGGGGTTCCTTACTTGGGACTAGTTTTTTACACTTTTGATTAATTTTTTGGATTATTTGTTTATAATATTTTAAACATTTATTATTATTATTATTATTAATATTAATTTTATTATTATTATTATTATTATTATTATTATTATTATTATTATTATTATTATTATTATTATTATTATTATTATTATTATTATTATTATTATTATTATTATTATTATTATTATTATTATTATTTAAAAGGAGGGACTCATTTGTCAAAAATTGATTAGACCAACTTTAACAATTTGACACATAAGAAACTGATAAACCGTTCCGTTCGGTATCCAAACAATATTGTAACGATGAGTATAATTGCAACAACTTTTATACTCGAGGTTTAACATTGCAATTTTTAAAACATCAAGGCTATAATATAAAATCACCCTAAACTTAAGGGTTAATTTTTCCTTTCCCATAAAAATATATAAGGAAAACATTACATGCAGCCACACAAATTTCACAAATGCTCTTGTAAATTATAGTGCAAAGTCACATTTGTTGCGTCGTAGTTAAAGTGGACTTATGAAATAATTTTTGTTGCATCTTTTATTTCATTGTGGTTTATAAACTTAATGTGCTTTAGCGTGTTTTAACGGTTATCGGGTCACCACAACTTGAGATCAGCTTCATCCTGGTCATCTCACTACACCAAAATAAGCTTTTAGTAACAAACTAATTTTTAGATTACTAACAATGTTATATCATTATTATTCCTTAAGATAAATTACCCTTATCAATCTAATATATTCATTAATATGCCCAAAGTGTACCTGCCAGTTCAAACACATCAACCTCGGCCTAATTGATAATCGAGGTAACAAGAGCTTGAGATTACCTATCAGTGATGTCGTCCTTCAGCAGGTCGGCCGCAACTGACATTGCAAGTACCGCCATGATTGGGCATCAACCGAGGTCTACATGACTCATGGGATCAGTTATCCATCAGGTCGGCCACAGCCGACATTACAAGCATCACCTCGGCCAGGGCATTATCCGAGATAAATATGGACATGGGTTATCCATCAGAATCATTGCCAACATCGGCCATAACCGATGTTATAAGTTTCACCTAAGATCACAAGGTCTCACAGACTCAGCATTAAGTTTCAAGACAATGTCAGTCGGGGCCGACGTTCCATAAATATAACCTCGGCTGTAATCCAGGCCAAAGTCTTCATATAATTCTCAGCCAAGGCAAGGGTCATACTTCACAAACCTCGTGCTCATCCAGGCCAAGGTTGGTACCAAGAAAAGACAACCAAGCATCTACGCGCACATGTATGGCTTGGAACACATGGACAAATTTGTTATAACTGAATCATTCCCTCCACGTGGGGGAATATTTAGGTCATCATTACTTTGTTGAGATCAACCAGGTGTCATCCTGGCACTGGCTGGATCTCCATGTACATGCACATGGCATGCTTGGGGGGTACATTACACCCCCAGGCACTATATATTGAGGTCATCCTCAACATTGTAAACGATCGATAATTACAACCCTAGCTAAAACTCTGTCAATTTGCATAGTAGAGAGAGAAAGCTTGAGAGATTGTATCCATGGTCGTTAGTGCCTTGTTTCAGGGACATTACTCACTAACTTGCACAGTGGATGTAGGACTAATTGGCTGAACCACTTACATATTGGTGTTCATCCTATTCTCCTCACCTCCTCTCTCTCTCTCTCTCTCTCTCTCTATATATATATATATATATATATATATATATATATATATATATATATATATTCTCCCGTGCTACCATTGTTATCACCTGCTTGAGCTTGTCAACACCTTACCTGGTGGTGCTATTTTCAGCATCATCGTTTTGGCGCCATCTGTGGGAACGAGAAGCTATCTCTTTCGTTTTTGCTTCTTGACCTCACCGGAGACTCTGGTGGTGAACCAGGCCTCACCCCTTACGTGGAGCTGTTTCACCATTGGAAGAGGTCCTTTAAGGTATTAATCTCACCTCCTTTACTAGATCTTTAGTTATAACATATGGCACCAGAGTTTCCACCACCTCCTCCACCATCTGGTGTTGGAGGACCCAGTTACAGCTAGGCACCACCCCAGTCCAATATGGCTGAGGTGGAAGCAGCCTTGAAGTCATTGGCCGCAACTCAACAAATAATGAAGGAACAATTTGCACAACTGAGTCAAAATATGATGATTACTCCAGCGGATTCTCAACCCCATCCTGAAGCCAGGGGACCACCCCAGTCACCACAAAAGGACCAACCTACTCCTCAACGGAGGAGGGACATTGCTGACCCTAGGCGTTTACGTCTGGGGAGGAAAGGAAACCCTTGCCCGGAGGATAGGTATGATGATATGGAGGCAGAGGATGCTCCAGAAGATTGCTGGGAGTCGTACGAGGTTTCGAATAACACGGTACGTCCTATCCAACAAAGCAGAGGCTGTGGGGGAAGAAGATGGGGATGTCCAATAAAGAGGATTATCTTTTGATCGCTTGAGTTGAGGCTCTGCCTTTCAAAGGATCGACCCAGTTAGTGACCTAAGACAAAGGGAAGATGGGGAACATCGACCTCATTAGGGCCGACCCCATCATAACTGACCCCAACCTGGCTGAGACAGGGATCAAGAGGAGGTAAATAGCCGACATTGTGCAGTGGACGGGGAGCCCTTAGTTCACCCCTTAGAGGTGTCTGGGGATAACCTCGGCCAGGCTGACGTTGAAATCCATGAAACGATTCCATTCTACGTCTTGAAGAGAAGACAGGGGACATCATCAAATGCCGAGACCCACTGTAAAGAGGTTTCTCAGAAGGTTCCCCATTCGTGGCAAGGATAGTGAGTTTCCCAACCCCTGCCAAGTTTAAACCACCTACAAAGTCTCCCAAGTATGATGGTAGTACCAATCCTGTGCATCATATTGAGATGTACTAGTCTGCAATGGACATTTATTCAATACCAGATGAGATGAAATGTCAGGCCTTCTCTGAGAGTTTGACGGGAGCTGCACACATCTGGTTTACCTCTCTTCTGAAGAACTCTATCGAGAACTTTAAGGGCTTGGCTGAACGGTTCATTCATAATTTCTATTTTGGGGTAAGACCTCAAAAGAAGGCCACTCATTTTCTGTACGCCAAAGAAGGCAAGAACGAGAGCCTAAGAGACTACATTGCTAGATTCAATAATGAAAAATTAGAGGTTAAAGATTATGAAGAGAATATAGCTATGACTGCCCTTATTGAAGGACTCCAGAAAAGAAGTTATTGTGTAAGCTTGCAGAAGACCCTCCTAAGTCCATGGCAAAGCTATTGGCAACTCCATGAAAAGTTATGAACGCTGAAGAGGCTATGGCCATAAAGTATAAGGATGAGAACGAAAGTGGCAGCGGGAAGTTCCAAAGGAAGAAAGATGGAAAAAAGAGGTCTATAGACGATAAGTATGCACACTATACTCCTCTAACTGTGAGGTGCGAACACATCCTCAACGAAATAAAAAATGATCGGTGTCTGAGATAGCCGGAGAAGATGAAGGCTCCTTCGTATAAGAGGAACAAAAACCTATGGTGTGAGTTTCATCAAGATCACGGCCATGTGACAGATAAGTGCTTCGCCTTGAAGGATGAAATTGAGAAGATGTTGAAGTCTGGAAAGATCAGGAAGTATGTTGATGGGATAGATCCTAAGAGGGGAAGAGATGACCCTAAAAAGAAGAGAAACAACAGATGTTGAGATGATCCCCCAACAAGAAGAGATGATGACTCAGATGGTGATGATGAGGATGATCCTGACCTCCCACCAAAAGACGACAATGCCCCAATAAAGAGGGTTGGTATGATATCCTTTGGTGTTAACACCATCTGTGGAGGACTAGCAAGTGGTGGCTTAAAAGTAGCCGACCGTAAAGCTCACATGGCAGAGGCTAAGTCAGTGACCAAAGTAGAGGTTGTGAATTTGGCATCTTCGGAGGCTAATTAGAAGAGAAAGAAGGTGGATATGGATAGACTTATAGTTGGATTCTCTAGACTCGACTTCAAAGGTATCTTGGCTCCGCATGACGACCTTTTGGTAATTACAACAAGAGTGCATGGATGTGAGGTACAGAAAATCCTCGTAGATGGCAAAAGTTCGGAAGATGTGATGTTTTGGCCTATTTTAAGAGCCTAGGCCTTAGCAGAGCTAGGCTGGTACCCTATCATCATCCATTGATGGGCTTCAGCGGTGAAAAAGTCTATCCATTAGGCATGTATGAGATGTATGTAAAAATGGGAGACGAGTGACCTAAGAGGTTGACCCAAAAGATCAATTTTTTGGTTATGGATGAAAACATCTTCTCGACCTACAACCTCATTATAGGACGAGTAACCCTTAAGGAATTTGAGGCTGTGCCGTCGATGGTCCTCCAAAAGCTAAAATTCCTGCCCCCCTATGGGGTAGGGGAAGTGAAAGGTGACCAGACCTAGGTATGAGAATGATACTTCAACTCGGCGGAATAGAGAGAGGCCCATAAGAGGGCAACAACCACATATAACATTGATACACTCGATCCTAGGGATGAAACAAAATTGAAGAAAGGAGAGGCCACGGAAGAGGTAGAATCCATCATCCTGAATGAGGACGAATTGGAAAAAAACGTCCAAATTGGTAAGGCCTTAAAACCCAAGATCAAGGAAGAGCTGATAAGTTTTTTAAATAAGAGGTAGAGTGTCTTCGCTTGGAGCCACGCAGATATGCCTGGCATCGACCCAGAGGTTATGTGCCACAAACTCAATGTGGCAGAAGATGCTAAGCCGATTAAATAAAGACTAAGAGTTTACTCCAAGGAAAAGTATGATGTCATCAGGGAAGAGGTCAAAAAGTTGGAAGAGGCAGAATTCATCAGGGAGGTCATATACCGAGAATGGTTATTTAACGCCATCATAGTGCCCAAAGCTAATGAAAAGTGGAGGATGTGCGTAGACTTCACTGACGTGAACAAGTCTTGCCCAAAAGAAAGTTGTCCCTTACCTCGAATTGATCAGATGGTAGATGCCACGGCGGGGCATGAACTTATGAGCTTTATGGATGCATATTCAGGCTATAATTAGATCTTTATGGATGTTGAAGACTTAGAGAAGACAACATTCATCACAGACAAGGTGACCTATTAATATAAGGTCATTCCCTTAGACTTGAAGAATCCAGGGGCCACGTATCAACGTCTTGTAAATAAGATGTTTGAAGATCAGATTGGCAAGACCATGGAGGTATATGTAGATGACATGTTGACAAAAATCTTGAAGTCCTGCACTCACATAGCCAATTAGGAGAGGACCTTTGACACCATGGACTTGTACAGAATGAAGCTCAATCCTGCCAAGTGTGTCTTCGAGGTAGGAGTGGGGATTTTTTTTAGATTAATCGTTAATCAAATTGGAATAGAGGCCAATCCTGAAAAAATCAAGGCTCTGGTTGAAATGAAGACACCTAGGACCATTAAAGACATTCAGAGGTTAACCGGAAGAGTTGCAGCGCTGAATAGGTTTATCTCCAGGGCTACGGACAAGTGTCTTACTTTTTTTAAAATCCTTAGGAAACCTTTGAATGGGATGAGGAATGCGACAAGGCCTTTAGGGAGCTCAAGTTCTAACTTGGGTCCCCTCTACTCTTATCCTGGCCCATTCCGGGGGCGAAGTTATATGTTTATCTGGCAGTCTCAGAGTCATCTATAAGTGCAGCCATAGTACGAGAAGACGATATCGAACAGAGGCCTGTGTACTTCAATAGTAAGGCCCTTCAAGGGTCTGAACAGAACTATCCTGGGATGGAGAAGTTGTCTTACGCCTTGATACAAGCTTCCACGAAGATGAAGCCCTATTTCCAATCCCACTCTATGGTCATCCTCACTGACTCCCCACTAAGGCAAGTCCTTCACAAGCTCGAGAAGTCAGGAAGATTGATGACCTGAGCCATCGAGTTGGGAGAATATGATATTGTTTATCAACCGAGGGTGGCCATCAAAGGGCAGGCACTCGCAGACTTTATTACTGAGTTGACATGGGTGGAGGCTGAGATTGAGAATAGCCAAGAGATTGCAGAGGGATCTAACAGTAACGTCTTTCGAAACCCAGAAGGGATTGTATCCGATAGAGCCAAAAGAGGAGTAACTGAGAATGAGGAAGATAGGTACCTCTTAAAGTAAGGGACCCTGTCAGAGGGAAATATCTCTTCAAATGAAGATGTTTGGAGTCTCTTTATTAATGGGTCTTCTTACGAAAGTGGAAGCAACGTAGGGCTGATACTGTCAGCTCTGGATGGTACCGACGTTGAATATGCGCTAAGGTTTAACTTTAAGGCTTCAAATAACGAGTCCGAGTGTGAAGCACTGATAACGGGGATCTCCTTGGAAAAAGACCTTAGAGTTGGCCGACTCCTACTACACAGTGACTCAAGGTCAGTTGTCAACCAAGTACTTGGAGTATATGAGGCCAAGGTTAAAAGGATGGCCAAATACCTGAAGAGGGTAAGAACGATGCTAGAAGGCTTCAAAGAGGTGAAGATGAAAAGGTTACCTCGGTAAGACAACAATCGGTAGATGCACTAGCAAGGTTGGCTTCAGCAACAAGGATAGGCATCCGAAGGACATTATTAGACAAGGAGAGCTGCCAGAATCAAAGTTAGAAAGGAGGAAATTGAGGTAAAGATCTACCAAGTTCTCAATAATAGGAGATGTCCTGTATAAAAAAGGGTTCCTATTACCTCTCCTCAGATGTGTCCATCCTACTTAGATTCCCCACGTTCTGGAGGATGTGCATGAGGGTTCTTGCTCCAGTCACATAGGAGGAAGACCTTTAGCCAAGAGGATAATTATGCAATGATATTGGTGGCCGACCTTAGCCAGAGATGCTGCTGCCTACGTGAAGAGGTGTGACAAGTGACAGAGATTCTCTACTATCCGTCATCAACCTCATCAACCTATAACGTCTATAAGTTCTCCTTGGCCATTCTCAGTATGGGGGATTGACTTGGTGGGGTCATTTCCAAGAGCTTCTAACAACTATCAATTTCTGATAGTAGTAATTGATTACTTCTCCAAGTGGGTAGAGGCTGAGACGATGATCACGATTACAGAGCAGAAGACCTTCCAACTCATTTGGAAGAGCATTATATGCAGACATGGCCTTCCGAACACCCTCATCTCAGACAACGAAACCCAGTTCAAGAATGCTTCTTTAGAGAAATATTACGAGAGAGTCGGGATTAGGCAATTCTTCTCTTCTCCTGGCCGACCTCAGGCAGACGGTCAGCCCGAGGTCACAAATCGAACAATCCTCGATGGGATCAAGAAGAGGTTGGAAGAATCCAAGGGGAGATGGTTAGAAGAGGTTGATGCAGTGTAATGGGCCTACAGAACAACGATAAGGACACCAACGGGGGATACCCATTTATGTTAGCCCATGGCTCAGAAGCCGTCATACCTACAGAAGTAGGACTCCCCACTCCAGAGTTCAAACTTATGACTCCGAGAAGAATGAGGAAAAGAGAAGAATCAACCTAGATTAGATTGAGGAGAGAAGAGAAGATGATGAGGTCAGACAAGCAGCTTACCAGCAGAGAAAAATAAAGTTCTACAATCAAATGGTGAAATCAAGACCTATAGCTGTAGGAGACCTAGTGCTAAAGAAGACATTGCAGTAGACAAACAAGCTCCACCCAAACTGGCATGGTCCTTACAAAGTAGTCGATGAGGTTGTACCTGGTACCTACCGGCTAGAAAATCTCGAGGGGGAACCTTTCTCCAATCCATGGAACGTTGATCACCTGAAGAATTATTACATATGATGTTGCAGTTATTTTCTTGTAATACATGTATCTTCTTATGAAGAGAATGTTAATGAAAAGAGCAGTTATTGTGTCAATACTTTGTTTCATCATGCTTTTGTGATAAATTATGAGGTGAAACATCATTATTTGGTGACCTCACACCTTAAACATCATTAATTTGGTGAAAATTATGAGGGTAACATCTTAGTATGATGAACTTAGACCTTAAACATCATTAATTTGGTGAAATTTATGAGGTGAAATATCATAACTTGATGACCTCGGACCTTAAAACATCATAATTTGGTGACAAGGTCTGAGGTGAGGCATCTTAGTATGATGACCTCAGACCTTAAACATCATTAATTTGGTGAAATTTATGAGGGTAACATCTTAATTTGATGACCTCAGACCTTAAACATTATTAATTTGATGAAAATTATGAGGGTAACATCTTAGTAAGATGACCTCAGACCTTAAACATCATTAATTTGGTGAAATTTACGAGGGTAACATCTTAGTTCGATGACCTCAGACCTTAAACATCATTAATTTGGTGAAATTTATGAGGGTAACATCATAATTCGATGACCTCAGACGTTTAGGACAACACGCAAGAAAGGGCATTCATTGAAAAAAGAAAAATCCACTAAAGAAGATGACATGACATAAAACATTCAGAGCTACAAATACAATATACCAAAGCATGCTGTCAGAGTTTACAAAAACTACGAATTAAAAAAAAATTACAAGTTAAGCTTCACAAATTAAGGTCTAAAGGTCTATGGCTACGGTGGTGTCCTTTTGGCCAACGTTGGTAACCTCGGCTCCGTCATCTCGAGGGTTAACATCCCCAGTCTCTGTAGCTTCCAGTGGAGCAGTCTCTGCAGGAGCAACATCTTCCTGCTCAATCTCTTACAAGGCCTGAGCAAAGCAAGAATCTGCAAAGTCTAGACCAATAAAGTCTGAGGCAGACAAGCTCCTTGATTCTTTCTCCTTTAAAGATGCCCACTTTCCAGTTGCCTTAATACCTCTTTCGAGATATTCAAAGATGAAGCTTATAAACTAGTTAGAGACTTTATAATCGGCCAAAATCTTCTCAGAGGCATCATCAAGGGCAACCTTTACTGCAACATCAACCTTTGCCTGGAGGACGTCATCTTTGGCCTGCAAAGCAGAGGTGTGGTCCTTCTTAAGATTGGATATATCCCTATCCCTCTGCTTCACATTATTCTCAGACTCAGCCAAAGCTTCCTTTGGATGGGAAACTTTTTTATTTAAATAGGCTTCCACCATTTGAGCCTCTTTTCCCTTCTCAATAATGGGCAACTTCCTTAGGGTCTAGTCAACAAATTAGTGCATAAACAGAATACCCTGAAAAATAAAGTCAAATGTATGGGTTCAAGCCTTAATCCATTTAAAGCCGAGGTTACACTTGGAGTAAATTTTTTTACCTGGATAGACCTATGAAGGAAAAACTTGACCAACAGAGGGGTATCTATAGAGTGTAAAAAATGCTTATCTGCATCGGTCATCGCAGAGCCGATGGCATCCATTGCCTTCAGACCATGACCTATTAGGATATCACTGATCTTCAGTTGGTCTAGACGAGCAGCCAGTGCATCATCAGAGGATATTGGGATGGCACGATCTCCTTTTTGGTTCTTACTCGGCCTCTGATCCTCCGAGTCAGTGGGGGGTTTCCTTTTCTTAGTAGCATCGGCCTTGGACGTACCGATATTATGCTTGGGTGGATGAGGGGCTACATTATGCCCTGCTTTCTTCATCAACTTAATAAGGCTTGGGGATCACATCTCCCAGAGCTCGTCAGAGATACCTTTCGAGCGTTCTTTAAAGAGAAACATCCGAGTTAATAAATAAAAGGTACAAAACTCAGAGGTACAACTTGTAAAAATATAACACTTACGAAGCTCGGTCAGATGACTTCCCCAAGCCAATCTCAGAGAGGTAATAGGGGGTCATCAGATGTTCATACTTGACTAGCCAACCATGCTCCCCCTGATCTTGAAGATCCTTAACCTTTTTTAAGTTATCCTTCCTAAGACCAAGGTCGGCCTTGGCAGCAAGTGACATATTTTCCCACTTCAGAGGTACCCTCGGCTCCAACGATGAAGAGGTGGCATAAGGACTAAATTCCCAGGCCCCTGAGGCAAAGAAATATCGTGGTTTCTAGTTATGATTGGAGGTCTGAGTAACCAGAAGCATCTTTTTGTCTGACTTCCTAGATAAGAAGTGATAGTAGTTGGGGTGGTTTCTGGCAGAGGATGGGATATAACATCCTGTGAAGACCCTGAGGAAGGTCTGAGTGGTGGACTGGCTTCCAAAGGACAATATCACCAATTATCACCCTCCAGGCATTGGGGGATAATTGTGAAGGGGCAAGGTTAATATGTGAAAGTATGGCTCTAATCGAAGGATGGATGGGGAGATAGAACCCCAACTTAAACATCTTCTCATACACACAAATTTCTCCATCTCGGCCACCAAAGGCTCTCTCACCTCTCAGAGGTCTCCTAAGTATGATGGAAGGACCTATGGAATAGAGATGCCTAACGGCTAAAAGGTCGTACTCAGTAACATCACTCTCAATCTCGGCAGCCTCCGAGGTATCAATGTCACGTTCATGACCATCATCCTCATTCCTGGAAACGTCGGCTTGGGCAGGCACAAGGACACTATCAGGAAATCTCTGAGCGAACTCAGCCCTGGTGGTGGCCGACTGAGGGATAGCATCGATGTGAAGGATAATATCCACTCTCGGCCCCATAACCTCGACATCAGAAGAAGTTCGTGAAGTTCTAGCACCATTATGGGATGAGGCATGACTTTGGACCTCGGCCTGATCAGGGACCTGATCTTGCCTAATAAAGAAGTCCATGGCCTCTTGGAAAGAATCAGTGGACATAGGGTCTGAGGTGGACGACTCAGACTCATACATGGGAGTGGGTTCTATAGGATCCTCTATTGGTTCAGCTGGCTAAGGGTATATCACCTTCAGAGGTGGAGGGAAGATATGCCTGAGGGGGAAGGCCTCAGCCCTACGAGCTTCCTCTTGGTCTAGTTCTATCTGCCTAATTTTTACAAAAGTCTTCTTTCTGAGAGTGGGGAAATATTTTATGAGCTTATAAAGAGGTCTAAGCATAAAGAAGGTGACCTTACACTTGGACTCTAAACCATAAATAAACAACTGGGAACAACTTAAACTAAGGATCAAAACCTGGTTTTTGGTCAAATTCAAACCAAGAACAGTCAAGAATTAGGTCCAGCGAAAAACTCAAAGAGCCACCGAAAAACTCAACCTGTCACCGAAAAATGCTAGAAATGGAAAAATAAAGATGAAAAATGGCAAAGGAAAGGTAATAAGCAATACCTGATGGAATACAAGGTGAAAAATGAGAGGATTGATGAGAAATCCATAATACACAGCCTAGATCAAGCTCTGGAAAAGAGAGAGAATACAGACGTGCACAAGCAGGAAAAGTGAGAGAAATGGAGAAGAAAGAGAATGAAAAGGGATTTTAAACCCTCAAAATGGATTGCATGATTCCCAAGGCCCATCATTGCCTTGGGATTCTAAAAGGCAATCATCATCATTACACTGTCAGGCACGCTACCCACTTCAAAAGTTGACACCTATCAAGGAGATACTGGTACATAAGGGAATACAGCCTCGGACATACATATCCCTTAGTCACCTACCTACATAGGTAACTTAGGGCTAGGGGGTGATTGATATGCCCAAAGTGTACCTGCCAATTCAGAGACATCAACCTTGGCCTAATTGAAAGCCAAGGTAACAAGATCTCGAGATTAACCATCAGCGATCTCATCCTTCAATAGGTCAGTCGTAGTCAACGTTATAAGTACCGCCATGATTAGGCATCAACCGAGGTCTACATGACTCATGGGATCAGTTATCCATCAGGTCAGCCACAACCGATGTTACAAGCATCACCTCGTCCAGGGCATTATCCCAGATAAATATGGACATGGTTTATCCATCAGAATCATTGCCAACATCGTCCATAGACGATGTTATAAGTTTCACCTAATATCACAAGGTCTCGGAGACTTAGCATCAAGTTTCAAGACAACGTCGTCCAAGGCCGACGTTCCGGAAATATAACCTCGGCTGGCATCCAGGATAAGGTCATCATATAATTCTCAGCTAAGGTAAGGGTCGTACTTCACCAACCTCGTGCTCATCCAGGCCAAGGTTGGTACCAAGCAAAGACAAACGAGCATCTACGCGCACACGTATGGCTTAGAACACATGGACAAATCTGTTATAACTGAATCATTCCCTCTACGTGGGGGAATATTGAGGTCATCATTACTTATTTGATATCGTCTAGGTGTCATCTTGGCACTGGGTGGATCTCCATGCACATGAACATGGCATGCTTGGGGGGTACATTACACCCCCCAAGCACTATATATTAAGGTCATCCTCAACATTGTACACGATCGATAATTACAACCCTAGCAAAAACTCTGTCAATTTGCACAATAGAGAGAGAAAGCTTGAGAGATTGTATCCATGGTCGTTAGTGCCTTATTTCAGTGACATTACACACTCACTTTCACAGTGGATGTAGGCCTAATTGGCTGAGCCACTTACATATTGGTGTTCATCCTCTTCTCCTGACCTCCTTCTCTCTCTCTCTCTCTCTCTCTCTCTCTCTCTCTCTCTATATATATATATATATATATATATATTCTCTTGTGCTGCCATTATTATCACCTGCTTGAGCTTGTCAACACCTTACCCGGTGGTGTTGTTTCCAGCATCATCATTCGTTACTAATTTAAGTTCAATATTTTAAAAGTGAAAATTACAAAAGAGGAAATTTTCCTTCCCAACCAAAAGAAAAGGATCGACTCACACTAACCGAAATGAAAAGCCATAACTCATCACCTAGGGTTTCTCGTGCACACTCAAATGAAAAGATCTGGCACTATTCTTCTTCGCAGATTCTCTCTCTCTCTCTCTCTCTCTCTATATATATATATATATATATATATATATATATATATATATATATATATATATATATCATCCTTTACCCTACCTTATGCAAACAACTAATGAGATCTCTTTCTATGCTCAATTGATACATATTAGTATTAGAAATTACATTATACTAAATTAATCTTTGGAACCAAACATATAGATACATATACATTTTCTCATTTATAATGCAAATGATTATTTAATTCTAAGTTGAAATACATGTTGCATTATAGGAATTGCATTCTGATAAACTGAAAATCTGTGATAGAAGTAAGATTTCTTATACACATGGTACTATTTAAGAAATTGATACATATTTCATGCTGAACTGGTATATATTTTGTGATTGCAATTAAATTATGCTAAATTGCGTCTCTAAAAAAATATTGCACACAAATTGATTACTTTAAGCTATATTTGTACGTATTTAATGTAATTTTATCATGTTAAACTGAAACACTTTAATATGTATTTTTTTCCATGTGTGTAAATTATGTGCAAGTTATTTTTTTTCGAATTTGTAGAGCAATCTAGGGTTCCATTCTTCTTCTCCATTTCATTAATCTTATTATTCTCATAAATATACAACTCTGCCTATATACATATTCACCCGTGTGTAAATCTGCAGGTACGTGTACATAGATACCTATTTTAATCCATTATTTTGATTATTCTTAGGTATAGTGATCTCTCTCTCTCTCTCTCTCTCTCTCTCTCTATATATATATATATATATATATATATATATATATATATATATATATATATATATATATATATATATATATATATATATATATATATATATAATGTGTGTGTTCGCGCGCGCGTGCGCGCGCTCGTGTGTGTGTGTGTGTGTGTGTGTGTGCACGTTTGTGTATATGTATATATGTGTGGGTAGGCCACGGAGATGAAATTTACCTCTCTGTGTGTATTTGCGCTCGTGTATATGAATATATGCGCGGGTAGGCTACAGAGATACAATTTAGCATCCAATTTATATCCATGAATGACTTGGATACTTTTGAATCCTAAAAGCAACCTAGTTCTCTTAGCATTACTAATTCATCTAGATAAAAAGGATCCCATATTTATGCATCACATATTTTTAAAATATTCATTCGATGCATATGTATCATTCATCGCCTACTTATCGAACCTCTTTTTCCCTATTGAAGATGAGAAGAAGAGAAATTCCTGTTTAACTACCTTATTTGTAATATATTACATTTAAAATTTATGGTTGCAGGCAAAATTTGCTGACAATGGTTGTGTAAGATACCTTTATAAGTTTGCTTTAGAGGTTATTGCTTTAATTTGGTCATTGTCACGTCATCTTATTGCATAATCCCTACAAGGAATCAAAATTATGCTTTTGTATGTTGTTAATAAGAACACTTTATTAGAGACTAATTATCATTTATATTTTCACTTAAGGTACTTCCATATTTTCTTCCCAAATCTTAAATTTTGTAACCATTATTTTCTTATTGTCATAGAACTTGTATTTAGATCATGAGTTTTTTGTTGCTAGTCTAAAATGTCACAAACATTGAAAAAAAGAGTGGATGATGAGAGGAACATGGTAAGTGAGGTGTACACAAATGAAGTTATATCTTTTCTTAATTGTGTAATTTCAAACAATGAATATTAGTTCCCAACATTTCCTTGTCCGCGTGTTAAGTGTTGAATAAGAAGCGTTTTAGTGCATTAGATACCAAGAGTTATTTGATTAGGCATGGTATAGATATGACATATACTACATGGGTTTTACATGGTACAAAGAGATTCTCGAGCATAACATGACCCATAATAGAACCTATTAAACATGGAGGACATGATGAAGAAGAGTACATTGAGAATGCAAGGCGTCGTAACTTAGTTGACACTCGTTATGAAGTGCACGAATAAAAATATGTAGAACCTATCCAAGCATGAATTCTGAAAAATTGTACGCCGATAATGAGAAGTATAATGAGTACAAGAGATTTATGGTCGAGAAACTGTAGTCTTCATGTGAGGGCCGCAATACTAATCTCTCAGCAATTATGGTATTTCAAGATTTGAATAACTAGTTAGGTTAGTTGGGAATAGTTGGACCTTTATCTTATCTGTCTTAAAGAGGTGGCTTCTAAAAGAAAACACATTACAAGAAAAAATATCTACACATGAAGAGAAGGATCAAATTTATAGGGATGAAAGAGAATTACATTCAAGCTTGCATTAACAACTATATATTATATTAGAAAGAGAATGAAGATTTGGATGAATGTCCTCAACGTGGAGAACCGAGATATGGAGCGACCTCAAGGAAATTGAAGAGATCATGCAAAGAACCGGTGAAATTTTGAGATATTTCCCTTTAAATCCACGGTTAGTGAGGTTGTATACTATACCTTGGATATAGAGTGAAATGACATGAAACCATCAAGAAAAAAATTCATGAGATTATCAACCACATCATTGTGATTCATCCCAATGGATAATGCTAAAAAGTAGATGGCCTAATTTCGCTGAAGAATGGTAAAATATTATGCTTTCATTAGAAACAAATAGGTTAAATACCCATAGTATTTTGTTTAGTAGTTATAGTTGGTGGCCTTCCATGACCATACCTTACTATGTGGGCCATTCCTTGTGCTTGAAGAAAGAGTTGCAAATCTTATATCTGTTGATTCTTAGTTAAATGTCATCGGGTGAAGACATTGATGTTCTTCTTCAACCACCAGTAAATGAGTTGAAGCAACTATGGGAATGAATTACATATTTACACATGAACCAAATGCAACCTTTTACGTTGAGAGATATATTGATGTGGAGGATTCATGATTTTATCTCATATGGGAACTTATCTAGGTGTAACACATGGTTACAGAGCATATCCTATTTATAGTGATGACACTGCATCCATTCGGCTAGAACACAACATGAAGACAATTTAAACAAACTATTGTATGTTTCTTAACAACGATAACCCATTTAGGAGTGGTATAAAATATATTAAAACATAGGATATCTTTATATTATAATCAAGATAACCCACCCACCCCAATTACTAAAAGAAACTTGAAAGTTAAAATAAGTGAAAGGGGCAATGGATCCTCATCTCTAGCACATTGTTGTCATTGTCTCTAGTATGATTCTAGCCTCTCCTCTCTCTTTCTCCCTCTCTCTCTCTCTCTCTCTCTCTCTATATATATATATATATATATATATATATATATATATATATATATATATATATATATATATATATGCCTAATGTAAGCTTCTCTTAAGGTTTGTGCTGTTTAATTCACCATTGTATTTATTCTGGTTGACTAAAGTTATCGTAATTTATACAAAGTTCCTGATGCCCCTGAGACTACAAAGGTCATTATTCTGTAATAACCACATTGAATAATTTATTTCATCACGTGTTTACTACTATTTACATTGAAGATTATTTTTTTCTCTCTTATTTGCTGAGCATGTTTATGGTAGTTGTTGCTATTATTTCTAAAACTTTAAAGGCTATTATATTATCTGGCAACGTGTAAATTAATGGTATACTCCACCACCTGAATTTTATTAATTGGGAATCTAATAAAAGGTTTCAATTTCATGGTAACATGTGGTGTAGACTTACTTTAAATGGATCTTGATTGGATAATAATGTGAGATAACATGACGATGGGAAAAGTGATGTTGGGAAGGTAATGGTGTTATGATTTTGACTGAGCAGGTGAATGTTATATATGAAAAGGTATATAAGAGGGAAGGTTAAAGGCATGATCAAATAAGATATCAGACAAAATATATTACCGAGGTAGAGAGGATAGTGATATGAATAAAAATAATGATTTTAATTGGGTTAACTTACGTGGAATAATAACTAGGGTTTAGATTAGTTTTAAAGCTTAAATGAGAAATTCTCTCTATATGTTAAAGCATGGATTCAAGAATAATAGGGGATATGAGTCCACATGGATGGGTTAAATTTGAGTCAACATTTTATGCAATACCCCAATTTATAATAATATGTGATGCGACCCTATTTAACCCTTAATATTTAAAAGGCTCTTAGGCCCCTCGACTACCCTCAGACAAGAACAAAGGACAGACCCCTGAGCTCAGACAGACCACTGTCTGGTCCATAATACCTCTGCTACACTCAAGAAAAGGACAAAATACTATAGAAGTCAACCACCCCTTTTTCCTCCTAGAAGGGACAGTTGTTCTAACATATCTATCGAATTAATATCAGAGACAACATCACTAGCGTTTCACCATATTTGACACTCAAAGCAGACCTTGGTGTGAAGAGAAATAACTTCCCAAGATCACCAAACCCTCACATAGAGTCCTATTATTATAAAATATATTAAGGTCAACTTACGACAGTCCTAGGGCGATTATAGCCCCCTTGGACCTCTAGACAAGCTTCTGCAACCAGTCTGGCGGGTAGGTGAAAAGTATATCTCTGTTTCACCTACCTCCACAACTCAATACCACTTGCATTGAAAGCTCCCATCCGCATTTAATGCAACCTATAAGTGCCATACACCACCTGTAAAACCTTTTGCCAACAGTCCACCACCTTGCTGACGTTGTTAAACCTAAAAAAATCACAATCATGTTATGACAGTCCACTGATTCTCTCTATTAGTGTTTGCATATAAATATAAGGATGTGTAAGGGTTAAAGATGTGTTTAAGTGATCAGACATCCAGATATCTAAGAATTTTAGCCTTCTTAAGTGCTTACTCAGTATTCAATACTCACTCAACCCACTGTTGCGAGTTGATATTCATAACTTAGATCACTTCCATTATCTTATACCTTGTATACTTCATTGAGACTTAAACCAATGCCCAGGTTCCCCACCTTAGACAAGTCTATCAGTTACTTCATAAGGTCCATTGTATTGTAGATAAAGGCTGTAGGAACCTCAATCTCTCTTTACCAAAGCTCAAGACGTCTCTCAGATTGTAATAACTCATTATGATCTAATAAACAAAATGAACACTCTTTGACAGTGGATGTAGGATCCGCAGTCGAGGTACTAACCATTTTAGATACTTGTCTCACATAATTGATACTTATCCCCTTTTAACTGTCTGAGTTCCAAAAGGGAGCGCCCATGGGTATGAGGTCACAAACAATTTTAACACCCATCATTTTGGCATAGTGTGTGGGAATGACAAGTTCCAATTATTTTAAATAAAAATATTTCTCTCTTTAAGATCCCAACAAATGTTGTTTTGGCCCATTCTTTCAAAGAGATGTAGGCTTGATAAAAGGATATCTAAGAGCAAATAACAACCATTATAGGTAGGCTTCCCCTACCACCCGTGGTAGAGGAACTTGCTAGACTAGAACATAGTGCCATTAGGGAAAACCACGAGCCCCAGTTAGAAGGGGGAAATTATTCAGAGGGTGTGCCTAGGGCCCGCAATATTTAATCACATGTATTCCTGTGAAGGATAGGATATCACTCCCAAAGATTAATCCTAAGGTGGTTAGAGGGTGTCCAGGCCATGGGACAATGATATTAGAAGATGCAATACTGGTTGGGGAATTTCCTTAACAAGTTAAGACGGAAACTTCCAAAAACATTGAGTTAGCTCTCTAAAAGACATTATCTCATTTCTTAAATGATGTTCATCCTTATGATCTTCCCCCAAAGTGTAAGATCTCACCATTGAACCATTAGATGCATATAAAGACCACATCGATCACGTAAAAACCTATCGATCACTCACAATCTTACAAGACATCCCATACGAGGTATTGTGCAAATATTTTCCCACTACTTTGAAGGTAACACCTAGGCATTAATTTCCTAAGCTCAAACCAGGGACCACGGGGATCTTTATTGAGTTGGAAAGATCATTTGTTAGCCATTTAATTAGAGCTCAGAAGATGAGGAAGCTTTTCACTTCCCCCCCCTCCCCCCCCCCCCACTTCAAGCAAGAAACTGATGAAGCTCTTTCATAATATGCCAAGAAATTGTAGATATTGATGATCTAAATGATACGACTTGTGTGGCCTCCTTCATCTCATACCTCACCTCAGAAGAGTTATAGAGGTCTTTTAGTAAGAAGCCTAAAAATCCATAACTGGGGTACTTGAAAGAGATTAGAATTACGTGAATGTTGTGGATTCCATCTCATCAAGGCATTCCATAACTTACTCCCAACAGGGAAAGAGAATCATTATCTTCTCCCATCATGACGAGACCTCCAACCAATAAAAAGAAGGGTAGAGGAAAAACTAATTGGCCTTCAGAGCCCAAATACTTCATTCCGTGCACATACACCATAAAAAAGTCTTTCCACCAGGAGAAACTTAGGATCTCCTAAGTTTGCCCAAGCCCATAAGGGACACATAGGACCGAAGAGACAATCCAAGTACTACAGGTTCCACAGGGACCATGATCATAAACACTAGTGACTGCTTTACTATTAAAGTGGACATAAAGTGGATGATTAGGAGGGGATACCTTAATTAATTCATGGATAAAGATATTCAAAAAGGTAAACGCAATAATAACGACAAAAAAAACAAGAACAATGTCCCTTTGATTAATTCCCATAGCATCTCTGGAGGCTTAGTCAGAGGTGGAATCTCTACCCAAGCATAAATGCCTAAATCAGGTTCATATAACATGAGGGAGTAAAGTTTAACCACATCTCTCTCTCTCTCACATATAAATTTCCCAAGGGAGTTTTATGATGGTCTTTTCAGAAATAGACCTTAGAAGGGTCCGTCTACCTCATGATGACCCCTTTGTAATATAGTGATCATGGGGAATGTTAATATAAAGGGGGTCCTAATTCACAGTGGGAGGTATGTAGATATCTATCTTAGATGCCAATGAGGCTATGGGACTTGGCACAAAACATATGTAACTTGTCACCAGTACTCTTATTAAATTTAACGAATATAGGACCTATTTCTTGGGATTTCACTATCCCCAGCCCTTGATTCAAAATATTATTGCATAACCATCTTGAACAATTTCGTAGTGGTGGATTTTCCCTCATCTTGCAATGTAATCCTAGGTAGACCATCTATAAATGATTTGGGCGGTGTGATCTCAACCCGAAGGCTGGTAATGAGGTTCCTAAACCCCATGGCAGTGGTAGAAGTGTTTGGAGATCAAAAGAAATTTTAGGAGTGTTACTTCACTTTCGTGAAAGAGAAGAAAAAGTCACCAGATACTTCCCAGAGTTGGTAAGAGGTCCAATAAAGTTTATAAAAGGTCCTACAAGTGTTGTTATAGATCCTACCTCCACCACCCCCAACGCCCGAGTTCCTTCTAGAAAGCCTAGCCATAAAGCTGGTGAATGTGGATAGCTTAAATCCACGAGATGAGGAGAAGGGACACTGAGGTGATCTAATTGAAACTCTAATCACCACATACATTGATAATGGTAATCCCACCAAAGAAGTTAAGATTAGGGTTGGTCTGAGACCCACCCTCAGAGAGGATCTTATTCAATTCCCAAGTGAAAATAAAGATGTATTTGCTTGGAGCTAGTTAGACATGATCAGAGTGGATCCTGAGGTTAAGGTCCACGACCTCAGCATAGACCTAAAACACATGCTAGTCCTCTAAAATAAGAGATTCTTTGGTCTTGAGATGAATACTATCAGAACTGAGGATGATGACAATCTTCTAGAAGCTAACTGCATAAGGGAGGTCAAATACCTAAAAGACCTCTCTAATGTGGCACTTGTGCCCAAAAATAACAAAACGTGGAGGATGTGTGTTGGCTTCATTGACCTCAACAAGGCTTTTCTTAAGGACTGCTATCCTAAACCTCGAATTGACACATTGTTGGACTAAGATCTAAAGACCCATAAACATAAAAAATGGACCTCTTTGCACCAATAATGTTTTCGAAAAACACAAGATTGTACAAAATTACAAAAAACTTAGCAAAATTATTTTCCTGACCCCATTATTTTTTGAAAAAAAGACTAAATTTAAAATTAAAAGTCATTTACAACCACGCTTACAGGATTGAGACTTAGAAAAAAATCCATTTGATTTTTTTTATTGGGGGCTAAGTGTTTACAGGGAAAAAATCATCCAAAGTTTCATTTTTCATAAAAGGGAGAGATCCCTACTCTATAAGCAAGAGTTTAGAGGTTTCAAGACCCTCCGTGGAGCCTTAAACTTATGCCAAACAAATTTCATCCTAGTGGCCAAAGGGTTAGAGTTATTAGTACCTGTTATAGACCTCAAAATTAACAACAATAAGTCCATAGGTTCGAGGACCCTTTGTGGGACTTAAGTTTTTAAAACTCCTAAGTCTAGAGGTTTTATGACCCATTGCGGGGTCTTTAGGTTTAAACGTTTACGTGTCGAGAGGTCTTATGAACCATTTTCGTGTTCCATAATTTACAATCACGAAGTTCATAGGCTTTAGGGCCCTTTGGGGGACTTTTGTACTCAAAATTCCTATATTTAAAGGTCATATGACCCGTTGGGAAATGCTAAGTTTAAAAATTTATTAGCTCAGAGGTATTACGACCCATTGGGTGGCTTAAAATTTAAAACGCCTAAATATAGAGGTCTAAAAACCCACTTGGTGGCTGAAGGTTGGAAATAATCATATGTTCTAAGGTCTCAGGATCCTCAACCGAACTAATTTTTTTATCCTACGGTTTCCATCCTTAGAAAAATCTATTTCAGATGTCTTAAGATCCTTTATGGAATATATTTCAACTCTAAATTTTTTATCTAAGGTATTATAACCCTTAACAAATTTACCCCTCGACCTTTATTCCCAATGTTTTTGGGACAGGGGGTGGTGGGGGGAAGGGGTGGCTAAGTGTTTGTACATAAATATTGGGCTTTGAGTCCTAAAAAAGTATAAGTACCATAAATCCCATGGTTCTAAGGTGTTCAGGACCATTTTAGATCATTGATATTGACTTTAGAAGCTTTAAAACTACGGCACAGAGGTCTTAGGACCCTCAGACCCACTTCAACAAATATTATAGTCTAGTTATTTTACTTTACCAAGAAATCTTACAGGGCTAAGGGAGTACTACCTACTGCGGAACTCATATAGATAAATTCTATGCAAAAATTCCTTAGTAAAGAAAAAGTAAAGCAAGCATGAAGAAGAGATAAGATTTATAACAAGAAGCGAAACAACACATAAGTTAAAATAATAAAAACCAAAGCTAATGTCATTAAATGATAAGAGAGCAAAGGTTTACATACAAGCCTGGGATTTAAAATAGTTCAAAATAACAAAAAGAAAAGTTACATAAAAGCCTCTTGAAGGCTTGATATTGTGGGGTCAACAAGAGCTTCATATTTTTGCAGGGTTGATTGGGGCTGAGAGGTTGATGATTTCTTCATAGCTTCTTCATGCTCTTGAACCAAAGAGACGGAGGCTTCATTAGCATCATCACAACTGATACTCTCATCATCTAAGATTTTTCATCAAAATAAAGGGCTTTAATTGACAAACCAAAAACATCCACGACAATAAAGAGCATTTGGAACTTAGCCTTGTAAGCCTCAAACCCAGAGTTACAATTTTGGAAATGAAATTTCATGAATGGCTTAGACTCAAGATAAGCGCCCAAATTACTCTTCATAGTGGTGTGGATATTCCCCTAGATCTCCCTTAATTCACCACGACCTTTGCATAGTCATTTTTTATTTCCTAGCCTTTGGAGGTCAGCAGGTCCTTTAGAGTAGTGAGATCAAGCACCTGTGTTTTCAAAAGATACATGCCTTTCGAAGCCCATAAACGTTTCTCTTGAACAGTTTAAAGCTTGAGGGTATGATATTGGAGGGCCTCTATTTTTACCTTATGATCTAGTCGAGTAAGAATGTAGGCTTACTCAAACTTCTCATTTAAGTCATGGGTAACAACTAACGGGGAAGTAATGTCCCTGAGGGTCTTCTAATTAAGGATCTTGTCCTTCTCCAACTAACTGATTTTCGACCTTAGGCCAACCCTTTCCTTCTACAAGAAGCCTCCAGCAGTCTTTATTTCTTGATAATTTGATTCAACTCGAACTTGGAGAGGTACCACTTGTTTGAAAGCTCCATAACCTTGGTCCATCCTGTACTACCGTCAATGGCATCCTCCACATGGGACTCCATAAAGTCTTGATCCTGCAAAGTGTGAAAAGGAATAAGAACACGGTATGAGAAAAAAATGTGTTATTATAAAATATTAAAAAGGAAAATGGAAGTACCTTGACTAAGAAATGAATTAATTTTTGGGTACTGGCAGAATTCCCTCTAGCCCTCTGTGTGGCCAACACATTCGAGAAGTTTGTCTTGGCTATTGAATTTATCCACAATCTAAGAATAAAAACTCATACCCTTATCCATTCGAGTCCTAGAGTACCTCTCTACCACAGGGATTAATAAATCCTCCACTTCTACAATCGTAAAACTCCTAGGCTATCCCACAACTTCAATGACACCCTACAGACCCCCCTTTTTCTTAGGGGACACCACCACCTCTATTCCTTTAACTTCTTCAATAGTGGAGACCAGGGTTGCAAGACCGATGGAGTATAGGAACAAATATTGGTTAACCTAAAGGTTCTACCAGTCCTCGATAATGCTTGCATCAAGCGTAGGATTTTAGTTATGGACTTCATCACTAAGTCCTCACCTGGGCCAGTTTGAATCCTCCACTAGCTTGAGACCGGTGCTTGGAAGGTCCATCGATGTACATAACTTAAGATGTTTGGCTACCTTGGACCTCCTTTTCTTACTGATGGATGCATTAGCTTGGGTTTCTTTGGCAAACCACTTAGATATCCACCATTCCTCCTATTCATCTACTAGGCCAATAATAAATCAGGGAACTAGACATGAAGTAAAATAAAAAATAAAATCCCAGATGCTT
This sequence comes from Sambucus nigra, assembly GCA_949130495.1. Taxonomy (NCBI): domain Eukaryota; kingdom Viridiplantae; phylum Streptophyta; class Magnoliopsida; order Dipsacales; family Adoxaceae; genus Sambucus; species Sambucus nigra. The sequence goes on from OX422213.1 coordinate 477,028,330, forward strand.
ACTTGGAGAACAATCAAATTTAAGCAAAATTATCTCCTTGACGCGACTAAGAATTTGTCTCAAAAGTGCGTTTTCTATAGGCTCAAGTGCAAGCCTGTCGCGTTAGTAATAATCCGACAAGTTGGGATCGTATCCACAGGGATTAAGAATTAGGAAAAGTTATTAAATCTTGAAATGATTCCTCCAAAGAAATATAAAGATGATTGATGATGAGAAATTGCAATTGGAATAAAATATACTCAAAGAAAAGAAAATCCTAAAAAGTTGTGGAGAAATTAGATTGAAAAGTAAGAGAAAATAGTGTAGGGTACAATCCCTCAACCCTTAACGAATTACCGCGTAGAATACTAGAATTGTAAATTAAAATGCTTGACTAAATCCAATCTTTATAAATCCTAAGCATTACATATATGAAGGATCTAGCCCTCACCATATGAAATCAAAGGTAAATATAAAGCGGTGAATGGACAATTACACTTGCAAAACGTTCTTAAACATCTCAGGTACCTAGGGCAAGAGAGATTAAAAGATTGGCATGTTCATGTAATTTCCTTCCACGATTAGGTCAATATTTAATTTACCCTCTATTTTCTACATAAGTAATTTGCCTCGGAATGAGTTCATGTACCCCAAACCTTAAGAATTTAGCTAGACATGATTTGATTAGAAGACAAATTCATATACAGAATTATAGACCTACCAAACATTGGAAATAATTTGCAATACAATTGAAATTTAACTAACATAGATACCAAGTAAGAGAATGGAATTGTTATACTTGTATTCAGCATCAGGAAAAGAATTTGAAACCAGAAATTTTGTCTCTCTCTCAACCTTACAAACTAGGGTTTATGAAAACTCCTATACAAGAAAATGAAAATTTCCTAACTTCTGAATTGCTCTCCCTAAATCCACCACCTAGAATGAGGTAGGGCATGGGCTTTTATAGCACCAAGTAGTACGAATTTGATAGCCATAATGACTTGTTGCGCAAGATTTTGCCAGCTATGCACATCAAAATCTTCATAATAAATGCCAGGATTTCGCATGACCGGACCGGTCCGGATAGCCCTCGAATCGGTCCATTTTTCAGCAACCGGATCGGTTCTTTTTTTATTCTATCGGATCTCTTCGGTCCCCACCGGATCAGTTCTGCTGTCATCGATTTGTCATCCATCCGGGGTCTACTGGACTTGAGTCATTTCGGATCGATCCGGATATACACCGGATCGGTCCGATATCTTCCAGGTTGACTTTTTCCTTTTCTTCTTTGACTGGACATAACTTTTGATCTCGAGCTCCGATTTGAGTGTCGTTTCTTCCGATATTCTTGTGAAATCAAGAACTTCGACTTCCCTTTAGGTGTCGAATTCGAACTCTGGATAGAAATTTACGCTTTTGCCATTTGACTTTTCTTCCGTTCATTATTTCCTTTCTTCCGGTTTCTTTCTCTCTTTTCTTGTACTAAATTCCTGTAAAATCCATCAGAAATACACGAAACTCGGGGAAATTGTTAGAAATAATCAATGGGAATGATATGGAATAAAAATGATTCAATTACCTTGTTCGGGATATCAAAATCACTAACTTAAGGGGTTAAATTCAGAAGAATTTATGCTTGGTCACTCCTTAATTGAGGGTAAGACTTATTCGATCCTAGGGGAAGCTTAGCCTTGTTAGGGTCTTATCATCCCCACCTTGAGAGACCTAAAGGACCTGAAAATAAACTTTAAAAGTTGTTTTCCTCTTCCTAGGCACCATAGAGAATGGTTCAGAACCTAGTGACTCCCCAACCATAACTTTGGGGACCTCATGAGCACTCCCATACATCAGGGCCTTGGGTTCAGGCCCCAACCCCGATTAGAAGAGGTGCTTAGTAGTGATAAAGGCCTCAATGGGAAAGTGGCCAAATTCTAGGATTTAGTTATCCTACCCACCTCCTCTTGAGAAGGCTCAACAACCACTGCATAGGAAAAGATATTGTTAAAACCCATAAAATATGTTAAGGAATAAACTTAAGCACTAAAGTATAAGTAAAACTTTAACTTACCCATTGTCTAAAGAGTGCACCAGAGGGTGGACAACCAATTGGCTCAACATGGCCTGTAGTATCCCAAAATCCACTAATAAAGAATAATATCTCCTTTGATTTCTTGGGAGCGTTGTGCTTATAGTTGTTAAAGACCATACTGGCCTTGGATATAGGTACTTCATCCCCTTATCCTTAGCTTATTTTACTCCTAAAACTTATAAATCTTGAGAATTGGGCTTGAATGACATTATTGGACTCCACTTTCTTCCCTGATGGCTAAGACCGTGTTCATTAAATACATCTAAGAGTTGGACACTAGCTTGGAAGGAGCTGTCCTGATAGCTTTTAATATCCCAACCACCGATAGAGGCAAAGCGAACCAAACCCCATATTTAAGGAACATTTATTAAAGCACACATATTGGGAAACCATGGAGAAATCCCTCTCAATTGGCTTTGCAATCCTTAGAATGATAGAGTCTCTAATCTGGTAACTCTTCTGAATGTCCATTAAATCCTTATTAGTGATATGGGAGGCTAAGTGGGCACCATCAGATAAATTAGGGTCAATAGACCCCAAATAAGTTATAACCATAGTGCTAGAGGGGATGGACCATATGGGGAGGTGGCCACAACTCGATCCTCTCATCTTTAAACTAAAGGAAGGGATATGTGAGAACCAATAATAGATCACGACTTTGGGGCCAAAACCTTTAAAGGGGAGATTTTGTCGGCATACATTATTGAAAATAAAGAGGTTTATTACTCATATAATTCGAGAGAAATAAGAGATAACTAAAGTGAGTGGTGAAAGATTTAACCCATCCCAATGGGTTTTATTTTATAGTCCCAAGGCATCATATTCTAATTATTTTGGCCTCTAAGGTAGACACTTCAATCCTCTTAATCACATCAATTCTCTCAGCGCCAACATTTATCCATGTCCATTTGCAAAGAACCTTCCTAATGCAATCTAATTATAATGAGAATCTCCTTTGATAGTTACAACCTTTCCCCTAACTTTCATGAACATATAAGTGTTGTTCCTTTTGATCATTGTAAGAAGCAACAATGGGATATAAATGATACCCTATTTAATCCTTGATAGTTAAAAGGCTCTTAGACCTCTCGACTACCCTTAGGCAAGAACAAAGGTCCCAGGGCTGACCTTTGACCTCAGACAAACTATTTCCTAGTCCTCAAGGACTCTGTGGCACTCAAGAAAAGGTTAAAATATTACAGTAGATATCAGTTACCCCTTATTTCTACTACAAAGGTCATTCATTCCAATATGTCTTTTTGACCAATCTCAAAGACCACATCACTAGAGTTTCATCATGTTTGATGCTTAGACAAGACCTCAGTATGAAGAGAAATGATATCCTAAGGTCACCAAATCCTCAGCATAAAGGCATATCATCAAAAAAAATCTCCAAATCAACTCATGGAAGCCCTAGGGAGTTACGCACCTCCTAGACATCCGGACAAGCTTCGACAACCATCATAGAGGGTAGGTGAAAATCAAAACACTATTTCACCTACCACGAACACTCAAACCCACATTGAAATATCCCATCTACATTTAATGCAACCAAAAATTTCCTTACATCACTTATAAAACCTTTGGCCAACACTCCACCATCTTAGAGGGCTGTGAAAGTCCACCGATTCTCTCTCGTAAACTTTTCATGCAAATAGAAGGTCGGGGAAAAGTTAAAGATGGTTTGAAATTATCAGACATCCATTGAACCAAAAGTTTTAACATTTATAAGTGTTTAATCCTTGTTAAATACTCTCTTCAACCCATTATTGCGGGCTTATATTCATAACTTGGATCATTGTCAATTATCTTATGCCTTGTATACTTGTTGAGCCCTAAACCAATACTATCAGTTACTTCCGGTGGACTTTTCACGTCCCGGGCAATGTAAAAGAAATTAGTTTAACGCTCAACTTTTGAAAATTCTTTTATTGGGATAGAATACCTTTTTCGCGGGCAAGCGATTGCATTTAGCGTATGCAACAAGCCTTTAAACCCCTAGGTTACCCTAGTAGGACGAGTTTTGTCTCGTGAGGGTTTGCAGTGAATATACCCACAAAATTCTTTATTAACTCAAATAAATATCAAAATACTTAAAAATTATACAATTTAAAATTTTCGAAAAATAATCACCATAAATTCATATTCAAATGTCTCAAACCATAGTGTGTGTGTGCAAAGCCAAAAATTAACCTCAAATTTCCACCGTTTGAGCATTACGTTACTTTCTGAAAATTCGTTTTGATTCAACTTCTTATGGATGCACTCACAAACGAATTACTCGGATTGTGGTTATTTTCTCTCGGTATGCATGATATAAAGAGTAAATATAATGGACACAAATTCATGCGTACAAAATTGAAAAGAAGGACATATATGGTGAAAAGATCTCATCATCGGAGTACGGTTATTAGGAAATGGGAACATCACCTCTAATTCACACCATTTAATCTCTTATAATGATCTTTTTGTATCTTAGCTCTCCACGCAGTAATTAATTTTGCCATTCGGACTCGGTTAGGACTTTTCGGGTTAAAAAGTGTAAAGGGTAAAATTGGGAATAGACGGAATGTTCGGAATTGGAAAATGTCCTTATGACGTCCATTAGTGCTTTTTTGGGCATTTGCTTAATTTTCTCTTTCTTTTTCAATTTTCATTTTTTTTCTTTTTCTTTTGCCCCTTTTTATTGCACAATTTGGACTTACTTGATGAATTTTCTCAATTTTCACAATTCCGAATTATTAGGGTTTTTCGGGTTATCAAACGAAAAGATAAATTTTATTTGGTTCAATTTGGGTTATAAAGGGATAATTTTTCACAACGTTTTTATGGCTAATATTTTTGGGTAAAACAAACGAGGGCCTACTTCATTGTCCAAATTGCTAATCACATTACCATATGCATCTCGAGATTAATTAAGTTTAGAGATATATTTAGCACGAATTTCGCGACAACATTTCACACATTTCCCATAACCGATCAAAACAAAGGATTGAGATCATCGATGACTTATTAAAACACTGAAAAGAACTTTGAGTTAATCATAAACTCGGATTGATTTAAAAACTCATAAAAAATTGAAAGGCTCGAAATCTCACCGGATTTGATCAATCTCCACACTTATTCATAAAGTCGTCAATTTTCTTTCAATTTCCATCTTCGGTCAATTTTGGCTTAGTACAATTGATTGTTAACAATTTGAGACTTTAAATAGAATAAAGGTGACATTTTTGAAAAATTTAAATTCCAATTTTTATTTCTTTTGAAGAAAAATATTTTTTCCTTTTATATATATATATATATATATATATATACATATATGCGAACTTTTATGAATACGCACTTGTCATCCCCCCTAACTTAGTGATTTGCATTGTCCTCAATCAAATGGACGAGAGATAAAGAAGACAACATTAGAGTGCGATAAATAAAACAAGCAAATATCATACTAAAACAGTATATTACAACACAACTGTGGAAGGAAAGGATCACAAACATAATTAATAGAACATAAAGGGGTAGCGGGGCATCCTAAGGGGCGGGAAGTTCCAGGTGCAGCAGGATCATAAGGATTGTAATAATAGGGAGGAAGGGGGTCTTCGGGACCCAACTGGAGACGGTACAAGTCAGCCTGCATACGCAGGACCAAACTCATGTCCCTTTCGTATGAAGTCATAAAACCGTTGAAACGCATTTCAAGAGAAAGAACGCGCTCAGTCAAACCTGTACCAACCGGAACATAATCCGGTGTGAGCAACTTAAGCGGTCCGAGTTACTTAGCGTACAGCGCACCCAAATCAAGAGAATCAAAGGAGAGGACTGCGCATTAAATGCCCTTTATTATCGTACAGATATATATGTCTACTAGATAACATCGCATTGTCCTTTCATTTGTACAACCTCCAGGCTATAGATACATTGTAACCTCCTCATTAGCAGGGGACTCGGAATTTCTTGGTAAACCCATTATCGAGAATTCTGCAAATAATCAGCAATAACAAATATAGTTGACGTAGGCCATTCTTACAAGGATGAACCACTTTAAAAATCTTTTGTCTTATTTATTTTTATTTGTGATTGATAAATTAGAGATAATCTAATTTTTTACATCAACAGATTGGCGTCGTCTGTGGGAAACGACTGTAATTATCGTTTTTCATCAAAATAATTCATCATCAACGGCTGATCATTCATAATCCAGCAATCGAAATGCTGGAATTCCTCCAAATCCATCTACTCCCCCAAATGTCCAAGATCTAGTTGGTATAATGGCTAATTTGGCCCAGGACCAGACCACCTTGCAAGAAACCATGCGACAACTCATGCAAACTATCCAGGGTGGAGCGCCAGCCCAGTCAGGACAATGAAGCATTCAGAGAAATGCCCGATTACCTTCTTCGTGAACTAGGCGAACGTTATTCCCAGAGGAATCTCAGTCTAGATGCACCGATTCATAACTGAGAGATCTAATGATCATTCTTATCATCCTGGACGGACAAGTGCTCTTGAAAGATTAAGTAGAGTCTCTCCTTTTGATCGTTTGGGTCCTAGGAGGAATAAAAGTCCCCCTAGGATTGTGTCGAGGAACTCTCAACAACCATCTGATTTAAAGGAATGATCTACCCAATCACGACCAGTTGCTCGTCATGAAAGATCCCAAGAGGTAAATTCAACGCGATCAATTGCTTGAACAAATAGGCCCGAGGAGGGAAATGACGCATGGAAGGGATCTATTCAGAGGTTGGAAGACAGGTTAGGGGAAATGGCTAAGGCCAAGAATCCTTTACAAAGGTCTTTTGTCCGAGGAACACCATTCATACAAGAAATTGTGGACTTCCCCACATCGTCAAAATTCAAAGCCCCGGTACTAACACCAAAATATGATGGAAAAACTGATCATGTTCTCCATATAGAACAATACCAAGCAGCTACCGATATTTATGCTATTCCAGACGAGATGCGATGTAGGGCGTTTTCAGGAACTCTCACTGGATCTGTTCAAATATGGTACAACAATCTTCCTCGGGGGAAGATTATGACTTTCTTTCAACTGGCCGAGCTCTTTATTAGGAACTTTTGTTTTGGAGCAAAACCAGATAAATGAATGGCACACTTGTTAAGTGTTAGACAGAAGGCAGGTGAGAGCACCAGAGATTATATTACTCGTTTCAATAATGAGAAGCTCGAAGTTATTAATTACGAGGAGAAGACAACAATCACTGCTCTGATGACTGGATTGTTTCCAAATAAATTGTACTACACTCTAGCCAAAGATCTGCCTATAACCATGGTAGAGCTAATGGAAAAGGCATCCAAAATTATGAATGCCGAGGAAGCTATGGCTGCAAAGAAGAATATGAACACCAAAGAGACCAAGGTTGAGGGTGATAAGGCTGAGAAGAAGGAGCAGATGAATAATGGTGGTAACAAGCAGTCAAAAGCAACGCAAGCATTGGAATAGTTGAAGAAATTTGGAAACTATACTTCTTTGAAGGTAGACATAAACCACGTTTTGGAAGAGATCAAGAACAACGAGGAGCTAAATTGGCCTGAAAAAATAAAGGCAGACCCTGACAAGAGGAGTAAATCAAAATATTGTGAGTTCCATAAGGATCATGGTCATACGACCAAAAACTGCATAGCTCTCCAGAATGAAATTGAAGATATCATCAGGCGGGGAAAATTAAATAAGTATGTGGATCAATGAAATGGTGAAAAGAGCAACGACCGAGCAAGGCAGAGGTCTAGATCTCCTCGTCGAGCAAAAGAGGACAAGAAGAGAAATCATGAAGACCCAAAAGATGACCAAGATGACCCCGATCTCCCCAAAAGACCAAAACAGCTAGAACGCGAGGTATTTTCCATCCATTTTGGATCATTTGAATGTAATGTTATTACAGGTGGAGATGCAGGAGGTGGAGATATGACTGCCGAGAGAAAAGCTTACCTCAATAAGGCTCAAGCTTGCTCGTACATTCAACGAATAAATATGGTTGAAGATGATCGCTCGAGGAAGGTGAATAAGGACAAACTGGTCATTGGTTTCTCTAAGAACGACCTGCCAGGAGTACTATATCCCCATGATGACCCGTTGGTGATCAAGATGAGAATGAAGGAAGTGGTGATTTCACGAGTACTAGTGGATAATGGTAGCTCGACAGATATCATGTTCTATCCATGCCTTGACAGTTTAAATTTGAAGCTATCTCAATTGGAACCATATCTAGGCCCCTCCTTGGTTTCATTGGCGAAAAGGTTTTTCCATTTGGGACGATCAAGTTGGATATGCTTATTGGTACATGGCCTGCTTGTCGAACAGAAAGAGTCCGCTTCTTCGTAATGGATAAAAATGTCCAATCAGCTTATCACATCATCATGGGAAGGGTAGGACTAAAGAAATTTGAAGCAGTACCATCAACTGTACATCAATGTTTAAAATTCCCAACCAATTTTGGAGTAGGAGTGGTGAAAGGAGACTAGAAAGTAGCTCGAGAATGTTACTATTCATCTACCAAGCAGGAAGAGCATGAAGAATCCAGAAAGAAGACTACTACCTACCAAATAGAAGATGCAAAGATTGAAACATTAGACCCTAGAGACGAGTCCCAACTTGTGAAAGGGCAGGTTATGGAGGCTACTGAAAATGTCATTCTGGATGACGAGCATCCAGAATGAACAACTCAAATTGGTGCATCCTTAGATGAATCAATAAAATAAGAATTGATAGCATTCATAAGGTGAAGAAAGCAGAATTTTGCGTGGAGTCATGAAGACATGCCAGGAATAGATCCGAATTTCTTGTGTCACGAGCTCAATGTGAACAAGGAAGTCAAACCAGTAAAGCAACGAAGAAGAGTGTTCAGCCCTGAGAAAAATCAAGCTATACAGGAGGTAGTAGAGAAGCTGCAAAAAGCCTATTTTATTGAGGATGTTAAATATCCTGATTGGCTAGCAAATGTGGTGATGGTAAAGAAGGAAAATAACAAGTGGAGGATGTGTGTAGACTTTACCGACCTTAACAGGGCATGCCCAAAGGATCATTTCCCTTTTCCCCGAATTGATCAACTAGTGGATGCTACCTCGGGGCACGAACTATTAAGTTTTATGGATGCTTATTCTGGTTCTAACCAGATTAAAATGAAGCCTGAAGATAGGGAGAGTACCTCTTTCATTACCCCAAGGGGAACTTATTGTTATAACGTTATGCCTTTTGGACTAAAAAATGCAGGTGCTACCTATCAGTGGCTTATGAACAAGGTCTTTGCAGAGCAAATCAGTTATAACATGGAAGTTTATGTTGACGACATGCTGACGAAGAGCAAGAAAGCTGATGATCATCTAGTTGACTTAGGCCAGACTTTTGATCAATTAGAAAAATATCAAATGAAGCTAAATCCCACCAAATGCATATTTGGAGTACAAGAAGGCATGTTTCTCGGATATATCGTTAATCAACGAGGAATTGAGGTGAATCCTGAAAAGATCAAGGCTCTATTGGAGCTATGATCTCCAACAACGAAGAAGTAAGTACGAAGCCTTATAGGGCGAGTTGCAGCACTTAACAGATTTGTGTCACGAGCAACTGATAGATGCCTCTCGTTCTTCAAAACACTCCAAAAGACTTTTGAGTGGAATGATGAATGCGAGAAGGCCTTTCAAGAATTGAAGAAATACCTGGGAGCACCTCCATTGTTATCCAGACCAGTGATGGGAGAAAGACTATACTTGTATCTGGCAGTCTCAGAAAACGCAGTGAGATCGGCGTTGATAAGAGTGGATGATGGAGTGAAAAAACCGATCTATTACATTAGCAAGGCCTTCCGAGGAGCAGAGGTCAGATATCCAAGACTGGAAAAGTTATCACTGGCGTTGATCGAAGCAAGTAGAAGAATGAGGCCATACTTCCAAGCTCATACTATAGTTGTGTATACAGACATGCTGTTAAGGCAAGCTCTGCACAAACCAGGGAAATCAGGAAGATTGATGTATTGGGATGTATAATTGGGTGAATACGATATAATTTATGAGCCCAGGTCGTCACTCAAAGGGCAAGCAGTGGCAGATTTTATCGCAGAGTTCACCTATCCAGACACCTCCGAAGAGAAGAAGTTGAATACCGACCAACCTGTGGATGTTACGGGATCATCAAATTTTAACACTGATCATCTGAAGTCAGTAGACGAGCAAGAGAGGGTGATCGACGATCAACGAGAAGTGCTGGAGGAGGATAAAAAAAAGCACCAAATATTCCACCGAGGAACTCTGTCTAACCAAGAGTTTGATAATGAGGTACCTGTGTGGAATTTATATATAGATGGCTCTTCTTGCACTACAGGAAGTGGAGCAGGAGTTATTTTAAATAGCCCCGATGAGATTGATGTGGACTATGCTATGCGTTTTCAATTTAAGGCTTCTAATAATGAGGCTGAATATGAAGCTATGATCGTGGGTCTGAGTCTAGCTAAAACTATGAAAGTGGAGCATATCGTTGTATTCAGTGACTCACAATTGATTGTAAATCAAATGTTAGGAGTGTATGAAGCAAAAGGAGAATTAATGATCCAATATCATGTGAAAGCAATGAAGATGGTATCGAGATTTAACGCAGTACAATTGATTAGAATACCAAGATTGGGGAATGGAAGATCAGATGCCTTAGCTCGATTAGCCTTAGCCACACGCACCGAGCTACGAAGAACAATCCTAATAAAAATCTTGGCTAGTCAGAGCATTGAGAAAGATCTAACGATGAACTTCATTGCCCTTGATTTAGGACCATCTTGGATGGATCCTACCAGGGCCTATATTGAGGAGGGGCTTTACCAACTGACAAACTCGCAGCCAAGAAATTAAAGTTTAAAGTTGCTCGTTATGTATTGACTAATGGTATTTTATATAGATGAGGAATTATAGCAGGTTTGCAAAGATGTGTCCACCCCTCCGAGGTGAACAATTTGATTGAAGAGGTCCATAAAGGTTCTTGTGGAGCCCATGTAGCAGGTCGGACACTCTTGCAAAGAATGACAACGCAAGGGTATTACTGGCCAATGATGAGAGCTGATTGTGTAGCTTATGCCAAGAAATGTGACAAATGTCAACGTTTCTCTTCTATCCGAAGAACTCCCCAAGCATTGTTAACACCCATAACTTACCCTTGGCCGTTTACCATGTGGGGAATAGACTTGGTCAGGCCACTTCCAACGACCAGGGAAAGATTTAAATATCTCTTGGTCGCGGTGGATTACTTTACTAAATGGGTGGAAGCTGAGCCACTTATTGATATGACATATGACAAGGTGTATCAATTTATTTGGAAGAATATCATTTGTAGATATGGTCTCCCCCATGCATTCATCACAGATCATGGAACCCAGTTTGACAACGAGGAGTTTGCTGCATATTGTCATCAGTCAGACATATTGAAAACCCACTCTGCACCAGGCCATCCCCAGAGCAATGAATAAACTGAGGTGACAAACAGAACGCTGCTGAATGGTTTGAAAAAATGACTGGACGATACAAAGGCAAATTGGATTTACGAGCTACATTCTGTGCTGTGGGCTTATCGTACTACACCACGAGCAGCAACAGGAGAATCTCCATACATGCTGGCATTTGGAAGGGAAGCAGTTATACCTGCTGAGTTGGGCCTGCCCACACACGGAGTGCTGAATTTCAATTCTCCTATTAGTGATTTGATGAGGCGATTATACCTAGATATGCTCGAAGAAGTTAGAGAAGACGCAACAATCAGGAATGCTGCATACCAACAACGAATAGTTCTGTTTTACAACCAGAGTGTAAAGAAGTGTGATTTGAAGGAAAGAGACTATATGCTGAAGAAAGTAATTCAAAAGCACAACAAATTGGAAGCTAACTGGCATGGACCTTACAGAATAACAGAAGTTGTTCGACCAGGGACATATAGGATTGAAACCTTGTAGGGAGAAGAATTTAATAATGCATGAAATGCAGAGCATCTACGCAAGTATTATCAATAGTTGGGATTCCTATGTAAATGCAATTTTCTTCAGTATGAATAAAGTGTTGAAATTTCTACCCATTTCTCTCTTTTTGATGAATTTTTTTGAAGCATTAGTGCTACACACTACGCATCAAGTTCAGAATAAAATTCACCAACTACGGTTGGTCGGTAAAAGAATCTCCTGCAACTACGGTTGGTCGGGAACAAAAATCCACCAACTACGGTTGGTCGGTAAAATAAAATCTACCAACTACGGTTGGTCGGTAAAATAAAATCCACCAACTATGGTTGGTCGGTAAAAGAATCTCCTCCAACTACGGTTGGTCGGGAAAAAAAATCCACCAACTACGGTTGGTCGGTAAAATAAAATCCACCAACTACGGTTGGTCAGTAAAATAAAATCCACCAAGTACGGTTGGTTGGTAAAATAAAATCCACAAACTACGGTTGGTCGGGAATAAAAATTCACCAACTACGGTTGGTCGGTAAAATAAAATCCACCAATTACGGTTTGTCGATAAAGTAAAATCCACCAACTACGGTTGGTCGGTAAAAGAATCTCCTCCAACTCCGGTTGGCCAGGAATGAAAAATCCACCTACTACGGTTGGTCGGTAAAATAAAATCCACCAACTCCGGTTGGTCGGTAAATTAATCTCCTCCAACTCCGGTTGGTCAAGAAGAAATATCCACCAACTTCGGTTGGTCGGCAAAATCAATTTTCTCCAGCTCCGGTTGGTCGAAAATCAATCTCCTCCAACTCCGGTTGGTTGACAAATCAATTACAATCAACTCAGGTTGGTTAAACTAAGCAGGATCATGGGATGTGAGTCGTTTCATTGCTTAGGATCAAAGAGTGATAAGTCACTATAGTAAAAAATAAAACAGAATGGACATATCAAAATATGCATATATTGACAAACAAAGATATTCTGCAAAATGTAAAGAAGAATATGGAATAGCAGAAGACTAAACTTTTCATTCAAATCGAGAAGGATTACATATGCTATGGAAAGTAAAAGTCATTACATAAAAATCATATTCAATTGTTTTTTTCCCTTTTTCCTTTGATACAGGTTCTACTCCAGCAGGAGTATCGTCTAAGGCATAAGGAGAGTTTATGAAATTTATAACTCGAAGCATTCAAACATTCATTACAGATGGTCGATCGAGCAAGTGCTCCGGGCGAGATATCTCGAAATTAGAATGAAGAATGTAGTCACCGAGATACTTGGAGATTAAGCACTGAGGAATTGCCCGAGTAGGAATCCAGCTCATATAAAGTTTAAAAGGTGGCACGGGAAACTCGAGCAATCCAGGGTCATAATAATCCCATGGATAGTGACCCTGCTCCAACTTTAACACCCCCAGTGCATTCAACCATCCTTGTTTATAACCCTCGTTATTTGACTGCTGGATCCGATCATCGAGATGATAAAGGGCTTCATTATATCCAGCCATCCAAAACTCTTTGGGCTGTTTGTGGAATTGGTAGGTCAACATCTCCAGTTGCTCATGGAGATTCTTCAGTAGAAGTTGTTTATTCTCCAAGGCAGAGCTTTGGGTGGGAATTTGTTCGCTAAAATTCAGAATCTTCTTAGACATCTCCGTCAAAGCCCTATTCTTCGCTACCAACTGAACGGCCTGATTTTCCAAAGATGCTTGAGTTCTTACCTCTTCAATAGAAACTCGACCAGCTCTTTCTCGTCCCCAAGAAGATCTTGCTCATCCACGAGTAGAAGTGGAGGGTCCAATTATTTTTAAAGTTTCCAACTCATATCTTAAGTTGGAATTTTCAACCTCCAAGAAGAAGAAACCTTCATCGTTGACAGGAACCAAGGCTCCCGAGGAAGACGCAGAAGATTTAAGTTGTTTCACTTCCTCTTGCAGTGCAATGTTCTCTTGCTCCAGAAACTTGGCAATATGCCTATGCTCTTCACTTCAAACTTTAGAACGCTCTCTTTCTTCTCGTAAATAGAGATGAATTTATCATATCCTTTTTCAGCACTGAGTTGTTGACATTTCTTCTCGTACCCCTGGTTCAAAAGTGTGGAAGACTCTTTATACTGCTGCTAGAGTTCATCTATAGTTCCTTGGAGATCCTCAATCATCTCATAATAAGCCACATTATTGGCAACAGCTCGGTCGAGCAAGCATTTCAGATATTGGTAAGATTTGACTTCTTGCTCAGAAGTATTTGGACTAAGGATGTCAACTATTTGAGCCTCGTTTAGGTCTGCATGGCCAACCTTGAAGTAGTCATTGCATTTTTTCATCAGTTCAGTATCGTGAGCTGACAAGAGCTCCATCCTAGCCATAAACTAGTAAAGAGAAGAGATAGAAAGAATCAATAATAATGCAGACAAAACAAGTAACAGAAAAAGTTAAGACAAACAACCAAAAGTTTGAATTTTCATTTCATCAATAAGGAAAATACAAAAGTCGAGGTTACATTAAAAAAAGTGACAAAATAAACAACCAAACTACTCTACACCTTCTCTTTATTTCCAATAACTTCCTCAGGAGGTTTTGAGGGAGAGACTGGTTGCTCGGTGGACAAGAGCAGCTGCTCGACAGGAGTAATGGTTAGTTGGGGTTGCTCGGAGCACGATTGAACAACTAGAACAGAAAGGGCCTGATCTCCAATTATCATGGAGGATTCATTTAAGGCAGATTCATACTCTTCTTCTCCAGAAGAGGGAGGAGGGCAATGAGTGTGTTGTTGAAATAAGTCAGAATCTTCAGCAACTTTCAGCTCTTGTAGGGCTGCCACCCATCCATCGCTAAAGTATTTAAGGATGGCGTATTCCATTTATGAGGACATGGCAGCCAAACACTTATTCCAGCCTTTGTCCCAACCTACACTGAAGGATTTTTTAACATCCTTCTTCCTTTTAACCTTTTCTGAGGAGGTCCTTTCCCTAAGGAGCTCCTCGATAGTTTTCAACTTCTCCTCCATCTCCTGTTTCTGGCGATCAACATCGCGGAGTATACCAACCTCCTCTTCAGCAACTTTGAGTTTGTTCTCAAGCTCTATAGCATTCTTAAGCTTCTCCTCAAGCTCTTTATTATTCTTCTCAAACTCTTTCAATTTATTCTCCAAATCCTTGGAGGCTTCCATAGCTCGATCTCTCTCTTGCTCAATGGACTTAGCCTGTTTCTCCCAAGCAATTTTATTTTCCTCATACTTCTGATGAGAATCTTTCAAAGACTGGGTTAATCCAGTAAAAGCCTCCTCCACACCTCTCGAGGAGACTGAAGCCTTGATAACTTCATCCTTCTTTAGAATAGTGTTGAAACATGTTATCAGCTGAAAAAAGAAAATAACTTTAAGTCAGTACAGGAACATAGCATTGAAAAATGAAAGCTTAAATTAGTAATACTTACTAAGGCAATATGTTGAGCTGCCAAGGTAGTGACCCTGTCACGAGTAAGAGTGTCTTCAATACCTTGGACTTCTGGGATAATCCAAGACTTCACCGAGCTCATAGCAGAGCTCGGGGGAACAAAAGTGGGAACACCACCTTCAACATTTAAAGACCGAGAGATAGATTCTGCTGGTCTCTTAGAAGAACTTTTCTTCAACCTCCTCGTAGGAGCAGGTTCATTCTCAACCAAAGAAGTTGTCTTGTTTGGTGAAATGACAATAACCTCACTTGGATGAGAAACAACAACAATCTTGCTCGGGGCCACTAGGGGCTTCTCAACAATTTTCTTAGCAGTAGCAGAAGGGGGTGCATCAATATTCCTTGTCCCCTCCTCTGGAACACTTTGCTTATTTTTCTTTGACTCTCTAGCAATAGAAGTAGACTTATCAAAGAAAGCTGGAACTTTTCTTTTCTTCATTATGTCACCAATAGGAATATTTGACGCTGAAGAAGAACCTTCTACACTAGTATCAGCAGCTGGTACTTGGCCAATGTCAACCACCACTGGACGAGCAGTAAAGGATGAAGTGTAACTCTTGTACTACAACAAATAAGAGGCCGATCTAATATTTTCTTCGGCAACATATTGGTGCAAACTCCATATAAGTGTCAAATGCCTTAAATTAACCTTTGTCTCCTTTGGAGATTTTCTTTTGCTGTCAACTGCAAATAATAAAAAGTTAAATGTCAGTGATACATTTTATCAAACATCAAGAAAATGAGATTTCAAAAAATAAAGAACAACCTATTCCATTGCCATAAGGGGGACACCTGGGACCCTGATATACATCATCTCCATTTAATGGAGCATGTTGCCAATTTTTCATAATAACCCCATGCTCAAAGTAATCCCTATTGGCATCTGGAAGATTGACAACTAAAGCCTTATTCAAAAACCTAGTTTTTAAATAAAAAGTACTATCACTGATAACCCATCTGTAACAAAACATAATTTCTGGAATTCCTAAACGGGTTCCATGAATTTGATTTAAGCTATGGACTCCATTAACTATTCTCTAGGTATTTGGTGCTATTTTTGCAGGAACAACGTCAAAATATTGACAGAACTCCAAACATAAATGATTTGGAGGAAAAGAAAATCCACATTCGGCCACAAAGAGACTTGGGAACCAATGTCCCTCAGCAAAAGAGAAATAGTCAGAAGGTTCAGAAAGTTCCTCCAAAATGACCCATGAAGGAATTGAAAATTCAGAACGAAATTTTTCATGCGATTCAATAACATAAACCATGATGATCAAAGCAAAATAAAAGAGAAGGAAGAAGATCTTACAGGAGAAGAGTGAACCAGCTGACAACGAACAAGGAAATAAACGAACCCACAAGATAGAGACGAAATGAAAATTTCAAAGACATAGATTTGAAAAGTGAAAGACGATAGGATTTATGCCGCGTTTAAATACTTTACCTCGGGAATAGAAAAATCAATGATTACCAAGACGGACGTTTGCGTATCCGACGACTAAAAAGAAGAAAAGGGGCACAAAAATCGAAGCGGTTATGGAAATTCAAAATATTTATGAGGTCTGATACTGTGCATTTAAAAAGGAGTTATATACAACAAATGATTTCCTAAAAACCATACAAACTGAAAATCTAAGAAGCAGAATGTTCCATACATTTCTTTAACATCAAACTACGAAACATTGGGGGCTTCTGTTGATACCAAATTTAGTCTGCTGACATGGACCAATCACCTGAAGACACGTGTCAGCTTACATAGCAAATATGAATACTCTAGATGAGCAACTCAAGACTATCGAGCAACTAAGAAGCCACGAGGAACTCAGGGGCCCCGAGCATCTCATGGACCCCGAGAAGCTTAAGTGTTCCGAGCAACTTAAGCGGTGCGAGCAACTTAAGCGGTCCGATCTACTTAGCGTACAACGCTCCCAAATCAAGAGAATCAAAGGAGACGACTGCGCATTAAATGTCCTTTATTATCGTACAGATGTATATGTCTACTAGATAACAACGCATTGTCCTTTCATTTGTACAGTCTCAAGGCTATAAATACATTGTAACCTCCTCATTATCAGGGGACTCGAAATTTCTTGGTAAACCCATTATTGAGAATTCTGCATACAATCAGCAATAACAAATACAGTGGACGTAGGCCATTCTTATAAGGCTGAACGACTTTAAAAATCTTTTGTCTTATTTATTTTTATCTGTGATTGATAAATTAGAGATAATATAATTTTTTTACATCAACAGTCATAATGCAATTTTCTGAACCATCGTTTGATCGATCAATTTCATTGTTCGATTGATCAATCCAGATTGAAGATATTTTCCAGATTTTGATTTTTTTCTTTACTTTTTCAACATATTTTATATATAAAAATTGGTTTTTATTAGTTAGAATCTAGTTTTTCTGTAGGTTTAGTTTATAAAGGATATTGTGGGTGGGAGCATTCCTCCTCTCTCTTTGCTAGGGTTTGGTATGTATTGCTATTATTCATCATCATCTTCATTGTATTCTTACTTTCTAGCTAAGTTTATTGCTTTGTAACCTAGCCATGTTCTAATATAACTTCTTTTTGTTGGTTAATTTATTATTTTCTTTCATTAATTAGTTGTGTTAATTGTTTTAATCATGTGTGGTAATTAGTTTATAGGTTGGGATCGTATTATCACCATGGACGGGTATTACGCTTTAAAATCTAGAATTTGGGTTGAAACACTTTTAATTGAAACATTATACATTAATGTTGGAATATGATGCATTTAACTTCATTTGTCGCACATCGATAGTGTTTATAGCTGTAACAACCCTCGTAATTTTTGGGGTATTTTAAAAATATGGAGGAAATAAAGTTTTTGATTTAATTATTTTTCTTGCTAAAAAATGTTGAGAATTATTTTTAAAAATGAGATTTTTAATAGGTTTCAAAATCAGAGTTAAAATGAATTTTAAAATGATTTTTTTAAACTTTATTCCTTGAAATTATTTTAAGTCGGCAGAATCAAAATTTCAGAGTGATCGATCGATCGACTCTAGGGGATCGATCGATCGACTCCTTTAGTTTTCACGCATAGAAAGTATTTTGAAGAATTTTGTTTGGTTCAAATTCTTATCTTTTTTCCTTATAAAATGAGGTCGTGGGTGACCATTTGAGAACCAACTTTTGTCACAAAAATATGCAGTAAACATATTTTTATTCCTTTCCTTTTTATATACACTTATGCCCTTTATATTTATCATATTCAACCTTAGTTTTTGGAGGTGTTCTTGGGGCTGTTTTGATGTTGGAGCTTGGAGATGATTTGTGGATCGTTGAAATATGATTCTTAATGATATTCTGGGCAGATTTATGTTGGTTTCTTATGGTGGTTTAAGGTATGGGATTTTACACAATATGCTCTTTAAATCTCTCGAGAGTTATTCCCTTTGATTTCATGTGATTATTGAATTCATATTTGAATTGCTAAATTCATTTGGAATCTAAAAATTATTGTTTGAATCTTATTTTGATTCATGTGGTATTGTATTTGTGTTGAGCATGTTGTCATGAGATTTTAATATGGCACGGAGGTTGGGTACCCGCCAAGATTTTAATTTTCGTCTACTTGATAAAGTATGGTGCGGTATGGTGAGGCCTAGTGACCCGGTTAATGTATCATTGAGAAATTATATTGATAAAAATGCTTATGAGATTTGCATTTGATTTGAATATTCGTACTCATATTGTTACGCTTTATTCACCGCTAATATTTGTTGAGCATATTTCCCTTCGTATTGTGTACTTACCCATATTTTTTTCTCTTAGTGGCAGGTTAGCGCGGATTTAGGCACTATGGGCTTATTGGAGATTGATTTTAGCTTGGTTATTTTGGGAAGAATATTCGAGAGTATAAATTGAGAAGATTTGTATTTATTTTGTTGTATAAAGCATTGGCGATTTATTTTATTTCGAGATAGATAGTTGTATTATTTCAAGAGACAGTTGTTGTATTTAATTTGAAGATATTGAGATTAGTGGAGTCTCTTATTTTTATATTGTGGGTTTTATGTAGATGCTCTATACCTTGTTGATTGTGGATTTGGTTGATTTTATCGTAGTAGCACGCCACACTCTCTTTTCGGGTGCGCAGGGTGTTACAATAGCGCTATTGCGACATTAATCCATTCGTAATTATATTCGAGTGAATGTTTAATCTATCATTATTGAATTAAATTTCTTCATGTTTGATGTTTTCAATTGAATATGCTTAGATAAGTTGTAAGGACACAATTCTCCAATTGAGTCTTAATGTAGTCTTGGCTCAATTCCGGACAAAAACGTTTATGTCATAGGATAGTGTTCAAGTTTACCTTACAAGCCTATGATGTGTTTAGTTGAAGACGTAGTGGCAAAGAGTATAAACCTTCATCAAATGTCGTGTTTATGTGCTCGTTTCAACGTCATCAACAGTGGTTCCATGCTCCCAAGGTATGAATGCATTTTATATATATATAGGAGCTTGGAATAAGTTTATCAGGTGTTAGGTTTTAAAACTGTGTTTTGTTTTTAGAAAGATTTTTATTAAAACTTTAAAATAAAGTATATAAATTTTCTGGGCAAAAATAGAATTTTACAAACTTTCTGGAAGTTCGTTCGATATGTCGTTCGAACGAGTTTTTTGTTCAAACCAGATGTCGTTCGAATGAGTTTGCCAACGAGTTCCCATTTTGGCCACTGAAACTTCGTTCAAAATATCGTTTGAACGAGATGGCTGTTCGAACGAGATTTCCAACGAGTTTCTAACGAGTTCACACTGGAACTTCGTTAGAAGCCTCGTTCAAATGAGACTTCGTTCGAATGAAAATGTCGTTCGAACGAGATGTCAGGCGGGAATTTTTTTTGGCAGTTTTTAGCAGTTTTTACCCCACTAACTTTTTGCTGAATATCTATATGCGGGAACAACTTTTTCCATGACATCTTTTTCATATCCTTCTAACTCCTAGAGAGTGTTTTGAGAGAAAAATCATAAAGAGAAAAAGATCAAGATTTTAGTGATAATTTTCAAAGAAAAATTCATCTATCACTCTAGTTTTCACCCATAGTTTTGTTTATCCAAGTTCATATATATACATCTTGCTTGGAGTTTGGCACCAGGTTTGTCTCTACACCAAATTGAAGAGATTGTTTGGGTTTTCTTCTAAATCCCTCAAAGAAGAAGAATTTTTTAGCTGCGGCTTTCTCACATGGTAAAAGGCACCATGTGTGGTTGATGGTGTACCAATTGTCCGATCGGTGGAGTCCGAGATCACGGTGGAGCTCCGTGGTTATCCGCTAGAAAGAGGTGGTTATAAGAAGACGCGTCAAGGCTTGAGAGGGTTCGAGTTGAGAAAGTAAGTCATCTGTCTTGTAAATGTAAATTCCGTACTTAGTGGATTTGAGGCTAGGGCCGTCCGAGGTTTTTTTTCCCGCTGTGGGTTTTTCCTCATACATCGTGGCGTAGTGTGATTGATTTACTTTTATCTTGCATAATAACTTAGAACGCATCCTTAGAATAATTCAATATAAAATTGGTTTTAATTGTCACACTTAATTTAATTTGGTGCTAATTAAATTTGGATAATGTTTATTTAATTCAAGTCTATTATTAAAATTGGTTTGGCCTAATTTGGAAACATTGATAAATATGACTTAGGAAAATTTTAGAACTTGGATTAATTAATTGTGTTTAAGTGAAAATCTTTTAATGGATTAATTTTAAGTTCACTTGGTTTAATTTTGATTTGAAAAAAGAAATTAAAATTTGATAATTTGTTGTTTTTATTGAACTATCACCTTTACGCATATTCCTTTCATAAAAAGGAAATATAATTTGTTTAGAATATTAAAAATAGGGGGCTTTCAAATTGGTATCCGAGCCGGACCACTAATTTATCGCGTCAAAGATCTATTTTTCGGCTTTTATTATTTTTGTGCTCCTTGTATTTTTGGTGGTTAATTTTTTTTACTCACTCTCAATTTTTATTTTATATCTCTCGATGGGACGTCTTAATGATAATTCGTCCATTTCTAATGATAATGAATTTTTTTCTATTCGATAGGAATTTAATGCGCTTAATAAGTGTAATGAAAAATTAAAAGAATTAAATTTGAGATTTGCAAAAAGAATTAAATTTCTTGAAGATGAAGATTCTTGTTTTAAAGCTAAAGCTGAATTTTTGCAAACCTCGCTATCTCAAAAAGATATTTTTTGTGAAAAGCACATGGACATAAATTACA
The DNA here is from genome assembly GCA_949130495.1 of Sambucus nigra. NCBI lineage: Eukaryota > Viridiplantae > Streptophyta > Magnoliopsida > Dipsacales > Adoxaceae > Sambucus > Sambucus nigra. The sequence continues at coordinate 477,050,055 of OX422213.1, forward strand.
ATTATAATATTTTAGAAATGTCCAAGAAAGAGAGTGATAGTCGAGAAAATACTCTTAGGGATAAGTTTGCTCACATTGAGGGAGAGCGTGATAACCTTCTAGGTGCTATAGAAAATTTAAAGAAGGAGTCCCGTAAAATTGAGGAGTCTAATTTATTACTTGAGTCCAAAATTTTAAAAATGGAAAATGATTTACAAGACTCGAGTAGTTGTGATAATGGTTCTAGCACATCTTGTTCAAATGCTTCCGTTGCTAAAGCTAAAACCATTGTTTGTTTTAGAGGGTCTACTTTATCCAAAGACTTTAGAAAATGTCACACCTTAGGTAAAATTTCTCGTGTTTTCACATGCTTGCATTGTGGTAGGAAAGGTCACCTTAGGTCATTTTGTTTTGATCTTAAAAGAAATCCAAGGAAGTCTATGTGTAGCAATTCATGTGTTTCCAAATCCCATCATTTTAAATATACATCTATATGGGTTCGTAAATCAGTTTTAGACGCGCTAGATATTTGATTTGTTGATTCTCATTTACTTTCACATGAAACCTCTCTTGCTAAATTTAAAGGTTAAATGTGTTAGTTTTGTTTGCACACTCTAGCTTGTTGTGCTTCATATTATATACCCTTGCTAGGTGTATGCATGTTTTGTCATTTTATAGTCATTGCTTTATTTCATATCCTATACTAGAAATCATGACTTGTTTATCTTTTTGTATTATATTTTCTTATTTTTGTTTGCATTAAATGAAAAATTCAAATAGATTTTTGTTTATCATTTGTGTTTTATTTGTTTCATTCAAGCTTAATGAAAAATACAAATGCTTTTTGTGTCTCTTTTGAGTATATATATTTTTTGATTAAAAACGTCTAAAACTCCAAAAGATTTTTAGTTTTTTGTATTTTAGTTTGACACACTTTATGTGGCATACACTTGTGTTAGAATTCCCATCTTTTACGCTCCCATGTGGCTAGAACTTTTGGTTTAGATTGTCAATCCTTATTTTGTTCTTTACCATGCTTACATGGAGTAGTTGGATTTTGTGTTGATTTAAATGGATTCTATTTTTATATGCCTCTATTCACACATGCACGAACTCATTTGAATTTTTAATTTCACAAGTTACATTTGAGATTTGTGAGGTGTTCTCCTTCCAATCTAGTCATCTACATATTTATGACCTAGGAGAACTAGTGCATGTCAAAATCCGTTGCACGTGAGTTTGTGAGATATAAAAAAATGATATATAAATGTGCACGAGGAAGGGCTCCGAAAGGAATAATAATCCTTTGCGATTGTAAGCCACCATTTGAAATAGACCTAAAAGAAACATGTGGTCCAAAGGCCGGAAAAACAGAGAAATGTCACTAAGAGAAAAATAATTGCTAAGGCCTATGTTTAATTGATATATTCATTCAACATAAAAATAATATATATGCTTCTTGAGGGAGATTGGATGGTATATCAATGGCTTGCACAATGCTCGTTTATCCCAGTGGTCTTTATTGTCATGACTCTATTTGGTTTGTAGAATCAGCAAAACTCCAGGCTTGTATGCATTGTGTATGTTTGTTCATTGAGTTCAATCTTTATTGTCACATGAGGTTATATTCAAATGTGATAAAGTTTGCAATCAAATGATAACTCCGTGAACGTATTTTAAGTGATTGGGTCTAAATTTAATTGTTGCTATTTCACACCCCAACACTTCCGTTTCCATATGACACATTTTTGCCTTACGAGTGTGAAAGAATCCTATTATATTTTGTGTGTGTCATTTGTGTGTTTATATCTATATATGTGTACTTGAGTCTATTAGGTATATATTATGTATACATATATTTGATATTTTTGTTTAGTCTTTGTCTTGTCTTCTAGTCCATATATGCTTTAATTCATAATTGGTATCTATCTTGTTGCATTCTTTGTTGATATCACATGCTTAATACTTTATGTATCTTATTGGTATCATTTTCTTGCATCCTAGTCGTTATTCGTTATTTTTGTTGGATTAGTTGTTCTTTTGTTGCCCATATGCTTTAATGTTCTCATCAGCTTTGCACATTTGCATGTTCAGCCTTTGTCTATTCCTGAACAAAAAGGGGGAGAATGATAGGGGGAGAAATGGTATCTAATCCTATTATAATCGTATCTTAGTTTGGGGGAGATTTATCTTAGGGGGAGACGTCTTTCTAAGTTGATCACTGTTGATAAAGGGAGATAATTAATTTAGGGGGAGTACTTACTTTACTTGCATTAAATATTTTGATATTTCCTATGCGTGTAGTGTGTTTGCTCAAGTGTGCAGGAATTATATTATAAGTGACAACTTTTACCGGCAAAGATCATGATCCTTTGGGTTGTTTGAGTCAAACATTTTATTTTTATTTTTGGTGGGACTTTTTATTAGTCTAGTAGAGCTTGACGGACCTTTATTATTTTTGTTTGGTTTTTGTCCCGGAATAGCCAAAGGGGGATATTTGTAAGGACACAATTCTCCAATTGATTCTTAATGTAGTTTTGTCTCAATTCAGGACAAAAACGTTTATGTCATAGGATAGTGTTCAAGTGTACCTTTCAAGCTTATGATGTGTTTAGTTGATCATGTAGCGACAAAGAGTATAAAGCTTCATCAAATGTCGTGTTTATGTGCCTCGTTTCAACGCCATCAACAGTGGTTCCACGCTCCCAAGGTATGAATGCATTTTATATATATATATAGGAGCTTGGAACAAGTTTATTGAGTGTTAGGTTTTAAAACTGTGTTTTGTTTACAAAAAGTATTCTATTAAAACTTTAAAATAAAGTATGTAAAGTTTCTGGGCAAAAATAGAATTTTACAAACTTTCTGAAAGTTCGTTCGATATGTCGTTCGAACGAGTTTTTCGTTCGAACCAGATGTCGTTCGAACGAGTTTTGCCAATGAGTTCCCATTTTGGCCACTGGAACTTCGTTCGAAATTTTGTTCGAACGAGATGGCTGTTCGAACGAGATTTCCAACGAATTTCTAACGAGTTCACACTAGAACTTCGTTAGAAGCCTCGTTCAAACGATACTTCGTTCGAATGAAAATGTCGTTCGAACGAGATGTCAGGTGGGAAAACTTTTTGGCAGTTTTTAGCATTTTTTATCCCACTAACTTTTTGCTGAATATCTATGTGAGGGAACAACTTTTTCCAAGACATCTTTTTCATATCCTTCTAACTCCTAGAGAGTGTTTTGAGAGAAAAATCATAAAGAAAAAAAGATCAAGTTTTTAGTGATAATTTTCAAAGACAAATTCATCTACCACTCTAGTTTTCACCCATAGTTTTGTTTATCCAAGTTCATATATATACATCTTGCTTGGAGTTTGGCACCGGGTTTGTCTCTACACCGAATTGAAGAGATTGTCTGGGTTTTATTCTAAATCCCTCAAAGAAGAAGAATGGTTTAGCTGCGGCTTTCTCACATGGTAAAAGGCACCATATGTGGTTGACGGTGTACCTATTGTTCGATCGGTGGAGTCCGAGATCGCGGTGGAGCTCCGTGGTTATCCGCTAGGAATAGGTGGTTACAAGAAGACACGTCAAGGCTTGAGAGGGTTCGATTTGAGGAAGTAAGTCATCTGTCTTGTAAATGTAAATTCCGTACTTAGTGGATTTGAGGCTAGGGCCGTCCGAGGTTTTTTCCCGTTGTGGGTTTTTCCTCGTACTTCGCGGCGTAGACTGATTGATTTACTTTTATCTTGTATATTAACTTAGAACACATGCTTAGGATAATTCAAGATAAAATTGGTTTTAATTGTCACACTTAATTTAATTTGGTGCTAATTAAATTTGGGTAATGTTTATTTAATTCAAGTCTATTATTAAAATTAGTTTGGCCTAATTTGGAAATATTGATAAATATGACTTAGGCAAATTCTAGGACTTGGATTAATTAATTGTGTTTAAGTGAAAATCTTTTAATGGATTAATTTTAATTTCACTTGGTTTAATTTTGATTTGAAAAAGAAATTAAAATTTGGTAATTTGTTATTTTTATTGAACCATCACCATTACGCATATCCATTTCATAAAAAGGAAATATAATTTGTTTAGAATATTAAAAATAGGGGGCTTTCAAAGTTCATTTAGATCCATACGTGTTGATTAGCATATGGTGGGGAAATTATCCTAATATGATTTTGTAATCTTTGTTTAGTTTTTAATTGTGCAGTTGACTCTTTTTTACCTCTCCTTTTTAAAGATCATCATCTTCTACATTTTCCTTCTTTTCTAAGTACTAATTAAATTTTATTCTAGATAATATTCCATATGGATTTGATCCATACTTGCCTCTACACTTTCATATATAGCGTGACAAGTTGTGGTGTTTGTTTTGTATAGGACATAAACACCCAATGACATATCTTACATATGAAATTTATGCCCCATCAAAAATGGCATCGTTGCCAAGTAACGGTTCATTCTAGGATTTTAGTATTTTATCACTTTGTATATATATTATGTAACATCCCATCATGGTTATTTAATTAAATTATATTTGGATTATATATTAGTGATATTTGAGGGGGGGGGGGGGGGGGGGTTTAGTTATAAATAAGAAGGAATTATAGGTGAAAAGTTAGAGAAAAATAAAAAAGAAAAGAAATGGGGTCGTTCAAATGACAAGGGATGTCGTTCGAATGACTGTGTAAAAGTAATTAGAAGGGTCGTCAGAAGTAAGGCTTCTAATGACATGCTATTGTTTTACAGTAGCAGGTCGTTTGAAGGGTCATTAGAAGATTATTTTGAACGGCGTTTGTTGAGTTATTCGAACGACCTATGTAAAGTCGTTCGAACGACATTGATTAAATTTTTTTATTAGATTGTCCTTGTGCGCTATCATATTTTGGAGTGTTGATTTGGTGTGTTGTTGAGCCCATATTAGTTCTGCAAGGGTAAAATTGGGTTTTAGGGCTTAAGGGTTGTTGTATCAAGGGTTGTTTGGGTTTATTTGTTGTTGGAACAAGGAGAGAGAGAGTGAAAGAGAAAGGGGGACGTGGGTTGTCTTCCACCTCCACTTACCACCATTCCACCACCAAACCACCACTCTCCACCATGTCCATAGTGTATTCAACCCCAAAACATCCATTTTCAACATAGATATAAAAGAGCTACGAATTTTAGGGGTATTCTTAGTTTTTTTTGGAGATAAAGATGGAGCCTTTCTCAGAGAAGATGAAGTGGGTTTTAATAGAGTTGATGGAGTTCTTAGCTTGGAGCCTTGGAGGATGCATTATAACCCCTTGAGGACACCTTTGAAGGTGGGGGTTGCTCCTCCTACACCACCAACACCATTAGAGACATTAGAGGTGGGCCACCTTACTCTTAGGGTAAGAATGTTATTTTTACATTTGTAGTATTGTATTTAAAATATTTGGGTAGGTTGTAATTAGTGTAATAATATAGTTGTTGTGTAGATGACAATAAATATTTTTATGGAATAAAAATGTCGAAAAAAATTTATTTTGTTAAAAAAGATAAAGAAATGATATTTATTTCAAGGTTTTGAAATAATGAAAGTTGATGTTTTAGAATGATGCCGTATTTCTAGTAATTTTGATGAAAAATATTCATGTAGGAAAATGTTTGTAAATAAAGTGATTTTTGGAAAATGATATTTTGTTGAAATAAAGAAATAAGTAAATATTTCAAGGTTTTGGAATATTGAATGATGGTATTTTTTGAAATGGCCATTTAAAACAATATTTGTGTTAAACATTTTATGAAATAAAAATGATGATTTACTTGGTAAATATTTAGTGAAAAATATGTTTAAACCATGTAGTAGGATTTTTCGATTAAAAATTCATTTTCTCATGTAGTTATAAACTTATAGTATTTTGACATTAAATGTATAAACAAGTTTAGAGAAGGTTTGGTTGAGTTTAAAAATAAAATAAGAATAATTGGAAAGTTAGTCTTCAAGTTGTGTAAAATTGAGACTAAATATATTTTTATTGTGTTTGATCCCTTGTGTTGGTCGGAATGAATTTTGGAGGTTTTGAAAGTTTTAGTGCTACTATTTTTATGGCACAATTTATTCTTGTTTGAAAATGTGAATGAGAAGTGCTTTAAAATCCATTGATGAACATGTGTGGTTAGTGGTTGAAAAGGGTTGGACACCACGAGTCACACGAAAGGGTGATGTTATTAGTTTAAAACCCGTTGAGTCATGGACTGAGGCTGAACATTGTCTTGAACTTTACAACTCTAAAGGTCTTCACTTAATTTCCTCACATGTCACACCTGAAGAGTATAATAGGATCATAACTTGTGAAACATCAAAAGAGGCTTGGGATACACTTACACTTACACACAAGGGCACTAGCACGGTTAGGGCGTCTAAGTTAAAAAATCTCACTATATAGTTTGAGACGTTTAAGATGTTAGATAGTGAGTCATTTGATGAGTTTTACGCTAGGTTGTCTAATATTGTCAACTCGTCGTTTAACTTAGGGAGAGGATTCCCGACAACCGTATGATAAATAAAATTTTGAGATCTTTTCTGAGTAGGTTTGATGCAAAAGTGACCATTTTAAACTCCTTAAGTATGCATGATTCGATGAAACTTGAAGAGATTATAGGTGACTTACAAACCTATGACCTCGATATGTTTACCTCAAAGCAAGTGCCAAAGAAAGAAGAGGTCATTACTTTGAAAGCCCGAAAGGAGGAAACAAAAGTTTCGGATGACGATTTCGATTCTGATTTTGAGGATGTCTCCTTGTTGGAAGAGAAGTTTAAAATTTTTCTTAAATTTCAAAAGAAACCCAAAGGTGTCAAAAATTTTTAGAAATTCAAGAACCACAAGGTAGATTCCACCCCTGAAGATAAGAGTGAGAAATTTAATAGGGTTAATTCGGATAGGTGTCTTGGGATTGAGGGGTATGTTCACAAAGTTTTAGATTGTCCCACCAGACTCCTAAAACTCTAGCAACTCCTTAAGTGATAGTTATCCAAAAGAGGGAGAGAGTTCCCCTAATGAGAGAAAGTTTCTTTATTTCTTGGCATGTCATGTGAGCGACGATGATAAATCTTCTCACGAAGATTCTCATGTGCATGACACTTTCGAGGCCGTTAAGAGTGCATCCCGAGTGTGTGAGGGTCATGAGAGTGACAAGGAGGAGTTCGATGTGAAAGAGTTGCAAGTTGCATTTAATGAGTTATATACCGAAGTAGTAAAGGTGAAAAAGGAAAACTCTAAATTGCAAGATAGGTTGAATGAGCGTGCCATAGAAAATAATGATGCTTTGATTGAGGATCATAGGGCCTGGGAGAAGATGTTTTGGTAGAAGCTAGAATATTTGGAGAAAGAGAGAGATAGTCTTCTTGGTTTGATCGCGACTTTGAAAAGGGAGTTTCTAGAGTTTGAGCAGTCTAGGCTTGTGCTTAAGTCTCGAATTCGTGAGTTGGAAGAAAATTTGAAAGACTTGAGTAAGGTTAAGTTTACTTGGAATCTAGGTCGGAAAAGTTGGATAGGATGTTAGACATCGTCCAAGTCAAAAGTGATAGGTGTGGTATAGGCTATGATGATAGAGTTGTTCCCATTTCCAAAGACAATACCAACCGTGTGAAAGATCCCACTAGGAATGTGAGGAGAGGTCGACATTTTGGTAATCATTCTTGCCGTCTTTACACTTGCACACATTACGGTAGGAAAGTTAACCTTAGACGTTTTTGCTATGACCTTAAGAATGCTCCTAGGAAGTTTAGGAATAAAGTTGTGTCGGTTCCCAAAGCCCCCACCCATCATGTTACACCTACCTAAGTTAGGAAATCGGATTTAGTGGCTTCAGGTCTAAAACTTCATGGTTCTCATTTGATTGCACCTGATTCTTCCCATGATGAATGATGATGCTAAGATTTAGCACCACCAGATAAGTGTTAGTGAGCTCAAGCAGTAACAGCCATGGTAGCCATAGAGATGTATAAGTGTATAGAAGGGGATGAGTATAAGAGGAAATTAGACAATGATGTATAGTGGTTCAGCCAAATTGGCCTACATCCACTGTGAGTGTGTGATCCACTAAGTATGGGCACTAATGGCCTTGGATACAATGCACATAACCCTCTCTCTCTCTCTACTGTGTGAGTACAAGCAGAGTTTTAGCTAGGGCTACTGTTCATGGATCGATCCCTTGTTGGGTTGTAGGTGACAAGTATATATAGGTCTTGGGGGGTGTAGTGTACCCCCCAAGTAAGCATGGTGCATGTGAATGAAGATCTAACCAATCCCCTGTTGACACCTGTAGATGCCAAATGATGACATAATATTCCCTCACGTGAGGGTGTGATTCGGTTATAATGGTCTGCCACGTGTCATATGAGCCTGACGCGCACTGTTCCACGCATGTCCCAAACCACGCGCTGTCATGATATCACCCTCGGCCTATGAGCCGAGGCCGAGGGCAAAGTTTCTTCCGGTAGTGAGTCTGGCTTGATTCTGTCCTCGTACTGTCGTACCCTCGTAGGGTCGGCCGGAGCCTGATGGAGGGTCGGCCCCTCATAGGGTCGGCTAGAGCCTGGTGGAGGGTCGGCCCCTCGTAGGGTCGTCTGGGCCTGGTGGAGTCCATCTGGGGCCTGGTGAAGGGTCGGCCCCTCTTAGGGTCGTTCGTTGTGGAGGCAATCCTCATCTAAGCCGAGGATATAAACGGGTATATCAATCACCCCCCAGCCCTTAGCCATAGGTGTCATTGAGATGGTTGAGGGATATTGTTGAAATTGGGATGCGTGTATGATCAGTTAGGTGAGTGACACATGGGCAGGTACTCATTGCTATTCAAGTTTCCAAGGCATGGCGGCTGCACACTTGGGGCTTTGTGCCCTAATGATGCCTTCCTCGTGGGATGTGTCCTGCCTTGGTCAATGGGCCCACTCATTACTAAGATATTTAAGAGATTTTCAAATTCTCTCTCCTTCTTCTTCTTCTTCTTCGCGCCCAGGCCTTTTTTCTCTCTAGAACCAGTTCCCATTGCCATTTCAGCCTCCGATTTCCCAGGTCTCAGCAGCGTTCTTGCCCTCTCCTCATCAGGTAACCTCCTTCACCCAGCGTTTTCTTTTGTCTTCATTTCTGTTTATTTTTTAGGGTCGTAGGGCAGCACTTTCTTTTGAGTTACCCCATAGCTTTTTCCGGTGTCTTCTCCGGTCACTGGTTCTTTGAACGTTCTTGACGAAAACCTTTGAGTTCTTTGTTTAATCCAAAAGTCAAACTTGGTCAATCCCCCAAGTGTTTGTAGTTGAATTAGCCAAGTCTAGTATAATTTCTCTAAGTGTAGGGTCTTCCCTTTAATGCTTAGGAGGCTTTACAACCTAGTGTCTGAATTCCCACCCTTGAGAGAAAAACTCTTTGCCGAGATCAGACGAATAGAGGAAGAGGAAGATAGGAGACGAGGGGCCGACCCTAATTGGGTACGACCCATCTTTCCCATTCCTCTTGCCACCATAAGACCATCTGAACCCTCTGAGTTTTGCGGGTCGTCGTCTCGTCCAGCCGACACTCCCAAACCAAGTGAAATGGATGAGAGAACCTTCTCTCCAACTGGTGCTGGGATGTATGGTAGAAGGGACACGTCTAATCTTAGCCCTCCCCGAGAGGCCGAGGGTACGATCCCCTCTGAGGCTGTCCCTGTGACAACCCTATCCCCCAATGCCTTCCAAGTGGCTTTTCCTCAGGGTCCTCCTGCAGGTGATGAGGGGGAAGGGGGTGAGGACGAGGACGACGATACAGATGATGAGGTTGATACCTCCCATGCCTCGTCTTTTATCTCCTCTGTTAGGGATAGGGACCTTCTGATATGGAGGCATATTTACGGAGTGCCCTCTGGGGTAACTATGAGGGTTCCCTCTAAGGCTGAGAGGGTTTTTGAGGGTGAAGATGGAGAGGTTCCAGTCTACGAGCAAATGTTCAAAGTAGGTGTCAGACTTCCCTTCCACCCTGCCATTGTAGATATTCTGTCGGCTCTGGGCGTCTCCCCCTCTCAACTTCCACCTAACTCTTGGAGGACGATTCTGGGTTACATTTCCTTGTGGAAAAATTCTTTCACTGATGAGCCCTCGTCCGACATATTCTTGGCTTGCTATAATATCACCTCTTCATCTAAACAGCCCGGATATTATCATCTAGGAGCGAGAAGGTCTGAGAAGAAACTTCTCCACGTGGCTCAAACTTCCAATCATGATTGGAAAAAGAGATTCTTCTTCATATCTGGGGCGTGGGAGCGCTCCGCCGAGGCGTCCCCTTCTGCCGATGCTCCGAGGGTCCCTAACAAATGGTCTAATCCCTCCATGAAAGCTAGGTCAGACCCCGGACTTAGCCTGGAGGAAAGGGATACTGTTGACTATCTGAGGGGACGAGGAAGAGAGGGTGAGATCCCAAAATTCGAAGATTTGATGACCCCTCAATTGCTTAAAGAAGCTGGTCTGAGGGTCGGCCCTCTGACAGAACTATGTGAGTTACACTGAACATTTTCCCTTATTTACTTATTTTTGAAGTGTTCTCTCTTTATCTCTGAGCTTTTCTGACATGTCGTCCTCTTATTAGGTCATCCTGCAGGTACACCAGACTACCTCTGGGAAATGACTGCCCCAAGCCTTCTTGCTGGTTTGTCAAAGAAGAAGGGGAAGGAGCCTCAGCAAGCTCCAAAGAAGACGAGGGCCTCAGGGCCGACGGTTGTTTAGCCGACAGCCGATAGTCGCAAAAGGAAGGAGTCTGAGGCTCCTGTTGAGCATCGGCCTGATCCTAGGACGAGGGCCAGGGTCGAGGCCTCTGAGGGGACGACCTCTTCGTCCAGAATGGGGGCCTTTTGGTCTCAAAATCTGTCCCATCTGAGGGCCGACCCCTCATCTCTTATTGCCAACCTGAGGGCAGCCAAGGCCTCGATGTTCTCTGCACCGTCGGCCTCTGACTTCGAGTTCTTGGCAAAGATGCCTCCAGCCAAAGTGTACAACTACGGTCTGCACTCCCTTGCTCAGGTATTGGTCTTGACCTTCTTTAATTTCATTCTCACTAACTGTTCCCTCGGCCCCTCTTGATATTTCTTCATTTTTCTTGTAGTCTGTCTGTGCCTTGACCTCAGCAACCAAGTGGATGGCCGAGAACCAACAAAAGTTTCACGAAGCTGAGAGGGCCATTCAACATGAGGCTGAGTTGCAGGCAGAGCTAGATACAGCAAAGACTGATCTTGATACTGCGAGGGCTGAGCTTGAGAGTGCTAGGACCGAGCATGCTAGGGTCCTAGATGAGCTGATGAGGCAGCACGATGCCGACCTGCAAGCCAAGGACTTGATCATCAAGGATAGGGATGAGGCTCTGATCAACCTGGAGGCCCAGCATAAGAATGATCTGGAAACAGCCATCAAGAAGGCCGAGCCTGATGCTGTTGAGGCATACAAGACTTCAGATGAATTTCAGGGCTTCGGCCTTGAATATCTAGAAAGGGGGATTAGGACGGCCTGCCGATGGGTCGTCCTCAAATTTGGCGATGTCGTCTCCTCTGTTCGCCCTTCACTGGAGGGTGTTCAACTGGACGACCCCCTAATTGCTGAGGCCCTCAACCAAGTGGAGTCCCAAGTCCAGATCGAGGGGGTCGGTACATCTGAAGATCATCCGGTGTTGGTAACTGAGGAGACCATTCCCATTTACGTTGAGGCCCTGCCCTCTGATGTCATCCCATGGGGTGGCTGCCTGTAGCCCATACCCTTCAAGTGTATTTTTGTTCAACGGCTTTGTAAAACACTTAATATTTTGTACCAGATTTTTATTAATATCATCGTCTCTTCTTCAACTGTCTTCCATATTTAATTCTGTTATGGTTTGTTCCTTGCTAATTTGCTTATTTGTTGATGATGATGCTACTAACCCTTCCCTCGTCTTTTTTGAGGACCAATGTGGGGTCGTCTCCTCATCCGTCCTCATTATAGCCGAGGGTTCAAATAACCAATTTAATGGTTTTAAATAAAGTCTAACCTCGTCTTTTTTGAGAACAGTGGTGGGGTCGTCCCCTCCACTGGTCCTCATTATAGCCGAGGGTTCAAATAACCAATTTAACGATTTTTAATTAAAGTCTTCCCTCGTCTTTTTTGAGGACAGTGGTGGGGTCGTCCCCTCCACTGGTCCCCATTATAGCCGAGGGATCAACTTTCCAATTTAATGGATTTTAAAGTTTTCCCTCGTCTTTCTTGAGGACAGTGGTGGGGTCGTCCCCTCCACTGGTCCCCATTATGGCCGAGGGATCAACTTTCCAATTTAATGGATTTTTAAGTCTTCCCTCGTCTTTCTTGAGGACAGTGGTGGGGTCGTCCCCTCCACTGGTCCCCATTACAGCCGAGGGATCAACTTTCCAATTTAATGGTTTTTTAAGTCTTCCCTCGTCTTTCTTCAGGACAGTGGTGGGGTCGTCCCCTCCACTGGTCCCCATTATAGCTGAGGGATCAACTTACCAATTCAATGGTTTTTAACAAAGTCTTCCCTCGTCTTTCTTGAGGACAGTGGTGGGGTCGTCCCCTTCATTGGCCCTCATTATAGCCGAGGGATCAACTTTCCAAATTAATGGATTTAATAAGCTCTTCCCTCGTCTTTCTTGAGGACAGTGGTGGGGTCGTCCCTTCCACTGGCCCTCATTATAGCCGAGGTATCAACTTACCAAATTAATGGTTTTTTAAGTCTTCCCTCGTCTTTCTTGAGGACAGTGGTGGGGTCGTCCCCTCCACTGGTCCCCATTATAGCCGAGGGATCAACTTTCCAATTTAATGGATTTTAAAGTCTTTCCTCATCTTTCTTGAGGACAATGGTGGGGTCGTCCCCTCCAATGGTCCCCATTATAGCCGAGGGATCAACTTTCCAAATTAATGGATTTCTGTAGATGTTTCCATGCGTGCTAGGACTGACAACAGGATGAGGGAAACACTGATATTTCTCATTAATTTTCAAAGTGTTCTGTTGGAGCAACTCTCATTACAATTATGGCCTTTCAAGACCTTACAACACTACTGATAGTATTTCTTCAAATGATCTGCATTCCAGGGGTTTGAAAAAGGTTCCCCCTCTAGGTTTTCTAGCCTGTAGGTCCCAGGGATGACTTCATCGACGACCCTATATGGGCCATGCCAATTAGGGTGAAGCTTGTTGGGCTTTTGCCAAGTCTTCTTGAGGACCAAGTCCCCCACTGCGATGGGCCTCTGTTTCACCCTCTGATTATAGAACCTTGCGGTCCTCTGTTGGTAGGAAGCCTGCCTTATCTCAGCATCCTCCCTTCTTTCCTCGATCAAGTCCAGGTCAAGTCTCCTCTCTTCCGTATTTCCCTGGGGGTCGTACATTTGGACTCTATGCGTGGGAAACTCAATCTCGGTGGAGATGACGGCTTCTGATACATATGCTAGCATGAATGGGGTCTCCACGGTAGAGGTCCTCATTGTCGTCCTGTATGCCCACAACACGGCATATAACTCCTCGACCCATCTCCCTTTTACCTCCTCAAGCCTCTTCTTAATCCCATCTAAGATTGTCCTGTTCGTAACTTCGGTTTGCCCATTGGCCTGAGGTCGGCCTGGGGTGGAGAAAAATTATTTGATACTTACCCTCTCACAGTATTTTTGTAGAGAGGCATTCTTGAACTGAGTCCCGTTATCCGAGATGAGGGTGTTGGGGAGACCATATCTGCATATGATGTTTTTCCAGATGAACTGGAAGGTCTTCTGCTCTGTGATTGTCACCATTGGCTCCGCCTCCACCCATTTTGAAAAATAATCAATGGCTACGATGAGGAATCGATAGTTATTGATGGCCCTAGGCAAGGGTCCTACTAGGTCGATCCCCCACACTGCAAATGGCCATGGGGATGTAATGGAAGTAAGAGGCTGATGGGGTTGGTGAGGGATGGTGGCAAATCTTTGACATTTGTCGCACTTTTTTACGTATGCCGCTGCGTCCTTCCCCAAGGTCGACCACCAGTACCCCTGGGTGATTACCCTCTTCGCTAGGGATCTACCCCCAATGTGGCTTGAGCACGACCCTTCATGCACATCTTGCAAAATGGAAGGGACTTCTGAGGGATGCACACACCTAAGTAAGGGGAGCAGAAACCCCTTTTTGTACAAGGTGTCTCCGATGACAGTGAATTTTGCCGCCCTATACCTCAGCTTCTTCCTTTCTTGCCTTGCTTCTGGCATCTCACCCTCTTTAATGTATCTGATAAGGGGGTCCATCCACGAAGCTTCTTGGGAAACACTTAGGCAATTGCTAGGTGTTCCCTCAGCGTCCTCAATAGTCGGTCGGAGCAGAATTTCTACTGGGACCGTCCTCCTGATGTCTGTTCTTGTTGCCGAGGCCAACCTAGCAAGGGCATCAGCGCGGCCATTATCAAGCCTAGGTACCCTCCTTAATTTCACTTCTCTGAAGCCCTTCAGTAATGACCTCACCTTCTCGAGGTACCTAGCCATCCTTTCGTCCTTAGCCTCGTAGGCTCCTAGTATGCAAACGATGGGAACGTAGTTACCTTATTCGTGGGTGCTGGAGGTTTTTCCCATGGAAGAACCCGGTAGATACTTCCTATCGTAAGTTTCTCTGGGGTAAATGGAAGGAGGAGAAGGTAATATCCTCAAGTGTTCACGCGAGGCTCAGTTAGAGGCTGACATGTGAAGAAGAGTTGTGCGATTAGGGAGATCGTGCACTCAAGAAAGGTAGGTATAAGTGAGATCCCCCCAATGGAATGATAGGCTCCAGAATAAGTGTCGCTAACACTTCTGATGGTGCAGTGATCATGAAACCGCATTGGTGGAAATCCGCCTGGGAAGGTTTCATTGAACTGAGGAAGAGGAGGCCGAGAGCGTGTTCTCTTTTATTGAGAAAGTAAAAGGAACTACGTGGGCTATAGTGACGTGGAAGAACCACGCGTTTTCACTACGTTGATTGGATGAACAAGGGCAAAAATAAAGTGCCTAGTTGGGAAGTTGAGGGAAGTAATATTGGCTTGTATAAGGCTCTAATTTGTAGTCTGATATTCATTAGTATTGACCCGGAGTGCTTGGCTTAAATTGTGGGTGGGAATTCCACCTTATTAGTGGGTGGTGTATTCCCTAGGATAAGATAGAGTAGTATTATATCTACTCTATATTCGGGTGTGCATATCGAGTTTGTAATAGTATCAACATTATTATAGAAAGATAACTATATGACTTCCGTGGTAGGGAAGTTTTATGATCTCTTCACTCGTTATAAAACGAGTGATGATAATTTAAAGGCATATGTGCTATATGTGATAACTAGTATGAATGTTTTTGCTGCTTGTTTGCATTGTATGTGGACGTTATGACTTATCTCCACGACCAACAAGGTTAAGTAGTAATGCATAGAAGGGGTTCCTTGTTTGGATTCCTCTTTTGCGGGACGCTCCACGCGTGAACCTTAACGACGTTGGGAGTGGAGAGATGTTAATTTTCCTTTCTCTTATTTTATGTATAGTACGCAAGTAAAGATATTTTGGTGGGTTTGGTATGATAGAAAGCAAATAAAGTTGTAAGGCTATCTTACTTCTAGTTCAAAATGGAACTAGTTGTTCTATGATTTCTCCCCTGGATACAGGTTGAGACTTTATAGAGGTGAATCGAGGTAGGTAGGAGATTTTGTTATTCGTTTAGTTATCTTGTGTGAGCATTTGATTGTTTATTTGTCTTATTTATGCATGTTACGCTTATCTCCATGATAAACTAGTTAAGTAGGCATGTGTCGGAGGGGTTCCTTATTTGGATTTCGCTTCGGCGAGACACTCCGCCGTATGAACACTTAACGATGTTGTGATTGGAGAGACGCTATCCTTTTCTTTCTCTTTTACTTTATTTATTTTGCTGTTAGAAGTGGGATTGGAAGATTAGCCGAGAATCACGTAGATGAGTGATTAAGGGCTATTAAAGTGCGAGATAGAAGCACTGTATATAGTTCTCTCCTCTGATCGATGTGAGGGAGAATGTGATACGAAGTCAGATTGAGACTTCAGGATTGTGCCTTGATAAGAAGGCCATGTTTTATAAAAGGAATATGTATCTGAAAGACTCCACAGGAAGTGAATGTCTGATCAGTTAACATCTTTAAAAGATGCTACGGTAAGTAGGATTGTAAATTAGAATTGTACCGATCCCGATCATGTGTCTTAGACCATCACATCTTAATGACCAACGATGCAAGGTAGTAGTGTAACGGGAGGGTTCCTTGTTTGTATTTCGCTTCGGCGAGACGTCCCACGCACGAAACCGAGCGAATTATCAGAAGTTGAGATAGGTCTTGGACACTAGGGATATATTTAGTATTATCTATCTACGACTTAGGTAGGATGTATACTTGTAGATCGACCTTAGGTTTATTAGAACATAAGGCCCTTAGGGCAGGTGATGTTGATTTAGGAAGGCGGTAAGGAGTTGACCACGAATGAGTTATGGGTTAACTCTATGTGGGATTAGGTCCCTAGGAACGAGATTTATGGGGTCTCGAGAGGTTTGGGTGGTTTTGGTCGAGGAAGATAAGTACTTTCTTAGACATATTGCTATGTGGTGACTTCACTTACGGGGAGGTAAGGAACGGGCTGACCTTCACTCCTGAGCTCATGATAGTGATTTTGAGAGTGGGTTAAATGATTAAGTTTCTGCCAGGAGCAGGAAGTATTAATACTGGAGCATGGACTCGTCGTCTATGCGTCTCACAAGCCTAACCTTGTTGGAAGTATTATCCCACGCTTGAATTTAAAATTCATTGCTGTGGAAATTGCCTTAAAGAAATGGAGGCACTACATCCTGGGTAGGGAAATTTAATCTTTCTCGCAAAGCAACAAGTTGTTGCAATAGGTCGTGGGAGAAATCAAGTTGGTGCTCGGAGTTTAGAAGAACTAGCGATTGGGTTTTTTCTCATTCGCTAAGGGAATGCGATTGGGGTAGTAGGGGCGTCGAGTAGGAAACCCGTCGGAGATATTGGTGTTGGCATGGAAAGCCAAATGAAACGAGCATGACTCGAAAGACTCTGTAGCGAGAGCAATTCCGGTCTGTGATCGATCATTTCACCTACTAGTGCGAAGAAGAGTATCGGTGGAATGAAGAGGGGTATATTCATAGACGGTTGTATTGAAGTGCCGAAACCGTTATGGTCATGATCCTCTTTGAGAAAATTGTTGATCGTTCGACCAAATCGTTACTTTTTCGGCCATTATGGGTGGACTAGATGTAGAAGAGTACGCCCCATTCTTGATGGAGGAATGGTAGAACTGTGGGAGGTTCCTATTAAAATAGGGTGGACTGAGACTATATATTTGTGTCGGGGATTTGGTAAAAGTTTTCGTGAAGTAATGGGAACCGTATGGGAATGGAGTATACCTTACCACCCTAAAGAGGATTGATGAATGGAGGAAGTTGACTTAATGCCAAAGGGCATACCTGGAATGTTTGCCTTAGGACACATAGCTACGGAGAGCATAACAGCATGGAGGGAAATTCCCGTAC